>OY970801.1:12500000-13750000 GCA_963853775.1 Xanthia togata | reverse complement strand
AAAGTCATTTATTCAAATCAGGCTAAGAAATCATCAGCTCTTTTCGAACGTCAAAATTACATAAGACAGTCCCCCAAAAACACCCACCCTTTACCACTTCCTAGTGCTTTGCTGGGAAGAAGGAGTGGTGCAACTCCCCAGCTGCACAGTTGTCTGAATAGATAGAAAAACTTGATTCTATACAATAGTAATTATGCAAAATAATTTACATTACGCGCAACGCAAAACATTAACTTAAATAATTTTCTATATGTCACCTAGCACACGCCAATATACCAACAAAAAAGTAAAAAGAAATTAATACCCGAATGAAAGCCTCCAGGCATGAAGGGCGTGCCCGTTCACATATAGCTATTAAAGCTGTAACTTGGAAATAGTATGATAACATGATAATAATAAGTCTACACAAATGTGTAATGAAAAAATAATAATGATAACGTTACATAACAGCACCTGTATAATTCACAGAGGTGTTTAGTGGGTACACCAACATCTCGCAAATATGTTAATTTACAAATGAGAATAACGAAAAGCGTGGAAGGATGGTGTGATCTATTCTAGTATATTGTATACTTTTTATTTGCACCAATGACAGCCCCTTTTTATGTCCACTCAAATCACTGTCCATTCCAAAGTTGTCTGGAAGAGATCGCGGAAAGCGATCAGGCCGCCCATTGTAGTGTTAATTTTGATTTTTTTTGTTGTGTTTTTGTGGTGTACAATAAAGTATATATAAATAAATAAGGATATTTTGGAGGAATTTCCCAGCATTGGGACAATTTAACAACATGTAAAAAAAAAAACTGGTCAAGTGCGAGTCGGACTCGCGCACGTCGGACTCAGTACCATTATCTATAAAAATGGCGAAAAAATTATGTCTGTTGTATAGGAGCCCACTTTAAATATTTATTTTATTCTGTTTTTAGTATATGTTGTTATAGCGGCAACAGAAATACATCATCTGTGAAAATTTCAACTGCCTAACTGTCACGGTTCATGAGATACAGCCTGGTGACAGACGGACAGACAGACAGACGGACTGCGGAGGCATAGTAATAGGGTCCCGTTTTACCCTTTGGGTTCGGAACCCTAAAAATGATAAACCGGAAATAAGTCGTTATGAGTTCGTCCATCCATTGGTGAAGTCATAAATAATTTATTTCATAACAAAATACATTGTGTTGAAAATAGGTATTACAGTGATGAAAAAAAAGTGAATAAGAAAGCCAGCGTTACGGAATTCATTGTGCCTGACAAAATGACACACATAAAAGAGGGCCATACGCAGCGGAAGGAGTGTTTGGAATTGAATTAATACGTCAATTCATAAAAAGTTATCGCTAGGGGAAACTGATTGAAATGCTGTCATGCGTGTCTTTCGAACTTTATATAATTATAGATAATAATATTAAAATTACTCAATGCTGGTCGATACCTATGTAGTGTTATAAAAATAAAAATGCTCACAAGAAGTGGATTCCTACAATGAAGTAGAGCTTTCCTTAAATTTAGTAGAATATTGAGACGTCTAAACTTCAGTCAGTTCGTCGAACATTCAGGTCAGGTTTCCTATCCCCGCCGCTTAAATACTCGAAACTAGAAGCTGTTTGTAGGTTCACTTTATTACGCATAGACATATCTAGACTTTTAGGGGTATGAGGAACAGGGTGTAAAGTTCACTCATCCATCATAGAAAAGGGAGGATCCTACAACCAGACGGGTGTTGTGTCTGGCGGGCCGACTGCTCGACTGTTGATGTTGGATAGTCTTATATTTATGTCGTTCGCGCGGTAAACTCTAATTGCGTGATGCAGGATTTGTGTGACGTTGTGTCTTTGATGCGTAGTTTGTATGTGGTGGTGTAACCGCTACAAACTCACATGTTGATTGGAAGTCCCATATCCAAAAATTAAGGGCAAAGTTATCTAAATTCTCAATTGCACTCCGCGAGATCAAAAACACTACAGACCTTAAAACTGCACTGGTATTACGCGTACGCTTATGCATGGCTCAATAATATGGAATCATCTTATGGGGTAATAGTACTGACGCGCTTCCATTATTTACCATACAAAAAAAGCTTATGAGCACTTTGGCCAACATAGATGAAAATGACAGTTGTAAGCCTCACTTTGGGGAACTGAAGATTTTGACCTTGCCTTGCCTTTTATGTTTGAAATTTGTAAATTTGTACGCAAAAAATATCGAATTATACACCAAAAGAGAAGACATACAGAATAGATTTACTTTAAGACATAAAAACAGACTAAACATTCTAACATCACAACTTAAAATGCATTCATCAAGTAAGTACATACTCGTATGCAATGTCAATAAAAATATATAACAAACTACCGGAACATCTTAGGAATATAAATAAATATAATATGTTTAGTAATAAATAAAAGCTATTTCTAATAATACAAAAGCTACTATAGTATAATAATGAATACATGAATGATAAACTGTGAAAATAGCAATGAAATTTAAATATTTAATTTAGATTACTTCTACATTGGCCAATTACATTCACGCATAAAAAATAAAAAATAAATATTGTATAGTTATTATAATCTAAATAAATTTAATTAAATTAAGAATTATTCATATTCGAAATGCTATTACTTATTTCATTTAATTTTAATTATTCATCCTTACTTATGTTGCTGTGCCCTTACAGGGTCCGGGCTAGGGCCGGTCCGGATCTTAGGTTTAAGCCTATTTGCAACAACTTAATTCACATTATGGTATGCAAGTAAATGAATGTTTTTTTTTAAAAGATACTCTCATTCATAAAGTTTAGCGCATTTTTTGACTTAAAAGACGAGATTTTCCAGTTTATTGAGTAAACAAGTTGAGCCCATGTTAAACTACTTTAACAGTCAGCTTTTGCGGCCACGCATGACTAGCATAAATCTGAAGATACGTCGCTTTTAGCCGGTGTGGGAAACGGAAATTAAAACTGGAAAACCTAGTGAAAAAATGTCACTAGAACTTGTCGACTTAAGTGATGTTTGAACGTGAAGCAGGATATGTAGAGAAAAACGTTCTTCTAAAGGACTTTGTTTGTGTAAACGAACAAGAGTCAGTTTAAATGTGCACTAATTAAAATTATAATATAAATACAATATGTGATTACATAATACATATAGTATAATATTTTTATATACATTTTCCGATAAAAGTAATTTTGCGTTTGGATACTTGGTATACCTACTGAAATATTTTAATGAATTGAATATCGAATTCTGATAGGTAAATAAAATAACTTTAATTTCGGAAGTCGGGGGCAATGGCAATCGTTTCAATTGATTAATAAGTAATTGTTGGATATTGCGGTGGCAACACCGAAACATTCGATATGTCAAAATGGTGGACGACAACGGCCTTCTGGTTCAGGCGTGCTTGACGGTACGACGTGCTAGTAGCTGTGTGGTTAACTGCTCAGATACTGTGGACTAAGTTTAACTTTTCCAAAACCCGGGATGTTTTTATTTCCAAAATATTTTTTTCGCGTTTTTTCCCTAACGGTCGGTCCTCGTCTGTTTCAAAGTCATAATTGTTTTTTTTTAAATTATTTAATAATAATGCCACATAAACGCTAGGTACTGTGAGAATACTAAGTTCTTAAAAATATGGTCGATAGGTGTCTCGTTGAGAAATGCGGACAATGGTTCGAATCGCTCCTTTTTGGAGAGTGAAAGCCCTATGTCAGTTGTAATGGTAGCTGTTTCCCCGAAACTGTATGCTATACTTCAATTTGGACTTAATCAGCGCATAGTACACCATTTTTTATTGTAATATGCTTAGTTAATCCCTAAGCGTTCTTTGAAAGCCACTTAGACAGAGTCAGAGACTGTTTGGCCTTGTCTCAGTCAACATCGTATACAATAAGCGCTCTGCCGTCAGCGTAGGTGAATATATCACAGTTGGCGATAAACATTTTGCACAAATCATATATGTATATTAGAAACAAGGTAGGTCCTAATATACTTCCTTGGGGCACCCCAAAACAGATACATCCATCTTTACTGACAAAGGAATTGATTTTTACACGCTGAGTTCTACCAGACCAGTAATCTGTGAACATTTTTAACGCAAGGCCACGTATTCCATCTTCTGCTTACATAAGTCTAGAAAAACGCCATAGCATTTTTGTGAACATCGCTGTATACTAGATCTTGGACAGCGTCTTCAGTGGAAATTCCCTGTCTAAATCCATACTGATTATCGATTATCGGCAATTATTTTAAATTCAGAGAGATGTTAAAGATTTATTTAATATTTTCAAGATTTTTAGACAAGGAACTCAAAATGGAAATTTTTGGGTGGGAAATTATCATACAACTTATCCCGCTCTGGGCGGAGCGGGAGGGCGTGTCAGACTCTTACTGATTAAAACCCACCCGTGTTCCTTCAGTTGCCTGTACTTGCGAGGGACCACGGTATCCCTTTCGGACTTTACCGCGACCCCGGTAGGCATCGGTCCTAGCGGACCCCGCCAGTTCTACTGACATCTCTTTGAACCGGGCCTTGTCCTTATCGGACGGTCAGCTACCCATTGCTCACCGTCCGCAATCCCGTGGAATTGGCTTGCGATTCCCGACGCCCAGGGCGACTCCTGCGGCGGCTAGGGGCGTGAGGGCTCGAAGAATGCCTCTCCTTCACGTGTTCCATTTTTCGCATTTCGCAGAAGGAAATGACGGCCTCCCATGCCCTCTCGGTCCGTACCATGGTCTGGACCAGGGTCGGATGCCAGAGATCCCCGTCACCAATAGTTTTTTTTTTTATCGTTATGTTTCCTTAGATTACAATTTACAAAAAGTAAATTTTCTCAAAACTAACTCCGAATGAGATAGCGCCTTTCGGCTTAGGAGGGCAGTACGGCTCTCTTAAATCCTCCTTTTTATTTATTTTTATTTTTTCTGACTACGAACATAATGTTTATTTTTTATTTTTTTATTTAACCATATTTTAATTATTGAATACTGCAATAGATAATATTGATTTTCTTTCTTTTGGTGGTAAAATTCTTGCAAACTATAGTTTTGTATAACTTAGACGCATTTTTATTTTCAATTTTTGTAAATGTGAGTAGGTACCATGGAGTCGTTTACTGTGTTGTATTTTGAATTGAAAGAGCAGGGTAGTTGAGAGTATGTCATGCTCACCTAAATGTCTCGCTGATGGTGGCGAGTGTGTTGGATCATTCGGTTCCCTACAAAATGGTTGAGCTGGATGGTGCTGATCCACGCGTCATGTTCGTGAACGGGCGCCGTCAGTTGAGACTGGTCATCTCTTATCTGCCAGGGCTTATTTTTAATCGTTTTTGATTTTTATATTTTTTTACATTGTTCTCACATATAGAATCAACAAGAGTACCCAGGATTTTGTAATTTCTATATTTAAAAGAGTGTCCTTGGAGTTTCTTGCCCGTTCTTCTCCATCAAAGACTATAAAACCACTTGACTGCGCATACAGTTCCCCGCCGCTCGAAAAGTATTAGTATTTTGTCGCCTATGTATAGGATAAGGTACTAGTAACCATTCTAGTTGTGACCAAGTGTTAGACCTGTGTGCACGCTAAATAATTACAAATTGTTATAATTTTTTATGTAATTTATAACGCATAAAATTGCCTTCATGCGCGGTGAAGTGGTGTGGGAAACATTCCAAGACATTTAGTTACAAAAAGGATGCCATACATTTTCATCGGTAAATAAACACTACGAAAACTATTTTTGATTTAATCACATTAAGAGCCACCGCAGGGGTCTATTTAAAATGGTGGTTGGGTGACCGAGCACACGGAAGAGTCGCGCGTTGATGTCTTTTGGAAAAGTCCCTTTCTTTCATTAGGAAATTCTAATTGTTTTATCCCTTTCTTTCCCTTTGTATTTTTATCGTAAAAATCTGTGCTGTTACCTTTAATGGCTAAATTCGATATCGATACTAATAAAAATAAACTTAATTAAATTTTTATTCAATTGAGATACTGTCATTAAATACCTATCTACTTTTACCCGACTTTAAAAAAGGAGGAGGTTCTCAGTTTTTTCATCCGTGTAATATGAAATAGAATCAACAAATCATTTGATTGAATTAGCAAGATGCATAATTCAGAAATATGTAGACGCTCGTTTATCATTTTTTACCAAGAATAGTCAGGACCCTAAAACTAATTCGAAAAACATATACCAAATTAATTCATTTTAAAAATCAATAATAAGAGGATACTTGTTTTTCTTTTTGCAACTGACTGATTTCGATTAAATATTAATGTGATTTTTATTGAGCATTTTTTATAAAGTTAAAATCCATTTTATCGATATCGACTATTTTCCCTTAATCAAGTAGAGCAATCCCTAATCAGACATACCTACGCAACTTGACCTTGAACTGACCAATTGCAGCCGCGCATTCTTCCTCGTCCCCCGGCCCGCGGTAGTGAGTCGTGTACTTAGAAGAAATCGGCTTATACGCTCTCTATTGGTTATATTCTCTTTGTTCTCCATAGAGATCTACGTTTTGGAATGGCTTCAACTTTCTGACTATCTGACTCTTTGACAATTCAAAAGTGCCTGTAAAGGGTTTAATTGAAATAAATGCTTTGAGTTTGAGTTTGAAATACTCTAGGAAAAATACCGGTATCAATTGCACGATTACATATGTGAGTTATGGGTGAAGTGAGTATACTTTTTATCCCGGTAGTACGTCCCCCTGGGCTAATTTCCTTCTTCCAAGGGGGCGAAGCCACGGGCGAAAGCTAGTATAATAATAAACAAGTTAAATTTTGATTGAGTCTAGAAAAAGAGGTTAATGAACAGAAAGAGGTAATATTCCTAGACATCCTGGAGTATTTTCGATTAGCTAAGTATAGCCCGAATCAATTACAAAATCATTAAACTGTTGTTAGTTACAAACATTTGAAAATATGCTTTCCATTAAGTTGAGTAAAAAGCAAAATACTAAAAATACCACGAAAACGTCGGTGAAAGTCATATTATTGCTTATTTAACCCGTCAATCTTCGTACCGAGTGACAGTTTCATTGAAATATCTAACTCGATAAACGCCATATTATTGGTTTAATGTGAATTATTAATCAAGATAACCTCAAGAAAATACATCGGGGCACCATCGTTACGTCAAATATTGAGTAGGTAGTTTAACCTTACTAACTTGTTTGTCGAGGGAAATCAACAAATTCTATAAGTTTTATAAGTTTATGTAACATTTTCAATCGGAAAGTAAATATAAACAAACCATTATATTTTGGCCCTACCCTGTTTTTGCTCAAATCTCGGACGCCGCCTAATCATTACTTGATCCATGCAAAGTTGTAACTTTTTGGAAAAAAATCTTTAGCTGAAAACTAATCAGTTGCTAACGACAAAAACAACAATAAGACTACAGCATTATTTTGTTGACAAAAAAATAGCACGGCTACACATCAAGCTATACATTTCCAGTTTATGCTGTTCTTGCATTGTATCGTACAATGCGAGATCAGGGGCCCTATTATGAACTCTTATTTCCAGGCAGTTTACGGCGTAAACAGAACTGCCTTGCAATTTCGTATTATGAACTCGTCAAACAAGCCAGTCAGTGGTCACGTGACACCCTGGCCGGCTTCTGCCCGACTATTGGCTGGAAATACCGTATTATGAACGTTCGTTTGACATTTCTTGACATATTAAAACTGATAATAAGTAACCTCACAATCCAGTCAATTTCCGCTACTTCATAGGAGTTTTTATTGAATGGTTTTGGATATTTTTGGCGAAATTATTCAGAGAAAATATCACGTGTGACGAATATGTACCGTTCGAGTTTCTAGAAACTCCGGAAAGTGGCACTTCTGATCAAAATACCAAAATAACGGTAAAATTGAAAAACTCCTACAATGTTTCAAAGTAAACATAAGTTAGGCTCAGCCGAGGGCGATAACTCTCATCCATTGAACTATAATAATTTCAACAGCCTAATAAATTGTGCACCATGATAATTACAAAATATTACCATGATAGAAAGAAAGAAAGAAAATACATTTATTTGGCACAGACTAAAAGGCACACAAGTAGAAAGAGAGAAAAAAAATAAGATAAAAGGAAAGAATACAAAATAAAAAGTGTAAAACTGCGTTGCATGATACCAGCAGGAATGTGTGCCTCGCGGCTACGGTTATAGGCAAATATAACATGTTGAAAACTGGATATTTAGTAAAAACACTCAAAAACACCACACCACCAACCATTCATTATCCATATTTTTGTTTATACTCTGAAACTAGTAGGTACTTCTTGCGAAGGGACATAATACATTCTGTGTAAAAAGTACTGGGAATTGTTCAATAAAACCATTAAGTAATTTATTCGTCAAAATTTATTTTGTCGGCTCCAAAGTAGGCCCTTTCCCTTGCAATACAGCTACGCCAGCGCTTGACCCAGTCCTCCATACATTTTTGGTAAGCTGATTGAGGTATGGTCTAAAACTCCTTCAGCGAATTTTCTTTTATAGCTTCAATCGACTCGAAACGTCTTCCTCGAAGAGGTAATTTTAGCCTCGGGAACAGGAAAAAGTCAGACGGAGCCATATCATGTGAATACGGCGCTTGGTCGATGACATTTGCTGAATTTTTGGCTAAGAACTCTTGCACAATGATGGCTTTGTGTGATGGTGCTTAATCATGGTGCAAAATCTATGAATTGTCGTTCCACAAATCTGGGCCGTTTTCAGCGGATATTCTCTCGCAAACGCCTCATAATGCCTAAATAATACTCTATAATCACTGTTTATCCCTCTGGAAAAAAATCGTTGTGCACTACACCGCGGTAATCTAAGAAAACTATCAGCATAACTTTCGTGGTACTTTTTATAGAGAGTATTATACAAACAATACGATAATATTATTTTACAATAAACATTGTCCAAGAATGAAGTTGTCAAATTCCCCGTTGAACATCAAGTGGAATACGTTCGGAAAAGTTATTGTTAGGAGAATATCGCGTTACAATTTACAAACACGGAAAAATTAAATAAAAATTGATTGTATAGCACAATAAACATTGCGTTCATATTTTCACCTACTTTTAGTAACTATATTAAGATATATTTATTATTTTTATCATAAAATACGTGATCTAAATAAAACCGTAACTTGCCGATAAATATTTATTTGTGTTTCTGAACGTTACGGCAGAGAATTTCAAGCCAGCCACAGACAAACTAGCCAGCGTGAAGTCGGTCAGAATTACCGATGTCATAATACGAAATATATCCAGCCAGTGAAATGAATTGCCTGGAACTTGCCTGGTTTTTTAAAAGTTCGTAATAGGCCCCCTGTTTATACTGGAAATATATAGCTTGATGTGTAGCCGTGTGTACACGATAATAATTTAGTTTTGTTTTTTTTGCTTTTTACACACGAGTGGAGTTGAGTGGTGGATCAAAATCAGTTCAGTCGTTTAGTCGTGAAACGCGCAACAAACAAAAAAACTTACAAAAAATAAAATCTTTGCTCTTTATAATATATTATGGTCTAAAAACAGAAAATTCAAGTTTTTTCAGCCCATATTTCTCAATAACCTTAAAATATTTGTTTTTTTTTATACAAAGTTATTTATCGCCTATTTAACTAGTATGTCTACGAATTAAAGTTTAGATAACTACTTAATATAAATTACGAATAATAAAAACTAACACATGTTTTTACGTAAGCACGAAACACCAGGTTTTACAATTGATTTTTTTAACTTACTGGTAGCAAATATAAATCTGAGAAAAATCCTAAATACATAGAGTATAATTGTAAGCCTACAATTTTTTTTTTTAAGTTGATTTAATAAGTTCCTTTAAAAAAAATGTAATTAACGCTGACAAAACGCAATAAAATCATGTGCAAAATCGTCGCCTACGCGTAAGAATTTACTGAAAATAACATTATGTGCTAAATATTTTAAAATTTGAGGTTTTTATCCACCAAACTCAATTTTTATATTTTATTTTTGACTACTTATATAATTACAGTAAAATATCTAAATAATGCCTTATAAACCGCTGCGCTCGCGCGAGGCAATCAGATCAGTCGCGCCTGGTCGCGCCCAAGGGCTTCTCGACGGTGGACCTGTGTCACCCGTAACGTTCGCCACTCCCTACGTAATTCGCGAATAGCTCGTGATTTTGTACTATGCCTAACCAATTTTTAGGCTGTGAGTATATTACTTTTTTATGCATAGTGTGACACTTTGTAATTTGGTGATGTTATTCATACATATTAATGTTTTCTATTGTACTATTAATAAAACTGTGTTGGGTATGGTTGACCCATTTTCAAACTTTATTTTATCATCACGGAAAAAGCAATGGAAAAAGAAAAAGTTGAAAAAACACGGAAGGCGTGTGCAGTTCTGTAAGTAATAATGTCATCATCTTACTTAATTAAGAAAATGGTTGTAATTCACTATTATTTCTGTAATCTAAAAATGTGTTAATTATATTTGTAAAGAAATAAAAAGGCAGAAATCTGCCGAAAGTCAAATATACCTAGATCAATGAGCGAAAAGGATCGGGACACAAGGTAATTCTTTTTACCTACCAATAATTATAGTTACCTACATAAATCACGAAACTGTCATCATTGTCAACAACAGCCTGTAAAAAATTGAATAGATATTTTGGTAGGTACTTACCTACTAATTTTATAATAAATGTATTATTAATTAATTTCAGTTACGATAACAAACAGGATTAACATAACCCCAATAGAAACGGGTTTTGTCAACGGAAGAATAGACAAAATGCACTGGGATGCATGGGGATTGTAAATCTGTCATTTTGTCTATTCTTCCGTCGTCATGCTACGCGTGCTGGCTCATTATTAGTAGGTGAAAAGGGGGAAGCAAGAGGTATTTTGCAACTATTAATTATTGTACAAACACACTGTATATCTTCTACACAAATAAATAAAATTGAAGTGTCTGTTTTCAATGTTAACCCCCGTAGCATACCTGCGCTGCGAAACCATAGCAGCGAAACCGCAGTAGTTCAATTCAATAGACCTGCTTTCTAATTACGCAACATATTTTCGTAAACGATAAAGACAAATCTGTTTCATTTTGACAGTTCAACAACATTCATTGCGTTATTTACGTTGCTCTGCAGTTTTTTTTTCGAACTTACGGAGCAATGGATTAGCAATCTGTTTCAAAACGATTCAGATTCGGATTGATTTTGCATTACGTAATTAGGGTACCGAGTCATGTTCCGCTACTCGAATCGGATGCGAGTAGCGGAAAATGACGCGAGTCTATTGAATTGAACTACTGCGGTTTCGTTGCTATGGTTTCGCGGCCGAGGTATGCTACCGGTGTAAACAAACCACCAAACATACGATGAAAGAAGCAGTTGTTGAAGAACGTGCTCGAGCTACTGGGATACCTAAGATACCCGTGACAGCAGACGCAAGTTGGTGTAAACTAATGCTTGTATAAATTGTTGATATAATAAAGAAATTAAAAAGTATGTTGTATTTATTTTCACGCTGTTGTTACACCTGTAATGGTGGACTTTATACTGGATATCCGTGTATACAATAAATAAGCAAGAAATTAATTCTAGAATCGGTAGGTGGGTATTACTTACACAAGAATTCATGTTTGAAATAATACAGAAACCAGGGACTCAAATGCAACATGTTGATGCTTTGAGCCGAAATGCATTTGATACAAATTCCACCGCCATATACAATTAAAGTGTTTGCTATTACTGAAGCAGATGGGTTACAAGATCCAAGTATTTGTGCAATCAGAGAAATATTGGAATCAGGTCAGACCGAGCTTAATAGGAAAGTGTATAATGAGTAGAGTTGTTAGGTAGTAAGGTATTCCGTCGGACTCACTATGGTAGACGGTGGGTTGTCCCCAAACAATGTATTTGGCAAATTATTGAAGCTAATCATGATGACCTTGGCCATTTTGCTGTGGATAAAACCATTGACAGATAAACTCATGTTATTATTGGTTTACCAAAATTAAGAAAGTATATCCAAATATATTAAGTATTGCATTAACTGTATTTACTATAAAAATATCCATGGCAAAAAGGAAGGCAAACTGTTTCCTATACCTAAATATGCAAAGCCCTTTCACACGCTTCACAAAGACTATCTGGGTCCATTTGTAAAGACCACGCGTAAAAATACCTACCTCTTGGTGACTGTCGACGCTTTTACAAAATTTGTATTTATGTCTCCTGTTCGTAACACTAAAACTCAAGTTGTTATTAGCGAGTTAGACAAAATATTTAAAGTATTTGGTAATCCTAAGCGTCTTACATATGATGCTAGAAGTTCTTTCACGTTTAAGTTATTCGTTCTGCTGTTCCACGCTCAAACGGTCAGGTGGAGCGCTTTAATCGCACCATCCTTGATGCATTGAGAAGTATGGGTGCTAATACCAGCTGTGACAAATGAGACACTCATATTACTAGTATCCAACATGGTATTAACAATACCATTAATAAAACCACTTCAGCCATTCCCAGTGAAGTTATATTTGGATACCAACTTCAAACTGATGCTGATATTTTGACACAGGGAGATCAAACTGTTGACGTCACATTAAGGAATAACGTCAACAGTCGCATTCAGGTCAGTGCAGACAAGCAAAAGCAGGGGTCAGTGGGTCGTCTTAGGGGCGGCAGGCTTTCGATTCCAAAAGAAGAGAAGCTCACAGTTACAACGTCAAGGATTTGGTAGGTACTAAATTATTACCACTTTTCAAAGGACCTTTTCAGGTGATTGAAGTATTTGGTCATGACCGCTATAAAGTAAAGGATATACGTGGCGCTGAAAGAACAAGCAAGAGCTATAAGGGGACCACGTGTGCTGAAAATATGAAACCGTGGACAAAGTTGGCAGACTTACCTAGATTTTGAAGGTTTGGAAATGGCCTAAGATGTTGTCAGGTATTTATTAAATCTAAATAATGATCCAATTTATAAAAAAAATATCTTTCGTAGTATTTACTACTATTTGCTATACGTTGTCAAGTGCATTTGCTTCAAACATATTTTGGTATTTGAAGTATTTCAAGTTACAGTATTTATTCGTGTAAAATAAATCTGTAATAAATGAGATTAGGGTTTGTAGTGATATGCAACTAGGGTTGGCCAAAGGCATCGCCTAGGGAAAACTACAAACTCTAAACATAACTGACCGCTGATGGAATAGTGGAGTAGACGCTCAATTCAAATAACGAGTTAAGTAATCGCAACTTCACTCTATGTTTTTTTTTTTTTTTTTTTTTAAACGTTGCCCCACACTAGGATTTCTCCTGTATCGTGGGTGCGTTTACAAACATTTATACTCACATATACAAACAGCCAGACCCGAAACAACTACTTGTAGGTCATACAAATATTTGTTCCGTGCGGGAATCGAACCCGCGACATGCAGCGCAGCAGTCAATCGCTTAACCACTGCGCTAACCGTGCCGTCATTATGACTTATTGTTTATACTTTGTTCTCAGCAAATGTACCAGACTGAGAGGACGGCCGGATGTTGTCGCATCGAAGACAGATATACAGATTTACATATATGTAAAAGTAGTTATTTTGATTTATGATTTAATTATTAATTGATTTATTTGTTAGCAACATATTTAATTACTTAAAAACATTTTAAGGCTACTCAAAATTATCATCGCATCTCCAGAATTGTTATAAAATAGTGTCATTATAGTGTGGTTATATTTTGAGACTAATAAATAAATGTATAATTATTGTGTACAGTGCGATTTGATTAAAGTCACTATATAAACGATATAATAAAAAAATAAGTTCATCTTTTGAAAATGGAACTCTTTGACAATATTATTGTGTATGTAGGTATTTTATTCATTTGTCATTTGTTTACGATTTGGCGGCAAATTGAAAATTGTCTGTGTCACGTCAGCATGAATTTAATGCGAGAAAGTTTTCGTACAATGATTTTTTTAATGAGTTTCGATGTCATTTAAGTCAACAAGAAAGTTATGATAGGCTACGATTAGCCTTTCACGATGAAGCCCCATCTTGTGCCATTGTTTACAACTGGTTTAATGAGTTTAAACGTAGTCTCACTATTCTCCCAAATGATCTGCGTGAGGGACGGCCTTCTACAGTGACGACTGAAGATAACATCAATGTTGTGCGGCGTATGATAGAGACTGAAAAAAGAGTGACTTATCAGCAGATTCGCACAAACTTAGGCATCGGTATGAGTCTCAAGTGCACAAAATCCTCCATGAACATTTTGCGGTCACCTCATAATTTATCTCAAAAACTCTGTCGTGTTGATTGGTGTCGTGAAATGGTTCAAAGATTTAACGGAGGTGACTCAAATGCTGTGTCCTACATACTCACGGGTGACGAAAGCTGGATTTATTGTTATGATCCTGAAACTATGAGACATTCTGCTGTCTAGGTGTTTCCTTCCGAGGAGTTGCCAACTAAAGTGAAGAGAGGTCGAAGCGTGGGAAAAAAGATGGTGGCCTCGTTCTTCGGAAGGACAGATCATTACGCAACAATTGTTTTAGAGGTTCGAAAAACTATGTACTGCAGAGTGGTACACTAACAATTGTTTGCCATTTGTCTTGGAAAAAGTTCGGGAGAAACGATCTCGCAGCAGGATCCTCCTTCACCACGACAACGCCTCGTCACACATCGCCAAGCAAACAATCGACTACTTGGCGACGTCAGACGTGGAATTACTGGGTCACCCGCCCTATAGCCCCGACCTCGCACCTTGCGATTTTTATTTATTTCCGAAAATAAAAGAAAAAAGTCCATCGGCATCCTCGGCGTCCATAAAACGAGGAAAACGTTTTATGGACGCCGAGGAAGCAGTAGCTGCGTTTCAAAATGCCGTCGAAGAGACCCCTAAGGACGAGTGGGCAAAGTGGTTTTCTCAGTGGTTCCATCGGATGCAGCGATGTATTGATGTAAATGGACACTACTTTGAAAATATATAATAAAACTAATAACTTGCTAGTTTGTTCAGTTTTTGATTTTGTAAGAACTTTCAGTGTCACCCACGTATACGCTGGTCCCACTTATAGTTTGCTTTTACGATAGTGTATCGGCATACACTATAGTAAAAGCCATAAGCAAACTATAAAGTGTGACCGTTAGATACCTGACAATAATATCGTGACTCATGTACGGCCACATTGGTCGCGCTATTATTATAGGGTATCTAAACATTACACGTTATAATTGCAATAAAATCCATCCTAAATATGCTGAACCTATAATATGCTGATAATAGCGGTAACGGACCAAGATTATTTGTTCCCGCGTGCGACAACGCACACTACGATTCAAAGCGATAGTTCGAACGCACATAGACACACTGCGCTCCGATAGTAACCTACTCGTAAACTAGTAGCGCGCCGAAATTGATAGGGACTCTTGTATCAACTTACTGGGATATCAGTCAGCTTCTCAGAGCAATAGTTTGAAATTAACGTGAAGCCATTAGATTAACATTTTCGAGTGAACCATAAGCGTTTACAGATGGAAAGAACCATGCTTATGTAAAATAAAATTTGAAGATATGAGTGAGAAATAGAATCTGAAGAAAAATAAATTTAAATCCAAGATCATTGTAACGAAATATATAAACCAAATTAAATATACTACACATCTAGAGGGTCAAATTACATAAACTACACATCAAATTAAATTAGCTAGCGAAACTCCGCAGACGTGACGCGTATTGATTGATATCTATGTATACACGACAAAAAAAAATTATGACATTTTTGTTTTTTATTATTCCAGATAATATCTCCTAAATAGGGTAGTTCAAGGACATAATATTGGGTTGGTGGTAGGTTCTAAATAGTTCAGAATAGTTTTGAGAAAAAATACCCGAAAGGATATATTGATAATGGAAATTAATATTTACTATAATATTATAGTATTTATTATTTATTTATATATGAAACTGCAATATTAAAGAATATTACTAAACTGAAATAGATTTTTCAAAAATCAAATGATCGAACAGTCTCTTGAACGACAACGTGATAATTTGTCAACCATGCGTCAAATCTCGAATAAACAGTGAATTAACCGCATGTCAGGACCTTTTAGGTTTATGGAAAGCTTTTTCAATGTTAACAAGTGGTCAATGAGCCTATATTTTATAATAAATTGCTATTAAACATTTGCCCGAGAGTCAAAATAAATATAGGGGAGGGGAAGCCCTAGCATCACATAATAATATTCCTAATTGGTGACGGTCTTCAGAAAGGTCAGATGCATAGTTCTCGCAACGTAATGAACATCCTCCCACGTATATACTCCATGAACGTATACGCTTATGAAAGTAAACGAAGCAAAAGGAGTATATGTCGTGGCCAGATCTAAAAAATGATCATTTCATGAAATGAACATCAACCACTGGTCACATCATGATGTGGCCTGGCCAGATCATTGAATACTCAACGTTTAATGATATGAACAGTTAAACGCACTACTACTTCATGATGTGGCCAGTGATTATATCGTAAATTAGTTAGATTATACACCGGTAGAGGCGTTGATGTCGCTTTGTTTTTGTTGTGCATCATGGCGGCGGCATACAACAAATCAAACAAAGTAAGGTGACCACACAAAAAAAGTTGATGGACTTTTATTGGCTTTCCAACTATGATATTATGGAAGAATTAAAAATTTACAACGCTGATGTGGGACCCCGATCAAATGGGTTAGGTTAGAACTGTGACCAACCGCGCGCAAGCCGAGCGAGCGTAGCGAGCATAGCGAGCGGTGCCGCGGCAGCGGCCAGTTACTTGACTATTTTTACTACACCTTACACCATGGATACCCTATATTAATGATATGGCCAAACGTCGACTGTAATATCTTTAAACGTTAACGTTTTAACGATATAGCCAATGTTAGCTGGCCATTTCGTGAAATGGTCATATCTATGATCGCCACGACATATAAAAGGATCGTAGCAGATGGCGTTCTGTGTTTCTGCCTATCCCCATAGGAAAAACTTCTGAATGTAAATTGGCACACTGTAGAGAATAATTTACCCTCAACAAGTTTTATTTTAATTTTATGTGTTACACGCTTTCTCAAATTTTATTTTTCTGGTACGTAAACGTCAAATATGTCAAATGTCAAATGCAGAAGTAAAAGTCCACAGATTATTTAGGAAAGTAAGATATGTCATCTTACTTACTAATTAGATACGTTTCACGACTTATTCATATTTTATAATGTTACCATAATTGTTTGTTTGTTTAAACTTCGTTTATCTTGATATTACTACAATGTTATTCCGCATGACACTTATACTCTTTTAAATGTTTCACTGTGTGCTTTTATCTTATAACGTTGAAGTTTTTAAAATGTTTAGAGTTAGATGATGTTGTGAGCTGGCGGGTGGTGCAGAGTTGCGAACATCGTACCAGTCATTCGTGTGGTGTTTCTAGCATTGTATATAATATTATATTTATAGATATTAATTTTATTTTACATATTTATGACATCTGATAACGAATCATTTTATTCTGCCCACGAATCTAGTGCCGCTTCCAGCGATGAAACTTTCACTTCTCTTACAGACACCCTAGGTGTTCTTTTACGCCAAAATTTCAGCCAAAATTCTTGCCGGCTATTTAACGTATGCCACCTCAATGCCCAGAGTATTCCCAGTCACTACAACGAACTATACGACACGTTTTCCGACAACAACGTTCACGCCGTCCTGATTTCCGAGACTTGGCTCAAACCAGAACTGCTTTCAACCACTTACCCGCTCCCCGGTTTTGTTCTTCTTCGGAATGACCGGATCGGTAGGAGGGGGGGTGGTGTAGCCATCTACCTTCGTGATGATTTCCCATTTAAAATTCTAGCTTCTTCTTCTTCCAATGAATCCGCAGAGTTTCTTTTCCTCGAGGTTTGTGTCAAGGGAGTTAAAGCCGTCCTTGGCGTAGCTTATTGCCCTCCTTCCATTGATTACTTCACTGAATTCGAATCGGTACTTGAATCTTTGGGTTCGAAATATGCACATCACATTATTATGGGGGATTTTAATACCAACCTCCTTGCCCACAACTCCCCTCGGTCCCGTAAACTTCTGCATTTAGTCGAGTCAGCAAGTCTGCATGTTTTGCCTCTTCAACCCACTCATCATAATATAGTCTGTGATGATACTTGGCTTGACCTGATCCTCACCTCTAATCCTTCCCTAGTTTCCTCACATGGTCAGCTCGATGCTCCTGGCTTTTCCCATCACGACATTATTTTCTTATCCTATGTCCTTAAACCCCCTAAACCTAAACCAACGTTCCAGTACAGGCGTGCCTTTGCGCGTGTGAATGGCGAGAGGCTTCAACAAGATGCGTCCAATATTGACTGGTCACCTCTGGAAGCAGCTGCTTCAGTTTTGTGGTCACGTTATTTGACGCCTATGCCCCTATCAAGAAAATCAAGTTGAAGCGTTCGCCAGCGCCTTGGATGAACAGGGGAGTTCGGATGGCAATGCGACGGAGGGACCGCGCGTTTCGGAAGTTTAAAAAGGATCGCTCGGATGACAATTGGGCCTTGTTTAAGGCTGCTAGGAATCGGTGTAATCAGATGATACGCAACGCTAAACGCCGCCACATCCTAAATAATATCACTTCTTCTTCTCCTGCCGATATTTGGAAGTTCCTTGGAACTTTGGGCATTGGTAAATCGTGACATTCGGACCTTCCTAACACAATTGGTTTGGACGATTTAAATCGCCATTTCTCCACTGTTCCCACTCTAGATAGTCCAACCAAATGTCAAACCCTCGACTACCTTGCTGGTCTGACGCGTCCTAATATTAACCCCTTCGTCTTCACCCCTGTCGACCCGGGAGAGATAAAAAAGATAATCCTTTCCATTAAATCCAAAGCGGTGGGCTGCGATAATATCAGCCACCATATGATCGTAGCGGCTCTTGATCAACTCCTTCCTGCAATCTCCCACATCATAAACTTTTCCCTTTACACCGGTGTTTTCCCTTCCCTCTGGCGTAAAGCCCTTGTTCGGCCTTTACCTAAGATACCCAATCCCTCTCTTCCTAGTCACTTTCGCCCAATATCCATCCTTCCCTTTCTATCTAAAGTGCTCGAGGCCAGTGTTCATAGGCAATTCTCCCACTTTATTCACCGCAACTCCCTCATCAGTCCTTTTCAATCCGGTTTCAGGCCTGGGCACAGTACCGTTTCAGCTCTCCTTAAAGTGACTGATGATATAAGGCGGGGAATGGAAGACACTAAAGTTACAGTCTTAGTATTAATTGACTTCTCCAATGCTTTTAACACCGTCAGTCACGAAGTCCTCTTATCCATCCTTTCCTATCTTATGGTCTCTCGGGAGGCATTGGAATGGTTTTCCTCTTATCTTCAGGGGCGTCAGCAGTCTGTTCGTGCTGGAGACTCTTCGTCGGGTTGGTGTGATCTTGCAGCTGGCGTCCCTCAGGGCGGTATATTATCTCCTCTTTTGTTCTCCATTTTTATTAATCTCATTACCACTGAACTTCAGACTGCGTATCATCTTTATGCTGACGATTTGCAGCTTTACTGCCAGGCAAGTGTGGACAGCATATCCGATGCGATTGAGGAGCTAAACCGGGATTTAGGTGTGGTTAAAAGCTGGTCTGATCGTTTTGGGTTGGCGGTTAATCCTACCAAGTGTCAGGCTATCATTGTAGGGAGCACCTACAGTACGAGGAAGCTGAATGGCTTAATTGTGCCACCTGTAATGTTTGACAACTCAGTCATCCCGTTTGGCTCCGATGTTAAGGATCTTGGTCTGCATGTTGACACATGTCTTGACTGGCGAAAGCAGGTCACGACTGTAAGTAAAAAAGTCACCGGAACGCTGCGGTCGCTCTATCGGTTGAAAAACCTTCTCCCATCACACATAAAGGCAATGCTTGTACAGTCCCTAATCTTTACCATAATAGACTATGGTGATGTGTGTTACTATGACCTGAATGCAGATCTCCTCAATAAACTTGACCGCCTTCTAAATAACTGCATTCGATTCGTGTTCAATCTCCATAAGTATAATCATGTGTCTGCGCATCGATTGCTTTTAAAATGGTTAATCATTCGTCAGCGCAGAGAGTTGAGGGCTCTGTTAATGTTGTATTCTATACTCGACAAACCCACTTCTCCGTCTTACCTGACTTCCCATGTTCAATACCTTTGCTCTGCCCATAGCAAAAATCTTCGTTCTACCAACAATCGTCTTCTACGATGTCCTTCTCACCGCTCTGGTTTTATTCACTCTTCTTTCTTTGTCCAGGCGGTATTTCTTTGAAATGCGCTTCCTCTGAATATCAGGATGGCAACCAGTCGGTTATCTTTCAAGTTGATGGCACGTAAACATATTCGTGAAAAGTTGGCAGAATCTTTGCAGCGCTGATTTGCTGGATTTGTTTTCTCCTCTACCTATCGTTATTTCTCCTGACAAAGTTGATTCGGTTTATATGTATGTATCTATGTATGTTTTATGTATTAGTAGGTATTCATTATCAAGTTATCTATCACTTATGTTGCACCTGCCATGTTTTGTCTCTGCACCACCCTAAGGTTGACTGGTAGAAAATGCCTCAGGCATTAAGTCCGCCTTTGTACAGTATTTTTTTTACTTGTGCATAAAGTTTTAATAAATAAATAAAAAATAAATAAAAAGGCGTCACTTAATGTACTTATTTATGTATATATTCCATAAAAAAACACTAGTCAGTGAAAAATTACATTAATTTCGGAAATCAGTGTAATAAGAAACTACGCTTGCTCTAAAATACTAATTGAATACCGAGTAAAATTATTTAACCTCAAAATTGATTCTAATCCTCAAATGGATCTTAAAGTTGTTACTGACCCCAATATCATAATCTCAAACTGTCTAATAAAACTACCTATTTACAATATTTCAGGGATAAGGAAAATTATATGAAACACCAAGATATTTTGTCATCCATTTATATTACTTTGCCAACATCGAGTTCAGTAGTCTACGGTATAGTGTAGAATATTGAACTCGATGACTATTTATTAAGTATTCTAATATTTACAAATTAATAGGTTACCTTAATTTTTAGTAGATCTCCAACAATTCTATGTCAATCTATATTTCTTAAAATATTTACCGCTTGAGTTAAAAAGCATACTGTACACATTTAAGCCATGGCTGTAAAAGGTTGTAGCGGTTACACCGCCACATACTAACTACGCATCAAAGACATGACGTCACACAAATCCTGCATCGCGCAATTAGAGTTTACCGCGCGAACGACATAGATAAGACTAACCGAAATCAACAGTCGGGCAGTCGGCCCGCCAGACACAACACCCGTCTGGTTGGAGGATCCTCCCTTTTCTATGGTGGATGAGTGAACTTTACACCCTGTTCCTCATGCTCCTAAATTGGTGACCCCGAGTATGAACGTCAACGCAGCCTTCGTGCAACTACTTCAGCGTGACGTCATCATCATCATCACTCCCGCAAGCTTTCGTGAGGCGAGTCACACAGACAGCCAGCACCCACGGCTTCAACGGGTATCCTGACCACCAGCATGCAGCGAACGCGCATTCCTGGTCATCACCCTCAGCCTCATCAGCAACCTTGGCACAGCACATGCACCTTCGGCCGGTCTCACAAGCAGATCCCATTCTACCTTCTCCTGGTCGACGCTAGCAGTCAGCCACAACCCGGTGCTATACCACATCCGACTCACTGGATCGTGACGCAGCGCCACCCCGAATCACTGGGGAATCACCGCAGACAGTTCCGACTCACCGTGAACTATGCGGCACCCGGTTCCGACTCACTGGAACCTTAGCTGGCACTGTGAAGCATCGCAAGATACAAGACTCAGCCCACTATCGACCTCCGGTCTCCGGAGGGGAGTGATGTAGCGGTTACACCGCCACATACTAACTAAGCATCAAAGACATGACGTCACACAAATCCTGCATCGCGCAATTAGAGTTTACCGCGCGAGCGACATAGATAAGACTAACCGAAATCAACAGTCGGGCAGTCGGCCCGCCAGACACAACACCCGTCTGGTTGGAGGATCCTCCCTTTTCTATGGTGGATGAGTGAACTTTACACCCTGTTCCTCATGCTCCTAAAAGGTGCCTCTATTCATTAGATGATTATTTCTTAAAACAGACATGTGTCATTATTTGTCTATGGTTTATTTTTTATTTTTTGATTATTGTTTGGTGTTTTATAATTTACGTTTGCATGGTATTTTCCAATTTTGTTTATCTAAATAATATTTCGTAATTTAAATGGAATTGCATGTTTTTTAATAATAATATCTGTATCATCGTCATTTTGTAATATTTGTGTATTATTATTATACTTATGTTTCAAGTTGGATTATTTCGAACGCAACGTAGATTGTTACCGAATAAATTGAAGGTCTGGTCGATCTCCACAAGGGCGCATAAACTAGTTGTTGTTGGAGCTGCTGAAGATTGATAAAACTCTATTTGCATTGTATAAATTCAATACAAATTTATACAAATAAATTCAGTACCTATTGTATAATTGCACAGCACATGTTGAGCACTGTGACTAAAAAACTACAATTTACTGGGTATGTCTTTCATTCAAAATTCAAAAGTCATTTATTCAAACTAGGCTGAGAATCAGAACTTTCCGAACGTCAAAATTACATAAGACAGTCCCCCAAAACGCCCACCCTTCACCACTTCCTGCTTTAGCTGGGAAGAAGAAGTGGCGCAACAAACTCCCCAGCAGAAACTTGAGTTTGTTGCGCCACTTCTTCATTTGTACACTTCTTCGGTTGCAGAACGACAAAACCTTACTTTTCAGCAAGATGTGGCTCCGGCTCATAACAGTCACAGAACAAGGGACTATCTCAATTAACACTTTCATCCCTGGATCGGGACAAGTGGACAAATAAGATGGCCACTGAGACCCCCAGATCTAAACCCATTAGATTTTTTTTAATGGAGTTATGTAAAAAAAAATAGTTTACAAGAACCAGTATGAAAGTGTCCACGAGCTATAAGCAGAACTTAGACGTATTATTCTAAATATCCAGCACAACAAGGTCAAAAAATCAACAGGGAGCGAAATAATCAAACGAGTGCGACTTTGTGTTCAACAGGAAGGGACTCATTTTTAGCATTTGATAAATTGATTAATTTTGTATTAAAAATGTTAAAATTCATGGTCTTCCTTTTATTTGTGACACTATGTTATTCAGCAAAAAATAATTCTTATGATGAAGCCTTTCGATCGGTATGATAAAGCTACAGGTGATTATTTTTCTCATGTAACGGTTCGATTAATATTAAGACGGTACCTTGCCAATTCATTTATTAAAATATTATTTATGTGAGAAAAATCTACATCTTTTTAATAAAATAAGTGATAGACATAATTTTAATACTAGAAATAAAGATAAAATAGATCAACCATTTTTCAGACTATCTAAAGTAATTACATCTTTTATGGGGTACTGTGTTAAATGTTACAACAGAATACCTTGTGATATATTAGAATTAAATGAAAGAAAATTTAAATATCATATAAAAAGTACACTTTGTAAACAAGCATATTACAAATTAGAGGATTATATCCAAGATAAAAATGCTTGGAAACATGCTGGTCCTGCTCCATAGGACAATTCAGAATCTAGACAAAATCGAACTGGTTGCTAATTTAATTGTATAATTTTTATTTTTTTATTTTTATACATTTATTTTATTTTTTGTGATTACTTGAACTCACACACTGACTTATTATTATTAGTATTACTTATTATAATGTTAGAAATATAGTATAATTTTACAATGTTTGTATGTATGTGAGCATCATGCATCTATCACATAATTAATTTATGTCATTCCTTCATTTTTCATTATTTTTACCTATCGTGGTATACCTAGTAATCTTATTCTAGGTGCATTGTCTTCACATATAATTATATAATTAGTGTATACAAGATATAATGATTTTTTTAAAAGAGTAACGGTGGAGTTTCTTGCCCATTCTTCTCCATACGAAAACTACCTTTTGGAATGGGCGACTAGAATCAGTTATTATTATTTTTTGTAAAGTTTGACGTTCAAAAGTGCCTTTTTTGTGCCTAATTGAAATAAATTATTTGACTTTGACTTTGATTTCCGGTTCAACCATGTAAATATCTATGAATACATTTTAAATTGTTTTTTAAATTCAAATAATGTCTTCTTTCAGTAAAATGTTCCATCTACAATATTCAAGGTATTTTACCTCCATGTGGCATATCCATGGGACGTCCTGTAGGTATACCTTGTAATTGCAAGTTCCTCATCCAAATGATATTTACAATACCTACAGAAATATATTTTAATTTATCCTTTAAAAAAATATTTAACATCAAATACTGGCACATAGGGTAAGATACCATAATATAACATTTCTATGTTATGGACTAATTACGGCAGCGGCGGCCTGTCAGACCGCTCGTCACCAGTTACGTTCTACAAAAACTATATCACCAGTTAAAGGATAGAATAGTAAAAGCCTATTCCTGTTCCGAGCATGATACGAGCTGCGGTTGTCTTACACTCTCTTTAGTTTCGAGTATCAAATACCTAGTTTTTTTATCAATGTACAGACGGCAGCACAACCTACTACAATCTGTCAAAAATTTCTTTAATACATTTTCAACTGTATCACTGAAGCGTAAGGTTCAAAGCTGATTGGGAAAATTTGACAGTTTCGGGTAGGTTGATGTGCTGGCGTCTGTACACCACATTGATAAAAAACTAACCTGACGCACTCACATCGAGGCATTATGGACACGTACAAAGAATCTTATCCTCATATTTAAAGAATTAAGACATGCAGCTGACCCTGTAATTTTGTCATTAGTCTACCAGAGTCTATGCGCATCAATCATCACTACGTATTACTGTATTACGGTATGGGGAGGCATTTATAAAAATCTTCTAATTCAAATAGAACGTGCTCAAAGGGTGATTCTAAAGGTTATGCATTTTAAACGTAGAGAATATCCAACTGCCCTGCTGTACTCTGAAACCCAAGACGTCACTGTGCGCCAACTCTCATTTTGCGTGTAGTCTTACACCATCACTCCATCCTACCTCTCGACTCAAACATCCTTCTTAGACGTCGAGGTCGTCCGGTCTGTGACTCCGTCCAATTTCGTTCCGCATTTGCTAGCCACCATTACTCAGTTCTAAGCGCTCGTCTTTATAATACGGTACATCGGTTAATTGATACCTATTCACACGTTGACCAAGTTTAAGCTGAAAGTAAAGCTGACTAATTGGTTGCAGAATTTGTCTTACGACGATACAGAATATCTTCTGCAAATTTGAGATATCCTCACCTCACCCACCTCATGAATACCTTTCTCAATACTGATACAACCTGTAATTACTGAGTCATTTTAACCTGATTGCATTTAAGTATAATAATCAATGTTAGTGAGGAACTTTGGCTCCTGAGATACAAGTATATTTTTACTTAGTTCAAGAGCCAACTGTTCTACATGATTTTGACCTCCACTTGTACAATCATGTTTAGTGTATGACTAACTTGATGTGTTTCTCTTTGTACAGTAAACTTATTATTTATTATAAAATAGATCCAAAGACACACACATGCAAACTTTCACATTAATACTATTAGTAGGATTACTGAGTAGGTGAATCAATATCTGAGTAAGCTCAGTTAGCCCTGAGATTTATGACCGAGTCTAACATTTCGCTGGTCATCTTACCAATTAGACATGCATACTTAGCTTATGCTCCGATGTCTGTGACGTCAAGACTAAGCTTTATACTGGGCATGTTTTCAGATTTATGCGATGTATTTTAATTAAGTCAACCCACTCACTTTTCAGGGTTATGTAGAAAATTAAGGAACACTGCCGCAAAATTTATCAAAACGTTACATTTTTCTTTATTTGAGATACTGTATGCTGTAATTTACCAGATGTAGGCTCAAACAGACCTAATGTTCACTACACGTAGTAGTCACAACTCATATTATTGCTATTCTTCATAGTTATGGTTCCCGGCTAACATAGAAGCCATAAAACTGTCGTTAATCTTCCTGTCGTTAATCATAATTGGCGTCTTTTATAATATCAAGCGATTATGCTACCTTCATAATAAATACCTACCACCGAGTTTATTAAAAAAAAAAACTGGCCAAGTGCATGTCGGAACACGCACAATGAAGGGTTCCATAGTTGCGATGAACTTATCCCAAGAACCAACTTAACATTATATGTAGTTGAAAAACATGTTCTCCAATTCATTCAAACTGCAAATGAAAGTTTGTACGCAAAATATTCAGAAATTTAGCATATTATTTTAAGACCATAGACTTTATATAGGTTTAGGTAATCTATGAGTAAAGAAACATTGTCTGTATTTTATTTTAATTTTAGGCCTTTGTAGTTTCCGAGGAATGGTCAATTTTCATCAACTTTCTTAATTATCTTTAAAATTATTTATTTTAAAACTATTAAAAAAAATTGAGATCTTCGCACAAGCCATTTCATTTGATATGCCACAGGGTCCAGTTAGCAAAACTTTTTTTTAAATTTTGTTATTTTTCCCCCAGAAGTCACTTGGGGGGTCACTTTCAAAATTTACGATACAAATTTGTGTTTGAGTCACAAAAATACGTATGTGTACCAAATTTCTACTGAATCGGTCCATCAGATTCGGATCAAATTGGCTGTAACAGATGGACAGACAGACATACAGATAGACACACGATTGATCCTATAAGGGTTCCATTTTTTCCTTTTGAGGTTGATTCATATTTATTGCAAGTACCTACAAAGTTTCCGTTTTTATTTATTTGTTTTTGATTATTACTTCTTTTTTTTTTTTTTTTTTTGTAATGCCATAGTGAGATTTATATAATGTGACCGTAGAGGTCCGTGATCACAGTGGGCCCGTATCCGCGTATGCGGTTGTTTTTTAAATATCGCAGTATTTTGCTGTAATAGGAGCCTTTTTCGCCTCGCACGGGTCGTTATTATTTTGTTAATTTTAAAAAGGTCCTTTTTTATTACTGTTTGTATTTCCTGTGCGTGTTCAAACTGATTTTTTTTTCTTTCTTTCACTATGAAGGGTTACTTCTGTAGTTAGGACGAATTTAGGTATCGCAAAAACAAACTTAACATTGTAATTGAAAAACATGTTCTCCCGTACATCGGTATACGTCACGATCAATTCTGCAACTTAACGAAATGTATGTAAACTGTTTTTGATTTATAAACAAAAAAAAAAAAGTATGTAATCGCAATAAAAATACGAGGGAATAACATAGGTACTATCTTTTGCCAGCGGCTTCGCTCGCGTGCATGTCGGAAATTATCCCACGGGAACGTACTATCGGGATAAAAAGTATCCTATGTCCTAATCCAGGTCATGGTCTACCCGTGTACCTACCAAATTTCATCCAAATTTGTCCAGCCGTTTTAGCGTGAAAGCGTAACAGACAAATAAACAAACTCACGTTCGTATTTATAATATTAATATTTAGGATAAAACATTTTTTCGAAAAAAAAAAACATTTTGAACTTCTGTATCTCCGTAACCAGAACATATTGTACAACTACAAAAAAAAATTGTAATAACAGGAGGAATAAGTGACTCGTCTTCATTAAGGATATTTTTACAGGCGTTATTAGTACCAGGCTTCTTCTCAAACTGAACGAGCATTGACCTCGCTTTTTCATTGCGGGTCTCTTTACAACATTGAAAGTTTCAGATTTTCTCGCAACGTTTTCTATTTTAGGCCAGTAATATCTAAGAACTCAAATTGGTATAGATGATGATGCTCTTCTAAATAAAGTTAGAAAATTATTTCCTGTATAAAATCATAGTTTCCTGACCACAGGCGGTACAATTGAATCGTCAATCAGTATCAGGGGGCCTACCACAATATATTACGAAATAATATTATTCCAAAAGAATTTTGTTTCAAGCTTACAATAACATTACTCAAATTCGTACCATGATCTTAATCGTTCAATATTGTTTTATTCCTGTTAGAGCTGGGAAAGAACGAACTATTTGTACGATTTGTCTATTGCCTGCTATAGTAGAAGAGAAACAATGCTATATGAACTGCATAGCGCTGTCCCTTTCATACGTTGTTGGTCCGAATCGCTACTACGAAGTATGGTCTTGAAGCAAAATATTATTTTCATTTACTTATATAATATAAATATTACTTTGCATTAGAATCTATTTTTTTTAGTAATTTCCATGAAACTGACACAAATATTAAACGATTTTGCTTTTAAAAATGAGAAAAACAATTGAAAAAATTAAAAATAAGCTACGGCTAAGTTGTGACATGATATGAATCGGAACAAAATGCTTAACAGAATGAAATTTGAAACTCGATGTAGCGATATTTTTGTTTTCAAGTGGATATGTGGTTGAACTTATTTCTTATTTTATCATAATTATTTTGTTCTTACTGGCTACAAAGTCGACATGGAATTAAGGTAAGGTTAAACACGGTTAAGGTTGGTTACTCAGTGAATAGGTAAGTTTCAAAACAACGAAATATTTTTCTTTAATGTTTTGACGAAGATAGTTCGAAACAATATGTAGTCAGACTCAGTGATTAGTGTTTTGTTATTAATTTTGCAGTCGAAGAGTTAATCGGGTTTCCGGGTGGCAGCTAGAGACACTCTGGGAATTTTTTAGATATCAAGGGTACTCACGAAGAAAGTGGCAAGAGATTGTGGAAATATTGAACTTGCAAGGTGATGGCGTTCATAAAGATTGGGCTGGCTGGATTAAAGTTGTCAATTTAAATTGTGTTAAACAAAATATTAATTACCCATGTACTAAAATCTCTAGATACACAATTCAATCGGCAAGTGTACGATAGGTATATTTTACTTACTTTGTATGACACGAAATTTTTCTTTTTTAATATAAATTTGCAAAACAATAATACTTCCGTCGAGTCCGAGGAATTTTTATAAAATTGCAAAATTTGACATTAAAGCAATATTGCAAGTTGTCAAAAGTCACGTCGTGGTACGAATTGAATGAACTTTTAGAGGTGACGTCACCAAAACCGCTAATAATGTAGGTATCATTGTTTCAAAATTAAAGTAATCTTATTTTAAGGACGTCATGGTTCGAAAAGTCAAAGTAAGATTATAATAATATTGTTATAAGAGCTGGTGGTAGGCCCCCAGGCCTCAGGGTAATTGAGATTTGTCGTAACAAAGGGGGGTCGTATCGAACAAAATTGGAGCTGACAGAGAAATCTAGTTCAATATTGTTCCCTCGAGTGCCTTACAAACTGCGTAATACATATTCTGCCCTTTTGCTAAGTTGACAAGGGATATTTGTACCAATCGCATCTATGTATGGTTCCTTTTTATGTAGTTAATATTATTTCTGACGAATTTCTAGTCAGTGATATGTACCTACCTATACCTAACTATTTAGGTACCACTTTTCAAAAGAATTCAGTATCGTCATCTCTCTTCCGATCTATATTTTTTTCAGGTTTAAGGTTCATAAGCAAATAACATACCTACCAAGTTCTTAAAATGATCATAGCAGAATTGCAGAATATTTGAAGATATTAGAAATACTTTTTATTTATTTAATATTCAAAAAAAATGCGTTTTTTTTTTCGGAATCTAAGAAGATTGTTTCTGAGGTTCCTAGGAATAATCTTTTTAAAAGATTTATTTCGATTCCTATTTGATAATACCAACCCATGTCATACTAGAAACGCGGGCGAGGTCAAGAATTTTAACTTCGTTTTCCTAGAAAAAATATTTAACAACTCTTTGAGACGTAGAATATTTATACAAGTATGAGCTTTCAATTTTGCTTTTAAGAGTGCTTCAGAAAATATAGTAATAGGTTCATTTGTGTTGAGAGCTATAGAGAAGAAGCCTTAGTGATACGCTTTCATCTTGTTTTGATCTAGCGTTTGTAGCGAAAACGAGGTCGTGGAAAATAACGACATCTCACATCATCGCCGTATTGAGGCTAAATAAATACAGATGATTATACACTTTATTTACTGCTACTGAATAGTGTGTATCCATTAGTATTACAATGATGATAGGAGTTGACGTCTATTACACTATATTTACCGGGTTGAATATGTTCGGGACTCGGTTAGAGGAAAATTCCAAGAGCAGGAGTGTTTAGGAACAATAACAGCTGCTGGAAATTTTTGTAAAGGTATCAATTTGTGTCTACTTGTGCATAATAGCATAGCATAATCATCAGTCTATAACGTTCCCACTGCTAGGACAGGCCTCCTCTATGTGGGAGGGAGTGGACTGTAACACTACCACGCAGGCCCAGTGCGGGTTGGTAGATGTCACATGAGAGCCAGAACATATTATGTATACATTGGCTGGAATACAAGATTAAGTGGTCGGGAAGCTATAGCACATTATTATTGTACTTGCAATGTAGGCAAGCGAAGCGTTGTCGTCGCGTCGGTTGCTGCTCTCACATAATTTGTTTGGTATGGTATATGAGCTTCGCAAGACACGAACCTCATATAAGTCCACCCGCAATAGGGTTAGAAAATGTTATAATAAGGTCTAAAGAAATGTTAAATAATTATAAAAGATTCCCCCAATCTTTTTGTAGTTATTTTCTACTACCTACCTACTATGCTCATACGTTAGGATGACCTAATGCGCAAGTCTATTATTCTACCTCAGTGTAGCAGGGGGTAATCATTAAGTCATTTAATTTATTATAAGGCTCTTCCCCTTTGTGTCGGAATTCGGAAGTTAGAACAAATGACAGCACTGTGATTTATTCCGCCAGGTGAAGCAAACAGATTGCAAGACAAGCGGCGCGTCTGATATGATATAACGTAGGTACCTAATTAGTCCGAAGCCAACCATTTAAAAAAAAAACATCTAACTAGGCTTTTCCTTGTTTTGAGTTGAGTAAGGTATTGAAATAGAGCCCCTATCGAAGGGCTGCGAAGCGGAAAGCGAAATGTTGGGAAATTTGTAGCTCTAAGGCGTGCCAAGATATTTTCCATTTGTAGAATCACCGCGAGACCACTGAGCAAGTGTTGTAAATTCAAAACTTTCCAAATAACTCTCTTCTGGGCGCCTGAATAGTCCTAATTTAGATTTTATACTCACAGTCCGGGATTGCGATCCCGGACTGTGAGTATAAAAGCCTAAATTCTTCAACGGAAAATTGCAGACTTACATACATTCTGAGTAAATATTTGTCTTTTTATATAAAGCCGGGTGACGCGTGCCCACACATACGCGGGAAATATTGCGGCAAGTTTGTTAGACTGTATGTAAATAATGTGTAATGCAAGGTCAAAGCTTTAATAATTTCATCAGTTGGGCTAAAAGGTCTATTGAATTAAGGCCCCTATTTTCATGGTGTTACAAGCTTCAATAAAAAGAGGAAGCCCACCAAAGCTGATTACAAATTGGGCACTTTTATCTTTGCAATAGAAAAAAAAACTTAAACGTATGTAACGAAGGGAAATTGGATAATTCACAAAGCATTGCTGGAGCAATTTGTGGTCTCTAGTTCCAAATCAACGAGGTACGTAAGTTACAGATTCCTATTTCAGCTTAGATCTGTTAGCTTTAGTATATAAAGTTTGATGTGGCTTCCAACCACACAATCCATCTGTATAATTGTACAAATCGTAGCGAATCGCGTACATTAATCTCGATGTATATGGCTCGATTATTTCATTGGTTTAACTGCGAGATTATCTTTCAATTCTCTGTCTGGGATAGCGATTATTTATAGCTCTCTAAATGCTGCAGATGGGCTATTTAGTTGATATAATGTAACCAAATGTAACGATTTAATAGCAGACATTTGACAAAAGAGGATTTGTTTGTAAAGTCATTATGAAAGGCCATTATTTCTGGTATTGTGCAAGGCCAGATAGATTTCTCATATACATACTCGTATTTAGTAACAAAAAGTTTGAATTGAATTAAAGTTAAATAGAGCTGATGGAAAACCAGCGTCAGACAGCCTCTGTCTGGCTTAATTAAGGCGAAGATTTCTTGAAAACGGTCAAAAAGTTGGTGTCTCTTAACCCGTAAATAATTTTGACAAAAAAAAAGAATCATATTTTCATGACGCGCCCCACTACCGCATTAGCCATAGAAATCCTTATTACCGTGTGCGTAAGTGCGGTAGTGGGGCCCACCGACCCTTGCTCGCAGAAGCGCCAGCCCGCGTTTTGCTGAGAAATGTAGTCTTAAATTCCCCGATTAATAATAATGAATCATCTTTGATCCAGCCTGTCCCAACTTGCTGTCCTCCCCCCAGCGACGCCCTAAGCCGAGGTCCGTACCCCACAGGGGGTGCCCTTAGCGAGCGCTCGCCTAGTTTTAATTTAGAATAGTTTTGCCCCTGGCTGGAGGCTTTAAGTTAGTAGCTTAAGGCAGCCGCAGGATTGACCGGTTAAGTAGTCATCACCTCAGAGGTGAGCTACGAGATGCCCTAGACAAAAAAAAAAAAAAAAAAGCGGTAGTGGGGCGCGTCATTTCAGAGTGGACAAGCTGTTACTGGAAGGCTACTGCTGTTACTGGAAGGCTCGTTCGTTTTTGTATTTCACAAACATGTCTAAATAAACTTTATTCTTTCTATCTGTCTATGCAAATCAATGACATACCTACTTAGATAGTTAGAGAGAAAAGTCTGAATGAATTTATCATATGTGAATATATTGCAGTTCCAATAATATTACATACATACATGACGAATTGATATCCTTCCTTTTTTTGAAGCCTGTAAAACTAACAGCTACGTTAATACAATACAAGAAAATTCTAGTAAAATAAAGAAACGGAAAATTAACCTTTAACCATGTGACATCCACCAACCCTCACTGGGCCCGCGTGGAGGATTATGGCCCACTCCCTCTCACAGAAAGAGGAGTGCAGTGGGAACATTATAGACTTTATGTTATTATGTTAAGGAAACGAACAACGATTGAATTAAAGCTGCAAAAAATATACCACTATGCTGCTTTAAGATATTAAAGAAGAATATATCAGTGAACAATACAGGGTGTAAGGGACAGCCCTCCGCAGACTGATGGGGTGAATTCAGTATATCATACTAAGATTACCGGTAGGTACATAAAATTATTTCAGGAACGTTATGGGAATCCAATAACCCTGATTTGTTTGATTACCCTACACGCAATGTATCGCTACCGTGTCAAAACGTACGTAGTGAACGGTAGCGCAGCGAGCGTTCGGACGCCCTCCCCGCCGCCCCGCGGTGGTTGAACAGCTGATTTCACGCGTAGTATGTTAGAGAATTTCAAAATCCATTGCTGTTTTTTTATTTTAGCTGTTTTATTTACATTAATAGAGTACTGCGTACAGAGAATGTAATTTTACATTGAAATACAGGAATAGTAACTGAAAACCCGATAAAAAAAATGAAAGTTTCCTGAGAAAATTTTCAATGGAATATGATTCAAAATAAGGTGCCGAATACACCCTCTTAGTTTGCAGAGGGCTGTCCCTTACAACCTGTATATTATAACGGCGATGATATGAATTGAGATGGGGTAGGTACCTTTACCGCTACAAGAAAACGGCGTTAAGAGAATGTACTTAAATTTTTGAGACATTTTAATTCTCAAAAAAAAAGTCAGCAAGAAAATGGGCAGTTTTCATCACAAAAATGTTTTTTTGATGCCAATCGATCCTGTTTCTTATAGGGATCAAAAAACTCTATAGGACCAACTGAGGTACCTACCAAAAAAGTCAGATATCGCTAAAAACTTTTCCCATACAGGTAAAATAGCTGTCCTTACTGCCTCATCTCAAAAATCTAGTCTGTATAATGCCTATAAAAGTCGGCGAGGCAGTAATCCTAAGTAGCACCCTTTGTTGAAATAAAACTCCATTATCATATGGGATAATATTCTTTGTTCATGAAGAATTTTGGAAAGCTTTCAAGGATCAAAACTTTGGCAATAACGAGCCGAACATATGTATAGTAGATCTATATGAGAATGAACGAGTTTACTTGTATAAGCCCCCCTCAATCGATTTGTTTGCAAGCAGCTTAGCGTCCATTTACTTCTGTTTTATGTAAAACTGTATTGTTTCTAATGTATCATAATTATAAGTGGTTGTGCATGCATTTCTGTCTATGGAGGTAGTCAAAATGCTGACAAGAGGCAAATGTTCTTAGTAGGCTTGTATTAAAGGCTTGTTTTAAAAAAAAACGTGTGCGGTCGGAGGACCCTCATCAGGAATGAAGTTCCTTCTCACGTGTGATTTAAAACAAAAAAAAAAGCGAAAGCAAAAGTAATTTTGGATTTAAATTTAGTACCTTCGAAATCTATGAAAATGATACCCATGATGAAAAATTTGAAAATTTTCTCAGCTACAATTCTGTATTTACATTTTGTCCTCACTATCGGATTTAGCACCCTCGAAAACTATGAAAACGACACCAATGACGAAAAATTAAAAAAAATTCGTAATCGCCATCACAGTGGTCCGGATTTTGAATATGGTGACCTTAGAACCCAAGGTCAATATTTCGCGCTGAAAAAATTCATGCGGACAGATAATTGAACGCTCATCAATTTTTGTTCTAGCGCTTTTTAAGACATTGTTTACTTTCGCGAAAAAAAAATGTATGGAGCAAAACTGAAATATTGTTTTTTCTCGAAATGTTCAAAAGTGTTAGCAATGAAACCTTTTGTAAATGATTGTATTACATTTATTTGTTAATTTCACAAACAAATCTTTTGCATGCACTTGCAGCTTTGGCGTTTATGCGCAGTTTAACTTAAAATAATTCATATAAAAAAAAAAAACATTAAAACACTACTTTTTTGGTCTGTTAAGTGGTTTCGGGAAAGTATAATACTAAGATAAAATTGTTTATATTAACACAGACATCAAATTACAAAATAACATAATAATCATTGAAAATTGTTTGTTGCATAATTATTACAGTACAATATAATAATCGAAGCTGGTTTACATTTTGGATTAAATTTAATACGTACACTTAAAAAAAAACAGCACGAAAACAAGAATAATAAAAATATAATAAAATTATACATGTATATTGAACGTACAAACTAATAAATGAATATAAGAAAACTTAAAAATCATTCCAAAGGATCTGGCTCATTTTGTGGAGCTTCTTCATCAACTTCTATTTCTTCTTCTTCTTCAATTTCTATTACTTATTCTGTTATTAATAACTGCAAAGCTTCTGGAAACATATTTGATTATTTAGAATTGGTGTATTTAGGTTTCAAATGAGATATATAAGGATCTGAAGTTATCAAAAAATTGTGATTATGTCTTCATTATTTTTTTTCTCGTGTATTTCGAAAATCCTTATTTCTTGCTTTTGCTGCATTTTCTGACAAAATTCCGATAGGAAGGCAAAAAATGTTTGCATATGTCAGCGCCATGTATCAGCATTTTGTGTACGCTGGAAGGCATGTTATACCAGGGGTAGTGATGTACAAAGAGCTCAGCAGTCTCCTTGCAGTATCCATGGAATCCATCGATATTGACAGCCTGTACATAAGATAACACTTGCAATATGACTGTGAAGTGTTTTATCAAATCAGCATCAACCTTCGTTATTTGAGCTGTCTTTTTGTATTCCCAAAAAAATCTTCTGGCAGTGTTCGCATCATTTGTAGTTCCAAAGCCTTGCTTCACAACATCAGTCAAAAGTCCCATCTGTTGTTTGAACTGCGATTGCACCATGTCCTTCCGAAACTTCTTAAGGTTCTTGTTTTCACCGCGTGCACTCCACATTTCGAAATCTAAATCAGGTTTCTTCATTCGGTCAGTAACTGAGCTATGAGTATCAGCGCTAACCACTAAGAAGTAAAATATGAAATTAAATTGCATCTATTTTTCAAAATCATTCAAAGTCAAAATAATGAATTTTAATGTTTATGATATTGACAATATATATTATGTGACTATAAATGAATAAAAACTTTTAATTGTCACAAATAGTTGGAATAAAAACATTGAAAGTTCCGATGCTTATTTCGGCCAAGGCTACAAGTGTATGCGAAAAAATTATTTGTGGTATTATCCAATAAGTGTAATCAATAACATACAAAAGGTTTCATTGCTAACACTTTTGAACATTTCGAGAGAAAAATATATTTCAGTTTTGCTCCATACTTTTTATTTTTCAATATTTTTTTTCGCGATAGTAAACAATTTCTTCAAAACCGCTAGAACAAAAGTTTATGAGCGTTCACTTATCTGTCCGCGTGATTTTTTTCAGCGCGAAATATTGACCTTGGGTTCTAAGGTCACCATATTCAAAATCCGGACCACTGTGCGCCATCTTGGATTTTAATTTTGACCAAATTCACACCTTCTCTCAGCAGTGTACTCGGGCCGATGTGTACAATTTTATCCCACGACACTGTAATCACTTTACTCTTTTATTTTGTTTTTTTCTGCCGGCGTTCTCTCTCTCTCTTTCTTTTTGGATTACAAGAAGACAGTCAACAGTCAGTACTAACACTTTTTAGCGTGACGATTTCTGAAGGTTTACAAGAAGCGTTAAAGAAATTCGCTCCAAAAAAAATATTGCTAAATTCTATAATAGTTTAAGGTAGCGGAAAAAAAAAACACTTGGGCGCAACTGCCAATTAGCCGAAGTCCATACAATACCACTACGGCCACGACTGGCCGGAGTTGTGGCCGTCTAGTCTGCGGGATCCCTTAGCTGTAAGCCACCCAAACACAATAACATAAAATAAGTACTTGTACATTTTGGGGTTTTTGAAATGCATTTGGATGGACAATGTGAGATAATAAATTAATTACACAATAGAATCATAACGAAGCCTACATAATTGACGGACCGAACTAACCGTTTAAACTAGTGACCCACCCCTGCTTCACACGAGTACAATGGAGACATGTCAGAACATCGAGATGTCTGTGCTATATACGGCCTGAATTTTTAGTCACCGTCCAGATTTAGATATATTAATCTTTGGGGAAAATAATTGAATACGTGTTTTTTTCTTTTAGTATCACTCAATACAAAAATATTGAGATATCACATCACAAAGTTATTATATACCACGCAGAGCGGATAATTCTTTCGAGAAAATGATTTAAAATGAAAATTTTACGTATCGATTTTTTTGTCAAAAATGGGGTTAGTGAATCGTACCTAATGCCTAGAAAAAATTTGGACGTTGACTAAAAATTCAGCCTGTGTTGAATATTAATTTATTATACACAAAAACCTTCCAAAATAAATACTCTAAATAATGGTGATAGGTGCATCCAAATCCATGATCAAGTAATTTAGAAGATCTAAGCGGTCACACAGACAATGAAAAATGACTTTGTTTGTCTCAGATTATGACTGTTTATTTATTTATATTATTATTTATGTAGTTAAGTTTCGGGAGCGTTGCCGGAGGTTATTTTAAAGCAAACGAGGAGTCTTGCTTAGATGATGGTTTATTGAAGACTGAAGTTTAAAATACAATATTCTTAATCCTAACAGTGCACTTATCGCTATGGTGAAATTTGAGTTATAGTTAGTCTACACAATCTGTAGACTAAACAAACTTAATAATATAAATCAATGTCAAATCAAACTACTTTATCGCTGTGGCGGCGGTGACACTTGAGTATGGGAACGACCCTCCACAGCGCACCTGATATAAACAAAAATCTGAGTACCTAATACCTAAGAAATGTACTTTACATAACCTATGTACACACAGAAAAATAGATACAGATAAGACATAATCATAATGATGAGTACAAAGGTACTGCTTATTTCTTAAGAAATTCTTCCAGCAGACCTGCGACAGGAGAAATGAGAACGAAATGTAGACAATAGTGTGTGAGAACAAGAAGAGAAAAAAATATAAAAAGTAGTAGTTTAGTTGTAGTTATTCGTGTTTATTATACACTTAACCTGACGATTATTATACTTGAATATGGCCCACGCCCTAAACACGAATTTATGTACAAAATAAACCTATGGGATTTTTTAATGAGAATAGTTACCAAGATGCTTCTCATATAATAATTTCAATTTTTTAGCCAGAGCTGTTTTACAGATTAATTGAAAGTTATATGAAGAAAAAATAAGTTCTATCCTGTGGTTGCAGTTCTCCTGTAACTTACGTTAAAATATATATGTTTAGGTCTGTTCCTCGTGCTAGCCTCTGGATGCATAATGTTCCTCCATCTTTCATCTGGCTATTTGCTTGAAAAAGTTGCCACCTCATTCCATTTTGAGTCCCTGCCAGATGTCAAGAAAGTTTTGCAGCTAGAAATTAAAATTAAATTTTTAAATGCAAATCGCTGGGCAACTTTAAAAACTAGGTATTATATTTTTCACGATAGCCAACTAGAGACGCTACTTGACATATATTCTCATTAAATTTTTTCATAAAATAGCTTTAGTTGTTACCTGTAATTGAGTGAGCATTACAGGATAAAGTATTTATTAATGTAAAAGATTGAATGTAATGAAGATGAATGGTAATGTATTTATTTATTTCCTTTGGAAAACTTACAGCTACACAAAACAGAATAAGAAATTGAAAATGTGACTGACAGCCAATTACAAGTCTTCACATATAATAAACAAAATAATAAGAGAGAAATCTGTGAACAACACAGTACTGCCAACAAAAATAATAAACCGCGAAAGCCAAAACGAAACATGAATACTATAATTATAAATACAACAATACAATAAAGGCGGTAAAGCTAGGCTACTTAGGCTAACATAGTTTGAGCAATATCAAGCATCAGGTGAAAAAGTTAAAGCGCTTTCTGGCCACAGACACACCTGTTGTCAAAGAATCAACGTTAAAAGTCGAGTTAATCTCGTTGGTAATCCTTAATTAAATAAATAAGTAGTTTGTTCACAAATTTGCGTCTTATCACATGTACTGCCGCTGAGTGTACTTTTATACATTAGATTACTTCTAAACAATTATATTTGAATTCGATAAAGAGCCGATTACGTGGATACTAACTGAAGACGGAAAAACATCGGGAAAATCCTTCTTTACTTGAGCAGATTTGAACACGGTAATAATGTACAGTAGGTATTATCTTTGTGTAGTATCATATCCTAACCAAATCTTTTCTATTCAAGCAAAATATATTATTCTTTAGTCTTTGATATTTATTAGAAGTGTTAAATTGTCTCTAAATGTTTAACTTTAGTAAAAATAAACTTATTATACGTTATTATACTCAAATATAATTCATCATTATGTCAACAAGATTTACTGACTGACGATAAAATTAACCAGAGAAAAGCTTTACATTTATTACTAAATAATGGTACAGAGTAGGTACAATTTCTCAGAATATCATACAGAGAGTATTCTGTCAGCAAAATATACGGGAACCCTTATTTGGTTCAATTAGAGGAACTGTTCTTATATTTGATACATCCGCTGTTAGGACACTTGGCAATGATACAAATTGCGTGGTCAAAACTTTCCATACAAAACATTTCGTAGTTAGGTACCCAAGTACCTACAATACCTAACCATTGTTCTATTAATGTTATTATTGGGGTATTATGCCTAACAGTGAAGAAAGTATAGTGAATTATCGTCGTTTATAAATTTTCTTCCATAATAAATATTACTTTTAAAAAAAAGTGTACCGTCGCGAGCAGGGTCCAAGCATTTTGAGGAGGTTCCTGTCTCTGGAGCCCTAACGTAACATACGCACCGGTACCCTACCGGTGCATTTCTATCCAGAAGTACTGCCTTCTGAATCAGGCCCTTGATACAATCGCCTAAAACCTTGAGAAATATTGATCGAGGATTTCCGCCATCAGTTATTATACGTTATTGTTATGTTATGTTGAAATGTTTATGTTGAATAAGTAGACAACCAATTATTGTTTTTTTTTATTGCTACTAAAAATAACACCTAATATAATGTACTAATGTTCAATGTATGCTGACATAAATAATTGGTACGTTTCAATCAGTAGAGGTCAATGTAAAGCGTAGCTCTTACAATTATTATGTAAGGTGTTGACGATATATGGGGTGACTTGTATTATGACGTATTCCTTCCAGGACATGATAGTGTGACCCGTTTGCAACAATTAAGCTCAGTTCATGGGATTCGAGAAAACCCAATTATTAAATATTTTTGAAAATTTCCCAACATTCGTCTCTAAATATCACATTTTATCTAAAATTGAATGGTCTTCATTGCTATTCCATAACCTAAGTACATAGTATAAATTACTGTCTCGTTGGTGTTCTGAGTTCGATTCCCAGATAGCGCATCTTACTGAGCAGTTTTCACAACGTTCCTTCACACATTCTATATTTTATTAGTACTTACTACATAATAATTATTATGACGAGTTCTCAATTTTTTATTAATTTGCAAGTAAGTACCTCGGTTCTCATGCTCAGTTAACATGTAGCGGTTACACCGCCACATACGAACTACGCATATTAACAGATATCTAAAAACATATTAACAGTTTTAAATTTCACTCAAAATAAAGGAAAAAAAGGATGTATCGTAAAGGAAACATTGCGTGATGAAACTGTTACTAAAAAGCAAATTTTTGAGGGTTCCGTAGTAAACAAGGATCCCTTATAGTTTCGCCATATCCGTCTGTCTGTCTGTCCGCGGCTTAGCTCAGAGACTGTTATTATTAGAATGCTGTAATTTAGCATGGGTATACATATTAATCACGCCAGCAAAGTGGTGAAATAAAATCATGAAAAAAATCTTTTTTTACGATACCTCCCCTACACGTATAGTGGGGATTTTTTTTCTCATTAATCCCATGCTGTCGTAGGAAAGGTTGTTCATATGTGAGTTTGTTAAAACCATTTTCGGATTCCGGGATTAGTTAGCAAAATATTCAATAGCTTAGTCGATATATTGATTTGTTTTGGATATATGAAAAAATTCACGGCAGTAGTATATACGAAAGTATATAATATGTACATAAATATGTACGAAAATATACAAGTTAACGAGTAATAATCAACCAACTTACATTTGCGATTGCAAAAACATGTTCTCCCATACATTCCGTATGGGAGCACATGTTTTTCAACTACAAAGTTAAGTTTGTACTTGAGATAAATTCATTCAACTACGGCACCCTTCAATGTGCGTGGTCCGAAACGCACTTGGTCGGTTTGTTTTTAATAATAATATTAGGGAATATAAACTCTAACGAACTGACTAAATGTATTTGATATTTTGTCCTACAATAAATGCCAATGCTGAAATTATTCACCCGTAAATATTTCAGCGGCACGGCAAGCAACAGATTTATGGCCTTATAGATAGACATTCCTTTCTTCGTGAAAATATAAACCGTAGGGATTGTTTTACACAGCTTTGAAAAAAAGCGCGCTCCTTTATCGAGCTACCATAAATTAAAAACGGGATCGCAATTCCCTGAAAGACGCCCATCGGTCGTTAGTACGTGACTTCCGTAGCAATGTGTAATCAACAGATCTTAACACCGGTCTAATGCAGTTTAGTACATTTTGTTTAGTGGACAACACGCTTTATCTAATAGTGGTGCCCGAGTTCAGTCGAGTCCCGACCGCGGTTCTGTTTGCACGCGCCACACGACGCGAGTGATAATGCGACGAAACTAACCATAATCATTGTGACTAACAAAACAAATAAATACCTAATTTAATTTCAGGACATAAACAGTTAATACTCTATAATATTTTAATTGCCATTTATTTTCGAATTTTTGTGTTGTAAAAAAGTTGTTCTAAAAAGTTAAACAAAAGTTTTTACGATCTCAAATGTTTTTTTTTTTTTTTGCGTTTAATAAGTATTTTACAAGCAGATCACGTTGTTTACACTGAGAATGAGTAAATACACATTTTTTTTTATTGTTCATTTTTCTAATCAGAAACGGTAAGGCAATATCTATAAGGAAAAGGCAGAAAAAATAAAGACGTTTTTATCCGCTGGCTTTGAAAGGGATGCAAGGGATAGGTTAAAATAGGCTTTTGGCAATCAAGTGAAGTAATCAACGTTTTGCAAATTGTATTCCCTTTTAGATGACTAAAAAGTAAATATAAATTGGCGGTTGTAAGAATTAGCCCCTAAGACTTTAAACTAAATTGTTGCGCGTTTGAAGAGTTTACCCACAATAACAATACTCTTAAAAATGTGGTTGTGTACTTATCAGCAGATTTCGTCGGGAATGAAGGTGGTAAAAAGAAATCCTTTATACATTTTTCACGCTATACGAGTATCACTAGTGTATATTTCTGTAGCCTAAACAGATACAAACAGATTTATTTACACAAGCGAATCTTTATAGGCACCTAGATTTTTTGATTCCTTTTGATCCTCTCCTAACATACATAAGTAGTACAGATACGAATTTATTTTACTTCAGTTACGTGGCTGCTAGTGAAATTCGGTGTGCATTTGAATGAGGTTTAGCTATGAATATTTCTGTCGTATATAAATAATAGTAAGCAAATAATAATTCTAGAATGTAACTAAAATACTGAATTATAAAAAGAGTTTTAAAGCCTTAAGGATCGTAGTAGGTGGTGTTCTGTAATTTCTACCTACCCCTATAGGAAGAAGGCGTATGGTTCCGTATGTTAAAAACCTCTACTGTAGAAACTAATATATTCATCCGTTTATCCCGGAATAATCATAATATATTAATCCTTTTAAGCCCACTTCTACTTCAGTCTAACCCTACAGTACGAAATTCAAACCCTTCCTGATATTTCTGTAATTCCTATTTTCGAATACGTTTTACGGGGATTAACTTTGAATTAGGCAATCCTATTAGCATGTCGGATGTTCCCACCATAAGATAATGTAGTACCAATGAACATATACATTGTATATTAGGTGGTATACAATTCCGTCCTTGGAAATCCCGTAGCTTCGCACGCCCCTGCGGAAACTATGAAATCCAATGACGCCCGACAAATGCTATCAAATTAGATATAATCTGATAGCATCAAATCAAACAAATCTAATTCATTCACGCCCGACAAGATGGTCGGTCGTGGATGAATTTAATTTGATTTGGGCGTGATGCATTTGATATGTTTTGTTTTGTCTTTAGCTATTTACAAAATCAATTATGTTAGGAATTATAATACGTTATTGGGCATGCGGTGCGGAGGAATCAAGGAGATAGTTTTGTGTATGGGTGTAGGGAAAGATCAAAGAACGATGAATGGATTATGTTGAAATTCAAATAGCTAGAAATTATAACTGAGAGAAATATGGAAGAAGATGACACGCTACGCAGACCCTAAATAAATTGGAAAAAGGGCTGATGATTGGTAATAAATTAGGCGAATGAACGAAAAGGTTTGTCCGATTTATCAAGTAAAAAATTACGTTAAGTAATTTCATTCCACCCGAATCCTAACTGGGTTGAGTTTAATGTAAGACAATTAAATTGATCCCATTAGGTTTTCCAATTCATGTAAAGCCAATGTATTATCACGCCCCTTGTTGCCCAATTTGGGTTTCACATTCCAAATAACTGTAATTCTTCCTTTCTCTGCTCCACCGAAATTTCCGCATGGATTTCTTTGTTCTTTTTTGCCTTTTTAAAAAGCTATGTAGGTAGTATTTATATGCAGTTATACTAGAGCAGTGGTGGCCCAGTTGTAGGTCGTAGGTTCGAACCCAGGTAAATACTTTACTTTGTGTAAATGATTTCATCACCACAGCTCTCAAAATGCACGATCCTAGAATCAAATATTAGAAAACATGTGACATCCATCAACCCGGCACGGTGATTACGGCCCCCTCCCTCTCACAGAGGCTAGAGTTCTAGTTGTGGGAACATTACACGCTGATTATATACTAGATGGAACATACAGAATGATCCTCTTTTTCCTCAGGTAATGTCTAAGCAATTACATTACCTAATTGAAATTGATCGTTGAATGTAAATGTCGGGTAATTCGTTTATGGTTGTTCTCTTTATTCCCTTCAATGTCAGTCTCGTGTATCATTACACTGAATGAAGGGTCAAAGGAAAGTTACATACTTTCCTTAGACCCTTCATTCAGTGTTTCTTATTTGAGTCTGTTTATACCTATCTCTGTCTTACTTTGTTAAGTGTCATTTTTATAACGGCTAGCAGTATTTTTTAGTTGTTTTAATTGTGTTTGTTGGTGTATTGGCGAGTGCTAGCTGTCATGGCAAATAATTTAATTTATATTCTTTTTTGCATACCTACTAGCCTCGTTCAGACCAGCGCGACGCGACGGCGCGACGCGACTCGAACAATGCAAATTCCAAGAAAACTTCACGGTATAACAATAGCCGGTGTCGCGTCGCGCTGTCGCGTCGCGCTAGTCTGCACGAAGCTTTAATGTTTTTCTAACTGAACAGACAGTTGTGCTGCTAGGGAGCTTGTTGCACCAATTCCTCTTAAAGTACTAGGAAGTGGTGAAGGGCGGGCGTTTTAGGGGACTGTCTTATGTAATTTTGATGTTCGAAAAGTGCTGATTTTCTTCCTAATTTGAATAAATTACTTTTGTTTAAAGAGAGTATAAACACAGGGTTTTTCAATTTAAATTCTTACGCAATCACTCACCACTAGGAATTAGTACCTACTTAACACATTATTGTTTGAATAACATTATTAAATTTTTATTGAATATCGGTGAAATTTGAGTTTATAAGATTAACCTCAATTGTTTAATGATAATTTTTAAAGGTGATTTAAAATTAGTTTTGTGTTTAAATATTCAAATAATGAAATCAAAGCACTTAATTTGTAAGTGGCACTACAAATTGGTATCCATAGCACTGGTACATTATACAATCCATTTGTTTACATTTAAATCGATTCCCAATGGGGGAAAAATCGGCTCGGTTTGGTTGGTGGTAGGGCTTGTTCTAAGTTCGCCTGGTTAGTTACAACTATCTTATCTAAATCTGTTGCTATAACAACACCTCATGTGTTTCGGCAGTTAGTGGTAAGATAGCCAGTTCCTCTGTGGTCGAGGATACCGGGTGAAGCTCGCTTCCAACTTTGGCCTGATCATCACTTACCATCAGGTGAGATGCAGACCAAGAGCTTCCTAGATGTGCATAAAAAATCTATGGGACTGATTAAGGGCGAATTTCACCAATGCAACTGAACGCGATCAGTATTATCTAAACTGCGTTCAAGAGTTGTCAGTGTCAATATTCCTTAGCAATGATTACAATGACAGCTCTTGAACATGATTTTATTAGATGTGCTGATCGCGTTCAGTTTCATTGGTGAAATTGTCCACCCTAAAGGGTGGAAAATACTCCTACGATGCCTCTGGTATTGCAGATATCTTTAGGCGACGTTGAACACTTATCATCAGGAGGGTTACCTGCTAGTTTGCCACTCAAAGTAATAAAAAAGAGGAATTTGATTTGGGATAATTTGTTCGATTTTTACGGGCGGTTCAACTTGTAGAAATGATACCAAGGTCAATGGATGAAAATATCCATGGGTAAGTATTTGCATACGATTCGTATTTTCAATGTTTAAAGCGAGGTAAAATGCCAGGGTTGCTCTCTCGGTCGAGTATTGGCAGACAAATCAACTTAATCATATTTGCAGCCAAATAAACAGAGAACATCGCTAGTATTATTTTATCGTCCATTTATTACTTTCATGTGACATGATAGTATTAGATATTGAATTGAATTTTATTTTCAATTCAATAAAACATTAATGTTAAACATCGACTAAAATCATATGAAATTCTTATGCAAACATGGTTTCATGTTTGAATTTCATATGATTTTGTCGATGTTTTACGACGTTTGCGGTTTATTTCAGTTACCTAGCTAAAACGATGGAAAATGGCAAGCGGTTCTTATCAGGGGCCTTACCACCAACTCTTTTAGCAGTATTATTTTAATATTACTTGAGCGTCAGCGTCGGAAAGGGATGGAGCTAGATGTGACTTCTTTCTCGCACTGAAGTAACATTGCAACCCTGAACTTTCAAGAGAAAGTCAGACAAAAAATAAATAAAAAAGTATCAATATCTTTATTGATACTTTTTTATTTATTTTTGGTCGTAATTTCAATGTGCCTAATGATACCTTCATATTTTGATTTGGTTTATTTTCTTCTCATAGACGAACCAGCACTCGTATACCGTACCGTATATTCTAGTATTTCAAAGTTAAGTTTGAAGTGACATTGTAACACGATTCGGTTGGCAAAGAACACCAGTAACCAAAAATGACGGTTTATATTACATTTATGTCTCAGACGACTCTGACACTTGAACCGGAAATTCGGAAATAATACCTTTCCGCAATTTGAATAGCGCTTTTGTGAAAAAGGACGATCTCGTGAAATACGCTTTTCCACCTTAATTTTGGTGAGTTTTACGGAACATTAAAGATAGGGGAACATTTATAAGAAAATTCATTGCATATTCAAAAAAGAGGTGGTCAATCAAGTCCCTCTATTACACCTAATGACTTCGAAAATTACCGATTTCATTATTAACTGTGCCATAAAAATTGGGGAATAACAAAGAGATCTTAATTAAGCTTTACTTTATTAAGTGTCGGAAAAGTCCGAGGCATAATTGATATTAATATCTGGTGTCGAGTAATAAAAACTTGAACATGCGTAATTGTTTGTGATTTATTTTCAGCGGAAAGCTTTTCCTTGACCCATTTCAATCTATGAACCTAAACTGTGTTGTGATATAACAAATACATGTTAAAGAGATAATTAGGACCTCCTGAAGGGGGATCTCTGTGTAAGACAAAGACAAGAAAGTGGAGTAATTAAGTGACTTTCAATTAGAACTGATTGACAAAGTTGGTAACCTCTCTGTGCGTCGTAATGAACTGATTCTTTGTGAAGTGTAAGTGAAATATGTTGCCATGGACTCCGAAATAGATGTCCAATTGTTCATTAACTGCACCCAGCAGATACTGGGTCGGCAGGAGTCCTGGGATCACCTCAATGTCTCCCAGATCCTGGACTTGCTCCCGACGAGGATCCTTGAGGACATCAATCTTAAGTGAGTATAAAATGACTGTTGTACCTATATCCTGATACCTACCTACTTTAAATAAGAAGTCTCGCATTTCACATGCTTGGACATTTTTTGGTTCCATTGGAATGTAAACTTCTGCCTCGAGCTAGAATTGTTAACATTTATTCAAATTACGTTTTGTACTGCTGCCGATGCTATGTAAAGTAGACGCCCACTTTGCGCAAGAGCGTGAGTTCCTGGGTTTGATTTCAAGGTGATTGGCTTTATTGCATTTTCTGCTTTGCTATAATCAGTAGTAAGGGTTCCTAGTATGTGCCTTCTCTATTAACAATAACAACGGAATGATCAATTATAAAAACAGCACACATAACGGAATCCGAGTTTGTTTTTATTCATCCGCAAGCACACTCGAAAAAATATAAGAACAACCCTCAACAAATCGTTGGTCCCTAGAGTGGAAACACTTAAACAACCGCCATCTTGTTTTGAATAACACTCGCCGTTTCAGTTATATTTAAACAGGCCAACCCGGATCCGGAAATCCTCGAGAATTTCCGAAAGTCTCTTTTAAATAAAAAAGAGTGAAAAATTAAAGAGAAAGAAAGAGAGAGAGAAAGAGTGATTAAAGAGTGATAAATTGTTTAAAATTTGGTATATAATTAGGAGTTTTTATTTTATGTTCAACAAGTTTTGGTTTTTTGAAGAAATCCAACTAATGATGGAACTAGTAACTATATCTTCAACTATCTTCCACCAGCGGCTTCACCCGCGTGGTATCTTTATAAATTATAGCCTAAGCTACCAGATGTTACTCAGTGATAATATAGCATTCTACTGGTGAAAGAATTTTTAAAATCGGTACAGTAGTTTTTGAGTTTATTCATTACAAACAAGCATACAAAAAAACTAATCTTTTCTCATTATATTATTAGTTTCGTTAAAGTTAGAATAATCACGAGCTCATAAAGTTTTATCGACATATACTGGCGGAGTGAATTACACTTGCATTGATGAAAGCCATTCATACATTTTGTTGAATTTGTAAAGTTTCCCGTCGAACTTTATTTGTGGTATTGTTAATAATTTGGTAGTAGAAAGTCAGTCGTGAACCTAATGAAATTCAAATAATTTTACAAATATCTTTGGTTATTGATCCCGAAACTTCAGTGTGATAACCGAATATTATATTTTTGTCATGTTATGAATTAGCTCAAAACTATGGTCATATACCAATATTATCTTCAAATAACCATAATGGTAATCTAGACTCATATAAATCTCTTGAGCCATTTATTTACATATTATCCAAAGTCTTTATTACTTGGATCTATGCCAAGTATTTATATTGTCATCGTAACTACGTAGTTGGTATCTCATGGTCCATAAATAATGCCTCTGTCATCAATTAACCAACTCGCATGTTATTGAGCTTTTTTATCTCGATTTGTATCTAATTGAGACTGACGCGTATAGACGCGTTTTTCTTCTATAAGTACATTCATGAACATATATCGTCATCTCAGAGTTCATTTCCATCTTTGCCATAACACCTTTTATACAGTCCATCATCTTTGTTTTGGTCTTCCTCTTGTCTTATATGCTCTTAGCTTGTAACTTTTCTACTAATTCATTTTAAATCTTATTTCCGTACCATGACAACCGATTGACTCAGCTATTACTAATGCTCCCACTTTTATTCCAAAGGAAAAAATACTACGGTATACCCGTAACGACTGTCATATACATATCCGCATGACAACCGACCCCGATGATTATTAGGTGCTCTACGACGCACTGACTGGGTCTCGAAGTGTAATAGATGTACACATTTACAGACCGATCTGTTATAGTCTCCCTATTTTTAACTCTGTATGGGACCATATTTTTTTGTCGGCTTCTATGCAGTTGAAGTCTGGATTTGTGCCCGGTTGATGGTAATAGTATTTATTACATGAGACTTATACATATATTTATTATTATAAATATATTTACATATTTTTATTATTATGTTACAGCGACAGCTATCCTTGATGTAGTCGGTAACATTCTGGAAGCCAGAGGCCAGGGCATGGGGACCCTTTTTGTCCTACTAGATTTTTCGCGTGCTTTTGACTCTATTATCTATACTTCACTTCTTTTCTCCAAGCTGTCTTACTATGGGTGTGATATTGGAGTGGTTAAATGGTTTGAGAGTTACCTCAGTAATCGATCACAGTTTGTCCAGGTGATATGCGACAGTAACGGAGATACCATGTCTTCTGGTCCAAAGCGCGTGGACAGGGGCGTACCGCAGGATCGATCCTTGGCCCGCTGCTCTTCATCCTGTACAGTGCTGACTTCGCCAACTGCCTGATTATCACCAAATTCCACCTTTACGCCGATGATCTGCAGTTGTACCTCCCGCTCCCAGGATACTGCTGAAACTGTAAGAAAAATAAATGAGGATTTAAAAAGGATCTCTGCTTGGTCCAGAAGAAACTCCTTGGTCCTGAACCCTAGTATGTCTAAGTATATTGTGATGGGTTCTAGGGATTTCCTGAACAAAATGCTTGCTTGCAACCTGGACCTCAGGCTTGATGGTTGTGGTGTGGAAAGGGTTTTGGAGGCTTGGGGTAGTATTTGACAGGCAGCTGCATTTCGAAACTCACATAATGGAAGCCGTGCGCAACTCCTTCTACCGACTCAAGCTCTTGTATCGTGTCCGTCCCTACATAAGAGTGGATATGCGTATCATGCTGTGTAAGTCAATTTTTCTATCTAAGCTGAACTACGTATGGGGCGTGCATTCGCGGTAGAAGCGAAAACCGAGTCTCAGTAAATACTTTTCTTTCTTTCTTCTTTATATTCTTACTTAATTAGGTTCTTTATATGCATAAGTCGCAGCCATCTGGTTAAATTGGCCAGCTGATTGGACGCCTAGGCAGTTCATTAAAAGTCGGCATCCAAATGAATGCCTAGGCCAATAGTTAATTTTAATAAAATCATTCAACGCTTAACAACTTGGCGTATTAAAAGTCAGCCCTTTGAAGATGACTGACCAAGACTCAGCCAAGTGATTCAAGTGGTGAAAATATCTCTGCGAGCCACTTGGAAATAGCGCTCGCCGGCCGCTACCGCGGCACCGCTCGCTCGGCTTGCGCGCGGTTGGTCACAGTTAACCTAACCTAACCAATTTCACCCAGTTTAACTAAATGTCTACACGACATTCTGCCATCTGGTTAGACGTTGTGCTCAACGACTTGACGAGTTGTCCTTTAGTCATTCAATTAAATGTCGTCATTCAATGAACGCGCTATTCATTCAATAAAATAGCAGATTCAACCAGATGACTGCGACACATATATACCTATCTCATATCGCCACACACAAGTCATACAATCAAGATGCCTACATCCAGACATAAACACCTACTTCTCAAGTAGCAAATTAATTGTAGATGGTAATATTCTCAGTTCCGAGAGACACTATTAATATCTGTTACTATTTTATTCGGTTCAGTGATTTTTGATATTGTGCTACTTGTTCCTCACAGGTCTCTTTTCCCTGCTATAAGCAACTTTACTTTGATTTGCTGTATTTCAGGATTCATTGTTCGTTCACGTTTTATTGAAAGCTGGCGTATTGAGCTTGTACTCTTTTGTAACGTAGGTTTTCAATATATTACTTTATCGTATAATTCAAAGGCGAACCCTTTGGTGAAATAAAAAATAATACCGACTTCCAAAAAAAACACTACAAAGTGAAAAATAACTTTGATTTCGGAAGTCGGTGTCTTTGGGGTTTTATTTTCCTTTTTTTGCCACCGACTTCCGAAATCAAAGTTATTTTTCACTTTGTAGTGTTTTTTTTTGGAAGTCTAAGTCACTAAGCAGAATAGCAGATTAAGCAGGGGGCCGCTTGCTTTAAATAGGTACTAACTTATTTTATTTCATAATAACATTTATTCAATTATAGACAGTCCTAAGCCTGAAAAGTATGAAGGAAAGTTCATTGTATTTTTAACGGTTCTGTTTTGTCGTAATTCATAAACGCGATGTAATTAACTTATAAAGCATGCTGTCAGTCACCGCGCTTGCTTTATTCGCGCCCGCCCGTTGTGCCGTAACAAGTCAAGTACCTACGCGTATAAAAAAGCATGCTTTAAATAAAGCATGCTTTAAATATAAAGCATTATGCAAGTGATTGCCTAGCAACTTTGAACACCACTAGTATGTATGTCCGCGTTGTTCTTCTAAACCACGCAACAGATTTTGATGAGGTTTACACCATCGCTTAGAGAATTTATTCTGGAAGGTTTATGTGTATAATACGTCAAAATTAAATTAACGTTTACCTAAGAAATCTCGATGATTTTTCAAGTCGTAATAACCGTGCGAAGCAGGAGCGAGCCGCTAGTAGGTATCCTATACTATTATATAAGCTTTTATATATTTATGCGGTGGTTGTTAAATTATTACGCAGTAGGGGAAGCATGTGCGCAAGCTCATTCAGGTCCGTTTTAACCTAATTCTGTGGATTATTTTGTGTTTTTTAGTATAATAAGTGATTTAATAACCGTATAATGAGTGTGGAAGAATTGTACCTAGTACCAGTAGGTTCAGAGCAGAAAAAAGAGTTCGTTTCTAAGGAGGACTTTATTCGGAAAATTAAAAAAAAATTTTGAAGGAATATAAAAGGAATAGATAAGCCGTTGTGGACTGCAGAAAGGACCAAAAATGTAATTAAGCTCGTTGAAGAATATAAATTGGCGACGATTTTGAATAAATCCCGTAATAAGTAGCAATATTACTATGGAACTAAATATAAGTAAAATATTATCCTCAGAATATGTTTAGTTTATTGAAACGACATTACATTAGCATTTTGTCATATCACTAAACATTTTTAGTTAGAAGACGACATATACAAGAAAATTCGACATCTACCGTGATTTCGTGGTATCCCTAGGGATTTCGTTAAATCCCTGGTATCCTTCCTCATTTCCCTGCGACATCACCAACTGCCAAGCCTTTTCCCAACTATGTTGGGGTCGCTTCCAGTCTGACCGGATGCAGCTGAATTCTCTGCGACATATATAATATATATATACACTATATCATATATTTGTAATCACGTACACAAAAACGGCTAACGATTTCGATGAAAGTTGCAACGTAGGGATTTACGGGGGCGAAAATTCGATCTAGCTAGGTCTCATATCTGGGAAATATCGTTTTCTCTGTATTTTCACCCGAGCATAGCTCGGTCGCCCAGAGCTTAGAACAAGATTCCTACCTTAGAATATTGACATGGCAGCATGGAACTAATATATACTGTACATGGAATTAGTACGAACTATCCTTTACTACCTGACTACCTCGTTGGTCTAGTGATCGCAAGCGCTACTGCTGAGTATGAGGTCCTGAGTTCGATTCCCGGGTCGGGCAAAGTGTTATTGGGTGGGCCCGCTGTTACATGGGACTTAAACATAACTGGCGAAATGTTGGTGTACACCTCTGCCCAACCCATCGGGGAAACAAGGCGTGATGTTATGTTATGTGTTATCCTATACTATTAAATGAGTTCATAATTTTCACCAGAGCAGAGCTCTGTCGTCCAGGTACTGAGTGCTTTATTTGTAATTCGTTACAACGTTCTGTAAAAAGTCTTGCAACACATCTATTTTCAACCGACTTCAAAAAGGAGGAGGTTCTCAATTCGGTTGTATTTTTTTTTTGTATGTTTGTTACGCGATTACTCCGCCAATTATGAATTGATTTTGAAGATTTTTTTTTTGTTTGGTAGGGCATACTTCAGAAGTGGTCCCATATAAATTTGGTCAAGATCTGATGAGGGGTTTTTGAGTTAGCTTCAATAATACGTATTTTTCCCATCTAGGATATGTGGACGATATTCTAATAGTTCCTGTCACTGTAATTTACATAGCAGGTAATGGGTATTCAAATTTTTGTGGGGGTTTTGTGTAGGTACCACAACTAAAAAGTGAAAAATAAAAACTTTTTCACAAAAAATAATACCGACTTCCAAAAAAAACACTACAAAGTGAAAAATAACTTTGATTTCGGAAGTCGGTGTCTTTGGGGTTTTATTTTCCTTTTTTTGCCACCGACTTCCGAAATCAAAGTTATTTTTCACTTTGTAGTGTTTTTTTTTGGAAGTCGGTATTATTTTTTGTGAAAAAGTTTTTATTTTTCACTTTTTAGTTGTGGTACCTACACAAAACCCCCACAAAAATTTGAATACCCATTACCTGCTATGTAAATTACAGTGACAGGAACTATTAGAATATCGTCCACATATCCTAGATGGGAAAAATACGTATTATTGAAGCTAACTCAAAAACCCCTCATCAGATCTTGACCAAATTTATATGGGACCACTTCTGAAGTATGCCCTACCAAACAAAAAAAAAATCTTCAAAATCAATTCATAATTGGCGGAGTAATCGCGTAACAAACATACAAAAAAAAAAAACAACCGAATTGAGAACCTCCTCCTTTTTGAAGTCGGTTGAAAATAGATGTGTTGCAAGACTTTTTACAGAACGTTGTAACGAATTACAAATAAAGCACTCAGTACCTGGACGACAGAGCTCTGCTCTGGTGAAAATTATGAACTCATTTAATAGTATAGGATAACACATAACATAACATCACGCCTTGTTTCCCCGATGGGTTGGGCAGAGGTGTACACCAACATTTCGCCAGTTATGTTTAAGTCCCATGTAACAGCGGGCCCACCCAATAACACTTTGCCCGACCCGGGAATCGAACTCAGGACCTCATACTCAGCAGTAGCGCTTGCGATCACTAGACCAACGAGGTAGTCAGGTAGTAAAGGATAGTTCGTACTAATTCCATGTACAGTATATATTAGTTCCATGCTGCCATGTCAATATTCTAAGGTAGGAATCTTGTTCTAAGCTCTGGGCGACCGAGCTATGCTCGGGTGAAAATACAGAGAAAACGATATTTCCCAGATATGAGACCTAGCTAGATCGAATTTTCGCCCCCGTAAATCCCTACGTTGCAACTTTCATCGAAATCGTTAGCCGTTTTTGTGTACGTGATTACAAATATATGATATAGTGTATATATATATTATATATGTCGCAGAGAATTCAGCTGCATCCGGTCAGACTGGAAGCGACCCCAACATAGTTGGGAAAAGGCTTGGCAGTTGGTGATGTCGCAGGGAAATGAGGAAGGATACCAGGGATTTAACGAAATCCCTAGGGATACCACGAAATCACGGTAGATGTCGAATTTTCTTGTATATGTCGTCTTCTAACTAAAAATGTTTAGTGATATGACAAAATGCTAATGTAATGTCGTTTCAATAAACTAAACATATTCTGAGGATAATATTTTACTTATATTTAGTTCCATAGTAATATTGCTACTTATTACGGGATTTATTCAAAATCGTCGCCAATTTATATTCTTCAACGAGCTTAATTACATTTTTGGTCCTTTCTGCAGTCCACAACGGCTTATCTATTCCTTTTATATTCCTTCAAATTTTTTTTTTAATTTTCCGAATAAAGTCCTCCTTAGAAACGAACTCTTTTTTCTGCTCTGAACCTACTGGTACTAGGTACAATTCTTCCACACTCATTATACGGTTATTAAATCACTTATTATACTAAAAAACACAAAATAATCCACAGAATTAGGTTAAAACGGACCTGAATGAGCTTGCGCACATGCTTCCCCTACTGCGTAATAATTTAACAACCACCGCATAAATATATAAAAGCTTATATAATAGTATAGGATACCTACTAGCGGCTCGCTCCTGCTTCGCACGGTTATTACGACTTGAAAAATCATCGAGATTTCTTAGGTAAACGTTAATTTAATTTTGACGTATTATACACATAAACCTTCCAGAATAAATTCTCTAAGCGATGGTGTAAACCTCATCAAAATCTGTTGCGTGGTTTAGAAGAACAACGCGGACATACATACTAGTGGTGTTCAAAGTTGCTAGGCAATCACTTGCATAATGCTTTATATTTAAAGCATGCTTTATTTAAAGCATGCTTTTTTATACGCGTAGGTACTTGACTTGTTACGGCACAACGGGCGGGCGCGAATAAAGCAAGCGCGGTGACTGACAGCATGCTTTATAAGTTAATTACATCGCGTTTATGAATTACGACAAAACAGAACCGTTAAAAATACAATGAACTTTCCTTCATACTTTTCAGGCTTAGGACTGTCTATAATTGAATAAATGTTATTATGAAATAAAATAAGTTAGTACCTATTTAAAGCAAGCGGCCCCTTGCTTAATCTGCTATTCTGCTTAGTGCTTATTCATTGCATAGTGCGTTTCGCGCGACGGACAGAGACAGAGAGTGCGATTTAAAGCATTAAGCAAATAGCAACTTGTGGGAGCCAACATAGCATTTGCTTTATGTTATGTGTATTAAGCACGGTGCTTTATTTTGCCATATGATATATTAACCATCACTAATACAGACAAAAAACAATATAATATGTATATATAGATAACCATACTGACTCTGCAGCATACCTCTGACAATCTGAAAAGGTACAGCTTCTTTACTTATTTTTATTACGTTTTCCACGTAATGAGAAGTAAACCATAAATAGCATGTCCGCGGAAATAACACGTTCCATTTCTTGGATTATTAAGTTAAGGATTTTTTTAATATATTTTTGTGATAATAAGAAATTCCGTACATTTATTTACCATCTCTTACCGCATTGTTGTAAATCTTTGGCGTTGAAGTTTTACAAGCTGTAATAATTTTGCGGAAATGGAATCCGTTTGTTCCAGTTTTCGCGGATATTCTATAAATAGAATTCTCAAGACTGCTGTGAATGTGAAGTGAGTGAAAGTGACAATACTTTCAGACTGTATTTTCTTTAAAGCAAGTGTTGTTCAATAACTTCATATTGTGTAGGTTTATTTATTAAGGTTCTCTGCCTTTTCGCCGGAAATTGTTTGCCAGATTTTCACTTGTCAACTAACGTTTCACAGAATTTTATTTCGCCGAATAATCACTTGCCAACTTATCATATAATTTTGTTTTATTTCCCAACCTCACAGTTACCAACTGTACGTTTGGTCTGCTTTTCATAATGACACTTTTTAAAATGTGTCTTTCAAGTAGCAGAATGTTTTAGTTTGCGTGATATTCATTTATTTGTTTACCAAATCTAGTAGGGTTTCGTTTAATATATATATTTTTTACTTTGTCTTTAATGTGACCTAACCTAACTTAATTGTTTCCTTTTACAAAAGCGATTCGCTTCTGGCACATCGCCGGCCGCTGCCGCGGCACGCTCGCTTCGCTCGCTCGGCTCGTGCGTTGTTTGTCATACTCAAACCTACCTAACCTATCATCATATCGTATCATTTATCATATTATCATTATATCAATGTATGAAAAGGGAACTGTTACACTGACAAAACGTCATTCGTCTAATAGTTGTTTGGCCTAGTGAAATGTTTAACAAATGATAAATGTCCCAAACGTTTTGTGTCATTATAATAATCAGCTTAACAATAATTCTACCAAATGAAACGTTGTTATGCAAAAATTTGCTAATCGTTAGTTGTCAAAGTGAAACATCGGGTAACGTTGGTTGGCAAGTGATAATCTGCCAAACAATTTTCGGCGAAAAGGCAGGATACCATTTAATAGGTACCTCGCTTTGACAAATTTTAAATACAATATACAAGCTAACACTAAAATATATGTATATATATTATGTACAAGTAACTATGTAAAAAAAGAGAAGAGCTCATTGGGCATTTTTTTTTTTGTCTGCATCTGTCAAAAAAGCCGCGGGAAAACTGCCCAAAAGGCTGGCGTTAGATGGCAATGCTGATTATTTGGCCTTCGGAAATGCCACATGAAGAGTCCACCAACCACTTGGTTTTGTCCTTTATTACCAAGTTAACGCAGTGCTAAAAATGTGTTAACACAATGCACCTTGATTTCTTAATGTTGACCTTCTTCTCCTTATAAAAGTGACGTTTTGGAGTTAAATTTTAATTAAAACAGTTTCAAGCTTGCTTAGTTGGCTGTTTAGAATCTTGACACTCAATTTTGAACCACTTCCCCATCAGACTAAATATACTTAGTTTTTCGTTACATTGGGACGAAGCCTTCTCTTTCAAGTACCTTTACTTAGAAATTTCATATTCGTCTATCCATGAAATACATGAGCATTTTTATTTGTTCAACAATTTATTCTGTTCTATGAATATGTTTGGTTTCGTTTTTCCACTGAATGGCAGAATTTGTATGATCGCGCGCGATATTGCTATTAATAAAAACGATCAAAATGCCATATTTTAGTGGTTTTTATGAATATCAGTAAAATTTTTTTAGGGTTCCTTACCTCGAAAGACCCTTATAGAATCACTTCGTTGTCCGTCTGTCTGTCTGTCAAGACCTTTTTGACCTCAGGAACACGTGGAGGTATCAACTTGAAATTAATATATGCAATACGTAGGTCTAAAGTTCCTTGGAGCTCTAAAAAAATAAAGCTTCTAGTTAAACGCAATAAAAAAAATACGGTAATTTATGCAACATATTTTGATATTCGCAAATAATTCGAAACCTATAGGGTATTTCCTTCCCGTTAACAATAAAATTTGACATCATGTTTGGCAAGAAGCAAGGTATCAGTGGACCGACGCCTTTGATGTTTGCGTAAATGCCGACACCGCTCAAGGCCACAGTACTTACCTAGGGTGGTCACAGACTTTACACAACTGCTCAAAAAAGGAGGGTAATGTGTTTAGGTTTTATGTATGTATGTATGTACGTTTCTTTGTTCCGCCATAACTTCTAAATGTCTCAAAAGTTTGGACATATCGTTACAATTTTTACATTGTCCTGAGTGACGCTGGTTATTTTTTTTTGCATAGCTGTCTTGTATTTTATTTGGGAATAACAGCTGGTTAAAAATACAAATAAAATACAATTTTAATATTCAGTGTACTTTACCTATTGAATCAGTTTCCGTTTTCTCATTAATCATTCATTAATTCATATTAATGTACAGATTGATATACACATATTATAAATGGGCAACTGACAAATATTTTCGGTTTTTAGATTTACTAGATTTTAAACTTCTGTTGTTGAACTTATCTATATAAAAAAATCTCATCCTATTTTAGCAAAAAATCTATTGGAAAGCATGCACATGGTTTGGTCTTGAATTCGATTGTGCTCAAATGCTGAAATAGTTTGTTTCCAGTAAATGTCATCTTGGATTTCATAATTAGTGACATTTTCGTAATGAGCACCCCAAGAAACCTCGAAAATGACACCCATATTATTTATATTTAAAAAATAAGTCCGCCATCTTGAATTCCAATAATAATGACATTTTCGTAATCAGCACTCCGAGGTACCTCGAAGATGACACCCATATCTATTTTTAATAAAAGTGAACGTCCGCCATCTTGGATTCCAACGTGGATATCTTTTTCGTAATCAGCACCCCCAAAAACCTAGATAATGAGAACCATATCATTGTTGAAAAAAATCATGTCCACCATTTTCAATTTGAAAATAAATGTAAAATTTTTGTTTACACAGAATCAAAAAAAATGCGAATTTTTCATCGGATACTTTTTGCGGTGTTTCAATTTTTGCTGGCAGGCATCACGCTTTTGCATCCGCCATTTTGTTTACGTTGGCATGACATGACAAAAATGTTACAAACTAAGCACTATCCAATATATTCACCTTTCTCCTGGGTGTGGAAATTTATGAAATCGCAGTTCTTTATTTATGCGAGATGACGACTCGCATTCTCGCACAGCACATGTCGTATGCACCATTTTGTTAACAAGTAAACATTTGAAACAAGACACGTGTTAGCCCTGAAAGTCATGTCCCGAGCTACTAACAATAGCGACGTATGCTGCTCGGGCTCGCCCTACCCGCCCCTCGCCCCTCACACCCCGCACGATTGCCCTGTCTAGACGGCTTCGTAGAACGACTGTATTGGTTTATAGACTGTGGTATTATAGTATAAGTAAAGAAAAAAGTCCGAAAATTAATTTTGCAGTTTGAGAATTGACCGTGACGTACATCGAAGTATGGGAGAACATTTTTTTGAGCTAAAATATTAAGAGTAGGTATATAATACCTCAAATTGCTTAAAATGATCCTTCGTTTTATCGAAAATAATGCAACAGAAATGTTGAAATAAATTTAAGGTAAAGTTGAGGATTAATGTTACGTACTATGTTTGACGAAAAACGGAACTAATACCGAAAACTAAACCAAACTAACTGCCAAAACGACCTAACTCCTCAGACACACGACTTTCTCTCGTCTGACTTAAGTTAACTATTGTAATTATGGCCACACTATTGAATTAGAAAATTCCTGTAATGATAGTGATGATGAGTTAATAAATAAATAAGATTCCCTAAGGAAAAATATCCAGTTACCTCCAAACCGAATAACAAACCGCTAAGCTTTTCTGTTCATTTTATTTTCTTATTCGTACAGTTAGTTAGTTTTTAATTTAGTGGTAGATTGTATATTGTATATTAAGATTTATGTGTATAATTAAAATAAATATGTAAATAAACTAATGGTATTCAAAAAATACTTCAAATTAGATCATGAAATTTTAAAACTAACTTTAAAGATCTGTTTAAAAGTTAGTTCAGTTATTATGCAAAAACGACTACTACTTTTACTAACTATGTTTTTTTTATTACTTATAGCCATTATTTTCGCCGTAAAAAGTATTACCTAAATTATTGGCGCCTTGGAGCCTTCTGCCCGCCGCTCAGTCTCGCTATCACTCAGTCCGCGAGCAGTATTGTGCGAGCGAGATAAGGAGTGATTTTGAGCTGAGGTATTATGGATACTTATTTTGGGATAAATTCATCCCAACTACGGAATCCTTCATTGTGCGTGGTCCGACACGCACTTGGCCGTTTTTACACAGTTTTATCTACCGACATTAACAAACATAAATCAGAGCCAGCAAATGGATATCATGTGCGTTATTTGAGACACCACAGCTCACAAACAAATTGCTATCATTTTCTTCATAAAAATCAACATCCGTTGGTTACAGATGACTTGTATACGAACTCCTGTAACTGAAACTTCTGTCCTTCAGTTTCACGTACCGGTTGTACCCAAAAACAGAGATATAAATAAATTTCAACATTAAATTAATGGGCTTAATTAAAAAGGGTCCTTATTTATTTGGAATTAAAGATACAATCACTTCGAATATGCTTTGTTTGGTTTGAAAAATACATAATTATGTACTTACGTATTTTTAAACAGGCTGAGTTATATTTATATTATTTAAAAAAAGAAATTGATTCTAGAAGAAAATGTGCTCATTTATTTTCATTATCTCTGTAAAAATGAACCACTCTGTATTATTCAACGAGTCTTAACCGACGAGTCTGTCCTCATAGAATAAAATCTTGCAAAGGAATATCACCCTGTTTATTATAGCAGTCTAGGTATTGCTAAAGAAGGCCACGTAGACAACTTTGTGTTTGTTGTTTGTTTGTTATCGAAGTTCTAGGCCTGGCATGTTCTCATGTTAGGTTTAGGTACCTAATTGTTTTACAACTAAACGAGCCTCAACGGTGCTTTTAAGTCTCGTAACAGATTACATAATAGACTTGTACGTAGCTTGTAAGATCTATGTACATGGTACAGACATAACACACGACAGAACGTACAGTCACGTGCATACCTAAATACATTATACATAGTAATGCAAGATTCAAAAGCGATTGTCTCCTAAAGTATTGATAGTTAACGTGTTACGAACATAGTATTTTTGTGCACACAGCTTCATCAACTAGGTGCCTCAGCCAAAGGCACGCAATTGTTAATCCCAGAAAGCTGCATAAGAGCTTTTTGTGTTCTTACAAAAACATATTAAGATAAAAATACAAGCCAACGATACAAAATAACAAATTTAAATGTATCTGTATAATTAGATGATGTTTTAAGAGCTTGTACCGGATATAGTATATAATTGTTCCATTCCCAGAAACGAGTTTTCTTTTTGAAATTAGGTACAAACTTAATATTTTTAAATGTGTGTAATGTGTGTGTACTTTATTTTGCATTATTTTTTACTTACCAAAATTAACTAGTAAATAAAGTTAAAAAAAACGTTAACCTTATAGTTTATTTATTTGTACATTCACAAACATTGGGATTTTGTTTACAAAGAACAGCAATGTTTGTTCTTGAATTAGAACTTTAACTTAACATTAACTTTATAATACGAGTAGGTACCTACTATATTTAATATGTATGGATTTATATTTTTTTTTTTTAATATCCTATCTGAATGATAAAGTAGAACGAACGATAGTATATTACAAATTCATTGCTTGGCAACAAGCTGGCTGGGTAGTTGGCAAATACTGACGGTATAGAATGGCGACGTTGGGCGATGCGTTGGTTCAAATCAACGTCAAGTCGTGCTCGTTTTGAAAGTATTCTTTCGGATACGCGTAAAATTCAATGATAGCAGTATAATATTTTAAAACTTATTTTAAATCCCTCCATAGGTCGCATCAGGCGGCGGCCGAACTAACGACACATGGGGTTGCGACAATCATTGACAGAATCCGGCAATTGGGACTCGAGGTGGCCCTGCACAAGTCCGAGGCCATGTGTTTTCATGATCCTCGGAACGCGCCACCGTCGGGTTCCCAAATAACGGTAGGAGGAGTTCACATCGGCGTCGAGTCGACGATGAAGTACTTAGGACTCGTCCTCAACAGCCGGTGGAACTCCGAGGAGAATTTCCGACGTTTGGATCCCAAGCTGGAGCGGGCCGGGGCTGCCTTGAAGCGGCTCCTGCCCAATCTAGGCGGTCCAAACAGAATGGGTAGCACCGGGGCACCGGAGTGGGCGCGTTCATTGAGGCGGCACGGCGGCCAGCCCGCCGGTTGAACGCATCCCAGAGGGTCATGGCTATCCGGCTGGTCCGGGGATTCCGCACGGTCTCCGGTGAGGCGGCGAGCCTCCTTGCCGGATTGCCGCCATGGAATCTGGAGACAAAAGTCCTGGCGCACATTTGGGGGTGGCGCGAGGAGGCAAAATGCCGGGGCGTAACTCCGCTGTCGTGAGAAATCACGGCACAGCGGACGGAGCTCTGGCGTGAAGTGTGATTGTCGTGTCCTCGTGGAGACGATCGGAGGCAATGATCTCTCACGTCAAAACAGATGTCAGCACAACTGACGGGGTCCGCTAGGACCGATGCCTGCTGGGGTTGCGGGAAAGTCCGAAAGGGATACTGTGACCCCTGGCAACTTACAGGCAACTGAAGGAACACGAGTAGGTTTTAGTCAGTAAGACTCTGACATGAAAGAGTGGAAGAAGTTATAGGATAATTTCCCGCCGCATAGTGACGCGGCAGTCTCTACCTATCCCTAGCTTTTTTCAAAGTTACAATGGTTATTCCACGTGATGATATATTCGCTTTTGAATTTTGCGTGTCTAAGGATTTATGTTCGTATCTACACGTAGTATACGCGAATACTACGAGTATTCGCGTATACTACGTGTAGATGCTCAGAAATTCTCTCTCTGGCTGCTTAATGTGTTAAAGGAAATGTCCTTTGACTTAATAGGGGCTCGTCGTCTGTCTTTGAAATGGAATGGACAGAGGCCAAAAGAGGTCAAAGACTTTTTCTGCGAGATGGTGGATGTAACAATAAACTACAAATGAATAGCCGGACTATCTCCGAAATGTTCAATAAATTGGATAATGGCTCTTTGGTGCTTTCCTTTGTGAAATAATTATTTTATGTTCCACTTCTTCTTCGTTATAATTTTGTGGGTATTTTCTTGCTAGGCCGGATTTTGATAAACCAACCACCCATGGCCATCAGAGATTTCTCTGGTTGGTTTTGCTCGTGGATGTTTCGGAAGTAAGTTTCCAGAACTTAATCTAAACCATACTGCAACATTTTACGTTTGTTACTTAGGTAGTTTCCAAATGGCTATTTTTTTTAAAAGAATTTTCTCATTGTTTTATGCCTCAAATCACTGGTATCTATAACTTCTCAAGGTCACTATCATTAGATTCGTAAATCAAATATAAACGATGTGCCATCAAAGGCCAACCCTAGGTCGAGATTCGCGTTTAACTGCCTTTAAGAAACATTATTAACTCGTTAGGGCACCCTAACAGTTTACAACAATCGTCTATTAATTGCAAACAAGTGATCAAACACAATTTGATAGAGTTTCCAATTGATTAATTTGCGAAAACAATCATGAAACGGGTTTTAGTTCTCAATTTCATGATAGCGGGCGATCGACTTTATCCGATTTTATATGGGTGATTTCTAAGTAACAAATATTGATGTTACTAAACGATAAAGGTTACACCAACATTGCTCAGGGGTTTAATACTTTCATTAATTTTATATCGAAATTAGAGACCATGATCTATCTAAGGTAGGCACCAAAGGCATTTTGATCTCAGAATGTAATTTTTAGTGGTGTACATTAAGTTATTGTTACACAGTATATGTGTGGTATGTGTGTGTTATACAGTTTTAAAACTGTATTATATAGTCAATCGCTAAACGAAGCCGGATTTAATAAAGCAGGAAAAAAAAAAGAAAAAGCGAGCAGTGAGCATCACTACTAGGGATTTGACTATTCAAATCCCTAGTAGTGAAGTCTTTGTGTCCCACAAAGGCTATGTTTTAAACAAGTATTTTTTAAACAATGAACAAGACGAGAACCCTTCTCAATCTCAATGGAACTTTCAACAATGTCGGACATTTATTGCAGTTCCCGCGGGCTTGTCACGTTTCTTCGACAAATACGGAATAAAATATGTCACTCGAATACATCTGGAATACCATCCATTTTGGTGTTTTAGCAGTCCCATTGTGACTCGGCGATATATTATTCTCGATGGAAAGCATTCTAAAGGTTTTATCCAAATTTATAGGGTGAAGACCGTAGTGGTAAGGAGCATAAACAATTCAGGGAGAACACAGGTGGCATTCTTTAGTCTAAGCAGTATTCCACATATAGCATTGCGATACAAAAGCTGGCATCATAGCAGTCCAGTATAAATCCTAATAACGTCTAAAGGGGAGACTGACTTGTCAATACCACAACATAATAATAAAAATCTTTATTTATCCAAAAATATACAGAGTTCGAAGTACAGTTTGACATTTGGCTTAAAATATATTTATTGTTTCTGTTGCAAATTCTGTACAAGAATAATACTCTACATCTTAGTGCGTGAGCTCGAGATCCTGATGATGCAGAACAGGAAATACTGCGCAGAGATCGCCCACGGAGTCTCGTCAAAGAAACGCAAGACTATCGTTGAGCGCGCACAGCAACTCAGCGTCAGGATCACAAACTCGGCATCCCGCCTTCGTAGCCAGGAGAACGAATAAACTAAGGATAATTAAGCTAGATTTTACCTGTATTTTAAGAGGTCGCTTGCGGTCATGGTCATGGTCAAACTTATCTCAAGTGGACTGTGTCATTCTACTGTATGGTATAAAATAATAAAATTGTATGCATGCGTTGTGTGTTTGTGTTTGTGTAGAGGTGTGTGGGTGGATGTATTAAACTATATAGGCAAGTAAAGACTCCGTGTAAGAGTAGTATTTAAGGAGCAGCCACTCTGTTTTAGTGCACTCCCACCCGACCCTTGCTCGCAGAAGCGCCAGCCCGCGTTACGCTGAGAAACGTAGATTTAAATTCCCCGATCAATAATAATGAAAATTTGATCCAGCCTGTCCCACCTTGCTGTCCCCCCGCCAGCGACGCCCTAAGCCGAGGTTCGTACCCCACAGGGGGTGCCCTTAGCGAGCGTTCGCTTAATTTAACATAGAATAGTTTATGCCCCTGGCTGGAGGCTTTAAGTTAGTAGCTTAAGGCATCCACAGGATAGTCCGGTTAAGCAGCTGCGACCTCAATCTGAGAGTCAACTGCGAGATGCCATATCAAAAAAAAAAAAAAAAAAAGTTTTAGTGCATGTGCGTTGAGATTTATAATATTTAGGTGTTTGTTAATGTTTTTATAAATATGAGTACTTAGTATATACATAATATTGATGTTTAGCGAAGAAAGTCTTGTGTTGGATACTTGGTGGAAGGTGCGTGCGTTTATTTGTAATAGGAAGTGAAGGCCTGCGTGCCTTCTAAGGGTGGATCGAAGCACATAAAGGTGACGAACCGTAAGTACTTTACAGTCAGAGAACAGTTCAGTTGTTGGATACCTATAGGGCTTTTTCGTCATGACTTTAAGTATAGCTCTCTGCGCTCTCTCCACCCTCAGAAAGTTAGTTTTTGTGGCACCACCCCACGCAACTATGCAATAACCAATCACTGATTGGCATAGTGCGTGGTACACCATCTTACGAATTTTAAGGTTGGCGGATACTCTGAGAGACTTAAATATATGTACATGTAACCAGAACGTGCCTGCGTTTCCATGTAGTTCACATAAAATACACTTTGAGCCCTAAAGTTACCCGGAAATCACGAATAAAGAAACAGGAATATAAAGTTACTGCGATTTTTGAGTCGGGCGAGTTAGGCCTAGTTACTGTAATTCTGTAATTAGGACTAGCTCTTTTGGGAAGTCAAGCTGGGCATCCATGTAACGAAAGTTAGAAAATACACCCATATTACGATGTTAGTGGGTGGGTATATGTCGGGTACACAAGCTAGCAAGGGTAAGTGTACACAAGCTTTTAAATACAAACTGTGTTCCCTTTTCCAGTTAGTTTAATGAAACATGAACATCGATGTTAACTCGTATCAAACGAATTGACCTATAACACGCTTTTAACTTGATCAAACATATGTCCGGGAGCAGATGCCTGATTATGTTAAAGGCCTCCTATTTTATGTACTTTGTAGTACTGTATTTCCACGAAGTAAAGCTGCTATTTTCTTTGCGTATAAAATAGGAGGGTGGAATACGAAGTTTGCCTAGAAAAGGATAATTCACATGATGTTAGAACTTGTTACTTTTATACAAGCAAATAATATGATAATTTAAGTATTTCCGGTATGCTATACTATAACCTACTCAAATTAATTAAATGTCTTTTTTTAACTGATTATTAAGGAAACATTATTAGGAGAAAGCATGATTGTTCCCAAAAAGACTTGGAATGTTTTGCTTACAAACAGCTCCTATTAATTATACTGCCCTCCTAAGCTGAAAGGCGCTATCTCAATCGGAGAAAGTTTAGAGAAAATTGACTTTTTTTAAATTGTAATTTAAGGAAACAAGGATATAAAAAAAAAACTTCTTAGTGGTTTTTTTACGTTTTAAGTTAGATAGCGCTATTTGGCTTAGACCATTGGTAATGGTATAAAAAAAAACTAAAAGGCCGTATCTCAGAGATAACCTAGTTATCATTTGTGACTTCCGAGTTACAGCTATATGCTCTAACTCGGAAGCAATATGTAAATGGGCACGCCTTTTATGCCTGTACGCTTTCATTCGGATATAAAGTTCTTTTTCCTTAAAAAATAATATTTATATAATAATTTAAAAAAAAGCTATTGGTATATTGGCGTGTGTTAGGTGACATAGAAAATAATTTAATTTTCATCACATATATTCAAAAAGATCAAGTTTGTTTTTCGTAAACAGGGACCAAAAAAGCTCTTTGATCCCTAGGGAGCAAAATAGATTTGAACTTGGAATGTGGATATTGTTAGTAAAAGTTCCAATCACCAAAGAGATCAATCACGAACATTGTATGAACAAGTAACAGGCTGACAAGAAATAGAGAGAAAGTGAGAATTATTTGGTCAAAATGAAAATCCAAGATGGCGGCAACGACATATGACGAAAATTTTCAAACTTTTCGTCATTACTGTCGTTTTCATAGTTTTCGAGGGCGCCAAAACCGATAATGAGGTCAAAATGAAAATCCAAGATGGCGCCTGTAAAAGTTTTCAAATTTTTCGTTATGGGTGTCATTTTCATAGTTTTCAAGGGTTATAAAGCCGATATTGAGGTCAAAATGTAAATCCAAGCTGGCGGCTACGAACATTTTCAAATTTTTCGTCATGGTTGTCGTTTTCATAGTTTTCGAGGATGCTAAAGCCGATAGTGAGGTTAAAATGTAAATCTAAAATGGCGCCTGTAAAAATTTTCAAGTTGTTCGTCATGGGTATCATTTTCATAGTTTTCGAACGGTGCTAAAGCCGATAGTAAAGTCAAAATGTAAATTCAACATGGCAGCCGTGAAAATGTTCAAATTTTTCAATATTCAGGTATCGTTTTTATAGTTTTTAAAGCTGCTAAAGTCGATAAAGAGGTCAAAACGTAAATCCAAGAGGGCGGCTGCAAAAAAATTGTTTTGGTTTTAAACCATACGTGAGAGATGAGGTCGGACCGCACACGTTTTGTTTTCTCATAGAGGGTGATGAAAAGTAGAGTGTTCACCTCGAGAGCAACACTATTTTCAGCTCGAGTGACGTACTTTGAATCCGTCGCTGCGTTCAGGATTCTACTTTAGAATCCTTCGCTCCGCTATGGATTCAAAGAAACACTCTCGCCTTAAAAATAGTTGTTTGCTCCCTAGGCAAACAGTCTGCTATTAATTCTTTTTTTTTAAACGTGTACCCACACTAGGAATTTCTCCTATAACGTGGGTGCGTTTACAAACATTTAAACTCACATACACAAACAACCAGACCCGGAACAACTACTTGTAGGTCATACAAATATTTGTTCCGTGCGGGAATCGAACCCGCGACACGCAGTGCAGCAGTCAATCGCTTAACCACTGCGCCGACCGTGCCGTCAAATGTGCCGTTAATGTCTTGTGTTGCATAATGTCAATTATTTTACATAAGTACTTTTGTACAGAATCAAGTTTTTCTAACTGAACAGACAGTTGTGCTGCTGGGGAGTTTGTTGCGCCACTTCGTGAAGGGCGGGCGGTTTTGGGGGACTCTCTTTTGTAATTTTGACGTTCGAAAAGTGCTGATTCTCAGCCTAGTTTGAATAAATTACTTTGAATTTTAACGCCTTTCGACTTAGCAGGGCAGTATACAACATTACTTTAATTATACGAAGTGAAGAAATCTTGATAACGTCAAATTGTACCATACTGTGTTTGGAAATACAAAAAAGGTTTGTTTATTACGTGGGTGTTAAATTAAATTATAAAAGGAGTGTAAATAAATACTAAGACCCTCCAGGAAAACAAAGTTAAAGGTTATGCTATAAATGAAACAATGCTTTTAGAAAAATGTTTATGCCAACAAGAATAGAATTGAACAATAGAAGGTTCGCTAGAAACATAATTTTATCGCCATATTTTAAATTGAAGGCTACAGCTGTTCCCAGATTATAGATAGATAGTTTTTTGCATAGAATGTAGGTAATTAATACAATTAGGTGTTACAATATTTTTGAATCCTTATACATTCTGCCTCATGGTATTCAATTCTTTTTAATAAATTATACCATAAATTATTATATTTACTTAAAGCTCTTGAATAACTTAATATACGAACATAAAAAAATCTGATATAGAGTAATATCATTTTTTAAATAACGGGTGATTTTTTAGGAGGTATAGGATTTGATATTCAAAAAAAACACAAAAAATTTGACGAAATCTTTATTGGAATCGATAGAACGATCTATCTGATAGACTTATCAGATAAAACTATCCAAGTATGAAGAGCAGTTCTCATCTCTAACTGAGAAATTAACCTCGAATGTGGCTATAATTTTTAAAAAGCGGCACGACATTTACGATCTTTATGGCCTTCACCCGGTATCAGAATGACATTGTTTCCGTTAAAATCTAAAGTGACAAAATTTTCCGGGTATCAATTTCTTAAACGTTGCTAAAGCGTGAACCCATATAAATCGAATCTCGATGTCATTTCTGAGGATAAATTAGAGGCACAAAATCTGTTGGAATTAAATTTAGATCAATTGCTTGAGAATCGTTCCAGAATAAGGGGGGCCTTTGTCCGCAATCTGGATCACTGAACCTTTGATTTAGAAAAACTTTATACAGCGTGGACCAGAAAGGTGTGGTCAAAATGAAGAGTGTGATACAGATCATCAACGTTAACACCTTTCTTCATGGGACCAACATCGTAATCGAGAAAAAATAATCAGCCATCCCATACATTTGGGTCGAGTAGGTAGGTATTTAAGTTTTGTACGGGACAGTTGATAACTTTTACGTGGTTACGATGTTGGTCCTGTAGCGGTTACACTGCCACATACGAACTACGCATCAAAGACATGACGTTACACAAATCCTGCATCGCACAATTAGAGTTTACCGCGCGAACGACTCACATAATAACTATCTGACATCAATCGTTGGGCAGTTGCCCGTGAGACACGACACCCATCTGGTCGGAGGATCCTCCCTATTTTATAGAGGATGAGAGAACTTTACACCCTGTTCCTCATACCTCTAAAGTCCTAGGGAGAAAGTTGTTCAGTTTTATAGTCTCAATCACACCCTTAAATTTGATCACATCTTTCTGATACACACGGTATAGAACCCGAAGAAAAAGTTCGAAGCCATACCACTAAACTAATAATGTAATAAAAACAATTCGTAAAAGAAAGTATCACCCGCCTTAAAGAGGCTCAATCCATTCAGTTATACCTAAGTAATGAAAGCTGACCTATGCCTTTCCCTTTTCAACGGAAGCCTACAGCCGGATATTTACGATAGGTAGTCTATTTACTATACAACAGGTCCCGGAATTAACGCACACCACCACCACGAACACCCCAATTAGAATATTATGTTATAATCATAATACATACACTGAATTTTTCCTGATATGTATAAAACATTGTTTATTTATTAAACTTGTTATTCTGATTGTGGGAGAAAATTGTAGTCACATTACAAATTTACGCACGCACACAGTCGCACACAATATGGGGTCTAGCTTAGTAGGTACTTAGTTGATTTTGACTGTACAGCAGAAGTGTGACTGTAATTTGCGTAGTTTAAAATATTTTTGGGATAAAAAATTGCTTATATTAATAATGACAGAAATCAATTCAGTAAACGATTTTGAACAAGCTGTACATTCATAATGTACATTAATTAAATTAGATACACACTGTATAATCCTTCTTGCGACGAAGGTGGTTTTGTAGTAAAAGTCTAATCTGTCTAACGTAGCTTGTGTAACTAGATCTAATCTGTCTTTATCACAGGGATAAAGACAGATTAGATCTAGTGTTCCTGACTTTCATCGGAGACATCTACAGAGAAAATTAAGGATTTAAAGCTCAGAAAGGCTGGATTAATGTTAGTCCGTAAACCTAGTTCTACTTTTGCCTGTCTGATCATAGTGGATAAACGGTAACTTTTAAGTTAAAAACCCCTAAGCAAATACTGCAAATACAATTTAGTAGTAACGTATGTAATAAGTTAAATGCTCTGGGCCATAATATGGACAATGCAAATAAATTGTAGGAGGATTTCTTTTCAGTAGTTCACACTGAATTCAATAACATAAAAGAAAACAAAAAATATTTGCCCTAATTTTATTTTTAGTGACTGGGCAACTAGAGGTATTAGGATAAGTAGGGAAAGTTTGTTCAAGCTGTATGGCCTTAAGCCTTACATTAACACTGACACTTTCAACAAGTATGTATGTTACCTGCCTGAAAGACCTGCAAGATAGCTAAAGCTCTGTATATTTGCAACAAGATCAAATCAGCAGAAAATAAAATAAAAACAGTTTGGAAAGTTATAAATAATTAAACTAATAGAGCATAAATATGGAACACTGAGTACAAATTGGAGAGTTCACGTGGTGCCATAAGCTCTAACTAAGAAGTAGCTCAAGAACTTGTAAATTTCTTTACTAATATACCATCTAAAACGAACCAAGGTGCACAACTACAGGAGAAGACCGATTCAGATCGTGAGTACTATGTTAAGAAATCGACATCTCACGGCTGTTCAGGTCCGAAACACTCTTCAAGAAATTCACCAAAATAATGTGAGATTTGATACGATTCTGTGACGTCTTCATGAAGCTGATATAAAGCCTTATAGACCAGCAAACGGCCCCAAACTGCTCAGAGAACATCGAGTTGCCAGGTTACGGTTTGGTCGAGAACACATTCGATGGACCGATGAAGATTGGTCCAAGGTTATGTTTTCCGATGAGTCCAGATTTTGTTTATTTACGCACGTCGGGAGATGAAGAGTATTTAGACGAGCAGGAGAACTGTATCATCAAGCGTCTTTTGATGAAAAGGTGCCATTCGGTGGAGGATCAATAATGGTTTGGGCTGGGAAATCTTCAGAGGATCGCACGGAGTTAGTTATCATAGAAAACGGTTCTCTGACTGCTGTAAGATACGAAGAAGAGGTTTTAAATGAGCATGCTGGTCCTTTTTTAGTGAATATGGGTGCAAATTCCATTTTTATGCACGATAATGCGCGACCACATACTGGTCGTTTGGTCAATGTAAAAGTATATTCAAGACGTCGGTATTACCTGCATGGAGTGGCCAGCTCGCAGCCCAGACTTAAATCCCATAGAACATGCATGAGACGAGCTTGGGAGATGCGTGATACAACGCTCTCCTGCTCCCGTTACCTTACACGAGTTAACGAATGTGCTAGTGGAAGAATGGGCAAACATAGACCAAAATCGTATTAAAAATTTGGTTTACAGCATGCCACATCGTCTCTCGTTGGAGGAAATACAAAATATTGAATTGACAATAAATCTTTTATTTTTTAAGATTTCCTGGAAGTGTATTTTTGTTGTCAAAAGTTAGGAGCGAAATTTTCTTATTTTTTAGTATTTAATTGAAGTTATATAGTGTACAAAATTAATCAGTCATCTACAATATACTATAGTTTCGCAAATTAGTCTTATGTATTTAAGAAACTATCACGCCATTTATTAGCGACCCGGAATTTTTGCGATCCAGTGTATCTATGAAAACATCATGTACGTAAGGGAAAATCTAAGTTTTTACAGTAAAAGTGGTGATAGACACGATTATAGAACTAGAAATAGGGACAATTAGTTCAACCGGGTTTCAGACTGGCTAAAGTAGACTCATCCTTCATGGGGTACAGTTTAAAATGTTCCAATAAAATACCCCCACAACCCAACTGAATGAAATGACATTTAAATCTTGTATAAAACGCACACTATGCTGCCAAGCATATTATATGTTGGGGGATTACAACGCTTACAAAAATGCTTGGTTTAACGCTGGTCCAGCTCCACAAGGGCGCATAAACTAATTGATTAGCATTCGAAAATATTGTTGGAGTTGCTAAAGATTGAAAAACTATTATATATTCACAGTGTATAAATTCAATGTCTGATATAATTGCATAGCATTTACTGGGTACGTCTTTCACTGGCTTGAGCGTATGTCTTGCTCACTCAAATGTCTCGCTGGTGTTAGCGTGTGTTGGATCATTATGTTCCCTTCAAAATGGTTGAGCTAAATGGTGCTAATCCATGCATCATGTTGGTGAACGGGCGCCGTCAGTGGGTTCTAGTCATCTCTTAGCTGCCACGGCTTATTAATTTTTTTAAATATTTTTATTACGAACGCTTTTAACGTCCACGTCTTTCTACATTGTTCTCACATGTATTATTTCAACATGAATGTTGTAACCAATATTCCGAATATTAAATTTGAAAAGAGTGTCCGTGGAGTTTCATGCCCGTTCTTCTCCATAGGAACCTACTACGCTTTGGAATTGGCAACTAGCTTCATCTTTCTGACTGACCGACCCCTTGAAAATTCAAAAGTACCTGTAATTGGTTTACTTGAAATAAATGGTTTGAGTTTGAATCCTAACAAGCGCCTGAGCTGCATGATATCACAAAAGTAAGATCAGGGAAATTTATTATTCAGGAAATTGAACACCAGCTGAAATTGTCTGTAAGTATTTTAAGTAACAAATGCAATTCTTTGACAGTTGTATGAAATGGCTTTAGCGTTACAAACTGGCATAGTATGTGGATTTGTTAAATAATAAATTTCACTGACTGCACATACCTACTGCTAACACGTTTTTTGAACCAGTAAAGAGTTTTTCATCGAGGGAACATAATTATAAAAATCACTTTATTCTAATGAGTCAATCCAATGAAGTCACATTTTGCTTGACTACAACATAAACTCGTCCAACCTTTTGTTTACTAGGCTCTTTGCTGCTCTTAGTTATTTACTTTCACTGTAATTCGTCGAAATCTCAAGAGGATCATTAGCAAAACATCTAAGTGGATTGTCAGCCAGTATAATCTGTTTGTTCCTAACTTCGCTGATACCACGAACTTGATCCAACGCTCACCTGTAAAATGTTCAAAATACAATTATGAAATGTCAACGTATTTTTGTATAATTAATTCCAAAGCAATTTAGAAACTTTGTGATTGATTGATGGTATTTTGAACTTTGAGATTGTCTTTTACGAAGCGAATATTTTTTAAGTTTAATTTGTTTGGTTTGGATGAGAATTTCCTGCTACTTTTTCTATTTTATGAATGTATGATAAGGTGTGTGTGTTCCTCTTATTAGCTACATAGGTTCTTACCTATGTACCTACATAGGTAGGAACCTGTGTACCCTATGCACTTGCACATAATTATATAACAGGCGTTAACATAGATACACTTTACTGTAATATTACTCTAAACTCACCACAAACTAAGAGCACTAACGCACATTCTATTCTCAGTTTATTTACATAAAGTATATTGATTTTATTAGATTAACAAGCGAATATCTGATACCTATAGGTATTAATTTAATATCTCCCAATGACATATATTTTAACCGACTTCTAAAAAAGGAGGAAATTCTCAATTCGGATGTTTGTATTTTTATTTATGTTTGTTCTCGTATAAATCCGTTGCTTGCCAATCGATTTGAAAAAATATTTTTTTGTTAGAAAGGGTATACTTCCCAAATAGTCCCATGAAAATTTTATCGAAATCGGATGAGCGGTTTTTGACCAATCAACAAAAATCGAAAAATTTATATACTCTGTCTACATTAACGATCTTTTCGTTTACTCTGCATTGCGTTTTTTGTTCGCGCATAACTCCGTCATTTACGAACCGATTTGGAAAATATGCTTTCCAATTTGTCCCATGGTCACCAAGTCGGGATCTGATGATTTAATCCTGGCGAAATCGAGGCAACTCTTCAAATTTTATAGGAAAATGTACAGCGATTTTGGTATTTTGTTTTCTACAACAAGTGAAGCATTTGCGTTCAATAAGAACCATTCTACCATCAGATCTGATGATGAATCCAAGAGACAGTCACCGGAACTCATACGATGATCGTAATCTTCTTGACTCTCGTTATCTAATCGATTGCGAATTAAAGCAATACGATGATCGTAATGTTCTTGGCTTTCAGTAGCTAATCGATTACGAATCAAACTAAGACGACGATTATATACTTCTTGACTTTCCTTATTCAACCTACGTAACATGTAGGTCCTCTGCTTTGATGTTTTCGTGCTGGTCAGGATTCTCATTCGATGCATTTCATTCCCTAATTTCTTTTAATCGTTTTACTTTTTCATTCTCAGTTTCAGTTCGAGAAGCCACTTTACTAGGCCTACCCATATTTTATAAGATTAAAAATATGTCACTAAAAATTAACAAATAAAAATTTTGTTTGCAAAAAAAAAACGGCTTCTTATAACCCTAAAAGCACTAAAAAGTTAAAAATAATACTATAACCTACCTATATTATTAAACTTAACCTAACCTACGTCTAACCTATAATAAAATTAAAAAAAAAAATTGAGTCGGTGCCAAGCAATATAAGATACCTAAATGACTACCTAGAGACTAAGGCCAGAAAAAATAAAACATAAATCTTACAGCTTCTAAATATTAATTAAAATCGGAAAACAATAAAAATACTTTAAGGTAGATTACCTAATACCTAATATTTAGACACAAAGAAAAAAGATACTAACGTTAATACTTAATAAAAATAATATATTTTTAAATCAAAATCAAAAGTCATTTATTCAAATTAGGCTGAGAATCAGCACTTTTCGATCGTCAAAATTACATAAGACAGTCCCCCAAAACGCCCACCCTTCACCACTTCCTAGTGCTTTTGCTGGGAAGAAGAAGTGGCGCAACAAACTCCCCAGCAGCACAGCTGTCTGTTCAGTTAGGAAAAAAAAAAATGATTCTATACAATAATTTATAAGATAATTTACATTACATTTACATACAAATCAATAAAATCACAGCAAACACAGTTTACACAATGCAAGAAAAGCAAGGAATTTGAAGATTAACTTCAAGATCTTGAATCACGTGAACATAATGAGCACTTGTGTAGCAACCTTACTTGTAGAAATGTCGGTAACGAAACCATAGCGCGATTCAGAAATGAGGACTCAATGAACAACGCCTGAAATCGCCTGAAATCTATCAAGCTTTGTTGTAATAAAACGGAAAAATGTTCTGGAATTACCAGTCGTTTCATTAATTAGCTTGGCACCGACTCCAAAAAATGTAAAATTTTACCATAGGTTAATCGGAGGTTAGGTTAGGTTTATTATTATTAGGTGCTCGAGCGTTGGTTCGGTGCTCGAGCGTTGGCTCGGGAGGAGGCACGGCTCCCTGTCGTTTCGGGTGACGCAGGTACTCTCGGGGCACGGTTGCTTCGGGAAGTACCTGTGTCGCATAAACAGGGAGCCGGACGCCCGGTGTCACCACTGCGTCGACTGTCGGGAGGACACGGCGCGGCATACGCTGGCAGAGTGTGCCGCTTGGGAGGAGCCGCGCCGTGCCCTCGTCTCTGGAGTAGGCAGTGACCTTTCGCTGCCGGCCGTCGTGAATTCCATGGCCGGCAGCGAGGAGTCCTGGGACGCGGTGGTTTCCTTCTGCGAGACAGTCATCTCGCAGAAGGAGGCTGCGGAAAGGGAGCGGGAGATTGCTTCTGCTAACCCGATCCGCAGCAGGCGCACCGGGCGTCGGCGGAGGGCGGACAGCGCCCTCTTCCGGCCCCCCTAAATGGGTCCAGGGGCGACGGACTCGGGGACGTCCGTCGCCCCCCACACATCAGGACCCGAGGTGGCGGCGCGTAGTGTTCCACGCGCGCCCCTCTGAGACGTCGCGGGGGGAGTCAAACACCTCACTCCCCCCCCTGACCCGAGAGGAGGCCCGCGGTGGCGGGCCGGCACCAGCCGGGGGTTGCGGAAGATTCTTTCGTTCCCGCGACCCCCGGCGTAAGTGTGAGTCGGAACACCGGGGTGGTTTTTAGTCAGTAAGAGTCTGACAGACCCCTCCGCCCGCCCCAGGGCGGAGGACATCCATGAGGATTTTCCACCCCGAGATCAAAAAAAAAAAAAAAAAAGGTTTATTAATTTAAGTAGGTTATAGTATTATTTTTAACTTTTTAGTGCTTTTAGGATTTTTTGAAGTCGGTTTTTATTCTGCTATTTTTTTTTATATGAGCCTGTGTTCCCTATTTTAAGCTACATTTGTACAAGCCTGCTGTTCGTATAAAAAATAATACGAATTGCTGGCGGAACTACTGTGGGGTTAATATAAATCTTAATACAAATTCCGTTACAACAATTCATAAAAACCACATACAATTCTTCAAGGGTTACTTTCGAGAACGTGTCGTATAGGTACCTAACTATGTTATCTTGAGCTCAACCACCAAATGGGAATCTTGGCCCTCCATAGATTATGGCGAAGACATGATTTTTTTTAGTTTACTTTTCCCACAAAAGATTTATTTTGTGGGAAAAGTAAAGTCTCTTTTTTTCACACTTCCTACAAAACACACCGATATAGAAGTTATGACTAGACGAGACGTCCATGGGACTATACGCATGAAAAGCTTCATATGTTTTAAAATAATTTTATCATGATTAGTGTATTTCTAGTATATAATTTATGATGTAGAAAGTAACATACTCAAAGGACGAATGAGGTAAACTTAGTTTAATGGCTTTTTAACTGCTTTTGACTAATGTTGCGTGCAAAATAAATAATAGACTTTATAGGGTGGTAGCAGGTGGAACCTCGCCTTGACCGTGTGACGATCAATACAAGCAGGAATACACGGACTGTCTAGTACAGATAGACAAGGTCGTAGGATACTAAAATAGAACTTACTAGTTGCTCATAAACTCAACAAGTCGTGTGCCTGATGTGATTTTCCATCCGCAAAAATGACCATGTTCCATACAAACTTTAATTCCCTATTTAATAATAGGGAATGAAAGTTTGTATGTTGGCAGTGCGACACCAAAAGAACATTTTGTATGGCATCGCGTCGATACCGCCGCGATAACGCATCGCGCTAGCGACGCGACACAAGAGAGTATTTTCTATGTCGCGGCGAGATAGGTCGCTCCTGTGTGTGGTAAGAAAGTAAGTACAGTAAGTAAGTTCTACATTGTTCTCACATGCATAATTTCAACATGAATGATGTAACCAATATTTTGTATCAAATTTTTGATTAAAAGAGTGTTCGTGGAGTTTCTTGCCCGTTCTTCTTCATAGGTATCTGCTACGCTTTGGAATGAGCCACTATGTAGCTTCATATTTCTGACTGACCGACTTCTTGACAATTATTCAAAAGTGCCTGTAAATGGTTTGATTGAAATAAATACTTTGAGTTTGATTTTGAGTATAATTATTTATACGGATATAGTCAATGATATTATATGTAAAAAGAGGTAGATAGGTTATAAACGTTCCGCAAGTGGCACGTCAAAAGTTGGCTAACTAACCACATTTTCTTCGTTTTGTCTCTTTTTTGCTCCCGATAATTACGACATGCCCTCTTACTTCCACGTGTCATATAATAGTGTGACATAGTGCCGTTTTTGAAGATAGAATGTTAGGTAGGTAACCTATCTACGTCTTTTTACTTCTAATATCATTGGATATAGACCGCGTCGCGCGACAAGTCGCGCCAGTCTACACAAACCTACTAATGTAGGTATAAGAGTATTTTGGAACTTTCAAATAAAATCATAAAAAGGTTTTTTTTAACAAACTAAATAGTAGCTATAGTGCCTAAACTATTAAACTAAACTATATTTGATTGATTTTTTATATGCAGACTAGGAACGGCATTCGATATACGCAGTTTTATTTATGGTCGTCTCCGTCTTGTTTATGGAACTCTTGTGCAAAATTTCATGCTTCTGGACCCGGATCTGTCAGTATAGTCAATAAATTGAGAGCTTTTGTAGTACCAGTACTATCATAATAATAGTAAAACTAAATCGAAAATCTGTTATAGGTATAATTACATGATACTGATTGATTTATTTTAATGTCAACAATAACAAACCAGAACAATGAATAAATATAATAATTGAGCATTACATTTATTTACCTTTAACGTTTCATATTACACAAATAATCAACACATTTTTCAATTAAAGTTTACATTCAGGTTATTGTAGAATAATTATCGATACAATTAAATGGATGAAGCTCAACACTTCACTTAATGAGTGAAAAGGTATTTTGATTATTATTCGATCGAGGCGTGGGTGGAATGAAGTGACCGGTACAAAGCTTATTTCACATAGTATTTACCGGAATGAACTGTATTTTCCTTAGAAATTTAATTAAATTGACGACCTTTAAATGGAACTTCCAGCACGCGTAGTATGACCACTATAGAAGTGGGTTTTCTACGGGTTTTATCGACGAAAGAATAGACAAAATGACAGGTCACAAATGTCTACTCTTCCGTCGACAAAACCCGTTTGTGGTCAAGCTAAGCGTGTAGAAAGATCAAAATGAACTATCAAGAAGTACTTAGGACATGCTGGGTATTCTCAGCATTTACCCAGAACATCACATTATCATCACTATTTCTGCAATGATGTAATTGATCAAGTCTTTGTACCTATTGGTACAAATGTGTCAATCAATCTGCCTAGCCTTTTCCCAACTATATTGGGGTCGGCTTCCAGTCTAACCGGATGCAGCTGAATACCAGTAATTTACATAGAGCGACTGCCTATCTGACCTCCACAACCCAGTAACTGGGTAATACGATACCCCTTGGTAAGACTGGTTGTCAGATTGTCGGGCTTCTGACGACCCGTAACGACTGTCAAAGATCCACGAATGACAGCCGGGACCAACGGCTTAACGTGCTTTCCGAGGCACGGAGGAGTCTATTGGTACAAATGTGTATTAATATTTAACTCATTACATGACATCACGCCCGGGTTTCCCGAAGGCTTAGACAGAGTTGAACAGTATTTACTCCCAAAGTTCCTAGTCATAATTTCTCCTTTTTATATTTGTTTTACAAGGTGCCTTCTTTTCACAGGATCACTCTTGGAAACTGCATGGGTCTTGGCGAGAGGCCATTCAGTCCACCATGGTGGGGTCAACTCGCTTGGCTCATGGTCTTCGCCATCATGCTGCTTCTGGCTGTACTGGGCAATACCCTGGTCATATGGATCGTTTTGGGTAAGCAATATCTATAATACTAATATTATAAATGCAAGAGTACCTAATGCCAACGTGTCACCTAAACTAATACCTAAATATTATTGCCCTGTTGGATTTTCAACCCTCGGTGCCGAGCCGAGCGTTGAAAATCCAACAGAGCGCTTTTCTGTTTAGGTTTTAATTTATTTTGATGTCGCAGAGTGTTAGTAAAAACGGGCAATGCTCTGTCTATCTGTCTGTTACCTTTTCACGCCTAAACCACTGAACTGATTGTTATGAAATTTGACAGAGAGGTAGCCTGAAAAAACGTAGGCTACTTTTTATCTTGGATAGTTGCTTTAAAAAATATGAAATATTAAATATATGCAGACGAAGTCGCGGCGCTAGTCTATTATAGTAATTATTTACTATGAAAGTTGAGTTATGAGGTTGGACAAGTTTAGGAAATATTTAGAGCACGATGTTCGAGGTTACAGTCCGTCGATGGAATGCGTTCTTGACCTGTCAGTTTCATACTAACGAATATGTGTTCTGCGAATTTGATCCTTATTACTACTTCTAGTACCTAGTCAGGAACGCATTCTGACGGCCAGACTGGACTTAATATTTATTGAGAAGTAAATTATATAGAATAATTTTTTTCATACTGCATGAACAGACTGCGGAGTTTGTTGCGCCACTTCTTCTTCCCAGCTAAAGCAATAGGAGGCGGTGAAGGGTGGGTGTTTCGGGGGACTGTCTTATGTAATTTTGACGTTCAAAAAGTGCTGATTCTCAGCCTAGTTTGAATAAATGACTTTTGAATTTTAATTTTTGAATTTTGAACGATCAGCTTCAATTTGTGGCTACAGTTAAGAGTACTTACCAAATGTGTAATATGTTTTGTTGCGAAACATTGATATAAAATTAAGGCCCTAGCAAGCAGGCGTGACGCAATACCGATAAAACAATTTCCGAGAAGTTTTCATAGAAAATTTGCCACCAAAGTCGCGTCGCGCTGTCGCGTCGCGCCTAACTGCAGGAAAAAAAATATGTACATAATTAAAGGAATCTTTGCCTGTTTAGGCGATGCTTCGGGGAGGCCTCTGTCCAGCAGTGGACGCCTTTCGGCTGAAATGATGATGATGATAGTCCGTGTATACCTATCTACTTTCCACCTGTATTTCAGTTGTCAAGGAGCAAAAACTGTCAATGTGTCAAACTGTTCAATAGAAATTCTGTAACATTGGATTACGGGATTGAAGAGTATAAATAAAAGCAGTGCAATTACAGGCACATGAAACATTTCAACCGTCTTTGGAAATATTGTGTGTCAAACATTGATATATAAAAACGTCAACCAAATAAAAAACCAAGACAGCGCTGTCAATAGTGATGTGAGGCCGGTTTCGTAAACATAAAATGTGTTCTCTTACTAAACTGTGCGGTGACGTGAATAGGTACCTAAATGAAAATGTAGTAGTATTGAATGCATAGGATTTCTTAAACTATAAATTGTTATCCGATCCAGCCTGTCCCTTGCTGTCCTCCCCTAGCGACGCCCTATGCCGAGGTCCCACAGGGAGTGCCCTTAGCGTGTAGTCACTTACTTTTTTATAACTAGCGCGCGAATGTCAGAAATAGGGTATTAGACCCATTTTTGAAAAGTGTCTCAATTAGATTCTATAGTGCTAATGAACCACTAAAAAATTCACAAAAATTTTATTCAATCGTTAAGTGCCATAAAAATGCATTTATATTTTGCATTTTCAAATTTCGCGAGCATATTGACGAAAACGCTGGACGCAGTGGACGCCATATTGCTCTGTGGTCATGACTTCAGTTGGCTGTGTAAACAAATGCAGTGATATATTTTAAGTTATAAATTTGTGTTGTCTCCTTTTACAAAACCGTCCTCCATGGTATTATTTCAATAAAAATTACGTTGGTTACGAAAATAATAAAAAGCCTTTATAGATTAAAGGTACGCTGATAGTTGACAGTTAACACTTTCTAAGTTTACATAACCGTATGACGTAATAACAGGGCGACTACTATCTAATGGTGTTATGAAAAATATTAAAAAAGCTGAAACCTTTGAATTAAATTTTAAAATTTAGTTTGCTGTTTCATAAATGATTAACGTTTTCCGACTGCTTTTTGCCTAAATTATCTCATTAATACATTTTTAGATTTTTTCTTATATAGAGTAAAACACCTTATTATCCCACGAAAACGAACTACCGGCATAAGAATATCCTAGGTCATAGTCTACCCATATGCCAAATTTCATCCGAAACCGTTTAGCCGTAAAAGCGTAACAAACACGTAGTGTCCGTGGAGTTTCTTACCCGTTCTTCTCCATAGGTACCTACTACGCTTTGGAATGGGCAACTAGCTTCATATTTTTTTTGACAAACCGACCCCTTGACAATTCAAAAGTGCCTGTAAATGGTTTAATTGAAATAAATGCTTTGAGTTTGAGTGAGTTTTGAGAACAAACAAAAAATCAAATTAAATTATTTAGCGAAACTTCGCTTTTGTGATGGGTTTCCATGTCGATACGGACTCATTAGGGTCCGTATCGACATGGAAACCCATCACAAACCGGATACATCTACGGAGTTTAGACCTTCTAATTGAAAAGTTAATATATTCTTAGATTGCTTATAGGTAATGGGTTGCAAATTTCCTATTAAACCTACAATTATTTTCATTCACAGATAAACTTACAAACTGTGTATGTTATCCTCTATATTTCTGCTCTTTTTATAAATAGGATTTATATGGAGAAACTATCCTTTTTAGTTACTTCAGCGCACTATGGTCTAACGAGTGTGTAACTTTTCAGCGCTGAGAAAAGTGAAGCACATACGTAATATCCCTATGTAGTCTGTGTGAAGCACACACAGCGCCAGTTTGTGAAACATGTTGTCATTATAATTTATCTTTATAGTTTATTTTACCTACCTACTAGATTTATTAATAGTGGAAGTGTAACAGAGTTTAATTACTTCAGCAGACGACGCTGAAGCGAAGCGATGAAGCGTCAAAAGATTTCCGCACTACTTTGTGATAATTAATAATCTTGTTAATAGCCTGAGCTTTGTTAAGATTTAAAATCTGCCCTATCCTTAGATCTTACGTAGCCTTAAGCCCCCACGGTGTAAGTTTATTGCCTGTGGCATACCATAAAAATGAAGCATCAATTGACTGGCATCGTCTAAACAACACGTACAATTTTGCACGTTCAAAACTGGTATAGGGGTAAACGGCACGTACAATAAAATCGCATTCAAAATTTTCAATTTCAAACATGGGTGATGTGATTAAGGGTGTGTTAGCGAAAAAAAAATCGTTACATTTTAATTAAATATTTGGCAGCGCAATTATACGGGCAATACTTGAATCAATGTTAGGTATAAGAACGTGCAACTCTGTATTTAGACGATGCTAAATTTGCATGCAACAAAATGCTTTAGTGCAATAATTGCCTTGGTGTCAACAGAAGTTCCATGCAATTATTGGATGGCAAAACTTACATTCAATCTTCTTCTTCTTCAGAGCAGTGATAGTCTAGTGGTGTGACCGTCAGACGGCCAAGTCCTATGGTCTCGAATTCGAACCCAAAGCACGCACCTCTGACTTCCGGATTCATGTGCGTATTATACTTATATAATTATCACTTGCTTCAAAAACTGTGAAGGAAAACATCGTGAGCCGATGATGCCAGTTTCATGCCAGTTCCATGCCTGAGTAATATTTCTCGGTGGCATGTGAAGTCAAGTCAGAGGCCCATGGGCGTGGCGGGGATCTCTCGCGTCCGGCCCTGGTCCAGGCCATGGTACGGAGCGAGAGAGCATGGGAGGCCGTCACCTCCTTCTGCGAAGCAGTAATGCTCGCGAAGGAGGAGGCGGAATGCGTGAGGGACAAGCAAAATTCGCGCCCTCACGCCCCTAGCCGCCGCAGCAGGAGACGCCCTAGGCGTCAGGAATCGATAGCCGATTCCCGGCTACCGTAGGCGCGGGCTCGCGGACGATGAGCAACGGATAGCTCGCCGTCCGGTAAGGACCAGGCCCGGGTCGACGGCGCGTTGTGTTCCACGCGCGCCTCAAAGAGATGTCAGCAATTGAAGGGGTCCGATGGGACCCATGCCTGCCGGGGTTGCGGGAAAGTCCGAAAGGGATACCGTGGCCCCTGGCAATGCACAGGCAACTGAAGGAACACGAGTGGGTTTTAGTCAGTAAGAGTCTGACACGAAGAGCGGGAGAAGTACTTTGATGATTTCACACCCAAAAAAAAAGAGGCCCATGGGCGGCTTTAAAACCAGGTTCGTCAGTAACCACACGTAAAGAAAGAAGACATTCAATTATTGTATGTCATTTGAACACATATACAGCATGTATCAGTAGGGTATGGTCATATTTAAGGATGAGACAGTTGTGAAAATCCATTATAAAATACTATAGACGTAGATATGTATATGACTCTGTGTCCGGCGCTCAGCGTGGCAACACGCTGTGTTCGGGTTCACGACAAGTCAATCGTCATCCTGAGGATGCCTTGTTGAGAGGTGAAACACGTGTCGATTTCTTACAGAGTTTTATATGACTCATTAGGAATAGTTAAGCGGAATAGGTTACTTAATATATCTACGTCTATAGTATATTACTATGGCTAATGTTGTTCTGTTTGATGGTTTGTACGACACCCTTAAAAATTACCATACATTTCTGATACATATTGTATGGGGAAGATCGTGAAGGAGGTGGCATACTGCCGTTATTAATAACAATACCACTATGACATAATTACTTCAGCGGAAGACTTTGAAGCCACGGAGCACCAAAGGACTATAAGTTTACCTTGATTAATAATAATCTTAAACTGACGATGTTCCGAGATAAATTAATTATCGATGTATGTTAAGCCAGGGAAATTAATTTTACTACCAACTTAAATAGTCCTTATATTAACAAGGCATAAGGGGTATGTAAGGATCGTAGCAGGTGGCGTTCTGTAGTTTCTGCTTACCACCATGGGAAGAAAGCGCGAGTTTATGTATGTGGGTTTATTTTCTTTTAAAGTAAAACAATAACAGTGAAAGATAGATAACGGTGAAATGAAACATTAAAATCAGTACACTAGAATGGAATGTAAGATGAATGAACGAGAGGTTGGAATGAAGAGAAAAGAATGAAGAGGACGATTGAAAACTAACGACGACGTAAGAAAGAAGAAAAATAGTATAAAATGTTTTAACGAGCCAAAAAAATAAACGAAGATACCAAACCAAAGTGTTTCTCTCATCAGCCAATTTCCTACAATTTGGGGGATCGTCCGGGATTGACGGGAAACATTTGGCTGCAGCGGATCGACGGCGTGTGACACGCGATACGCGATTCGCAAAAGACGAAAGACGAACGAAGAAGTAGCTGAGTAATAAGCGGCGAGGTGGCTGCTACTATTCGCTATAAACGAAGATTTCCACTAGGAGATGCCTGGGGATAAAGAAATTCGGGGTGTTGATACCGGAATACCTACCGGCACCGGTACGGCGGGGGCGTCGGCCATGATGTCGCTGGATGCTACGTACGGCATAAGTAAGTTCAGTGGCGAGGACAAAACCTATTCTTCGTCAAAATGGGCTGCCGACATCGAGGATAATGCTGAAATATTTGGTTGGACCGCCCAGCAGAAGCTTATCATTGCTCGACGATCGCTCGTGGGTACTGCGGAATTGTGGCTTAAATCCGAAAAGACGTATAAGTCATACGATGAGTTGAAGACGGCTGTTTTCAAAGAGTTTCCAGATGCATTAAATTCAAAAGAAATGCATGAATTCATGGCAAGCCGCAAGAAAAGGAAAGAGGAATCTGTGTACCAGTATATGCTCATTATGAAGGAGTTGGGAAAAAGGGCAAAATTTCCCGATTACATTGCTATACAGTACATAGTAGACGGCATATCTGACTACGAAAGCAATAAGGCGATATTATACGGAATCACATCGTACAGTGTGCTGAAAGAAAAACTCTCGATTTACGAGACTATGAAATCAAAGATGAAAAGAAGCAACGAAAGCAAACATAGTGCGGCCAGTGCGAGTAAACAAAGTGGTGACAGTAAGCAGAAAACATCAGGCGAAAAGCGGTCATCACCATCCGGTCGTGTGTGTTTCAAGTGTGGTGAGAAGGATCATATGGCCAGTCAGTGTCAGAATGGTGTGAAATGTTTTCGGTGCAATAAGTTCGGTCACCTAAGCAAAGATTGCAGCGGCCATGTTGTTCCTGGTGATGCATCACAATCGAACACAAAGAACGGAAGCGGACGCGGAGCTGGACGTTCAATGTGTGTGACCGATAATGTTGTAAATGTTGGTAGCAGTGACTACACCGAACGAGTGAACGAGGTGAACGACGACAGACCGAATGGGTCGACCAGAGACACCGGTGATGTTGGTACTGCTGTTGACAGTTGTCAAAGCCGTAGCTATCAAAATCAGTTTGACGTTTTGAACGTAAACAACAACAAAACGAACAGGTCGGTGAAAAGTGTTAAAATGTGCGGAATTACTGTTGATACGTTGATAGATACGGGTTGTGACTATAATTTAATAACATCTGAATTGTTTTTCGGGTTAAGCGACGTCACATACGTCAAAGATAAAGTTATGCTAACAGGACTAGGATCGGCGAAGGTGTGTACTCTGGGTAAGTTCAAAACATTTTTAGAAGTTGACAATAAAAGTTTTGAAACCTGTTTTTATGTTGTTCCATCAGGTGTTATTCCCTATCAGGTCATACTAGGTCAATCTTTCTTGGTAAATGCGACTATCTTATTAGACAAAGGTGCAGTCAAGCTTATGCCACAAGATGATTACAGTCTGTGTTTGTTAAGTTTACCTACCGAATCTGAGGAACCTATTTCTCAGATCCCTGCGTTTCAAGAGCTCATTGACAACTATAAGCCATCAAAGATTAAGGAGGCACCTATCAAATTAAAGATTAGTATGAAAGATGATATCCCAGTTGCTCAGCGTCCAAGAAGATTAGCTATCAAAGAAGAAGAAGTAGTTAAGCAACAGGTTGAAGAGTGGTTGGAGAAGGGAATAATAAGACCAAGCTATTCGGAGTATGCAAGTCCATTAGTATTGGTCAAGAAGAAAGATGGTAGTTTTAGAGTTTGCGTAGATTTCAGAAAAGTAAATCAAAAGATGGTTAAGGATGAGTTTCCCTTGCCAGTCATAGATGACCATATTGATAAATTGAGTAAATCAAAAGTTTTTAGTACACTAGATTTGAAAAATGGTTTTTTTCATTTGCCTGTAGATGAGGACTCGGTGAAGTACACTTCGTTTGTGACTAGCAGCCCAGAAGGGCAATACGAATTTTTACGGGCACCTTTTGGTCTGTCTATATGTCCAAACTACTTCAGTAGGTTCATTAACATAATTTTTAGAGATTTAGTTGGTCAGGGAATAGTTTTAATTTTTATAGACGATATAGTAGTCCTCGCTAAAGATGAAAAAGAGGCTCTAGATCATCTCAGTCTAGTTTTAAAGGTAGCTTCTGAATATGGGTTAGAAATTAATTGGAAAAAGTGTCAGATATTACAAAGAAAAGTAGAATATTTGGGTCATGTAATTGAAAATGGAACGGTCAAACCATCACCTGGTAAGACTGATGCAGTTGCTCGTTTTCCAGAACCAAAGTCAAGCAAACAGGTTCATAGTTTTGTGGGGTTAACATCATACTTTCGCAAGTATATTGAAAGTTATGCAATTATAGCTAGACCATTAACTGAATTACTAAAGAAAGATAAAGCATTTTACTTTGGAGAAGAAGAGAGAAGAGCATTTGAAATTTTGAAAGCTAAACTTTGCAGTGAACCCGTGTTGAAAATATTTGAAGTTGGCTTGGATACAGAGGTTCATACAGATGCGTCAAAGTATGGATTTGGAGCAATTCTTTTGCAGAAAGATAGTCAAGATGGAAAATTGCACCCTATTCATTACATGAGTAAGAAGACCAGTGCTACTGAACAAAATTATCACAGCTATGAGCTGGAAGCTTTAGCAGTGGTTGAAGGCATTAAGAAGTTTAGAAAGTATTTATTTGGGATTCATTTTAAGATTGTGACTGACTGTTCAGCATTCCAGAAGACGTTGTATAAGAATGAAGTATCTACCAAGGTGGCTAGATGGGTCTTATTCCTTCAAGACTTTGATTATGAAATAGTTCATCGATCAGGAAAGAAGATGTCACATGTAGATGCACTAAGCAGAAACCCACATGTTTACCTTATCCAGTCAGAATTGCATGCAAGAATATGTAAAGCCCAGAAGGAAGATGAAAATTTAAATTTAATAAGAGATATTTTGAAGGAGAAAGAATACAAAGATTTTTACATTGAAAATGATTTAATTTACAGAGGAGTAGAGAAGAAATTAGTTATACCAGAAGTCATGGACACCGAAATTATAAGAAGAGCACATGGAGTAGGACATTTCGGAAAGAAGAAGACCATGGATATGATAGAAAAAGATTATTACATAAAAGATTTAACTAAGAAGATAGATAAAATAATATTTGGATGTGTTCCATGTATTTTGGCCAGTAAGAAGGAGGGAAAACAAGAAGGCTTCCTCAACCCAATAGAAAAAGGAGAACTTCCATTAGAGACGTTGCACTGTGATCATCTTGGTCCATTGGATGCTACGAAGAAATTGTATAATTACATTTTGACTGTTGTTGATGGTTATTCCAAATTTGTTTGGATATATCCTACAAAGACTTTAACATCTAAAGAGACAGTAGACAAACTGAAAATTCATCAAAAAGATTATGGAAATCCATCAACAATTGTCACTGACAAGGGGACAGCCTTTACAGGAAAGGATTTTCAAGATTATTGTAACCAAGAGGGTATTAAGCATCACACTGTCACTACAGGCATTCCAAGAGGCAACGGACAAGTTGAGCGCATCCATAGGGTAATCATCTCTGTATTAACTAAGATGTGTATACAGGAACCAACTCATTGGTATAAGCATGTAAGTCATGTTCAAAGGGCTATCAATAGTACCTATCAAAGATCAATAAATACCTCGCCTTTTTACTTTGAAAAACGACATAATTTAAGACAGGAAGCTAAAGCACACATTCTAAAAGTACAAGAGGAAAATATCAAGTCATTTAATAAAAGAAGGAAAGAAGAACAAGAATATAAAGAAGGGGACATAGTTGCCATTTGCAGAACACAATTTGGAAATGTAATGAAACTAAAACCAAAATTTTTGGGGCCATATAAAGTTGTCAAGAAAGTAGGTAAAGGAAGATATCATGTGCAAAAGGTAGACCTTAATGCGGAAGGACCTATTAAGACTTCAACGGGTGCAGACTGTATGAAATTGTGGCCATGAGCTTATTCTGTACTCACTGTCAGACTAGGTAATCTCTTACTCATCCTATTTTGATAGAATGTGATAGGTAGATGCTAAGTATATTATTTAGGTAGGCATAACCTTCATTAAATCCTTTTAATGATGTGGTATAACTTAATCTTTGATGTGTCCATATATCTTTGAAGTTTCCTTAAAATTTTATTTTGTTGCTATAAGAAGTATGTAAGTACCTACTTACCTAACTTTGTGTCACTGTAAAGATTTGAGTTATAATTTAAGATGTGTAAGATTTACCAGTTACTTATAGGAAGTAACTCATCATTGTTGTTGTAATAAACCTAATTTTGTTGTAGTTCAATATTAATGACTAATGTCACACAAACAAATGTTAACATGAAATCTGTCATGTAAATCAGATACTTAATATTTTTCTAATAATGATGTAACACATTGTGTTGTTGCATAACAAAGTGTGTTTAATTGCCTCTTAGTTTTAATTTGAGTAGCTAAAGTGCATATTGTTAAAATTAAATTCATAAAGATTTGTAAGTTGTGCTGTATAATTAAGTTAAGTTTAAGTTGAAGATGATGAGGTATGTAAGGTAGTAAGGATGATGGAAGACAGGAATTAGTTAAGTAAAATTCATTGTAAAAATTTTCAGAAGTTTATTTTGTTTCTTTCACAAATTAAGTTGTATTATTGTTACCAAGTTCCATATAATATTTTGATAGAAATTTAGAATCTAAACAGTTGTTGTGTAAGAGTTTTCTCAGAAGTAAATTCAAGGTTTGAACCATTGTATTGTAACTAATGTAAGTAGTAAAGTAGTTTGGTTTAACGTAGCATAGTCTGAGGTCAGACTATAAGTCAGAATGGCCGAACTGTGGGTTTATTTTCTTTTAAAGTAAAACAATAACAGTGAAAGATAGATAACGGTGAAATGAAACATTAAAATCAGTACAGTAGAATGGAATGTAAGATGAATGAACGAGAGGTTGGAATGAAGAGAAAAGAATGAAGAGGACGATTGAAAACTAACGACGACGTAAGAAAGAAGAAAAATAGTATAAAATGTTTTAACGAGCCAAAAAAATAAACGAAGATACCAAACCAAAGTGTTTCTCTCATCAGCCAATTTCCTACATGTATGTAGGTGTGTGTATGTAGATGTGTCAAATCACAACTGTCATTCGTTGACAGTTGTATGAAATGACTATAAAACGGCAATTGATGTAGTAAGTATATCAATTTGATAAATAATTAACTAGCCAACCTAGCTCAACATAATCTGGCCCAGAAGAGTAGCTAAAGATGAAGAATTCAAACATTATTTAAGACGCAGACATATGATATGTCAGTGACCTTGAGTGGCTTAAGTGGCTTTAGCTTGCGTGTTCTGTACTGACCTCACGCAACGCGTCGTACGTCCAGCCAGTTTTTTTTGGGTTGGAACATATCAAATAACTTCTAAAACCCACCCGTGTTCCTTAAGTTGCCTGTACTTGCAAGGGGCCACGGTATCCCTTTCAGACTTTCTCGCAACTCCGGCAGGCATCGGTCCTATCGGACCCTTTCAGTTGTGCTGACATCTCTTTGAGCCGCGCGTGGAACACAACGCGCCGTCGACCCGGGCCTGGTCCTTATCGGACGGCGAGCTACCCATTGCTCACCGTCCGCAAGTCCGTGCCTACGGTGGCCGGGAATCGGCCTGCGATTCCCGACGCCCAGGGCGTCTCCTACGGCGGCTAGGGGCTTGAAAGCGCGAAGTTTGCCTCTCCCTCACGCGTTCCACCTCTTCCTTCGCAAGCATTACTGCTTCGCAGAAGGAGGTGACGGCCTCCCATACCCTCTCGCTCCGAAACAGGAACCTCGCGAAACAACCTTGTCCGGTGAGGACCTGGGTCAGGCGGAAGGTTAAGACGCCGTGGCGCCTCTTTAGCCACTCCTCAAAGAGAGGACAAATGTGGCGTGCCACAATTGCGGAGATAAGCGCGGCGATAAACAGCGAGAGTTTGTAAACGGACGACGCCGTTTGTAAAAAAACGGAATCATACAAGTTGCCTGCGACATATAATTATTTATCAAATTGATATACTTACGTATATCAATTTGATAAATAATTAACTAGCCAACCTAGCTCAACATAATCTGGCCCAGAAGAGTAGCTAAAGATGAAGAATTCAAACATTATTTAAGACGCAGACATATGATATGTCAGTGACCTTGAGTGGCTTAAGTGGCTTTAGCTTGCGTGTTCTGTACTGACCTCACGCAACGCGTCGTACGTCCAGCCAGTTTTTTTTGGGTTGGAACATATCAAATAACTTCTAAAACCCACCCGTGTTCCTTAAGTTGCCTGTACTTGCAAGGGGCCACGGTATCCCTTTCAGACTTTCTCGCAACTCCGGCAGGCATCGGTCCTATCGGACCCTTTCAGTTGTGCTGACATCTCTTTGAGCCGCGCGTGGAACACAACGCGCCGTCGACCCGGGCCTGGTCCTTATCGGACGGCGAGCTACCCATTGCTCACCGTCCGCAAGTCCGTGCCTACGGTGGCCGGGAATCGGCCTGCGATTCCCGACGCCCAGGGCGTCTCCTACGGCGGCTAGGGGCTTGAAAGCGCGAAGTTTGCCTCTCCCTCACGCGTTCCACCTTCGCAGAAGGAGGTGACGGCCTCCCATACCCTCTCGCTCCGAAACAGGAACCTCGCGAAACAACCTTGTCCGGTGAGGACCTGGGTCAGGCGGAAGGTTAAGACGCCGTGGCGCCTCTTTAGCCACTCCTCAAAGAGAGGACAAATGTGGCGTGCCACAATTGCGGAGATAAGCGCGGCGATAAACAGCGAGAGTTTGTAAACGGACGACGCCGTTTGTAAAAAAACGGAATCATACAAGTTGCCTGCGACATATACATAACCCCATCCCGTGGGGGTGGGCAATAATTACAGACCGCCATCTGCTTTGTACCTTACATACAGACCTACTCCTTTATACTTTGTCATAATCTCTCATAAATTATGAGAAAAGGAGTATTTTACCCGACTGTCGCTGTAGGAGGGTAATGTTTTATGTCTAGTGAAATATGTCCACATTGTCAAGGCCATATTTGCGTCAAAAAAATCAATGTGGGCAAAGTTGGCTAAAAGTCCACATAACTTTGCCCGCCAACAAAATCGAACAAATATTGAATTCAATGTTGAATAATCGTAAATTTAGCGATACTAGCTCATGCACATGATCTTACAGTAGTAGCTGATGAAGGAAAATACTTACGTCTCCATAGAAAAATCGTATTAAATTGAAATTATTCGTAAAAAGTGGGCAAACTTGACATGTTTCACGGTATGTTTTCCATACCACGCACAGGATACCTATATTATGCCAATCTTTTATTTTCGTAGATTCCCATACCAACAACTACGCTACTTTAAAACTTCTAGAACCTAAGATTTAACGAGGTTTCTTACCATGTTTTCACCGTTGCAACAACCCTGGATATTTTCATTCTCTACATAATGCATATCGTTAAGAATACATTAAGGAACCTACGTTACTTCCCATTCGTCAGAATGAAAATCGAATTTCCGAATGAGAAACGGTTATTATTCAGAAATTCTTTTTTCATATTGACCTTTCTAAACGATTTTGATTGTAAACGTTCGCTTCAAATCAATCTGGGGCTATTGAAAATGTAACGATGTTTAAGCTAGGGGCTTTAGCAAGGCTAAAATATATATTAATTCTCGGAACTTCCGTATTTAATCTGTCCAACATTTTATCCTTGTGTACGAGCATCAGTGAGAACAACAGGATTATTTCAGTGAACATGACATTTTTATTTTATCGTGTGCCAGTAATTACTTGATAGATTTGTTTTCAGTATGTTTGAGAATAAAATTAATTGCTTATAAGGTTTAATTATTAAACTTCTTAAGCAATTAATTTTATTGTCCCAACTATATTATTAATATAAAATATAATTAATAATATATATATATATATATATTATTAATAATTTTACCATCCCAACTTAATTTATAAATGCGAAAGTGAGTTTGTCTATTTGTTTGTTTGTTACGCTTTGACGTTAACACGGCTGAACGGATTTGGATGAAATTTGACAGACCATGACCTAGAGAAGGACATATGCTACTTTTCATCCTGGATTGCAGACGAAGTCGGAAGAAGCAGCTAGTTAGGTATAAAGTTTGAGATATAATTGATTTAGAACGCATTCCTGAACTGTATCAGTTGCTGGATTGAGCTATTTGTGTACAATGAGTTCAGAAGCCTGCAGTCCAACCAAATATTAGTTGCTATCTAAATATCTGTCCCACCTTCTAAAATACCCTAGTTTTTTTGTACTTTTCTACGTTCTTATTTCAAGTAACTTTATTTCCTATTGTAAATAACCAAATATTCTTCAATGCTTCGCTATCACAGCAAACTGCACTAAGTTTAGGTTTATTCACGAAAAATCCGGATTTTGTGCGAAACAAAAACTCTAACGTCGACCATATAAAATGCGGGAAAAGCTCGTTTGTGTTACGTGACTTCCTTTTGTGTGGGTTTTATTTCACCCTGAACATCATAAAGATATCACCCTGCCTCCCCCAGGGTGACCATCTGGCCTTTTTGTGCCTATACGTGCTTCACAAGTGTTTCCCATAAGAAAACCATAAGGAATGAATTTATGAATGAACTAGCATCCGCCAATCTTACTAAGTCATAATAATAATAGAATCCTACTGTTAAAAGATTTTTTTTTATCGGTCCCGTTGTTTTTGACTTCATTAATTACAAACAAAAATACAAACCCTTTCTCTATAAAATATTTGTGTAGATAAAAATGGCATATAAATGACTATAAACCATTTGGATACTACAAATAAAAAAAACCTGGCAATAATAGTGCATAGGACTGTTTTAAAATCACCAAATATCGAAATTCAAACATCGAATTAAATATAAAAAGTTTTTTCAAAACGTTAAAAATAATAGTGTTGTGTCGATAGCGGGTTTTGCAATCAGCCGACTCGTAACAGTGGGTAATTGGATATTAATACTCGATACTCAATCCTCGATACATTTATTGCTTCCACATGTGAACTTAAGTGGTAGGTTTTACAAAAATATGACCATTGTGGACCCTGTCGGGCACAGCAAAGTAGGAGAGAGGAAGAGGGCTTTTTATTTTTACTACTTAGTTGTTATTATTCTATTTATCTATTGTAATTATTTTATATAACTTGTAAGTTAAATTTTGTCATTTATATATTCATTGATATTCTAATAGAATTTAGATAATACAAATTGTTTTAATTTATTTATAAATGTATTACATTTTTGTTCTTCTTTAATTAATTCTGGTAATATATTTTAATTGACATGGCTAGTGTACTTGCTGGCCTGCTAAGCCTGCTAAGCCTGGTAACTTTAACCTTATATTTTGACTGTATGTTTTCTCTTGTCGTGTAAAAGTGTTGGTAATTTCAAACAAATTTGCATATTTCTAGAATGTAAAGGCAGGGGAGTGTATTGGTATAGGTTATGTTCTTGGAAATGAGGTTTGCAACTGTCGGTGCCTTCTATATTTACAAGGATTCTTGCGTCTGTGCTGTTTACCCACAATATTACGACGTAGCTGAGCCGAGAGAGCTGTTAAGCGTATGGCATAGTAGGTAACAAGTGCAGTTTTAAGGTTAGTGGTCTTTTTGACTTCACGAAGAGCGTATGCAAATTTGGATAGTTTTGATTTTATCTTCTTGATGTGTAATTTCCGATTAATGTTTGTGTCTATAGACAGGCCAAGTAAAGTAAAATCATGAACGACTTCTATTGTTTCGCCGTTGTAGTTTATGTCTAGTGGGGCTTCTTGACGGGGGTGGAAGGACATTATTTTAAATAAAGATAAATTAATTTCCAGGTTATGGTCATTCATCCAAGTTATTGATTTATTTAGTGTAGTGGTTAGGTTCTCGCTCCAGCCTACATTGTTCCGGCATGAAGTTAGAAGCGAAATATCGTCAGCAAAGTCAAAGTCAAATAATTTATTTCAATTAGAAACAAAAAAGGCACTTTTGAACGTCAAACTTTACAAAAAATAATAAAACTGATTCTAGTCGCAAACAACACGCATCGTCTTATTATGGTTTTTGGAAGGTAGTTTATGTAAATAAGAAAAAGGAGGCATCCAATTACACTCCCTTGGGGAATACAGGCGTTAATTGCTTTACTGTCAGACCGAATATTTTGTATCTCTTTGGTATTTTCATTATAAAATTCTATTTCGACGGTGTTCTCTAATTGTATATATAATAAGATTTAAACCATTTTCATGATTTTTACCGCGGATCCCTATACCCTGTAATTTATTTAGTAGAATGACAAATTGCACTTTATCGTAAGCTTTAGTAAACCACATAATTGGCGTATTTTTTGTCATTTATTATATTTAAAGCTTCCTGTACGATAAATTGCTAGAATAGTGGATCTGTTTCTGCGAAAGCCGTTTTGGCATTTGCTAAATATGTTGTATTTTTCGCAGAAGGAGTAGACACGATAGCACATTGCTTTCTCAAAAAATTTGGAGGCGGTTGGTAGAAGAGCTGGTAATTGGTTGAATCCGTTTTCGAGTTTTTTTTAAAGATTAGTATTATTAGTGCTTTCTTTAGGTAGGTAGTCCGGGAAAGCGGCGTCTCCGCTCGTTTGCACATTGTCGTATTAACATTGGTGGTAACTCGTCTATTCCATGACCTTTTTTGCTTATAAGGTTTATAATAGTGTGTTTATTTCACCGGGGTCTACTGGGCTGAGAAACTGGGCACTGCGCACTGCAAACTGGGCACTGCGGGAGTCTCGCGGCTCATTGCCAGGTGCTTTGTTGCTACCTTCGCCGAAGGACGAAGCTATTAAAACAGTTATTATATTATTTATTTGTAATTTATTGTTATTTTGATCCTTTATTTTTTATTATATATTTCATTGAATTTTTGTTTGAAGGTGCGTTATTAACCTGGTATATAATATAATTTATCGTATTGACGTCCCATCCCTGTTAACCAAGCAGGTATGCTATGATATATCGAAAGCAACAAGCAATGCCAATGAAAGGGTACGTTATTGCATTATCAGATACAGTTAGCTGAAGAAATTGCTTTCCGCTTCGTAGAACAAAACTTCATTCGCTCAATACATATCTGTGCCTTCGATGATTTGAATTGGTATACAGGGGCTACTGAGATAGTAATAAGTTATATGTTCAGCGATACGTGAGATGGCATGAGTTACACTTACTCGGAATTTTCCACAAACAGATGACTGACTCTGGAAAACAAAAAACGTGCTGAGTTTTTGAGTCTGCTGGCATGTTACAATTTTAGATGTCTTTTTGATAGTCCCACTTTTATTCGTAACAACTCGTATTCCTGCTTAGACAATATTATAACGAATCTACAAGAAGAACAGGTATTAAGTAGTGTAATTGACCACAATGGTTTGGGAGACTGACATGGAGCACAATTGGGTGAATTTTTACAGGAAAATATGACAGAAAATAGAAATAAGCAATATTTAGTAATAAATAAAATAATCTTTAATTGTAGAAATAGTTTATCCTTTAAGGGCAGACTATTGCATCAAAATTGGAGCTCAATGGGAATTAATTTGTTTTTGAGAAATTCTAATAATACTCTTCGGCAAAGTTACAAAAAACGGGAAATAAAAATCTGTTTGAAAAGGGGATCACAGCTAAAGTGGGTAACTAAAGGAGTAAAAACGTCTAGTAAAATGAAAAGAGTTTTATGCACAAATACTGGTAATCATGTTCATGAAAGTGTACTCAATTATAAAAATAAATATATACGCATATATAGAAGAGTCATGGCCAAAGCCAAAAAAAATGCGGTCGCAGAGAAAATTAATAACTCCAAAAATACAATTAAAGAAGTTTGGAAAGTAGTTAATAACCGCAAAAACAGATTTAAAAAACTGCAACAGGAACCACTTTTACTAAAACTTAACGATCAAATCATAGACCCGCCAACTGCCGTAGCTAACATATTAGCAAAACAGTTCAACCATAATTTTGATTCAGCTAAAACTAAGACGGAGGAAGCCCTACTGCTTCTTCAACAAAGTTGTGAAAGGGTTATAAATGATATGCCACTCACGCCTACTACATTCAAAGAAATAACACAAATAATTAAAACTATGACTGACAAGCACTCCAGTGGATATGACGAAATCCCTATTGCTATACCTACTTAAAAAGCACATAAAAATATTGTCTGGGCCACTATCTACATTCTTTAACAACTGCATTGAGCAAGGTGTATTTCAGGAACAATTAAAAATTGCAAAAGTTGTGCCAGTTTATAAAAAGGGTTCAAAAACGAACCCTAAAAATTACAGACCAATTTCGCTTCTACCCACAATTTTAATTTTTTTTGAAAAACCGTACTTTCTTGATAACCGAACTGTCTGTCATGTTGAACTTTATTTAATTTAAGATGAGTCAATACGGTTATTGACTCATCTTAAATTAACCTTTATAATACTGGTGTCTCATATTGGAGACAGATAACAATAAAATTCTATTGTGTCTGCTAATTGCGCGCGCGACAGATTAAATAAAGTTCAACATGACAGAAAGTTCGGTTATCAGAAAGGAATTGGCACTGGAGATGCCATTTATAAACTTTTAGATGATGTGATTAGCAAAATAAATCATAAATTAAAGGTAGCAGGGTCTTTTTTTTATTTATCTTCCGCATTTGATACGATTGATCACAATCTACTTATTGCTAAACTAAATTATTATGGTGTCAGAAGCAGAGCCCTGCAATTATTTACATTTAAGAAACAGGAAAACATATGTAGAAACCAGCACTATAGAACAGAATGGAAAACGAAAAACATACCAATCATCCATGATTAATATTACCACTGGCGTACCGCAGGGCTCCATATTAGGTCCCATTCTGTTTATTATTATCACTAACGATTTGATAAATTATATAAAAATAATCATCACAGACATTAATCTCGTAGTCTTTGCCGATGACACTAACGCTGTTGTAGGAGCGAAAAGTATTAGTGAACTGACAGACAAGGTTAATACTACGTTGGCAGCTTTTCAGTTTTGGTTCAATACTAATACATTAATAATAAATATTAAAAAAACGAACATCATGTTGTTTCGAACCACTGCGGGCAATAAAGATAATATGGATATAACCCTTAACAGTGAAAAGATAGAATTAGTGAGAGACGTCAAATTTCTAGGTATTCATTTGGATGATTTGCTGAATTGGAAAAAAGAACTAGCACACATAGACTCCACTATATCATCTGCGTGTTATGCGTTGAGGGCATTGAGAGACGAAATAAATACGGAACAGTTAAAGATGGTATATTACGCTCTTGTCGAATCAAGACTTGGATACAGTATACAGTTCTGGGGACAAAGCTACGGTTATAATTCCATAAAAGAGCAATACGTACAATTGACAGAATTACACAAAGAGAAAGCTGTAGATCTCATTTTCAGTGTTTAAATATTCTAACTTTGTCAAGCTTGTACATACTTGTGTTGTTAGTCAATTTAAAAAAAAATATTTATGAATACGAGTCTGGGGCAGAAAGAATATTCAGAGAAAACACTCGTAGAAAGGACTTAAATAAAGTTGTACCTAATCTTAACATGTCAAGCATAGCCCTCATTCTCTGTACAAATATTTAATAGACTGCCAGCTGATTTGAAAATTTTATTATACACTAGCTCTCTTAAGACTAATCTAAAAGCATTTCTGTTTGATAAAAACTTGTACTCAATGGACGAACTGTAATTTAAATATTAATATTCCAATTTTCTATTAAAAAAATGATATTGATTTTTGTAAACATGTTTTTATTATTATTATTATTGCTGCATGTTCACTTTTAGATTTTATATTAGTATGATTATGTAATGTATCAAATATAATATAAATTGTTCCCGATAAATAAATAAATAAATAAATATGTTCCTGACCAACATATAACTTATTAAAACCTACTCGTAATAGGGCGGTACTTAAAAAATATCTCTTTTTGGTGTTAGATAATTCAAAGACAAAACGTTTATTGTGTTGGTGCTGAAAGCCTGACTGGACGCCTTAGAGACTTATTTTTATTATACATACATACCTTCAATTTATTTATTTTCGTAAATTAATTTTATTTTGATTTAACTTGTTCTTATTAATACTTATAATAAATAATATAATTCGGCAGCTAGTAACAATAAACAATATTATTCTATTATAATGACTTGAACTATGTTTTTTCGTTAAATGACACATGATGTAAAATTTATTGTATTGTAATATAATTTATTTATTTTGTTTTGTTTTCCAGTGCCCTTACAGGGGTGCATGGTTACACGGGGTTGCGACAATCGTAGCCAGAATCCAGAATCCGGCAGTTGGGACTCGAGGTGGCCTTGCACAAGTCCGAGGCCATGTGTTTTCATGGTCCTCGGAATGCGCCACCGTCGGGTTCCCAAATAACGGTAGGAGGGGTTCACATCGGCGTCGAGTCGACGATGAAGTACTTGGGACTCGTCCTCGACAGTCGGTGGAACTTCGTGGAGCATTTCCGACGTTTGGCTCCCAGACTGGACCGGGCCGGGGCTGCCTTGAAGCGGCTCCTGCCCAATCTAGGGGGTCCAAACGCCTCCTGCCGGAGGCTATACGCGGGGATCGTGCGGTCCATGGCCCTGTACGGGGCACCGGTGTGGGCGCATTCGTTGAGGCGGCGGCCTGCCCGCCGGTTGAACGCGTCCCAGAGGGTCATGGCCACCCGGCTGGTCCGGGGATACCGCACGGTCTCCGGTGAGGCGGCGAGCCTCCTTGCCGGATTGCCGCCATGGGATCTGGAGGCAATCCTCGCGCATATTTGAAGTGGCGCGGGGAGGCGAAACGCCGGGGCTTGACTCCGATGCCGCGAGAAATCGCGGCACAGCGGACAGAGCTCCGACGGGATCTCATGGCGGCATGGAGAGTACGATTGTCGCAACCCAGTGCTGGGCACGCCACTATTGCGGCGATAAGTCCCCTCTTTGAGGAGTGGCTGGAGAGGCGCCACGGCGTCCTCACCTTCCGCCTGACGCAGGTCCTCACCGGACACGGCTGTTTCGGGAGGTACCTGTTTCGGATAAGGCGGGAGGAAACGCCCGGGTGTCATCACTGCGTGGATCGCCCGGAGGACACGGTGGAGCATACGGTGGAGGTATGCCCGGCTTGGGCAGAGCACCGCCGTGTTCTCGTGGAGGCGATCGGTGGCGGGGATCTCTCGCGTCCGGCCCTGGTCCAGGCCATGGTACGGAGCGAGAGGGCATGGGAGGCCGTCACCTCCTTCTCAGTAATGCTCGCAAAGGAGGAGGCGGAACGCGTGAGGGAGAGGCAAATTTCGCGCCCTCATGCCCCTAGCCGCCGCAGGAGGAGACGCCCTGGGCGTCGGGAATCGATTGCCGATTCCCGGCCACCGTAGGCGCGGGCTTGCGGACGGTGAGCAATGGGTAGCTCGCCGTCCGGTAAGGACCAGGCCCGGGTCGACGGCGCGTTGTGTTCCACGCGCGCCTCAAAGAGATGTCAGCAAGTGAAGGGGTCCGATGAGACCATTGCCTGCCGGGGTTGCGGGATTAGTCCGAAAGGGATACCGTGGCCCCCTGGCATTGCACAGGCAACAGAAGGAACACGGGTGGGTTTTAGTCAGTAAGAGTCTGACACGCCCTCCCGCTCCACCCAGAGCGGGAGACGTCATTTGATGATTTCCCACCCAAAAAAAAAAAAAAAAAGGGGTGCATGGTTGAAACTGTATACCTATTAACACTGTTATTTGAAAATATTGTAAAAGACAATTATTTTTAAAAGAGTAACCGTGAAGTTTCTTGCCAGCTCTTCTCCATAGGAAACGACCCAATAAAACCGTGCACCTAGCTTCTGACGTTTCATAAGTGCAATAAAGTGAAATAAAATAATAGGGGTTAGGTTAAACTGTATGAAATTGCCGTTTTATTGTAATAGGTACTTCGAATTGACACAGAATCTTCATGGTTTGAGATTATGAGTGATTTTTTTCCACATGGTTTGAAAGTTCTTCTTTTAAAAAATGTGCAACATTCGATTATCGACTTTCAGTTGTTTTTTTTTATTCAGCTTAGACAAGAAAGATGGATACAAATTCTAGTTATTTTTTAATACGAGTTCCGAGGCGGAACTAACGCGGCAGAAACAGCTCGCAATATTAATGTTACGTTTGGAGAGGGGACTGCTAATGAACGCACCGTGCAATTTTGTTTTAAACGCTTTCGTGATGGAAACTTTGATTTGAAGAACGAACCACGTAGGTGAATAACAATGATTTGAAAGAGATGGTGGAAGCCGATCCGAGCCAAACTACCCAGGAATTAGCGGCATGGTCTAACGTTACCTTACCAACAATATCGAGTCATTTGCGTCAAATCAATAAAATAAAAAAATATGAGAAATGGGTGCCTCATGATTTGACTGATCTGCAGAAAGAAACGCATGTTGAAACTTGTGTTGCATTGTTGAATCGATAAAGAAATTAAGGAATATTGGATTGAATTGTGAGATGTGATAAAAAGTGGATTCTTTACGATAACCGTAAGCGAAAAATGCAATGGCTGAGCCCACGTCAAACGCCGCAACAGTGTCCTAAAGCAAAGCTTACCAATAAAAAGGTAATGGTAACTGTTTGGTGGTCTCAGCATGGTGTTATTCACTATAGCTTACACAGATCTGGTCAAGCAATAACGGCAGATGTCTACTGTGCTGAACTCCGAACAATGATAGCAAAACTAGCAGTGAAACAGCCCTGACTCATGAATCGATCTTCACCATTATTGCTCCATGATAACGCGAGACCTCATACAGCACGAGAAACCGTTTTAACTCTACAGGAACTGAAATTAGAAACCATCCGTATTCGCCAGACCTTGCTCCAACGAACTACCATTTTTTTTCGTGATTTGGACAATTTTCTACGTGATAAAAAGTTTTCTTCTCAGGAGGCAGTACAAATGCTTTCACACAGTTTGTCGAATCTAGATCACGAAAGTTCTATCGCAAAGGCATAAATGACCTTCCTATTAGATGGCAGCAATGTATAGATAATAATGGTAATTATTTTGATTAAATAAATATATTAAATTAAAAAAAAAACGAATTTCAATTTTTCAGTACAAATCGGCAATTTACTTTAACCCCTAATATTTAGAATTTTTTGATAAACTTAAAATCTTATTCCAACCTCTGTACAACATATTTGCAATAAACTGATTTCGGAGTTATACAAGGAAAAACACAATACTCCTACTGATTACAATCACCTTCACATACAAGTAGGCCATGAGTAGGCTCTTCATAGTCATCCTACCCTCTTTTACCACATTGATATTCGATTCACATTCTACAACCTCAGCTTTGCCAACCTTATCTTTGCCCATATTAGGAAGGAAAATGTCTTTCTATGCCATGATGGTCCTCGCATACAATACAGCATTCAACATTTCCATGTAGATCTACTAATTGAGGAAAACGCTGGGGAAGTACAATCAGGGTAATTAATTGTGAAGCAAATTGATACCCTACGTCAATCTGCCGCGTACGAGTATATGTAAACGTATGATTATGAACATCGTTGGTTTATAATATATCTAGGGAGATTATAAACTATCAAAAAATTGTGAACTGCAACAGACCATTTACAATTAAACGCAATATTTTTCAATAGTTTATCTATCCATGGCAAACCGACCAATTCTGAACTGGTATCAATCTTAAATTTCATGCGACGAACGCACCTTTTTTATGGGTGGGGAGTCATCAAATGTCTTCTTCCGCTCTGGGTGGAGCGGGAGGGCGTGTCAGACTCTTACCGACTAAAACCCATCCGTGTTCCATCCTTCAGTTGTCTGTGCATTGCCAGGGGCCACGGTATCCCTTTCGGACTTTCCCGCAACCCTGGCAGGCATCGGTCCCATCGGACCCCTTCAATTGCTGACATCTCTTTGAGGCGCGCGTGGAACACAATGCGCCGTCAACCCGGGCCTGGTCCTTATCGGACGGCGAGCTAACCATTGCTACCCGTCCGAACGCACCTTGCGCTCATACTAAATAGCCAGGTAGCACCAGATTGGACGAAGCGGGTGATCAGAGATCTAACCTAACCTAATCCACTTGGTCGGAGTGCCTCTCAGGCTTAGTTACTGCGACCAATTCGGCTATCGCCAAGACCTACCAATCAGGGCCGATTCACAATTTTAAGGGTGACAAAATTGGACAGTTTATGAATCCTGTCGATAAGTGTAGGTTCTTTCACAATTTGACATTGATAGATTACAAACTACAAAAAATTAATGAAAGAAAGAAAGAAAGAAACATATTTTATTTGGGGCATGCACAGGAAATACAAACAGTAATAATAATAATATAAAAAAATATAATTTTATATAAAAATAATATAGAAAAGGAGCAAGAAATGCGCTATATTGTAAAGGTGTGTCCAAACTTTCGTGCCGATTTTTACTTGCGTGCTGATTGGACAACTGCCGTGCGAACATTCGTCGGCTTAGTCCTAACTAGAGCGCGGCAGAATGTGTCCTGCAAACCGCGCTTTTGCCGCTCAATTTATACAGTTTTCAATTTTTGTGGTGTTCACTATCTTACGGTGACATTTATAAGTCATTTCCTGCCCTTTTTAGCGCGGCCGTGAAAAACACACTATTTTCACTTTTTTTTTTACAATTTTTTTGTATTTTGTGTTTCACGAACTGCCCAAATAAAAATTATTCTTTCTTTTTATCAAAGAATGACTGTTGTGATTTGAATATACGGACAATTTAAATTGGTAGTCAATATTTCAATGGCTACTGCCACCATTTCATTCAACTCTATCTGTGGTAACAACGCACCTGCTATGGTTTTCTTCTGGATTCCCTTTGGTTTTGGTAGGGATGACCACTTTCTAGCAGGTTGGCCGTCAACTGGCTAAAGGACTTCTTAGGTCACATTAGCGATGGGTGGAAATGATGGATCTCATTAGGCTAATTTATGTATTGATCCGATGTTTGCGTAGATACGAGTAAAATCGCCTACAGGAAAAATAATATTATTTCAAATGTCGATTTGCCTGTTTCGGGCGAGTAAATTCGTGCGAATCAACCAATAAGCCGTTGATATACAGTGGGAAAATTTGATTCCGGATCGGGTCTAATTTTAGTTGGCTTCGTGTGGGTGTTTATGCGTACAGGATTAGGGGAGTCGATCGACTAATGAGAGACCACTGTTCGTTTCGAATCTTACTAGGGTATGATTTGTTATTCGACACAACACTCATTTCATTTTGATTTTTATATCTATATATAAACCTACCTTTTGTACCTACTAATAATAAATACTGAAGAGTAAAACGCGCTATTCTTTTCACCCGACTACGGTAAAGCATAAAGGAGCGTTATGATTTTGACCGGTATGTATGTTCATCTATTCCCTCATAACTTCTAAACTACTCATTATAATTTGACAAATGAGGTCTCCTTGTGACGTCACATTTGAATATGGCGCCCTCTAGAGGATACCTATAAAGTCTTGAACTAAAAAAAAATATATTGGGTATCAAATGAACGGGCTTAATCAGCACATTTCAAATATATAATATTATAACCCCAAATAAATCCAAATATAAAAAAAAAAGTTATAAAAACTAAAAATCAACTACGACAAAAAAAAAAAAACTAAAATGGTATAAACATGACATCACAGACTGACAAATAAAAAATCTGAAGTCAAACGTAATTTGTTCGATTTATGGCTGAAATTATTTTTTCTGTCTGTTATATCTAACTTGTTTACCTATACTTTTTTTTGTCGTAGTTGTGTTTTAGTTTGTAGGGCTTTTATTTTTGCATTTGATAAGCCCAATTTTTGAGGAAAGTTATAGGCTATTCAAAATCACGCTACAGCCCTAAGGAGCTGAACAAAAATAATAAAAGTCAGAAAGAACGCGCGGGCGATGCGATGCGACGCGGTAGGTCGGGGACGGAGAGAGTTTTATAAAAAATGTGGTAGTTAGTTTAGTATATTGTGTATCTTATGACTCTTACGCGAACAAAGTCGTGGGTAGAAGCGGGTAGGAGTTATTATATTTTCTGAGTTACGAATAGTCATGATCCCCTCTTCCTGAAATCCTATAAAAAACTGCTATATGATTCAGTTCACGCCTGCCAATAAATTACAACCAAAATGTTCACAGCAAAACCCATTACTGATTCTGATCAGCAATGGGTTTTGCTGTCAATATGCTCGCTGTCAGGATTTGATCAGACTTTTAAAACCTGGAAGTGAATGAATATGTATGTTTTTACATTTTTTTTTTAAATATCTTTTTTTTCTTGTCTACAGCCCACCGCCGCATGAGGACAGTTACCAACTGCTTCCTCGTAAACCTCGCCTTCGCAGACTTGCTGATGGCGACCTTGAACGGGGCTCCGAACTTCATATTCCTGGTTACTGCTGACTGGCCATTTGGAGCAGTTACCTGTACTGCCAGCAACTTCACTGCAAACCTTACCGTGTCCGCTGGAGTGTTCACATTAGTTGCTATCACTGTCGATAGGTAAGTTAGTTTTCTTTTATTACTAGCCAGTAACAGATCATTGGTGTTAACCATCGAAAGGATTGGCCAGAATTGACAGAAAAAAGAAGTGGAAAAGGGAGGACTTTACCAAACAGTGGGACAAAACGTTCACTTAATATAATTATGAGATATAAAAATACATCATGCAGTTCTATGGTAACAAAGATTCCGTGAATCGATAACAAAAAAAAACAGAAAATATTTTAAACTAGGCTTCTAAGAATTCAATCCAAAAAGTTATTTTAGTTATTTATCATGCAGGCATTTTCTAGTGTGAGATTGCCACATAACATTTTTTTTTTAATATTATCCTGGCAACTTATTGTACAGCACCGCTCCTCCATATTTTTTTTTTTCTTCCGTAATTGTTGGTTCTGTGTGGTCTGAGTTGGAGTTTATTGCGAATTCTAGTTTATTTTTTACCACAACATGAGAGCTACTTATGGCCGTAATGCTTGTGCTGACACAAAATTTAGCTTGTACACTATCCCAAAAACCCTTGTATTGTACGTGTTTAATATTCAACTCAATGTTAGAACGTAAAGCTGTCATTACCATGTTGGTTCCGAATAACATGGAACAGTTTACACTGAAACTGTCCAGTATGCCGTTTAATCGATTGTCAAAGTCACGTTTTTGAGCGAGACTTTATCGCCAATAGCAATCGAGTAATAAACTTCACTTTTGTACAATATTTCCGCGACCGAATTAATGAAAAAACCAAACATGGTTCAATATCTGATGAAAAATCGAAAATGAATGTTAGTTTTTGCTGTAGTTAAGCTTCAGTTTTTTTTTTATTGAGGCGATTTCTTTTCGCTTATTGGATTTTCGACGCTCTGCTTAGCGCCGAGAGTTGAATATCCAACAGTGTGTTTTCTTGACGCACTGGGATACGCGCTGGATGTGCTCTGTTGGATTCTCAATGCTCGACTCAATAACAAAAGTCGAAAAACCAACGTACAAAAAAAAAATCGTCGCGATAAAAATACGTCCGTGCGAACCTAGACTTAGGCGTCACACAATCATTTTCACAGAAATTAAAACTTTATTTTTTCATGCAAAGTTTCCCGAACGGCTTTTGTTTGAGACCGAACAAAAAAAAAATGCATATACAAACTTTTTGGAGTTGCTGTGTCTATCGTTGCTAATACGTTTGCCTTAAATTTCATGACAATAGAATGTTTACAAGTTAAAACTTAGCATGGTCCTGGTTTTGACCGTCAAAATTTATGTTAGTAGGTACGAGAGCTGTTGGTAAACACCAAATAATCTGGACCATTATGAAACTAGACTAGTTTGAACAAACTCTTAGTCTCGGTTAAAGTTAAGTCCCGACACTGGGTTAGCTTTCATGTAAGTTGAGCGGCAGATATTAATATGATCGATGTCATAGCCGTATTAGTGATAAATTGGTGAAATTAGTTTTGGTTTAGTTATTAATCAGTGTGAGTAGTTCGGTCAATAACATAACAATGTAGTCAACATTGTTATGTTATTGACCGAACTGAAAACGAATAAGGGAATCAAGCTCACATTACTTGTTCATGTAAATTATTGATAGGTACCTACAACCATAAGATACTATTGTAATAAAAATAAAAGAGATAGTAATCATAATTACTATCTCATTCTTTTTTAGGGTTCCGTAGCCAAATGGCAAAAAACGGAACCCTTATGGATTCATCATGTCTGTCTGTCCATCCGTATGTCACAGCCACTTTTTTCCGAAACTATAAGAAATATACTGTTGAATAATGTATGGGGTATCTATGGATAGGTCTTCAAAAATAATATTGAGATTTCTAATATTTTTTTTTTCTAAACTGAATAGTTTGCTCGAGAGACACTTCCAAAGTGGTAAAATGTGTCCCCCCACTGCAACTTCAAAATTAAGAGAATGATAAAACTAAAAAAATCTACGATGTATATTACCATGTAAACTTCCACCGAAAATTGGTTTGAACGAGATCTAGTAAGTAGTTTTTTTTTAATACGTCATAAATCGTAAACCGCAATTTACCTTTCATTCTATCAACTCAAATATAAAAATAACTATTATCAAAACATCGATCAAAGTTACAACGAACTACAAGAACTTTTATATTATGTTACTTGCTGCTACGGAACCCTTCTTGGGCGAGTCCGACTCGCACTTGGCCGCTTTTTTAAGCTTTACAATTAAGCAGAATTAGTGTAATGTTTCATAAAACAATAAATCAATTCTGCTTCATTGTAATGCTTTTTCGATATTCCCATATTTTTTCCATAAGAATGATTTTAAAGATCTTAGATTATCCTCCGATTTTGAACTTTGATCTTTCATACGTTTTGTTTTATCTCGACTCGAATAATATTTTTATCCTCAAAATTTAAATGAGTGGTTTCTGAAAATCTCTTGTTTAGTTGTGTTTCGCCTTGTTACAACTTTTAAATAATAAAAAGTTTTTGTTTCTTTTGCTATTTTCTTTTATTTTTGTTTCTTTGATATACCTTCGCTCTGTTAAAAGCTTGTTAAACAGTTGTTAAGACCAAATTAGGCTTAAAAACGCTTTTTTGTGAAAAGAAAATAACGCTACCCAATTTAAAAGTGTCAATTTTTTTGTTGAAAGGATCGTATTGTTTTATTAGGGATAGGTGCCCAATTCCTGTGATCTTCAAAGACGCCATCGTTAGTTTATGTCATAAACTCAGGCCTACCATCCCTTCTAAAGGCTCCCGCAGCCAGGAGCGACGCGACACCGGTAGAACAATTTCCGTGAAGTTTTCATTGAAATTGTTCCAACAGTCGCGTCGCGCTGTCGTGTCGCGCCTATCTGCGGGAGCCTTCAAACAGCTGAAGACAAATTCCGCCAACAAGATACTTTCTTTACGTTTTACGTTCTAATAACTTCCTTATTCACCCTAACTTTGGTTACGACTACTTGCTGAAAAATAAAAGTTCAGCTAACAGTCCGGAAGTTTCTTTTGTGTCAGACTTTCATCAATCAAATCATCATGTCGTCTCCTTTGCAATATAAATAATAAATAAAATACAGGATGTCCTGCATATTAACACGTTGACTGCCGTAGTGTAAATGAGAAAAATCAGTAAAAAGCTTTTGGTGCCGATTCTCTTGTACACCGAACTAAACTAACTAAACTATCACTAAAATTCCTTACTTTTGGCTATGAGAATCTTAAAGCTATTCTGCAATAAAAGGTCTCTAAATTTAAAATTTATTTTGACACATCTATAATCGAATTTGACAATTGCGGCTCCACGTGGTACATACTTGTATGCCCTACCCCATCAATTTTTTTAGAGCCGGAGGCGCGCAGGTGGGCAGCCTCGACGAGTTTTATATGGAATTTTTCACTTTTTGTATGGAAAATAAAAAAAATATTACCTACGTGTAGAGTATTAGGGATATAAAGGTTTTTTAAAGGGGGTCGAAATGTTCATTATTTTTGCGATAGGACACCATTTTCGAGATATAAGCAAAAGAAAAGAAAAAAAACCAGTACGGGGCCCTATTATGAACTCTTATTTCCAGGCAGTTTACGGCGTAAACAGAACTGCCTTGCAATTTCGTATTATGAACTCGTCAAACAAGCCAGTCAGTGGTCACGTGACACCCTGGCCGGCTTCTGCCCGACTATTGGCTGGAAATACCGTATTATGAACGTTCGTTTGACATTTCTTGACATATTAAAACTGATAATAAGTAACCTCACAATTCAGTCAATTTCCGCTACTTCATAGGAACTTTTATTAAATGGTTTTGGATATTTTTGGCGAAATTATTCAGAGAAAATATCACGTGTGACGAATAGGTATGTACCGTTCGAGTTTCTGGAAACTCCGGAAAGTGGCACTTCTGATCAAAATACCAAAATAACGGTAAAATTGAAAAACTCCTACAATGTTTCAAACTAAACATAAGTTAGGCTCCGCCGAGGGCGATAACTCTCATCCATTGAACTATAATAATTTCAACAGCCTAATAAATGGTGCACCATGATAATTACAAAATATTACCATGATAGAAAGAAAGAAAATACATTTATTTGGCACAGACTAAAATGCACACAAGTAGAAAGAGAAATAAAAATAAGATAAAAGGAAAGAATACAAAATAAAAAGTGTAAAACTGCGTTGCATGATACCAGCAGGAATGTGTGCCTCGCGGCTACGGTTATAGGTAAATATAACATGTTGAAAACTGGATATTTAGTAAAAACACTCAAAAACACCACACCACCATATCCATTCATTATCCATATTTTTGTTTATACTCTGAAACTAGTAGGTACTTACTTGCGAAGGGACATATTACATTCTGTGTAAAAAGTACTGGGAATTGTTCAATAAAACCATTAAGTAATTTATTCGTCAAAATTTATTTTTCGGCTCCAAAGTAGGCCCTTTCGCTTGCAATACAGCTACGCCAGCGCTTGACCCAGTCCTCCATACATTTTTGGTAAGCTGATTGAGGTATGGTCTAAAACTCGTTCAGCGAATTTTCTTTTATAGCTTCAATCGACTCGAAACGTCTTCCTCGAAGAGGTAATTTTAGCCTCGGGAACAGGGAAAAGTCAGACGGAGCCATATCATGTGAATACGGCGCTTGGTCGATGACATTTGCTGAATTTTTGGCTAAGAACTCTTGCACAATGCTGGCTTTGTGTGATGGTGCATCATCATGGTGCAAAATCTATGAATTGTCGTTCCACAAATCTGGGCCGTTTTCAGCGGATATTCTCTCGCAAACGCCTCATAATGCCTAAATAATACTCTATAATCACTGTTTATCCCTCTGGAAAAAAATCGTTGTGCACTACACCGCGGTAATCTAAGAAAACTATCAGCATAACTTTCGTGGTACTATTTATAGAGAGTATTATACAAACAATACGATAGTATCCATTATTTTATTAATTGCAACAATAAACATTGTGCAAAAGAATGAAGTTGTCAAATTCCCCGTTGATCATCAAGTGGAATACGTTCGGAAAAGTTATTGTTATGAGAATCTCGCGTTACAATTTACAAACACGGAAAAATTAAATAAAAATTAATTGTATAGAACAACAAACATTGCGTTTATATTTTCACCTACTTTTAGTAACTATATTAAGATATATTTATTATTTTTAACATAAAATATAATAAAAATCTGCCTAGCCTTTTCCCAACTATATTGGGGTCGGCTTCCAGTCTAACCGGATGCAGCTGAATACCAGTATTTTACATGGAGCGACTGCCTATCTGACCTCCACAACCCAGTAATTGGGTAATACGATACCCCTTGGTAAGACTGGTTGTCAGACTTTCGGGCTTCTGACGACCCGTAACGACTGTCAAAGATCCCCAAATGACAACCGGGACCAACGGCTTAACGTGCTTTCCGAGGCACGGAGGAGTCTCGGTATGTAAAGATGGCCACCCATCCACAGACCAACCCCGGCAAGCGTAGCTTAACCTGAAGGATCGATCCGTGCGGCAGTTACTACTTAGCCACGAGCTCCTCCTCCATTATTTTTAACATAAAATACGTGATCTAAATAAAACCGTAACTTACCGATAAATATTTATTTGTGTTTCTGAACGTTACGGCAGAGAATTTCAAGCCAGCCACAGACAAACTAGCCAGCGTGAAGTCGGTCAGAATTGCCGATGTCCTAATACGAAATATATCCAGCCAGTGAAATGAATTGCCTGGAACTTGCCTGGTTTTTTAAAAGTTCGTAATAGGCCCCCAGTACTGTTTTTGCACCCTAAGTCGAGGTGTTCGTGAATTTTAGTTCATGACAAGTAATAATATGCCACACCATTTTTGATCGCGATTAAAAATGGTCAGATTTAGTTAGAAAATTAAAATTTAAGTTGAAAAACGTCAAATTCAGAATAGCAAAATTGATAATGATGCCGATTCTGTTGTTCACAAACTAAACTAAATTTAAGTTCAGTGCATCTTTTTCTTTCTATTTCATTAAGAAAAGGACAGAAGATACATTTTAGTTTAGTCCTGTCAAATTAATCAGCGCCTGACGTAAATTGACGTAATTTTAGTGGGCAAGTTTTTAATCACGTCAAAACTTGTATGGATTAGTGCCGGGGCTGCCTTGAAGCGGCTCCTGCCCAATCTAGGGGGTCCAAACGCCTCCTGCCGGAGGCTATACGCGGGGATCGTGCGGTCCATGGCCCTGTACGGGGCACCGGTGTGGGCGCATTCGTTGAGGCGGCGGCCTGCCCGCCGGTTGAACGCGTCCCAGAGGGTCATGGCCACCCGGCTGGTCCGGGGATACCGCACGGTCTCCGGTGAGGCGGCGAGCCTCCTTGCCGGATTGCCGCCATGGGATCTGGAGGCAAAAGTCCTCGCGCATATTTGGGAGTGGCGCGGGGAGGCGAAACGCCGGGGCTTGACTCCGATGCCGCGAGAAATCGCGGCACAGCGGACAGAGCTCCGACGGGATCTCATGGCGGCATGGAGAGTACGATTGTCGCAACCCAGTGCTGGGCACGCCACTATTGCGGCGATAAGTCCCCTCTTTGAGGAGTGGCTGGAGAGGCGCCACGGCGTCCTCACCTTCCGCCTGACGCAGGTCCTCACCGGACACGGCTGTTTCGGGAGGTACCTGTTTCGGATAAGGCGGGAGGAAACGCCCGGGTGTCATCACTGCGTGGATCGCCCGGAGGACACGGTGGAGCATACGGTGGAGGTTTGCCCGGCTTGGGCAGAGCACCGCCGTGTCCTCGTGGAGGCGATCGGTGGCGGGGATCTCTCGCGTCCGGCCCTGGTTCAGGCCATGGTACGGAGCGAGAGGGCATGGGAGGCCGTCACCTCCTTCTGCGAAGCAGTAATGCTCGCAAAGGAGGAGGCGGAACGCGTGAGGGAGAGGCAAATTTCGCGCCCTCACGCCCCTAGCCGCCGCAGGAGGAGACGCCCTGGGCGTCGGGAATCGATTGCCGATTCCCGGCCACCGTAGGCGCGGGCTTGCGGACGGTGAGCAATGGGTAGCTCGCCGTCCGGTAAGGACCAGGCCCGGGTCGACGGCGCGTTGTGTTCCACGCGCGCCTCAAAGAGATGTCAGCAAGTGAAGGGGTCCGATGAGACCATTGCCTGCCGGGGTTGCGGGAAAGTCCGAAAGGGATACCGTGGCCCCCTGGCATTGCACAGGCAACAGAAGGAACACGGGTGGGTTTTAGTCAGTAAGAGTCTGACACGCCCTCCCGCTCCACCCAGAGCGGGAGACGTCATTTGATGATTTCCCACCCAAAAAAAAAAAAAAAAAAAAAAAGGACTGGCTGGGACACTTTTATTTTTTTAAATGAAATAATAACCACCGGCGCGAATTCCAGGAAATTTAGCGATTATCCCAATTCATCGTTCATGTGAGTCGACTTTGAACTTTAAGTTAACAAACATAAGGTTGCACGGGTTTGACCGTCTCATCACGAACGACTGCATTGACAACTGGTAATAGACTATCGACTGTATTTCAGTGACGAAAAGTTCATTTTATATTGTAAGGACTGTTTTGTAAACGAACGCGAAACGGACGACGCGACGACGACGCGACACGACGAACGAGTGTGATTGTGATAGATGTTTTATCTATCACACTCGTCTCGTTCGTCGTGTCGCGTCGTCGTTGCCATTCCATTCTAAATTGCGTTCTCGACTGTATTTTCATAGGCGTAAAATAAAAAATCGCACCAAGTAATTCGAGGACTGGTTTGTGTAACGAAGACTGTTTGAACCCGGGACGTAAAACAGTCTCATCGTCGCAGAACAAAAAACGGTCTTTGTAAACGGTTCGTCGCCGCAACGCTCACTCCTAGTCGTCTGTTAGCGCTTGGACGGTGCACCCGTGACGGGCGCTCGTGCTTTTTAATTTGTATTTTAGAATACCTAGTTACTGGTTTTTTACTTATATTTCACACATTGATAAAAATAAATCCTTGATTTTTATGACAATTACATTTTTTTTCTCTTACTTTCATTTTTATGCCATATTTCTCACAATTTCATAAACACGCCGAAACCACACTGCAGTAACAATCTACAGCGCCGCTCCGGTCACTTGCATACACTAAATGTTCGATAAACGTGGCCACCGGCGTAATAATTCTGACCGAAAACAAGTCTGTCTCGAGGTCACCGGTGACCAACACGGCACGTAGATACAAGACGGGCTGACAGTCAACGTGAACGTAGAAAGATTGGAAGGAGTTTGTTGTTGCCTGACCTGAATTAACTTATTTATAGCATAGCCAAATCAGCCTATAATGTTACCACTGCTAGATCACAAGCCCCCTTTCTATGAGAGGGAGTGGGTCGTAATCCACCACGCGCGGGTTCAGTGCGGGTTGGTGGATGCCACATCATGTCCTCGAATTTTTTTATCTAGGACATGCCGATTTTCTCGCGATGTTTTCCATCACCGTTGTGTTTTCCTTCACCGTTATGTTTTCCTTCACCGTTTAGAAGTCCAACTTTTAGAAGTGGGTGTCAATCAGAAAAATGAGCAAATGACATTTCAACATTAAGTTAATGGCTCAACAAACCCTTTGGTATTGAAAGAGTAATTCTCTTTGCTGAGCTATTACATAAAAACTAAGTTTGCTTAGTGATATCATATTACGATCACTAAAGTGTCTTTTAATCGCGAAAATTTGGCAGCAATTGGAATCCACCCCTGTGACATTATGACAGTATTATTATAGGTACTGTTTGATAAACGTAAATGTAAGCGTAAAGTAGCGTAACTCTAGACGTTTTGGACATTCTTTTAGACCGATAGTTATGTTATCTAGCACTACGCCCGCGACTTCGTCCGTGCTAATCTCGATAACAGTGCCACCAAAACTAATCTATCTTTCAAGCTCGAACCAACCATACACGTTCACATAATTTTATTCATATCAGTTGGGTGGTTTCGGAGATTAGCGTGTACGAACACGTGATTTTTATATATTACTAGCTGTCCGCCAGGCACAGGTAGCACTAAGTACTTATCTACGGCGCACCTACCTACCCCACCTACCTACCCTGCCTACCTACCCTACCCTACCTACATACCTACCCTACCGGGATAAAAAGTTTAAAGATAAAAAGTTTATTCTATGTCCGTCTCCTGGTTCTAAGCTACCTCCCCACCAACTTTCAGCCAAATTGGTTCAGCCGTTCTTGAGTTATAAATAGAGTAACTAACACGACTTTCTTTTATGTATAGATTTCGATTCTACCCGTGTTCTAATTGACAAATTTGAAAAAAATACGGTTATATTGTGACTTAACTATAATAATTAGACATATAGTCTCGTGGACTTTTTGTTGGTAATGATGAGTACTGTAAATATGTAAGTAGTAGGTACATTATTTTATTTATAATCAATAATTTTCACAGCTCACGCCAAATAATGACTTTAAAGGCATTTTTTTGGTACGTTGGGTTACATTATTGCAGTTTTCGTAGGGATCTCTATTTTATTTTTAAATAAAATACAGCCCATGTTGCTTGCTGATAAGTTTTTTACAGGTGGAAGAATTTTTAAATTCGGTTAAGTATTTTTGAGTTTATCCATTACAACAAAGTTATTCTTTTCACTTTATAATATTATTTTAGATTGACGTTTACCTCTCGGTATAATAATAAATGTAATAACCGTGTGACCTTTCGAAGATACCCTAAAAGGTTAGTCACAGGTGTAGGTGTTAGATGCTTGAAGTTCTAGCTAAAGCCTTAGTAATATCATACAGTATAAAATACGTTGAAAAGTTTCTAATTGCACATACATAAGTTTTTTTTGTTTTTTTTTTTAACTTTGCCCCACCCTAGGAATTTCTCCTGTATTGTGGGTGCGTTTACAAACATTTGAACTCACATACACAAACAGCCAGACCCGGAACAACTACTTGTAGGTCATACAAATATTTGTTCCATGCGGGAATCGAACCACCCGCGACACGCAGCGCAGCAGTCAATCGCTTAACTACTGCGCCAACCGTGCCGTCAAGTAATAGACGACGCTTGTAGAGTTCATATTGCAGCACGATTGAATGACGGCTGAGGTTCATTTGAAATCCAGCATTCATGTGTGTATTGAATACCGGGAACAATTCTAGACTCTAGAATCATTGTCTGTTGTTTGTCTACATTTTCATTACTATACCTCCTACGATTTCGTGTTATGTGACTGCGTTTAAGACGAGGTGTCTCTCTTGTCGGGTAGTTCTGGCTAAAGACATAGCTGTGTTTTATGAATAAATTTATGAATACCACGAATGTATTAAAAACAATTTATTTTATGGTGGGATTCGAGTCACCTTGTGGGATTACATCGTACACAGCTATATGTCTCAAATTATCTAGCCATTCGAAAGAAAAACTTAGGTAGCCACTAACTTTTTTCGTGTACTAACTAAATACAACAAAACTACTTAGTCTAAGCTGACGCTGACCTACAATCTACATTCATTATTCATGTTGAACAATTTTTGTAGGAGTGCCAAAGAATTGAATTCTGACTACACAAATAACTTCTTGATCAATTCCAAGACTTGTTGGAGGATAAAAAAAACTTTTTCACAAAAAATAAATTTATTTTTTGAGAAAAAGTTTTTATTTTTCACTTTTTAGTTGTGGTACCTACACAAAACCCCCACAAAAATTTGAATACAAGTAAATTACAGTGACAGGAACTATTAGAATATTGTCCACATATACTAGGTGAGAAAAATATGTATTATTGAAGCTAACTCAAAAACCCGTCATCAAATCTTCACCAAATTTCTATGGGACCATTTCTAAAGTATGCCCTACCAAACAAAAAAAGAATCATCAAAATCGGTTCATAAACGAATAAGTTATCCGCGAACACACATAAAAAAAATATATACGGTCGAATTGAGAAACCTCCTCCTTTTTTGAAGTCGGTTAAAAAGTGGGGGTTCTTTGAAAACTCTTTAACATTCGGCTTGTTACAATATCAACACAAAAAATGGAGGATTACGTTCAGCAATGAGCACTAGTGGGTTAATAATATTACAAAGCAACTTAACTACCAAACGATTGAAAATGTATCATTTGTGCGTACTACCTAAGCGAAATCGAATCGAAACAATCAAGTTACAGAGTTAGTTAACATAATCATTCTACTTCAGGACGATGGAAACCCGTTAACGTGGGTCGTAAATTACTTTACATACTCGTATTATTAAACTAGATTTCATTATTTTAATTACCTGTCAAAACCAAAAGACTTATTGTGTTGTTCATATACGTAGATAATGGACTGAGCGTTCTGTATTCAGTTGGGCAATGAATATGTCGCAGGTTTTTCATAAAATTTGGTTTTTGATTTAAAACCTAGGTTTTTGATGAAAAACCTAGGTTTTTGATGAAAAACCGGAAGATGACACATTTTAAACTCAATTTCATCATAAACCTGTAACAATCCAGATTTTTGATCAAAAACCTGAACTAGTTTGGGTTTATGATAAAGTTCTTGTCAAAATCACAGGTTTGCTTTGTTTTATGATAAATAAATCAATTTAAATGAAATAAATAAAACAATCCATCATCATTTGCAACTTAGTAGGAAGAAAACAATTCTTTATTTATCAAAATTCCATCATGATCCAATCAAAATTCTCCTCTTTCAATCCAATTATTTATGAAATGAAATGTTTCAATTTCACGTACCTATATTAATCTGATTTAGATAAACCGCGAAAATGAAATTTCGTAACTATTAAATACGACTAAACAGTCAAAATTAAAAAAAAAAAAAATATAAGTAAAGAAACGTTTACCACGTAAGTACTTGCTTTTTTATAAATCTGCGAGTATGCTTTTTTACAAGAACTTTATCATAAACCCAAACTAGTTCAGGTTTTTGATTAAAAATCTGGATTGTTACAAGTTTATGATGAAATTGAGTTTAAAATGTGTCATCTTCCGGTTTTTCATCAAAAACCTAGGTTTTTGATCAAAAACCTAATTTTATGAAAAACCTGCGACAAATACACCGAAAAGTAATAGAGAGATAACAAAATTTACAAAAATAAAATATGTTATGTAAGCCGTTTTTTGTGCATGTGGTGTTAACCTGTAATTCATTGTTGCACTTGAATTTGTTACTCTAGTTAGTAAATCAGAATTGTATATAGTGTAAGCAATTGTTGGTTAACCTAAATAAATAAATAAAAATTCGCGACCAGGGGCCCTATAACGACGTATTAATGCCACCATTTTTCCAGTGTGAGTGAGGGACGGAGCTATACAGGGCCGATAGCACCATCCTTTATTCGCAGTGGAATAATCAATCTGCCTAGCCTTTTCCCAACTATATTGGGGTCGGCTTCCAGTCTAACCGGATGCAGCTGAATACCAGTATTTTACATGGAGCGACTGCCTATCTGACCTCCACAACCCAGTAACTGGGTAATACGATACCCCTTGGTAAGACTGGTTGTCAGACTTTCGGGCTTCTGACGACCCGTAACGACTGTCAAAGATCCACGAATGACAACCGGGACCAACGGCTTAACGTGCTTTCCGAGGCACGGAGGAGTCTCGGTATGTAAAGATGGTCACCCATCCACAGACCAACCCCGGCAAGCGTAGCTTAACCTGACGGATCGACCCGTGCGGCAGTTACTACTTAGCCACGAGCTCCTCCATTCGCAGTGGAATAATGATGGCATTAATACTTCATGTAGTTGTTTCTTTAGTAGTAATACAGGTATTGGTCGCTTAGTCGCTTTGTCTCTGTCAGAGACTTTTGTGAGGCTACCGCTCAGTCCAATTCTCTATGTCTATGGTGTTGATAATCATGGTAGGTAGGTATTCTTTTGTGATAGATGAAGTTGGACACAAGTAGTATTGAAATCATCCTTCTTTTTAAAATGATTTTAAGACGGTATTCTGCCAGTTTTTCTGTAAAAAGTATGATTTGTTTTGAGCTCAGGGTATAGGTTTTATAAGCCAAGTTGGCACTCCCTTTCTCGTATAAACTAATATAGTCTTATAGTCGTACCAATTTTCATAAGATTAGGTATTTTATTTTGGTTTTTAACAGTACAATTAAGATAATTAAGCACAGGGGATGTTTAATTAACCGGTAAACATACAACAACCATTACTTATGGTTTCTGATTAGATTGATCTAATCAACAGGTGAGGTAACTCCAATTTCAGACGATTTTCAAACTATAGGCTTATATTGTTTTTTATGAATGATTGAATAGATATCCTAATCGTAACTATAATATAATATAATATTATAAATGTGAGTGACTTTGTTTGTTGGTTTGTTTGTTTGTTACGCTTTCACGCTAAAACTACTAAACGGATTTGGATGAAATTTGGCACATGGGTAGACCATGACCTCGGTTAGGACATAGGATACTTTTTATCTCGATATTCCCCCGAGATCAAGACTTAGCGCAGCTAGTTTTATATAACGCTGTGCGTCAAAATAGTGTTCTTGTAATTGTGATCTCATATCTTTCTTTTCCCCTTTTTGCCCATGAGTGAGGCCTAAACAAGCCTCTGATATACATATTGACGTATCCCAAATTCATAAGTTTACACCGAATGTTTGATCAATAAAGCTTCGTGCAGACTAGCGCGACGCGACACCGGTTATTTTACACCGTGAAGTTTTCTTAGACATTGTATTGTTCGATTTGTGTCACGCCGTCATGTTGCGCTGGTCTGTACGAGCCTTCAGGCGAGATCGAGTGGGTACACAAAAATCCTATGCACACAAAACGGGCAGGTCTTGAAGTACTTTTTGATAGAGAAGAGAACCAACAATGCTAGGACGTTTTGTTTGTATCTTTGTAATAAACCTGAAAGGTTAAGGTATATTGAACTGAAATGTAGCTATATGACATCCAGTCTTTCCAAGGAGTATCGTGTTACCCAGGAACTGGTTGGTGGAGGTCAGATAGGTGGTTGCTTCATCTAAAAAGGCTACGCGGGTGATGAAATGTTGTCATTTTGCAACCACCTCTGTACATTTCTGTGCTTGAAGTATTAAGAGGGAACAGGGCCTGAAAAATAAGTATTTGATGAAACTATTGCCGTAATCTTAACTCAAGTCTGTCCACGTAGAGTGCGATAGGGAAAGCTACAGCTCAGACGAATTATATCACGAAAAAATTGACGAAATCGACGTTTCGTATTCCCCTTTTTTCTCCTTGAAAACTGAACCGATTCATTATTTTTTACATTTAAAAAAAAAAGTATGTCTGGGTTCCCATGATTTTCTTTTATGTTAAAACTTTCTCGAATTTGTCTGGTACTCCTCTAATCACAGCGGTAAAACAGCGGCATTTTTGTAATTTTTGGAGGATCATATTTTCTTTACCGATAAGTTGCTGAAAAAAAGGAAATACTCGTAACAGGGACGTGTCTACAGCAGAACTTGATTTTATGAAAATGATTACTCTAGAGGTATTATTCAGGAAGAAAAAAGAGGAATACATTTGTATGGAGAATCGCAGGCCCTGTTCCCTCTTAAATAATTTATCATCACACTAATATTAAAAAGGCGAAAGTTTGTGGGTTTTTATGTTTGTCTCTTCTTCACGCTAAAACTACTGAACGGATTTGGATAAAATTTGGCACACAGATAGTTTATAGCCTGGATCAACACATAGGATACTTTTTATCCCGATATTCTCACGGAGTCGAAACTTATGCGGGTGAAACCGGGGGGCGCAGCTAGTTATTAAATCATTATGATAACATCAACATTCTCCTGCCCTGTGGTCGGTGCAACCTGTCTTTTTCTTCCATACTTCTCTATTAGTCATCATCTGGGTAGTTACCCCGTTCCAGCCATATATCACCATTCACGCAGTCCATTCATCTTTCTTGTCTTTTCATAACCAATACTGATATATCGCACAGCACAAACAAAAGGGGGATCATCTGCAAAAACAGTGTTTTGACATAACGCGTTTTGAAAGATTGAACATTCCATTCTAAAATATCAAGTAAAAATGTCCAAAATATATATCCGAAATTCCAAGTAAAGGTTTTAATTTCATAATTTATATACTCGATTTGATGGTACATTATCATTCTTTATTTTTAGTACTTAAGTTTAGTGCGTGTATCAGTGGTAGTTTTAATTTTATTAGCACTTTTATATGGTTGGGTGAAGATAATACTGTGTAAGCAGTTCAAATTGCTTTGTGCCGAATGTGCCTTCTAGCTGTACCACAAAGGTTACATTTGAACCTTTATAGAACATTTTTTATTAAGTATGTACAATTTTTTTATTTTATTTCCGTAAGATTCTAATGCGACTACGGAGCTGCTTTAAAATATCAAGTCATACCATTTAAAAATACCTAAAAAATCAAGTTGTTTATTAAAATTCAAACGACAATTAACCACAAATTCTGCTGCTGCTATAAAATGTCTGATTTGTAGTTATTAAGGCGCAGGGTTCCGATTTGCCTTTGTCTCTGTCTTTTTCTTTACGTGTAAAGAGTAAAGAAAATAACCACACTTTTGTACTTTTTCAATGTTTTTCGTTGTTTTTTTTCATCATATTGCTCATATTACTCATCATAATCCATCACTGAATGCACGTGCAGGCAATGACATTAGACATTTTATGGTATATTTTTAATTATAATTATAATTGTTAGTGAAGGTATAAACTGCTTTTACGTCAGCACCCTCCCCGCTAACTGTTGTATCTCACAAACTGACGTATCTACAGAGACATTACCTACGTGTTCATAACTTTTCGAAAAAGCGTTTTATGACCTTAGGGCTTTAGGGCAAAATATAAGTAAAGTTATTCATTAATTATTATAGCCACAGCTAACGCAACGACAGTAACACGATTGTAGCGCCCGACTGACAAACTGTTGCCCTGGAAAAATATCAATTGCTAGATAGGACATTTAGCGGGGAGGGTGACTTATTAAGAGGTGTGTTTGAAGATTTTTTGAAGCATTAATGTATGTTTAATTATGATTTGAGTTCCATCACTGTATTAAAATAAGACTAGAAAATATCATTCTTTTTTTTTTGGTCAAAATTATTTACGGTTTAAGAGATAAGTACACTGCTTTAAAAAAAAACCGTTTTCGGAACCCTGCGCCTTAATATCATGTGGTTATCTGCCCATGGAAGGCATGCTTTGTAATAACAGCCGCACGGGTTGATCGAAGGTAAACTATGCTTGCCGCGATTGGTTCGTGACCATTCATTAAATATCGAGACCTCTCCGTGCCTCAAAAAGCACGTTACCGGCTGTCATCCTGTCAGAAGCAAGTCTGACAACCAATCTCACCAAAGAGTATCGTGTGAGATAGGCAGTCGCTCCATATAAAATACTGGTATTCAGCTGCATTAAGTTAGGCTGGAATTCGACCCCAACATAGATGAGAAAAAGGCTAAAGAGATTTTGTTGGAACGTACAATAAAAAAATCATTCCATCTTTTGTATCAGATACATCTGAACTTGTATTACAAACAGGTAAAATGATTTGTTTGTTCGTAAAGTCTCCTACACACTGTACCGGGCGTCGATGCCACCGGGCAAGTCGCAGAGTGCCCGGCTTACCGCACAAAGGAGCCGCCAAACAAAGTAGTGCCGCTTTGCAAAAGCCGCCAGCACCGTGTGCCTTAAAAGAGGTAATCTCTGGAAGCGCTGACCCGATTACTAAATTTCTTGCACCGATAGAAAGTTACACTATTGCAGAAGCTAGTATTTCATATTTGATGTTGACCTGGCATTATTTTTGTTTATTTATAATATATTATATATACTAATATACGAGTATATAATGGACTAGCTACTGCCCGCGTCTAAGCTCGCGTGGAACCTAACTCTTTTTCTTAAATAAAAGCAAGTTAGCTTAGCTACACCTCATAATATCAGGTACTATCTGTCAGTGAAAGTCACGTCAAAATCAGTTCAGCTTTTTCGGAGATTAGCAAGAACAAACAGACCAAAGATTTAAATTTTGTTTTGTTAAAACCGCTTAAACCTACTTTCATATGCATTTAGTAAAAACTGATATCTTGACATTATAAGCAGACACTTAGATGTTATTTATTTGTATACATAAGTTTATTAAAGATCCCAAAGAGATGAAATCTGGAAATAAAATATTGTAAATATAACGAATATGGAGTTGTTTTTTTATGGGATCGAAAGGAAATTAATTTACGATTAATATACTTATTTTTGAACATCAAACATAATAATGTTTGAAGTTCAAACATATTACAGCGAATAAAATCAATTTAGCTAATAAAACTAAGTGGACCTCTTCATATCTAGCTGAGCTTTATGTAATATTTCATAAGGACCAGGGTTTAACCAAAAGAAAAAACTGTGCTGGTTTTTTAACACAATACCAAGGTTTAGATTGGTTAAGATCCACCTAGTTGCGTTTTTAAAATAAGGCATCCAATGTGGAAAATCTGTGAGGCCTGCACACCCTTATCGATACAATTTATGGTTGTGTGATTATCACTTACACGTGCAGACTAACATCATGCATGTGTTGACAGTTAAGGCACCCCCCTTCGTTTATAAAACGTTAATATTGACAGCTCGCCAGGTGTGCTGGACGAGCGGCTCTGGATTTTATTTCTTCCTTGTTTGTTTCCAGTTAATGGTTTCGTGATGGTTGTGGATTTGCTTTTTGGTGATCTACTTATGCGTATGTTGTACAGTCAGTGAAAGGAGATGTTCCAAATCCGGCCCAATGAAGCCGGTTCAGTACCTACCTCGAAAAATCGAATATGGAATTCGGGAAAAATACAGATAAATTGCTTAAATGCATACTTTTCTTGTAATAATTTGATATTTATCAATTATTTTTATCGACTTTCATCATGGCGTCTCGCCAATTTAGGTACTTTGTGGTTAAAAACAAATGACTGTAAACCATAGATCGGCCATTGATCATAGATCGTGAACTGTCCACTGTTACTTCAGTCGCTTTCGTTGTCGTTCGCGGTTTGATGATCGTTTTGTTTTAATTTCTTGAGTCTACAAAAGACTGAACGAAACGTAGTAATTTGACAATTAAGACAAATAAACATGTCAAACGTCATTAATCAATCAACATGACAGCTTACCGCCATGACGGGTTTTTGTTGTGTGTTGCAATTTCGAATGTACATTCTTGTGTTTTACTACCAAACAAAACCAACTTAAAAGTAATTGGATGATTGAAAACTGTTTTAATTATGTTTCCCCATTTTTTTGTATGGTGTACAAAGACGTGGCCGGGGGCTCCATATATTATGAAACATCTCTTTATTGTCAGGAAAATTGACTTCCAACGTCAATTTGCCATGTTGTAGCCATTTCAAACAACTATCAAAGAATGATAGTTGTCATCTGAATATACGGACAATTTAAGTTGGTAGTACAAATACTGCCACTCACGAAGACGCGCTCCACTCCGTGATTACTGTACTGTAAGCTGTACTTCAGTACGGAGCGGAGTGGGGCGAGTCTTAGTGGATAGCACTATCTATAAATGTATGGCACAATCATAACAATTTATTTCCCTGATTTTTTCTCTTCACTCAATATTGTCTAGATAAGTAGGTACTTGGATATCGCTCGTTCCGCCATTTTCGCTTACATCTGGTACGGTGCCGTTAGACGCTTTCCTGGAACCTTTGTGGTAGATCTGCGACAGACAAGCGGCAAACATCTCTGGCCCAGTTCCACTTAAGCTTGGCTGCTTTGTGGTGACGTCGGCTATTTGAGTTTTGGAAAACAGCATTGTGCTCCTTAGACGGCTGTTGCTAACTTGTACTTAAACAATTTTTTATTCTAGAACACATATTATTGTAACTATTATTCATATTCCTAGTTTCATTTCCAACCAATTTTAAAATGTTTTTCGTTTGGGTCAGACTACTTACACTGAAAACCACTGTTTTATGCGTATATGTAAGTAGGTACCTATCCATAATTATACTATTAATTTAAATTTTAAAATAATGGTTAATTGGGAAACAATTAAACTAATTTACTTGTCATTAGTCATTCTTTAGTCAATAGAATCTGACTTGCAGTGAGTCGATGTGAATCGCATCGCAATTATCTATTGATATTGATATCTTTGTTTGCATTCTATTCCATTTAATTCATATTATGTTTGAAACGCATTAATTAGTTAATTAGGTACTTGGTGAATATTCAGAAATTGGATAGCGATGTTGTTCGTTGGTTGGACAATACGGCCGGTCTGAACATAAGCTCTCCGAAATTTCACGAATGGACACTCACCGGCACTTGCCTCATGTTACCATTCGGTTCCTAAAAAATTTATTGCGCAGCCTTCTGTGCAAAGTTCGTATAGTCGAACCTGGATAAGCGAGAGTTCACGGGACCGTGATCTCTTTTTAGCTTATAGAGGTATAGATAGTGCAATCCACGACGACGCGCCCCACTCCGCTCCGCTCCGTACAGCTTACAGTACAGTCATCGCGAAGTGGGGTGCGTACTCGTGGATTGCACTATCTGTACAGGAGCGGCCTTTCTCACATATAAAGGTTGAGGATGATTGAGAAAGGTTGAGAGGAACAAAAATAATTTTTCTTCCACGAAATTTAAGAATGAGTCATAAATAGCAGATATTAAATTACGCATTACGCTCGACTATCGCTTAGAGAGGTACAGGCGAGTAGCATTCTCAGTTATAGAGGTCCACGAGTGACGTAGACGTTTTCGAGGGTCAAAATGACGGGAGCTGGCAATTACTCTCGTTTATACAGGGTGAAATTGAATTCATGGGCAATCTCGTAAGGGGTCATTGTACTCGTCATAATGAAAAACTTTTACTATGGGACGAAACCTGAAATCGCGAAAAAAAAATCAGCTGTTCCCTACATTTTGACGAGTTATGCGAACATAAATGTAGGGAACAGCTGATTTTTTTTTGCGATTTCAGGTTTCGTCCCATAGTAAAAGTTGTTCATAATGATGAGTACAATGACCCCTTAAGAGATTGCCCATGAATTCAATTTCACCCTGTAGTTTTCTCGCTTACCCAGTTCTCAATCAAAATAATAATATTACCTAATTCTTATATAAATATCCATTTGATCTTTGTGGTAATTTAATTTTCCTTTCGTCTTAATCACTAGCAGGTAGGTTTCATCTGACAGCTAATTTTCGTAGGTACTTATAAAACGTTAAAATTCAAGTCACAATCTCGTCTCAGCGACACTCAATGTCAAAAACTTATAAAAATGTTTGTAAACTCTTTGATAGATTGAAGATAGATTCGCTTAGTTATTATAGGTACAAACGCCAGCACGTCAGCCTACTACAATCTGATCTGTCAAATTTCTTTAATAGATTTTCAACTTTATCACTATAATTTAAGGTTTAAAGTTGATTGGGAAAATTTTACAGTTTCGGGTAGGTTGATGTGTGTGTGGCGTCTTGTACATTTTTTCTTCTGTCGGTTTTCCTTACTATCATTTTTAAGGTTCCGTACCCAAGGTTGCCAAACGGAACCCTATTACTAATCCTCCACTGTCCGTTCTTCCGTCCATCCGCCTGTTTGTCAGCGACAACATTTATTGGTAGACAGTTGAAATTACAGATTGTGTTTTTCTATTGCCGCTATAACAAAGAACAAATCAAGTGCATGTTGGACCACGCACAATGAATGGTTCCGTAGTAGGGATGAATTTATTTATCCCAAGAACCAACTTGAAAAACATGTTCTCCCATACATTCCAACTGCAAATGTAAGTTTGTACGCACAATATTGAGAGATTTACCATGTTATTTTAAGACCATAGACTTCCTGTAATCTATAGGTAAGTATAGAAAAATTGCCTGTATTTAAAAAAAAAAAATGCTTATTTCAATCGTTCGTAAACTTAAAATCTATGTTGAAATCTCCTACAAAAATCGCACGAGAAATTACCGAGAAATCATTGCCGTTGTTAAAGTTTATCACTGTTTATGCATTCTATAGCAACATAGGTAAAAAAATCGTGGCGACCTATAAACAGCAATCAACCGGACATCCAACATTTCAAAATGTATAAATATGTCGCAGTCATCTGGTTAAATTAGCCAGCTAATTGGACGCCTAGGCCGATAGTTAATTGAATTAGTATCATTCAACGTTTAACAACTCGGCGTATTGAAAGTCAGCCTTTTGAAGATGACTGACTAAGACTCAGCCAAGTGATTCAATGATAAAAAAAAATCTGCGAGCAACTTGGAAATAGCGCTCGCCGGCCGCTGCCGCGGCACCGACAACAATGTTAAAAACAAGTTAGAATTTGCTTCCGGACGGCAATAATTACCCACCATGGCCTTTCTTGGTTAAGTAAGAGGGAACAGGGCCCGCGATTCTCCATACAAACGTATTCCCCGTTTTTCTTCCTGAATAATGCCTCTAGAGCTGTCATTTTTTTGTCTGGAAGTCCTCTAATCACGGCGATAAAAATGGGGCATTTTTGTATAAAATCAGGGTCTCTATAGGCATGTCCCTGTCATTTCCTTTTTTTCAGCATTTAATAAGTAAGGAAACTATGACCCTCCAAAAATTACAAAAATGCCCCATTTTTATCGCCGTGATTAGAGGACTACCAGACTAATTCGGAAAAGTTTTTAGCATAAAAGAAAATAATAGGAACCTAGACATACTCTTTCTTAAAATTTTAATGTAAAAAATTATTAAATCGGCTTAGTTTTCGAGGAGAAAAAAGGAGAATGCCAAACGTCGTTTTCGTCAAAAATTTTGTGATATAATCGGTCTGAGCTGCAGTTGTCCCTATCGCACTTTACGGGGTTTAACTCGGTTTTTCGGGCGCAGCGCGACGGCAATAGTTTTTCAAATACCTATTTTTGAAATTCCTCCCCTGTTCCCTCTTAAATGTGTCTATAATACACATGGACACTCGTATTCTGATGAAAGCCTAATTATGTTCCAAATCACATCTCTTGTGACTCGGTACATAATAACTGTTGTGATTAATTGCCCGCATAACAACAGCCAGTCAAACTAGGCACTTGAGATTGGAATCGATAACAGATTAGGTACGATTGACTGGGATTATAGCAATAGTGTTGATTATCTTATAAACCTAGGATAATGTAGCTATGTATTTAAATGTGCAATAGACTTCCCTTATAAATTTATAATGATCAACATCATAAGCTGACGCCTTTTTCAATGGGGCTAGGCAGAAACTACTGAACGCCACCTACTACAATTTCTTAGTCCACGTTCATACATTGTCATACACGCGTGGCGGAGAGTGACAAAAATCCAAAAAAAAAAATACAAATAACGGTTTTACTTAACATCTGCTGTAAACGTCAGGTTTTCCTCTTTAAAACCTTTTGTATAATTTTTTTACCGACTTCAAAAAAGGAGAAAGTTATTTTTTTTAATGTTGGTATATTTATCGATATGTTCGTGAATTGTTAATCGATTTAAAAAAAAAAATGGTTAAGGATGCTTGCGCGGTGGTCCCATATAAATTCTATTCACTTTTCTTGGGTAGGTTTTGAGTTAGCTTCGATAATACGTATTGATAATCCACTTTCGGTATCTTGATGATATAATACTTCCTGTCAGTGTTGCTTACATAGCAAGCAGTGGTATATATATCAAATAGTGGTGGTGGTGATGGAATTGGTTTGGGTAGGTACCAATAGCAGAAAAAAATAAAAATAAATCCTTTTTTACAAAAACCAATTCCAAAAGAAACACTACAGTCAAAAAAACTTTAATTTCAGAAGTTGGTGGAAAAAAAATGAAATACAGTTAAAAAACACCGACTTCCGGAATTAAAGTTATCTTTGACATTGTACTGTTTTTTTGGAAGGCCGTTGTATTTTTTTATACTTAATCACTTTTATTTTTATCCATTTTGTATAAAAAGCAATTTATTTATGGATACGTTTCTACAAAAAAATTAGGCCCATGGGCGGTATAATAACTCTGACACCAGGTTAGCCACTAACCACAAGAAAAAGAAGAAATATAAAATAAAATATGTCACAGTGATGGAAGGGAGACTCACCCTAGTCTCTCCGGAACTTAGTTCTAAATTGTTAAAGTTTACTTAAAACTACAAATTTGAAAATGACATGACAAATTTAACTTACGAACGCGTGCGGAAAACTAAAATATTCCGCGCTGTAATTTACATTGTCAAAGGTTTCTTAATTTTGCCCTTCTAATAGCAAATTGTTTAAAATGGCTTTCTTTTGAATTCCCGGAATATGTTTCGTGAGGAAGTCCTGTGAAGGCTCACTCAATTCAACTTCTTCTCAATTCGACTTAGGGTACTTGGTCTGGATTTCATTCACGGGTGCTTTAATAAGTAGAAAAAATAATGGGAGTAAATAATAAGCACTGCCTCGTTGTTCTAGTGGTCGCAAGCACTACACTGTTGAGTTTATGCCCGGTTGATGGTAATAGGCTTGCCCCCTATTACATGGGAATTAAACATAACTGGCGAAATGTGGGTGTACTATAGGTACTTACAACTCTGCCTAACCCTTCGATGATTACAGGCGTGATGTTATTTTATGTAAATAACAATCATAGACCGTCCCCGATAAGAAACTATTAATGCAGGTAACCTACCTAATCTAAAATTATTGAAGTCTATGTAATAACTTTTAGGTTTTATTGTGTAGGTAAAGCTTGTCCTAACACAGGCATTGTTTGCTTAAAAGGAGGCTCCAAACACGAAACCCTTTTGTAAACTGAAGCATATTTTTTTTTTTTTTTTTTTTGTCCACTGAAATGACGCGCGCCACTACCGCATTACCGCATTAAGCCTCGTGCAGACTGGTGTGACGCGACGACGGCGCGACGCGACGCCAGTAAGCCCACGTTCGCACGGACGTAATAAAATCGCGGTGATTTTTTTCGTGTACTGGATTTTCAACGCTCTTCTTAGCGCTGAGAGTTGAAAATCCAACAGTGTGTTTTTTCAACGTGCTGGGACGAGAGTAGGTACCTAACGTGTTAGATTCTCAAAGCTCGGCTCAATACCGAAAGATGAAAATCCAGTGTACAAAAAAAATCGCCGCTATAAAAACACTTCCGTGCAAACCTGGGCTAATTGTTCTACCGTAAAGTTTTCTTAGAAAATGTTTCGTTAGACTAATGATATGTGTCCTAATGTATATGATGATATACGTCGTAAGCCAGTCTGCCCGAGGCTTAATGCGGTAGTGGGGCGCGTCATTTCAGAGTGGAGAAGCTATACCTTATATTGTTTTGTAAAACAATGAAACCATACTGTGTACCGTTTTCAGTCAGTATGATTACGACTTTAAAACTAATGTACTTTTAGAGTAAAAACAATAAAACCCATGTTGCCTTTTATATGCAGCTCATAAAAATAAAGTGTACATTATGAAATTGCATTTATGGGAGTAATTTGCTAGGTATAATATTAATATATAATGGAACTAAATTGCTATACAATTGCTTTTTATAGTTTAACTACCAACTCGGCAGGGCGAGTTGGTAGTTAAACTATTCGCACGGTGTTTATGATTTAAAAAAACAACGACATTTATTCAAAGTCAAAGCACATAAAAGGCACCTTTACTCGTAAACGTCAAATTAACAAAAAAAATTGAATTGATTCTAGTCGCCCCTTCCAAAAGCTAGTTTACGTATGGAGAAGAATGGGCAAGAAATTCCACCGCTACTCTTTTAAAATGTTTTACAATATTTTGTCACACATTCATTATATAATTATGTGTTGTATTATGTTATTATCTCCTTTGTTTCACCTAAATACATAAAAATTATATTTTTAAATATTAGAATAAAAATTAAATAAAAACATTTAAAAATATAAAAAAAATAGTAGCCCACCGGTATCAGGAACAGGGTACGGTCAGGGCTCCAGAGAGAGGAACCTCCTAACAATGCGAGCCGTGTCCAGGAGTTCCGCTTTCTGAATCAAGCCCTTAATCCAGCTGCCCAACGAGAGCCTCCTTAGGTTTTGGTCGAGGCTCTTGGTAATTAAGCCATTGGCTGATACGACTATCGGCACAATGATCGCCGAGTCCACATCCCACATGTCGACAACCTCGCGAGCCAAGTCAAGATACTTAATTTGTTTATCTGTCTCGGCTTTCACGAGGTTCCCGTCATGCGGGACCGTTATGTCAATGATCATTGTGTGCCGCTCTCCTCGATCCACCACCAGGTGGATCCACTATCAGGCTTATTGGCAACAATAGTCCTGTCAGTGATGATGGATCGATCCCAGTACAAATTGATATTTCCATTTTCGAGAACTGGGTCGGGCACATACTTGTAGTACGGTACTTCCGATTCCACAAGACTGTTTTTCAGAGCAAGTTGCTGATGAATAATCCTGGCTCCAAGGTAATGTCTATGCAAGTACTCTTCGTTAGCTAGACGAGAACATCTGGAGATAATGTGTCGGATTTATTCTCCCGGACGGTGGCATGCCCGACAGATGTCAACCGTGCCGTCCTTCTCAATTAATTTCCGGTAATTGTTTGTCATCATAACTTCGTCCATAATTGCACAGACTATTATGGACGAAGACATATTGTATTATGTTTATTATTATATGATGTCTAAATTTTCTAGATGCTAACTGGCGAAAAGTGGGTGACCTATAGGTACACCTCTGCCCAATACACAAACACATAGAGGGTGACATATAGGGTAGTATACACAACACATATAACATCACCATATCATCACAGGCGTTATGTTATGTGTGTTGTGTATACTAAATTATATTGGAAACCACATCAAGATCCGTTGCGTAATTTAGAAGAACAACGCGGTCACACAGACAAACATGAAAAGCGATATCATCTTAATTTATAATACGAGTATGAATAGGATTCGTAGAAGCTGAATAATGTTCATGAATGGTGGAATTCGTAATGGAATAAAATAAGATTTATCTATACCTCCACTCCGATAAAGCAGCATATTTGTTTTAGTATCGGTGAAATATATGAAGAAAACTAATATTCCACCAGCCTAATCTACCTAATCTACCTCGATTATAAAAGTTAGCTTATACCAATAACCATGCGTTCTTTTCAAAAACCAATAAATGTTTGTAGAATTCTCCGAAATCGAACTCAAGCCATTTATTACATTGCTTTATTTATTAGGTACATGTAGGCCTAGCATGAACGCGCGCAGTAAACGGTACGTAAATTCAAACGGTATTAGAATTGGAAATACACGTTATGCACATAATATTGATTTAGTTTGTAGACATTATTCATATCTGTGGGTGATCATAATTGTTCTTGTTGTATAAAAAAATACAGGCTGAATTTTTAGTCACCGTCCAATTTTCTAGGCATTAGGTATGATTCACTAACTCTATTTTTGAAAAAAAAAAAAAACAATACGTAAAATTTTCATATTAAATCATTTTCTCGAAAGAATTATCCGCTCTGCGTAGTATATAATAACTTTGTGATGTCTCAATAGTGTCAACGAAAAGTGCTGATTCTCAGCCTAGTTTGAATAAATGACTTTTTGAATTTTAACAATATTTATGTATTGAGTGATACTAAAAGAAAAAACACGTATTCAATGATTTTCGCCAAAGATTAATATATCAAAATTTGGACGGTGACTAAAAATTCAGGCCGTATAAATGGAAAATCCAAAAGTGCACGCCCGTCCGATCCCATAACGCTGATAAATGGTACCCATCAATATGGGTAAAATTTCTCACCTCGCAATCACTTTATTTACGTAGGTACTGTCAAAGACTATTTATTTAGGTTTGCTTTGTTGGTTCCTTGGCAACGGAATAGGGTCGAAGTTGGAAATAGGTAGGTATATACTTAGTCTGGCCATACATACTGTTACAATAAAAAATAAGAAAGATGTTACATTTGAATTTGGAATCTGTCATTTTTATACGATTGTTCATTGAAATTTTCTAATTTTAGCGCCAATACATTGTACAATATTTTGCGATATTAAAATAGAGTGGGATGATAAAGAGAACCGAATCGCTGTGATTGCATTACACAAAGTTGGTATGGAGCCAAATGCAATTTTTAAAACTCTCCATACTCTTGGTATTGGTCAAATGTTTGTGTACCGGGCTATTAATAGGTACAATGAGACCTCCTCTGTTTGTGACAGAAAAAGATCTGGCCGTCCACGTAGTGTTTGTACGAAAAAGGTGGTCAAAGCAGTAAGGGAAAGAATTCGAAGAAATCCTGTCCGAAAGCAAATGATTTTATCTCGGGAGATGAAGATAGCACCCAGAACCATGTCGCGTATTTTAAAAGATGACTTAGGACTTGCAGCCTATAAGAGACGCACTGGTCATTTTTTAACTGATAATTTAAAAAAGAATAGGGTGATAAAATCGAAACAACTACTGAAGCGGTACGCAAAGGGAGGTCACAGATTTTTTTTGTATACGGATGAGAAAATCTTTACAATTGAGCAACATTTTAACAAACAAAATTACCGTATTTATGCTCAAAGCTCTAAGGAAGCTTCCCAATTATGTAGTCGACAGAGTGCAACGTGGGCATTATCCGACTTCAGTGATGGTTTGGTGGGGTGTTAGCTATGAAGGAGTAACAGAGCCATATTTTTGTGAAAAAGGTATCAAAACATCGGCACAAGTGTATCAAGATACCATTCTTGAGAAGGTAATTAAGCCCCTTAACAACACCATATTCAATAACCAAGTATGGTCCTTCCAACAAGACTCGGCGCCGGGTCATAAAGCTCGGTCCACGCAGTCTTGGTTGGAAGTGAACGTTTCGGACTTCATCAGAGCTAAAGACTGGCCGTCGTTTAGTCCCGATCTTAATCCGCTGGATTATGATTTATGGTCAGTTTTAGAGAGTACGGCTTGCTCTAAACGCCATGATAATTTGGAGTCCCTAAAACAATCCATACGATTGGCATTGAAGAATTTTCCCATGCAAAGAGTGCGTGCTTCTATTGATAACTGGCCTCAACGTTTAAAGAACTGTATTGCAGCCATTGGAGACCACTTCGAATAAGCTTTTTATATTTTAAATTGTTTTTTATTTATGTATTAAGCTAACAAACTGTAAAAGTAATAAATATTATTTGCAATAAAAAATAAAAAATCTTCGTGACAATATTTACGGACTAGGTATAGTTATTGATAATAGTTAGTTTTTCATTGATTAAAATTAAACTACCTACTTTGAAAAAAAGATTCATTTTCAATATTGTTCCTCTTAGCTGTAACGAATCTTTAAGAAAAAGTTACTCAATTAATTGAATTTTTCGCAAGCTACTTAAAATGTTTTCAGGTTTCATTCTTGATTGACGGGAAAAAATATGAAACTTTTTTGATGTTTTTTTCGTTTCTGCTGCATTAAATCAACTTTTGAGGAGTACAGAATTAATCTCCGTTAAATTATCTATAAAATGGTATATACATTAAGTAAGTTTCGTGTACTAGCAGGAGTGTAACAATAAAAACAGTTGCAGAAAGGAGGTAATAGTTATTTGTTATACAAGAGTGCAAAGTTGCTTTTTAACCGCGTGTTCAATTTTGATGACCGAGCAAGCGAAGGATTCTAAAATTGAATCACGAGCGCAGCGAGTGATTCAAAATTAGAATCCTGAGCGTTAGCGAGGGAATCAAAAGAGCACGAGGTGAAAAATCTTTGCACTCGAGTGCAACACGTAACTTTTCATTCCACCTCAGCGAGGAAATGACTAAATGCAAAAAAAAAAACGTTTACAATCACAAGATAGGTACACTTTTATTTCAGTTTAGGTATTAATTACTACATTATGACAGGTAAGTATTACAGAATAATCTTTAAATTATAACAAAATAATACTAAGGTATAATTAAGAAAATTTTAAAGTAACGTTGCTACAGTTATTTAAATTGAGTGTAATATTTTTGTTTGGTACTGTAATATTGGTGTTAGTCACTTGTGTACTGTTTTTCGGTAAACTATCTGTTATACTTAATAGTTGTACCGATTCATCGGATTCCCTTGGCGTGAATGTTGGAGAGAGAGGGAGATGGTTAGGTGTTTCATAACGGCTTATTTTTGATGTAGAAGGGCCAGTACAAGGATCCGATTGAGGCTCTTTCAGTGTAATGGCTCCTACGATGCCTTCACATATTTTAGACTTATTTTGGATGGAATCCTCTATGTATCCCTCTACAACTGCATTGGACTTCCAGCCTCCGTGGCGCTTAAGGGACAGCAGATCAGCTCCGGAATCAGCCAAAAGTGTGGCTGAAGTTCGTCGGAAACAATGACCCGTGTACAACAGGGGTTCTGGAAGTTCAAGAAATGTTGCTATTTCTCGTGGGATACTGCCAATTTTATTAGTACCCATAGGCTGTCTAACACACTTTCCATTGCGATACTGTAGAAAAAATCGATTGATTGGAGTGTTAGGCGGGCGTAAGGCTTGATATTTCTCAACAATCGTTACGTATTCCTTGCGAATGACGAAGTTGCGGTCTCTTTTTGTCTTTGTATTAGGTAAATTAATTAATAGTAAGTCATCTGAATGTTTCTCAATGTTTTTGACATTAAGTTGTGTTAGTTCATTAGTTCGACATGCTCCGTTTATTCCAATAATAAGAACAACCTGTAACGTAAAGAGTATTGTAGTAGATAAATGAATAAAATTGATATGAACGCATAATTATGCCTATCAACATCTACTAAGTATACTATTTAATTGAGATTAATATACTTAAGTAGATACTGAATGTGCAACTGACTTACTTTTGCCGCCAAATATACGGAATCGGGTGCTTCGTTAAGAAACTTTTCAATATCAGATACTGTGAAAACCTTCGATTTTTTTGGTTGATGACCAGATGAGGCTCTTTTTAAAAATGCCACTAATTTAGGATAGGTATCGATATGTTTGTCTTTTTTCATCTTTATTGTTGCTTTTAGCATCGAATACGTACTCCATAGAGTGCTTGCTTTCTTGTTCTCGGATAATTCTATAAAATATGCCAGCAAAACGTTTTCTGAGAAAGTTTTGGCTCCTTTTGCTAGTCGCCACGTGTTGAACATATCGTACTGTTTTAAATACTTCTCGCGTGATTGTTGAGGGAGAAAGCTCATTTGCGCATTATTAACAGTTTCAGTCAATTCTGTTGGCGTCAAGCAAACTTCCTCGTCGCTAGAATCACTCATTTTAGTTTTTTCACTTGTTTTCAAGTTTCTTGTTTTTAATATACCTAAGGTTTAACAATGACGTGAAAAAATGCCGCGTAAAGAACCGCGTACAAAGCAAATTGAAAAAAGAACACCAAGAAGGTTCCGAGTCTGAGTTTTTAACAAATTAAAAAAAAGTTGTATGATATATTCGGCACCATAGAGGTAGCAGTAAATAGGTTTAATGTTTTTTTTAATTCACAAACTTAGTGCACACGATGTTCTAAATTCAATTTACTTTATCCTCTAGAGAATAAAAACGGCTTTTCCACTCAGATACTGAAGATTAAAAATACTCTTTCCGAGATGGTGGGATGAAAAATATTTTTTCTATCGCAGAGCTTTCTCTAATGCTTCGCATTATGAGTCATGCAAAATGTTAGGTACTCGTACGATGGTTGTATTTTCGATTCAAAAATCGTTCGAATTGACGTTACATTTACTCCGCGCGTTCGAGATAGCCCTACAGTTCAGCAAAACGAGAACGAACGAACGAGTTATGTACTGCCAATAAGAATAAATTGTATAAATCGTAAAGCATTAGAATCGAATGGAAACGCTCATTCCAAAGATTAGTGACTCAAAAGAAATGCGAAGTTAGGCCGTTTCCTCATGGGTCGGTGCCGTATCGTTTCGGTATAGTATTCTCGGTATACCGAAACGATACCGCACTGCTTTCATTTTTCCTCATTGGTCGGTAACCAGCAGTGCGGTATAATATGCTCTGTATACCGAAACGATACCGCACTGCTTTTATTTTTCCTCATTGGTCGGTAAGCAGCAGTGCGGTATAGTATGCTCGTGTATACTGAAACGATACCACACTGCTATCATTTACGGACCTGAAATTTTTTTTTTGGTATAATTTGTGCAGTACCGCTTGATTCATTGAAATATTGGCGCTCGGTAACCTTTCGGTACCGATCATACATTAAAATGCGTGACGTGAGCGGGTGCTACACTGAATGTTTCTACCGAGACGCGGTAAACCGAAACGAGCCCCGCTCCCGCGTATACCGAGCCAATCAGGAAACGCTCATTGAAATATAAGTGCTCGGTAAGCTTTCGGTACCGAGTATGCCGAGCATACAGATCCCACACCGCTGCCGTACCGACCAGTGAGGAAAGGGCCTTAGATTCATCTTACAGAAACGTCCGTCTGCATTACGATTGACTTGTAAATTCAAACGACGATCGTGTAAAAGAGGGATCGGAAACCGATTTAAATTGTATCTCCCCATTTTGAAGTCCATATGTATTGATGCTTGCATAGCTTCACGAAGCGAGCGATTTTCTATTGAATAGCTTGCGGTTGTGGGCTTTTGACGTAGTCATATAAAAGTCTTATGGAATGATTGATATGATTTTAAAGTGAAGTATGATAATGTCGTAAATAATATATGGATAGACCAATCAATCATTGTAACAGATGCAGACTTATGGATTTTTTGAAGGAAACTGATTGAAAAGTGTAAAGTGGAATATTTTACATAACATACATACATAAACTCACGCCTTCTTCCCATAGGGGTAGGTAGAAACTACAGAATGCCACCTGCTACGATCCTTACATACTCCTTTATCGTCGTTTACGTTCATACATCTGGTCATACACGCACGCCGGTTGCGAGTACTACGCACCTGTCCATTCTGAAGAACATCACCAATAAGGTCAGTAAATGTCGTCCTAGGGCGTCCCTTCCCGACGCTTCCATTCACATCTGCCTTGTAAATACATTTTGTTAGTTGCCTTTTATTCATCCTCTCAACATGACCAAACCATCTCAGCATACCCTTTTAAATTTTTGTCACTACATCTTCTTTTAACTCACACCGTTGTCTTATCACATCATTTCTCAGCCTATCATTCATAGTTAGACCACACATGTTTCGCAAGGAACGTATTTCCACAGCATTTTTATCCTACTTTCATAATATTTTCTGGCAAATAGCACTGTCTGGACACGTCCACTCAATCTGTGTGGTTCTTTCCTCAAAATACCATTTCAGACACCAATCTACATGGTCTTCACACATAATCTGACCAAAATTATGTCTGGACTTTAAAAGAGACTGTGCCCTCTGAGTTTGTTTTGGCCTTTCTTCTCAGAGTCATCAGATAGGAAACGCCAACCTACTTCAAAAATAAAATAATTTATCATAAAAAAATAGATAAATGATGTATTCAATTTACGACAGGCTGAATCGGATTAAGCGAGGAAACGGTAGCACGCTTGGTATTTATGGAAAGTGTGGACAATGCCACCTCTAACAGCGTCCGTCGAGGCGTCTCAGTGAGTAAGCCCACTCGTAACTAAAAAGTTTAATATTCCACTAAGGTGCACTGAAAATGTTTGTTAAACATATTTCTCAAAACTTTATATTTCTGCAGACAAATTGTATTGTACAAAGTCAAACCATTTAAATAAAACATTTAAACTTAAACACTTTAAAACGTGATATATTTCAAAGAGCAATGGTACTTACATTTCACTTTGCGGTGTAATTTATCGCATATTATATTTCGCCTTCTTCGTTGAAAAGATATCTCGGTTGTATATTTTAAGAATTGTGAGATTTTCACAATTTAGGATCAGAGAGTAGGTACAGATTGAAAAATGTTTAAATAATGTATGATACTAAACTACTCAACAAAGTCTAGGGAACATGAGTATTCATAGTAATTATTTGCATTTTGATACTTTATAAGAAACCATAATATTTTATATCAATAGTAGATTTTGATTGTTTGATTAATAAAAGCGGTGTTAGAGAAAAAAAAAATCATAACATAACATCACGCCTGTATATCCCGAAGGTTTAGGCAGAGGTTTACCTATAGTACACCCACATTTCGGCAGCTTAAAATAAAAAAAATGAAAGTGAAATGGTGCCAAAAACGAAGTGACTTACGTGCCTTTGAGAGCTTTATGAGTCGTCATCTCAGAAATTATGCTAGTTGTCAGTTTTTGAGAAATCAGTTCGTTGTGGTTAATTTACCTGAAATATTAATATCAATTTCTTTTATGTCTGTAATTAAGAGTTCTATCAATCTGTCTAAATGAAATGAACTAATTGTTCATATTCTGAATAACGTAATTTGTTATTTATTGCAAAAACGGTAAAATTGTTTGATATTTGATCGTTTTAGCTCACGACCATTCTACAATAGGTACAAAATTCATAAGAATTTTTTTTACCGTAAACTGGCCTATTCCTTCATAGCCTTATGCTTGTTGACTAAAATTTACGTCAATTTTTTGTCCGTCAGGTAGATTATTAAAAAAAAATTGGACACGTATTTTTTTTCTTTTGTTACCTAATCAAAAGATACAAAACATTGAGTAGGCAATACGTTAAAATGTGGCATGACGTCACTCGGTAGATTTTATACTGACTTGTGACGTATCGTATATACTCTCCAAATTTAAAGCGTTTTATCAGAACCCTTTTTAGGTTTCCGTAGCCAAATGGCAAAAAACGGAACACTTATGGATTCGTCATGTCTGTCTGTCCGTCCGTATGTCACAGCCACTTTTTTCCGAAACTATAAGAACTATGCTGTTGAAATTTGGTAAGTAGATGTATTCTGTGAAGCGCATTAAGATTTTCACACAAAAATAGAAAAAAAAACAATACATTTTGGGGGTTCCCCATACTTAGAACAGAAACTCATTTTTTTTTTCATCAAACCCATACGTGTGGGGTATCTATGGATAGGTCTTCAAAAATGATATTGAGTTTTTTAATATATTTTTTTTCTAAACTGAATAGTTTGCGCGAGAGACACTTCCAAAGTGGTAAAATGTGTCCCCCCCCTGTAACTTCTAAAATAAGAGAAATATAAAACTAAAAAAATATATGATGTACTTAATACGTCATTAATTGCTGCTTCATGGGCCAGTCCGACTCGCACTTTGCCGCTTTTTTATTAAAATGATAAAGCAAAAAATACGTGTCTTTTTTTACTATCTGACTGACGGACTAAATAGTTTTTTTTTCCCAGTCAACATCCCTATCAACGAGAGCCTCAGAAAAGTTGTCATGGGTATTATACAGCCGCAGAAAAACTGTTTTTCTCTTGAATGAGTCGACGGATCGTCACCTACATATGAAAGATTCCGAAAACAAATTATTCTTTTGCTGTGATGGATTACGGAAATGGTTAAGTAATATTCGGTTTCCCTTTAAACTGTTTAAATCGAAAAGATTAAAGAAATCCAATGCAAAATGAACGAATGAATGAAATGGACGTTATTGACTTTTCCTTTTTAGCTTCTTTCGAAGAGGTTCCGGGTATCTAGACAGTCGATTTATACGGCTTTAAAAAGAATGCTCTTGGTAGAATCGCTTTTAACGGATAGCTTGAAATGGCGAGGTTTTTAAAAGCAATACGATCGATTCCACTCCAATAGTTTGATAAAAACTAAAATAATTTGGAAATAGATTATACTGTTGTAAAAATAATATACCTATCTTTTTAGAAGTACGTAACTTTGACCAAATAATATTAATTTGACAAAAAAAAAATGTTTCCTCGTACATATAAACCCCGGAAAGGATTTGCTTTAAATATATATATTTTTTACTGTGTGAGCCCGTGTTTTTCCATAACAAAACAGTAGAATAACAATCACATTGTTAGGTCGTGACCCACTCCGAGTGATTCGAGCTAAACCTGAGCAAAAGGTGAACTGTGTTGACCTCGACCGTTTGATGGGCTTGATTAATTTCTTCCTGTGAAGTCCTGCAATGGCGACAATAAACGATGAATACAAAATTTGTTTTGGAGTTTGGTGATTCTTAAAAACATAGGTAGGTACAGATGGTGCAATCCACGACGACGCGCCCCACTCCGCGATTACTGTACTGTAAGCTGTACTTTAGTACGGAGCGGAGCGGAGTGGGGCGCGTCGTCGTGGATTGCACTACCTATATGTGCCACAGTCAAAACTGCTAATCGGTCAAAACCAGTTTTGACGGCAACCATCAGTCAACATTACTTTTGACCGGTTAAAACTATTTTAAATAGTTACTAACATTTACGGAACAGCGGCTTGTAGGATTTCTTGTGTCGCATATACAAAATAAAAATGTAAATTTAGATAAACGAAAACGTTCCGTAAAAAAAATGAACGTATCTACGTGTCTACACTGAAAACTCGCGTCCCCTTTGTAACAGAGAACATCTATTAATAGAAAATTTTCAGTTGATTCGGAAAGCTTTTTACATACAACCAATTAACAAACAGACAGACTAAGCGTTTTACATTAAAATCTAAGGATGATACCATGGTGGACACTGTCGTGTGTAGATAGAGAAAACATTTGAATTTTAATAAAAATGATGCAATAATTAAAGCTCTGAATACACAGAGGAATTTCATTAGAACTCTTACTGAAATTATTCACTCGTCACAATTTATTTATAAAATTATGGAGTTTTATAATTTATTTGTACGAGTATACCTACAGTTTTATTGTTTCAATATTGACCTTAAAGTAATTAAAATTCCCATGGGCTACCTAACTAATGAAAGTTTAAATACCCTTACCTTCGTTTCTATATTAATTAATAGTGGTTTGGCCCCCATAATCTAGACCCCAGTCTGCAATAAAATAAGTCTATCACTTAATTAATTAATTAAACCTATCCCTTTTTTCTGTCATTATTATTGCTGTCATTTTGTCTACAATGTTGATTACAGTAACCGATATGGCTATAACTTATGTAGACTTATAACACATAGGTCAAATATCTATAAATAGTATAAAAAATAGTAATAGTATAAAAAGTCGTGTGTGTCTTCGTGACCGCTACGTTATTCTAAACTACATAATTAATGGAATTTGATGCGGTACTCACCACAATTTATAAAATGAATTCTGGAAGGTTTATGTGTATTATGCATTCAAAAGAAATCTCGATGTTTTGTCAAGTTGTCAAAACGAAAGAGAAGAAGGGGCTGGTCTCTAGTTAGCCACCAAACAATTCCAAACTACTACCATTCCTGTAAATCAGAATCAATTATGCCGATGAACCAGAAAAGCGCTAGTCCAATGAAGTTCGGCGAATCAAAGGGAAATTATTCGATTGCTTTGGAACCCGCAACGAAGATAGGCTCCCGCAAACAGGTGCGATGCGACAGCGCGACACGACTCTAATAAAACAATTTCTAAGAAAACTTCACAGTGGAACAACTACCTACCGGTGTCGCAACGAGCCTTTAATCAGAAAATATAATCGGTGGATTAGGAAATAACCATAGTTTCCACTTCTCCCTTTATGTTCGTTCAGGAAAATTAATTGTTCATAACATTTACATACTACGTTCTTCAATTGGGCGTGTTATAGCCATTTCATAGAACTGTCAAAGAATGATTCGCTGTTACAATGTATAGCAGATAGAATAGGAATAGAGTATTTAATATTAATTCCCTAATCCCTATTACCTATACCTTTAACCCTAGATAGATAACCTACGTCGAATCGACGTAATCGATTTTGAAAAATCGATATAACTCGATTGTTTTTCGCGTCACTAAACTTGCCGTTCCCGCCAGCTCAGTCAGCCCTCGGAGCTTGCAGGACACACTGGTATCGCTCCGGTAAGTGCAATACTTTCGTCAATATTTACCTACCGTACGTCGTTGTGACGTATGGTTATCTTTAGTGTCATTATTTTGACTTAAAAATCCTAAGTGCCTTTGAGGCGAAAATGAATAAAAAGTTTTATTTATTTAGGTTTTTTATACTATAGATATTACAAAAGTTGATTTTAAAAAGTTTACATTTTCATCTAAAAGACTGACGGAGAGATTCCTAAATTTTTAAGTTTTGTAGAGTAAGAAGTACCGTGTTTTGTTTTTTATTTTATTTTTCTAATAAAAATATAAATTAACCATAATGTTTTTATTTACTCACAACATACATTAAGACATATTACCATATTCATACACCTAGTATAATACATAATCCAAAATATGCCCACTCAAACATGCGCACGTCGAATCGACGTATGGTTATCTTTAATGTACAGTGAAATATGGTTATCTATCTAGGGTTAAGTCAAATTGTAATCTATCCGGCGCTCCGGTCGAGGTCACTGGCCTAATGCACTCTACAGCCACAGCGATTTCCTTTCGGTACCGTACCCTGCATTTACATCAAGGATAAAGCATGTAGGTATATTCATAGACTGCCTCGTTGGTCTAGTGGTCGCAAGCGCTACTGCTGAGCATGAGGTCCTGGGTTCGATTCCCGGGGCGGGCAAAGTGTTATTGAGTTTTTCTATCTGGAATTTCTCGATAGAAGCCTGGAGTCTGGATTTGTGCCCGGTTGTGATGGCAATAGGCTCGCCCCCTATTACATGGGACTTAAACATAACTGGCGAAATGTGGGTGTACTATAGGTACACCTCTGCCCAACCCTTCGGGGAAACAAGGCGTGATGTTATGTTATGTTATGTGTATATTCATAGAATTGTGTCTACTGTTTTCGTTTATCGTTCACACCTAAAACAAGTTGTAAAGACTCTGTCCTGTATGGAACAACAATAAAATGTTTATGTAAGATACATGTTTTATACCGAAAAGTCTTTTTTTAATATCACAACTTGTAAACGCGGGGTAGAAATAAGTTTAAAACAGCGACAATACCTATTGGATAGGTAACTATTATATGTACTTACCTTCTTATTTCAATAGTTGTAGACTCGGAGTTGGGTTGAGTCGACAGGGGTTGTAAACTTGTCTTAGTTCTTTAGTAGAATATAACAGTATGTGCGGGCCACTGCAAATACACGAGGCGCAATATTGCTTGCTACCGTCACGTCACGTAATCAGAAACCTTTCGAATACGTGCGAAAGCAAGTTTTGTCTGACGTGCTTCTGCGATGTGTTGCGGAAGTTGTAAATATTGTGTATTGATTTAAGATTTCCAACAAAAGATATATACACAATACCTACATGACACATTAATAATGGGCAATATCAGCTGATGTGAAGGAGTTTTTTTTTTTTTCTACAGATTAATAAAATTCAAACAGTTTCAGTTTATTTCCATTTCAGTTTGATCCTCTATTAATATCAGACACACCATGGCTGAATAATATGTACTTAATAATTACCACGAAGTTTAAAATGTAAAAAATCAAGATTTAGTGCATACCCACCAACGTAATTTATAATAAAAAATATTTGTTGTTTTATTCATAATTATTTCATAAATAAATCGCGAAGCTGTCATTAAATACGGAGTACCATCATTAGGCAGAGTAGAGGCCCGGTACCCAAAAAAAATCGGGTTTTATTCGGCACCCAAGTTGTTCACGAACTGCTCTTGAACTCTTGAGCTCTGGAATAATATTTATAAATGTAATCGTAGGTGTACCTATTGGTTATTATTAATCAGATTAGATGTAAATAACTATGTAGTCTTTCTTCATAAATTATATTCATATAATTCTCTGATTTGGTGCAAAATGAATGAAATTGTGAGAAGAATAAAAAAATAAATTTTTCTGATGTCAAATCTAAGGTATAATAAATTTATAATTACTGATCGATTTTTATGTAATTCCACAAGTAATTAGTCAAGATATTGATAGAAAAAGTTTATATGGGCTGAAGGTAGTGAAATAAGTAAACCTGGTAATGACATTCTTCAAGAAGGTAATGAGTAAGTATTTCTGGTAATGAATAAAAAACTAGTTACTAATCATACTGTATTTATTGAGTGATAATTTTGAAGTAAAACGTATCCTTTATCAGGATTCAAAACGTAACAGGCATAATATCTCTCCTCGAAAACTTAACAGTTACAATAATTGTTAAAACTAAAACAAATTAAAAATAATCAGGAACTTTTAAACATCAATGCCTAACTAATTTTATAATTATTCATAACAAATCAGTCTTCATAATAAATCAGTCTTCATAATAAGTACGAGTGTACTTAAAAACAGTCCACATTTTATAGCAAAAATAATATTAAAAAAAAAACTAAAAAGATCTTTAAAAGTACCAAATGATAAAAACGTCTCTAATATTTAATTGGTTGTTCCTACTATTAAACCTAAGTAGTAGGAACAGGTTATTATGGCTGGCAGGTTATTTTGGCTTTTGTTTTGGTAAGTTTATTAAAATATATCTTCATCAGAAGATGAGCAGTCAAAAAAGTTGGACTTCTTCCTCATCTTTGTAGTATTTAAGGGTTTGCCTGCACTAATATTTTCTGTTTTCACCCTGAATCTATAACTCTTATCCTTAACATTTGTTGTTGGTTCTTGCTGATTCGGCTCCAAATCACCTTTAGAAATAAATTTAGCAAAATCATTTTGGTAACTAGGGTTTGGTATTTTTAACTTATTATTAATAAAGGACATACTACTCCAATCCAGTTTTTTGTCCCAATGTATGGTAATTTTTTTACTGTCAGGGATTCCACTTGATGAAACTGTAACATTTTGGGGAGTTTCGATAATCATCGTACTTTCTAGTTCTGATTGTAGTGCATGTTGTTCAGTAGTGGGGCACAAACAATTCGTCACATCTAGAAGAACCTCTTTTGTTAGAGTAGAATTTGCATCCAAAAAGTCTTCCAGTTGAACATGGTCATTATTAAGCAAAGGCGGTGGTAGTTCCATGTAACCTAAGTGGTATCCATGACAGCATATCTCGTCAACTCCACATAAAAAACAACTCAATTTTCTAAAAGTTTATCGAGGATTATTGTATGACCAAAGAACTTGATGGACAGACATAGTCCCACGAAACGTTTGGACTTTTGAAGGAAATGTTCGGTCTTCTACTGCTTTCTCTGAGACATACAGCAGTTTGATGTTCTTTATTTTCATTTGGACTAAATTCCAGAACTCTTCAAATGAGCCGATATCATTGCCAAAACTTACGATCTAATCGGCAGTCCTCTTTAGAACAGCACCGACACCATCTGGTGCTCCTTTTCCATGACCCGCTTCTAAGTAATTCCACGTTATACAATTTATTTGTGGAAAATCGTACTGTAATTGAGTAATTACATAAAACATGAATCGGTTGTTATCCGAAATAAAATGTATTGTCAATAAGTGGTGATATTTCTCTGATATAACCAAGCAGTGGTATAAGATGCGCCCATATGGCGCATGCATCATGTCGATTGCATTTGCTGACACTGCAAACATTATATGTCTTCATAACACCAGTTTTTATTTGATACGCTACATCACAGGATTTTGGTTCGTCGAGTACTTGATGAGATGACTCTTTTAATGGATCTTGCCTGATATTTTCTGTTTCGTTACTCGTTGAAGCTGAAGAATTAATTAACACCTCAGAAATTTTCTTGTTCTTCTTTTTGTTTTCTAAACAACGTTTGCTATTTAATTTCCACCGTTTTCGCTGCAGTCTTTGTTATCTTGATGTCATATCAGCAATGCTCTTAATTTTCTTTTCTTCCTTTCTTTTCAAATATTTTAGCCGTTCTTTTTTCTTTCTGAATTTGGTACTTCTCCGGATCATTTTTGATTTCTTGATATATTTTTCTTTTATGTAATCTTGCTTGAATGAGTTTTTCTTCGCGAGTTTTTTTCTCCTTTTTAGGCATGTTGAATATTCCTGTAAATATAATAAATTACAGTTATTAAAAAAAAATAAGTACATTAAATTGCAATAATCAAGAAAGCAAAGAAATATTTCAAGAAAGAAAACCTTAATTTTGCCTTAACAACCCGGAATTCGAAGCCAGGACCTCTCGTGGCAGTCTCATGCATTATACATATATAGTATAAACATTCAAACTGTACTGAAAAAAGTTATTTAAAAACATTTACATTACCTTCACTTTTGCCTCATTACCATCATCTTTAAAACTGATGGTAATTGATGGTAATGTATTAGAGGGTAATGAGATCTACAAGCTTTTTTGGATATAACGCAATAAATAATCAAAATATTTCAAAAATACAAACTTCTGGGTATTAAAATCTACACACAAGTGCATTAAATCTAATTCCAAAATAAAAAGATGATAACTTACCGTAAAATTCCAGTGAAGGTAATTACAAAATAAATTGTTGAAACTACTAATCACGACAATTATACGAGAATAATAATAAAATTGGCAACGTCTATCCTCAACACTGTTTCTCGGCCGACTGGCGGCGAGTGCGCGAGAGTGGTGCTATGAGAGCTGTACCGATAGCAGGAAAATAAACTATAATATTTTGATATTCTTTTTATGCTGAAGGTAATGTAATTTTTTTTTTGTTAAAATTGTTTATTCATCGAGAACGTCAGGGAGAACATATATCTATAAAATAAAAATCACATTTTATTCCTTATGATATTCCTAAGATATATAAAGTAACCGCTTAGAATTAAAGCTTTTAGATAAGGCTTGTTTTTAATGTGTTTGCTTAAGTTTATAAAAAGGACGCGGAAGGGAATGAAATTTTGACCAGTTTTTTAATTGTTTTAATTGATTTAATAATAATAATACTATATTTTTTGTAGCAAGTATACCTTATCTACAACATAAAAAATATTGGTATGAAAAACATACTTTAGATTCGTAATTGTTTAACCGGACATGCGATTTGCACGAAATCTGAGAAGTATTCATGAACGATCTGAGTCTCACAAATTTATTATGTGATTTGAAGAAAGAAAATACAATAATATCGAAAGGTTAACCATTTATCTCTGCACGCAAGGGTTGAATTGACTGATAGATAGATAAGTAAATCTAAATACATTGACTATGAATAATTGAGTGAATAATAAATTCTTACTTCATTATTGATTCTGAATTGTAGGTAAATACAGGGTGGCGATTTAGTGACCTGCATCCGTCAAGGGGGTAAAATGTAAAATACATGTATTCAGCTGCATCCGGTAAGACTGGAAGCACTATAGTTGGGAAAACGCTAGGCAGATGATGATCCATTAAGGGGGGATTCTACCTGTCATACTAAACAACTTTCGCTATGAAACACAGAATAAGATTCGTTTATAAGATACGTCTATCCAAATAGTCTATCTACTGTTGTATAGGAATTTGTATTTTTTTTTTTCACGAATCGGATATGCGTTTCCTTGAAAAGTTCAAATTCCTATATTTTATTTCACATAAACCTACATGGGCACTTATGAAACGTCAGAAGCTAGGTGCACGGTTCCAATTGGTCGTTTGCTATGGAGATTAAAAATAATTGGCTTTTACAATATCTTCAAATAACAGTGTTATTAGATATGGGAGAACAGTGTAGGCCTTTCAACAAGTACTAGGTACTTAACAAAATAATGATGGTCAACAATAAAAATTAAAAAAAAGGTGAATAAATCTTGGACACAAAAAAATTATGTTTTGTTTCATCTAGTCAGGAAAATTAAGGTCTCTCTGATATAAAAGGTTGGTAAACAGATCAGGCGGCTTTGAACGCTCATCGATTCAACGACCAAACAATTTGGCGCCTTCTTCATAGCCACCAGCAGAACCAAAGGGACCTCATGAAACTGTAATTTCACCGGTACCCCAATCACTTTTAAAGCTGAAATAAATAACAAAACCATTATCAAGTTCTTCCTAAATGAGCCTGTTTACACTACATTAACACTGTTATAACAAAAAAATCAAGTTACGTCATCAAAAGTTTACCAACTTGGTTTACAAACTGTGTGCTCGATGGCGGCAAAAATTACGAAATTCGACGAGGATTTTTTTTAACGTTTTATCTAAGGAATGAGAGCGTGCAAAATTACTTGGTTTTATGACAGCCGTCTAGGCTGAGCGTTGCCTGTCAGGTATTTAACACTATCTTTGTGTCCTTGGCAATCATAATCATTACGCTCTACTTAGGTAGATTGAATTATTTATTTGCCTAAGCAATCAGCACAGGCGTACAGCCTGTCAGACAGGTTTTCATTTGCAATATGATGACGTCAATTCTAGTGACGTAATAGCCCTATTCTTATCGTTGCTCAGTGTTCACTTCGTCTTGCTTCCTTAAATGTCCTTATCTGTCTCTGACAACATATCCATCTATCAGAATGTCCCGATATAATCGATGTCATCGTTCTTTTAACAAACTAATCTGGCTTTTTTCCTTGAACCTATACTGACGGGATGAAAAATTGCCTTTTATTAAGTTCCTCGAGTAATTTATGTAATGTCATGATTTTAATTTCTTTCGGTGTGATTATCATACGTAGGCTTAAGACCTTTCTAATATCTTCTCTATGATGTTTGTATTTTATCAGTCATGTTGGCATGAGCATCACAAATTCACAAACTCAAACCATTTATTTCAATTAAACCATTTACAGGCACTTTTGAACTGTCAAGGGGTCGGTCAGTCAAAAATATGAAGCTAGTTGCCCATTCCAAAGCGTAGTAGGTACCTTTGGAGAAGAACACAATAGTTCATGTCATGACTCTTGGTATAAAGATAAGCCTGTCTGCAGGTTGGTAGTGGAGGTGGAACTTCAACTTGGATGCGTCTGACTATGATAATCCATATCCATACTTAACCCTAACTAATATTTTAAATGCGAAAGTGTTTGTTTGTTACGCTTTCACGTTAAAACGGTTGATTTGGATGAAATTAGGCACAAGGGTAGACCATGACCTGGATTGCGACAGAAGATACTTTTTATCTCCGTAGTTCGTTCCTGTGGGATAATTTCCGACCTCCACGCGGGCGATGCCACGGACAAAAACCAGTATTATTATAAATGCGTAAGTCTGTCTGTTACGATTGCTCGCCTTAATAACGGATTTCGATGAAGTTTGTCACGCTGGTAGGGCATGACCTAGATTAGAACATCTACTTATACATTGTATCAGCGAATCAATTTTCACGCCCTTAAGACCTAGACCAAATATTTTTTGATAGAGGTGCCATATATTCAAAGAACCGTGAAATTTCGGGAGTATTCTGGTAGGAAACATTTTATTCCGGTAGTACGTGCCCGCGATATACATTCCGACCAGCGAGCCGAACCGAGTGAAGCTGCAGGCAAAATCTGCTTCTTCATATGAATGAATGATATATTTATTTGCAAGAATATAGGTAGCTAACATAAGTTCTTAATATCTATGGGTTTCACTATATTCGGCGTTTCAGCCGTGCAAATATTTTGATTTTACATTTTGGTTAAGATATAACATGCAGTACACATTTAGTAGTTAGCAATAATATAAAAATTGTTTCATAATTTAAATGTAGATTACAGTACAATTAATAAAATTAAAATTAAATACAATTCTATTCACTAATAATAATTTACATTAAAATTAGCAATCAATAATAATGATGTCATTTCAATAAAAAATAGCCGGAATAATAAACATGTTTCAAAATTATTTAAGTAATGTCAATATGTAGATGTCATAATAATTATAATGTTAAATAAATGAAATGATAATCAATTTTACATTTTACACTCAAAATATTCATTGATGGAATAAAAACATCTCTCACACAACCAGTTATATAGCTTTCTATTAAATTCTAAATCTGTAGCACTTCTAAATTCTTTGGCTAAGTGGTTATATATTTTCACCGCCATGGTATAACAATTTTTGCTGCAAACTTTGAGTCTATTACGCGGGACTACTAGTGGCTTTTGTACTATTTTCCTCTTTGACATAGCCTTTTCATCTTTTTCAAAAAGCGACCAATTGTTTCTTACAAATTTGCAGGTTTCAAACACATATAAAGACGGGAGGGTAAGTAGCTTTTGCTTAATAAATACAGGTTTACAAGAGTCTGTCCACTTAAGATTGTAAATTGACCTTACACACTTTTTTTGGGCTATGAATGCCCTCTGGGCATCTGTTGAATTTCCCCATACAGTTATTCCATACCTTAAAACAGAACAAACATGGCTGTGGTATACTAATAAAGCTGTTTGAATGTCTGTTAAATTTTTGATCCTCCTAAGTGCAAATACGAATTTATTTATTTTCTTACATACATTATCTACTTGAGCTTTCCAATTGCAATGTCTGTCCATAACTACTCCTAAAAATTTGATATTATTAACTTCTTCTATGTCATTATTATTGTATTTTAAACTTAATTTCATTTCATTTCCTAATTTTTTGTGGTTATTATATGGCAAAAATGTTACAAATTTAGTTTTATTTGTATTTATTTTTAAATTATTCCCATCTAGCCAATTTATTAAATCTGTCAATGCTTTATTCGTAACTATTTTACTGTTATCTAGAGTTTTCTCTTTTGTCAACACGGTAGTATCATCTGCAAACAATATAGTATATTGGTTAGTGGAGTTGGGCAGTTCGTTTATATATATTATAAACAATAAGGGGCCAAGGACACTTCCCTGTGGTACACCACAGTAGTTTTCTAAGTAAGGTGACCTAAAGGTTTTCTGGGTGTTAGTTACAAAACCCATTTTTTAAATCTCCGTGCATTGTTGTCGGCCTCTTAAGTAGATTTCAAACCAACTATAAGCAACGCCTCGTATACCATATTGCTCAAGTTTACGCAATAAGGTTTCATGACATACCATATCAAACGCCTTACTCATATCCAAAAATACTGCTACTGGGATTTCCTTTTTATTGATAGCATCCATAATTTCTTTAACTAGTTTAAAACATGCCAAGATTGTAGATTTTTGCTTAATGAAACCGTTCTGTTGCCTACATAATACATCATGTTTCTCTAAGAAATTTATAAGCCTCTTGCTCATTACTTTTTCAAATATTTTTGAAAGTATGGGAACCAAAGTAATTGGTCTATAATTGTTTGCCTCAGATCTAGGTCCTTTTTTGTGAAGGGGTTTTACAACAGAACATTTTAAATTGTTGGGGAATATACCCTTTTCGAAAGATAAATTAATTATGTAAGTCAAGGGTTTTGTTAAAGTTAAGACATTTTGTTTGATCATATTAGTACTAATGTTATCATATCCGACTGAGTTTGTATTTCGTAATTTCATAGCTGTCATAAATATTTCCATACAAGTAGCTGGTTCTAGATAAATTGAGTTCACGACCGTTTTATTGCAAACAACTTTATTTTTTGGATTTTGGGCGTTCCCCTTTTTACTAATGTTGATAAAGTAATTGTTAAAGTATGTTGCTATATCGTCACCTTCTTTTAGTAGGTTTTCCCCATCCAACATTTCTTTAATTTCATTACTAGCATTATTCTGTTTAAGTTTATCATTTATTATTTTCCATGTAGCTTTACATTTATTGTCAGCTTTCTCTATGTATTTTTTATTATTATCCCTTTGTATCGTATTTACACATAGCCTTAGTCTTTTGCTATATTTTCTAAATTTTTGTTTATTGTGGGTAGTCTTGTTTTTATAATAGATACCTTGTAGTTTTCTTTTTATTATAAATGACTTTTTTAGTCCTTTAGTTACCCATTTTGGGTTAAGAGAGTTAGAGTTCATCTTAATTTTAATCAATGGGAAACACAATTCATAGAATAGACAAAGTTCATCGTGCAATAATGAAAATGCTTTATTTACGTCTGTTTCCAGGTATACTTCTGAAAATGATAGCTTACTAATATAGTAATTAAATTTTTCTACATTTTCTTTACTCAGGTCCCTTTTGTATGCAAACCAATGCTTTCGAAATATATTATTTTCCGTTTTTAATTTGATTGATAATGTTTGACCGGTATTGTGATCTGATAGTCCTAATTCATGTGTTTCACCTATTGCTTCTTTGATGTCACTTATAATATTGTCAATGCAAGAATTTTGCCGAGTTGGTTTACTTATGTGTACTATTAAGTCATAATTGTATAGAATATCGATAAATGTATTCTTATATTTACTATCGCTTAGAATATCTATATTAAAATCGCCACATAGTATATTTTTATATTTATCTTTGTTACATGTTTTATCTAATAATATTTGTAATTTTCTAAAGAATATATTTATATCAGAATCTGGTGTTCTATAAAGACAGAATAATATAATTATCATCATTCGCTGAGGCTCTTTTAATGATCGCTACAGTGGTCAAGGAGGGTAATAGTCATTTTCTTGCGAGTGATCGCAGTAAAGTTGTTATCATAACAACTGCCCAACCTTTATGTAATCCCTTAGTCGATTTACGACCTGGGGTAGGAAAGGAGTCACGCATAGCTACAAAACTGCATGCTATACAAAACAAACATTAATCTCATAAGATAAACCTACATTGTGTAGACAATTTCTAGTTTGCAACGTTTGTTAGCTGTCTAAACGCGGCAATTATTTACAAGTTCTTACATATTATAAAACAAAGGCCCTCGACGCGTCTGTCTGTCTGTATGCGATGAACTCAAAAACTACCGAACGGGTTTTCTATCGGTTTTTTAACAATGGACGGAGTGATTCATGAGGAAGGTTTAAGGTTAGATTTTGTGTGAATTGGCTGAAATATGGCAATTATTGTTGAAGTTTTCGGAAAAAAATATGCCGACTGGAGAGCTTTACTGGCGTGCACCGCTGAAAGAGATAGGTACATAAAATTAATGTTCTACAGGATTGTACATCTTAAAAAGTTCAACAAAAAAGTCTATCTTCTAAGGATGACCCACAGTAACCACTTTTATCTTTCAGAATTTGTAACAATTATGATTGTTATTATCGAAGCTATTATGACCCGTATTATACAGGGTGTAGCGTAAATAATGGATAATCTTGAAGCTGTCCATTGGCTAGATTATCATCTAGGATTAACCTCGCTTATATCGCCATATGCCCATGGATTTTTTTTTCGATACATGGGCCCAAAATTGCATAATTCCTTAGAAAAAATGTTAAAATTTGAAAATAAGTATTTCTTACAATATTAAGTATCTTAGAATGTAATAAAAAATCTTGATACTGATCTGATAACACAAATATTCAGGAGTGACATAAAAAAAACAAAACGAGAAAAAATCACCAATTGTAGAAATGGCAGCTGATTTTGTAAGAGTAAGTACGATTTTTATTTAAAATATCAATAATTTGGTCATCCATGGGCATACGGCGATATAAGAGAGGTAAATGATAGATGATAATCTGGCCAATCGACAGTTTCAAGGTTATCCATTATTTACGCCACACCCTGTATATAAATCTTTATCCAATAAAATTATTTAAATTGGGCATAAAATTTATAATAAAATATGCCTTGACATCATGTCTTATATATAAGATATCACAGATTATAAATTACGCATAACAAAATAATTATAATTGATGGCGGCGCGGCGGCGGGCGCAGCGCTCAAAATCAAATTAAAAAGTCATTTATTCAAACTAGGCTGAGAATCAGCATTTTTCGAACGTCAAAATTATGTAAGCCAATCCCCCAAAACACCCACCCTTCAGCACTTCCTAGTCCTTTAGCTGGGAAGAAGAAGTGGCGCAACAAACTCCCCAGCAGCACAGCACAGCTGTTCAGTTAGAAAATATTCTCTAAAATAATATGCAAAATAATTTACATCACGCAACACAAAACATAATTTAAATTATAAATTAATAGCCATATGTTAGCTAGCACATGCCAATATACCAACCAAAAACACCGAGAACTATACTCAGACAGAAACAAAAATAACTAAACGTAAACAATATCTAAATAAAAGCCTCCAGGCATAAAGGGCATGCCCGCTTACATTATATACAGCTGTAACTAGAAGTTAATATAATTGATAAACCAGGACCATCGAGGTAAAATAAATAATTGTCGAGGTCGCTAGCTAACCATACACCAACATATTGCAATACACCTCATAAAAAAAAAAACATTGTAATGAGTAGATTATGTCAACATTATATTAAAATAAATTGAGTTATAAAGTAAAATTATAAGCAATTATTAGGGGTTAAAGTATGAAATTGCCGATTTGACTGAAAAATTGAAATTCGTTTTTTTTTTAAATTTAACATATTTATATTATTATAATCAAAAGAATTACCATTATTGTCTATAATATGTCGTGGCCAGATCTTAAAATTGATCATTTCATGAAATGAACATCGACCACTGGTCACATCATGAAGTGGCCTGCAGGCCTAACATGACACACGCGACAATTTACTCTCGCGTGAGTAATTTTTGTCTACTTCGGTCACTTTCTCGTTTTCTGACAGCGTTTCCATACAAAATAGTCGACTCCTTCTGTCAAAATTGATGTTTTCTCGACAAACCCTAACATGGCACCTTAGTTATCTCGATTTTTGACAATTCAACACGAGATAATCTCCGATTTTTCTATCATTTAGTCGTTTTTACTCGTCGTCAATTTTGACGACGAGAAGAGTAGACAAAATTATGATAAAAAAAAAACCTCAAAAATAACATGGCAGTTTATTTTAGTCATCATTTTATTTTACAATATATTAATAATGAAAATACTTAGTTTTAAACTACTATTTATATTGGAGCGACATGTTATACATGGAATTTTTCGTTTTTCGTATGGAAAATATGAAAAAATATTACCTACATGTTGAGTGTTAGGGGTTTATGGGTTTCATAAAGGGGGTCGAAATTTTCATTATTTTTGCGATAGGACACACCATTTTCGAGATATAAGCAAGAGAAAAGAAAAAAAGACAGTATTGTTTTTGCACCGTCGAGGTGTTGGTGTGAATTTTAGTTTTTTTATCGCGATTAGACAGACTTAGACAATCAAAATTTTAGGAGAATTGCCATTTTCACTAAATTAATAGCTCAGTGCCATCAAACTAAAATATAGTTAAGTTGTGTCACTTTAGTCTATTTCAGAATGGAAAATCGTCGGTTGACAGGAATAATCTAAATTTTGGTGATTTTTAGTCTAGTTTAGAGGTATTTGTGACAAGAGAATAGGCACCATTGAATGAATGAAACGGAATCTCAAGCCGATGTTGCTATCATAAAAATATTTTATTTTTAATAACTTGCAACATCGGTTTCTCGTCGCGAGATGTAGAAGTGTCAAAGTGCCTTTTTCGAGATATCTCGTCGTTTACGGTCATGTTAGGGATTAGAATGACGTCAGAATCGTAGACAAAGATCGACAAAACGACAAAAAGAGCTTTCTCGCGCTTGTCATGTTAGCCCTGCTGGCCATATCATTGAATACTCAACGTTTAATGATATGAACAGTTAAACGCACGACTACTTCATGATGTGGCCAAACATTAGTGATCCACGCAATAAAAGTCGATGGACTTTTATTGGGTTTCCAAATATGATATTATGGTAAGCGATCAACTTGGAAGTAGCGCTCGCCGGCCGCTGCCGCGGCGTGAAATGCAACATAGCACTTAAAATTAGTTTTAAAAAAACCGCGCATAAGTGGCACCCCGACCGGTTTAGGTTAGATTAGAACTTAAAAAAAAAAAAAATGAAAAAAAAAAAAAAAATGAAAATTGTCATTGTTGTGATTGTCCTGCCATCTAATCTCTTCACTACCCTTGGTTGACTGGTAGAGAATGCCTAAGGCATTAAGTCCGCCTTTGTACTTTTTTTAAGTGTGAAAAGTTTAAATAAATATATAAATAAAATTGTCCAAATCACGAAAAAAATGGTAGTCCGTTGGAGCAAGGTCTGGCGAATACAGAGGGTGACGAATGGTTTCTAATTGCAGTTCCTGTAGAGTTAAAACGGTTTCTCGTGCTGTATGAGGTCTCGCGTTATCATGGAGCAATAATGGTGAAGATAGATCGATTCATGAGTCGGGGCTGTTTCACTGCTAGTTTTGCTATAATTTTTCGGAGTTTGGCACACTAGACATCTGCCGTTATTGTTTGACCAGATCGGCTTTCACCATCTCTTTCAATTCATTGTTATTCACCAGTGTGTTCTCTCTCTGGTTCGTTCTTGAAATCAAAGTTTCCATCACGAAAGCGTTTAAACCAAACTCGCACGGTGCGTTCATTATCAGTTCCCTCTCCAAATGCAACATTGATATTGCGAGCTGTTTCTGCCGAGTGATTCCGCGTCGGAACTCGTATTCAAAAATAACTCGAATTTTCGAAGTATCCATCTTTTTTGTCTAAGCTTAATAAAAAAAACAACTGAAAGTCTTCTATGTCAATTCGAAGTACCTGTTACAATAAAACGGCAATTTCATACTTTAACCCCTATTATATAAACTCATATAACCTGTCGGTAGGTAAGCTAATTCTGGAGAACACTAGGAGACAATGACCTGTTCCTCGGCTATTAGGTATGTAATGCCGGTATTACGTTCCCGTGGGATATTTTCTGACATCCACGCGGGTGATGCTGCAAGCAAAAGCTAGTTAAAGATAAAACTTGTTTAACCCGAGACTGCTAGTGTAGGTCATTTTGTATGGCAACTTTTTTGGTTCTAAGCCAATTTCGTCGACCTAGAAAACTTTTGTGCTTTTGGGGTAGGTAGTTGATCAAAAACAAGAATATTATAATGGTTCAAAAACTTCATTTTATTACCTACGACCAAAGTTTGTATAGGAGAGTGCCGCGTGATGTCTGCTCTCCTTTGAAGCTTATCTACTTTTGAAATAAGTAAGGCTATTATTTATTCACGCCCTATCGGTATTCAACTGGACCCTGACTCTTTCGGGAGAATTCGATCCAACTTTTATTACTAGTATAAAGAGTATCTACCTACCTCGAATTTTTTACTGTTTTTCCATACAAAAAGTGTCTGTCGTCAAAAAATTTTTCGCATAAAAGACATACTAGGTAATATGTTTGATCGAGTTCGCCTTATGACCCCCTAAAAAAACTAGTTAGCAATATTAGTTTAACAATTTAATGTATAAACATTTGAATGAATGTAATGGTTTTGCACCGTGATCATTTATTTTCTTTTATCCATTTTTTTATTTACCTCAATGTTCTTTGTGCAGGTACGTGGCGATAGTGAAGCCTCTACAACACAGACTGAGTCGTCGAGTAGCGCGCGCGGCGCTCTTCACCGTGTGGTGCGCAAGCGCATTGCTTGCGCTACCCAGTCTCCTCTACTCTGACACTTATAAGAAGCAGTAAGTACATATTTTGTTAAATTATACTACCAGCCTGAAGGGCAAGACAAAGCCACTTCTCATACTGAGAAGGCACCGAGCAAGTGCGGTGAAGAATATTCACCACGCTTGCTCGGTGAACGAGAACATGCACCACGGTTTGACGATTTCAGACTTATATTAAATACTCCAGGTTTCCTCACTATGTTTTCTTTCACCGATGTCAGTAATATCCAAAATAAACTCAGAAAGTACATATGAATTGAAAAAATCACATTGGTAGGTACTTGCCCGGATTTAAACCCGCGACCTCGTGAATGAGAGGCGAGACCTTAACTACTGATTTTCTGACCTTTGATACATTTTCTTCAGGTTTTCTAACAAAGTTTAGCTTCGCCACCCGTAAAATAGTTACGTCCAAGATTAGGAAATAATCATCTATAAATCCAATAATCTTCATGCTATCTCTTACATTTCAGGGAAATATTCCACAGGTGTGAGTATTAAGTAAAGTATAAACGATTTTCAATGGATACTTAAGCGATAAAGGCTGTTCTTAAGGTTTTGGGCAAATTCTCAATTTCACACGTCTGCTATAAGTACCTACCTATAATGGTAGATTATAAAAGTTGATAGACAGCCAAACATAAGCTTTATTTGGAGATGACCTTTGAAGAATATAATATGTAGGTATAAATAATCGAGCCTATCTATATTTACAAAAGAGTTTCATTCTTCTTACGATATTGACAAAGTAATTTATTTTCATGGTTTACTCCAAGTTCTTGTGCACGAAAACCTCAGAATAAATAAAATAATTACATACCTACAGATAAACGTGACGGCTGACAGACTTTGTACAAAAAACCTATGAAGCAACTACTAACTATAATCTTCTTTATTATTTAAAAAAGCGTGATCGATAATTTATTAATAAGTAAGGTTACTTACTCTTCTATAATTTTTGAATAATGTCTATAAACTTATATTTTAGAAAGTTGAGCAGAATTACTCTGTGTACTCGTATTAATTACATTAGGGGCTGAACTTTGACATTGTGACATAATACGCAAACTTTACCCTGCAACATTATTTAATTACTACTTTACCTCTGCGTAGGCGACCTTGGACTTTTGTAAATAATATCCTTTTTGTGGCAATAGTTCAGGTCCACAATGTTATTTTAAGGGGCAAAATGCCGTGATAGCCGAGTGGTGTGACCGTCGCACTGCCAAGTCATAGGTCTCGAGTTCGAACCCAAGGCACGCACCTGACTGTTCGGATTCATGTGCGTATTGTATAATTATCACTTGCTTCTAAAACGGTGAAGGAAAACATCGTGAGGAAACCGGCATGCCTGAGAGATATTTCTCGACGGCATTTGAAGCCAAGTCAGAGGCCATATGGGCGGCTTTAAAACTCTGACACCAGGTTAGTCACTAACTACTCGAAAAAGAAAAAAATAAAGGGGCAAAGAAATAGTTATGCATGCTGTACCGAGTGACATATCAAAAGCAAGGGCTTACTGTGAGAGTTACAATTTTTTATAGTAAATAGTTTCATAGTTATTTACGAAAATGGATGAAAATTTACCATTGCCCTTATTTCCGAAACTTTAGTAGTTTAGCGTAAAATAAAAAAAAATACAGATAATTGTTCTATGCTTATAGATTACAGGAAAACCAATAAAAAGTCTCTCTGGTCTTAAATTAACATGGCAAAGCTCTCAATATTGTGCATACAAACTTAAATTTGCAGTTTAAATGTTTGGGAGAACATGTTTTTTAACTACAATGTTAAGTTTGTTCTTGAGATAAATTCATCCCAACTACGGAACCTTACATTGTGCGTGGTCTGACACGCACATGGCCGGTTTTGTAAAGACAAAACAGCCGGTCCATTCTGAAAAATCTCACCATGAAAACTCAGGTGAAATGAGTTTTTAGTGAGCTGTCTTTCCACTTGATAGACTCGTTGCGGGTGACTGATTTGCAATCTTTTTCGACTCGGCAACACGCTCAAGCTCTGGATACTAGTACCTAGTCGATAAAATATTTCGAAACTTCTATTACCCTTTTGGGTGCCGTAGCTTGCTAACGCATTCATATTTCTGACTGACCGAATTCGTGACAGTTCAAAAGTGCCTGTAAATGGTTTAATTGAAATAAATACTTTGAGTTTCAGTGTGAGTTTGAGTTTGCAACTGAAACTATCCCCGGAACCGGAACTATCTGGAAATATAACCTAACGTACTGAATTGAACGAATATGTAGGTATGGTTTTAGATGCTAATCGAACCTCAAAGTGAGTTATCGTTTAGTTCTGAATTAGGAGGCAGCTTGATTGGTAATTGCTTCCAAATTGCATTTAGAATAGAATACCTTAATTTTGTCTTCAACAGAAATGTGTCCACATCATCATTTCAGCCGAAAGATGTCCACTGCTGGACAGTGGACATAGGCCTAGTGTCCACATATTTTACTTATTTAGGTAGGTAATTCAGCACGTAAAGTATACCTTTAAATTAAATGATAAAAAAAATCTTCTTAGTGAGACTATTTTATCAAAAAATACCTTAAAATGTAGTTACAGTTGTTACTTTTGAGATTATATGTTCTAAAAATACTTTAACATTAAATTATATTACTAGTGAGAGCATAATATGCTCTTGATGTCACTATAATCTAATAAATATTATGTATTAGATTTAATGTTATTACCTTGTATAGGATAAGTTAGCTATTTCCATTTAGCTTATAATTTAAGAGTTCGCTTAGAGTGTAGAACACATTATTAAAGAGCCATTTCTTAAGTTTAGTACAGACGGCTACACATTAAGCTTCGTGCAGACTAGCGCGACGCGACAGCGCGACGCGACACCGGCTATTGTTATACCGTGAAGTTTTCTTGGAATTTGTATTGTTCGAGTCGCGTCGCGCCGTTGCGTCGCGCTGGTCTGAACGAGGCTTTAAGCTATACATTTCCAGTTTATACTGATCTCGCATTGTATAGGATTTCTGTACAATGCGAGGTCAGCTTATACTGGAAATGTATAGCTTGATGTGTAGCCGAGTGTAACTAAGCCTAATCATCAATCAAAATGAGGAAGGTATACCTACTCCATCTCCTCGTAAACTTGTGAACCCTAGAAACTTAGAACTCAAGTTAATTTTCTAGACAGCATCTTATATTTACGTCGTTATCCTATATTAAACGAGTAACCCGAATATTTAAGAGGGAACAGGGCCTGCGATTCTCCATACCAATGTATTCCCCTTTTTTCTTCCTGAATAATGTCTCGCCTCTATAACATTTTTTTTTTCATAAAATCAATGTCTGCTGTAGACACGTCCCTGTTATTTCGTTGTTTTCAGCAACGTATTGGTAAAGAAAATATGACCCTCCAAAAATTACAAAAATGGCCCATTTTTACCGCCGTGTTTAGAGGACTACCAGACAAGTTGGAAAAGTGTTTAACATAAAAGAAAATGATAGTAACCTAGACATACTCTTTCTTATAATTTTAATGTAAAAAATAATTGAATCAGCTCTGTTTTCGAGGAGAAAACAGGGAAATACGAAACGTCGGTCTTGTCAATTTTTTTTGTAATATAATCGGTCTGAGCTGCAGCTGTCCCTATCGCCCTCTACGGAGGCAGACTTCAGGTAAGACGACGGCAATACTTTCTTCAAATACCTAGTTTTCAAATTCCTCGCCGGCCCTGTTCCCTCTTAAGAATCTCCTGGCCTACAAAACCTGTGTGTAGTCTAGGAGACTTAATTAAAATTTTATCCGTCGGTCGGCGGGTAGTCTCAAACGCCAATTAACTTCCACTATTATACATCACGGTTAAGGTTTACTTAGTGAACGCAAAGCTTTAAAATGTGTTCCGTGTTACTGGGCAGTTCGTATATAAACTTCTATAATGTACGGATACATTAAATATTAATATTGGGAACCTAATGGACTTTTGTTGTTTTTTCAGAAGTAGGTTTCACCATATTACCTACCATATTTTATTCAGTTGAGGACATTAGTCATATTTTTATTACCTCTATTTGCACATAAATACAAAAAAATATCCTTTGCCAGATCAGAGAAATATTTGAAAGGATACTTTCGAGCCTTCTGTAGACACTAAGGCTGAGATTGAAAAACGTTACTCACTCGTAGTTTGACTTATACATGTTCCCGTCTCTATCTTGCACTTGTAGTTCGACAGTTGTGCGTCAGTGACAGGAATATCGCTAGTACAAAGTACCTACGTTCTAAGTGGCGTCTTTGAATACCAGCCTGTGAGATATTTTCAAGAATATTGCTCATATACAGTCCCGAGCGCTAATATGTATCCACTTTTTAAAAGCGATTTTCTCATGGATTAACGACTTTTTTTTTAGATAAGACCTATTTCATATTAGTGTGGCTTCCAAAGTACTATGATCCTAACAAAATAAAATTACAATCATCACAGTAGGAGCAAATCACTTTTAAAAGTTGCTAAGTTTATACATATTAGTTTAGACTATACTGCACTGCAGCATTCTCTTTTTCCAATACACTTGAAATTTTAATAAAAGTTGGTTTATTTTAACACCGTGGGTATGATTCATTTATAACAATACTATTTAAAATTATTATGTTGAAGGCTGATATTAAACTTTTTAAATTTATTCGTTTATTCCTACGAAAGGTAGTTTAGTTTAAATTGAAATAACTATTACTTTACAAAAGCATACTTACACTGATTAAATCTATCTATTGAAAACACAAAATTAAGCTAATAAAAATACTAATCTAAACAATAAAAGTTTTAAAGCGTTTAAGCACTAATTTTAAAACTATTGGAATAGTTTTACGATGCAGTCAAAGTAGCACGTTAGTAGATAGGTAGGTACCATTATATATTCTGTAGTTTCATCCAAAAGCCTACGCTAATTGCAATGCAACACTCAAGAGCAGACAGTGCCTGCCACTGTGATCAGAAAGTACCGATCACAACATTACAGAAGTACTTAGGGGCCATTAAGTTACTTCACACGCTAAGACGAGTTATAAGCTCCGTGACATCTCAAGGCTCCCGCAGAAAGGCGCGACGCGATGGCGCGACAGGTCTCTGGTGTTACAATTTCTATGAAAACATCACGGAAATTGTTCTACCAGTGTCACATCACGCCGTCGCATCGCGCCTGTCTGCGGTAGCCTTCATGCAAGTATAAATCTAAAGTATTGAAACTCTTCAACTGTAACGAAAAACATTAAAATATTACAAACTCTATCTAAGATATTAATAAAGTATTTAAATTCCATGAGTTCAAAGTAATATGATAAAGACAAGATGATAAAATATTGTATCGTTCATTTGATTTGTTATGTTTTGTAAATGAAATATTTGAATAATTGTTGATTTTATAAAAAATAATAGTTTTAATTAGAAATCTAAATCAAAATAATATATATATATATTCTTAAATAATTCTGGAAGTGCTATTTTAATTTAATGATTTCTAAATTTAAAATAACAAAATATTACGTCACACCAGGGCGTCACACACTAATCGTATATGACCACCTGTGACGACGGCGGGGGACGAGGCTCTAAAAATCATGAAATTCGTGTGACGTAATGTATGAATGGCCCCTTAATGTTCGATGAGTTGGTATTCAGTGACTGCAGCGTCGAAGTAATCGGATTATTTCAGTTGATTCAGTGAATAAAAGCCTAAAAAGCAGTGCAAGCCTGGAAAAATAGATTTAGTAACAGACTCAAAATAACCCAACCGTTTTGAAAAAAAAATAACGAGTTGTTTTAAGCGAAAGGGTAATGAACACTTTTCTGTAGGATGTGGTTGTAAGTCCACGAACTGTCATGTTATTGTGGCTTTTTATTAGACCTGTCTACTGTCTAAGCAACTTAGCCAATCGTTATACCTACTACACCACTTCTATTGACACAAAGCAGCTTAATGAAACCTACAATGTGTTTTGTGTTTAGAGTCTTCTTCATGGCGCGTCGATTGCAATCTAAATTGAAGTCCATGAAAGGAGCTCAAACTCAAACTCAAAGCATTTATTTCAATTAAACCATTTACAGGCACTTTTGAATTATCAAGGGGTCAGTCAGTCTGAAATATGAAGCTAGTTGCCCATTCCAAAGCGTAGGTTCCTAGAGCTTCCTCGATCAACGTATCTATTCAGCAATACTACGTGTGAAGTGGCAAAATTGTTGATTTCCGCATTCAACGATTTTACCTCGCTGATTTGAAAATCCAAAACGTGTTCAATGCTTTTGCTCACCAGTGAACAAATTAGAAGCTGATGAAATTATCAGTGGTATAAAAAGAAGTCAAACAATGATAAGGAAAAAAAATTAAATCATGGTGTTTCTAACTTTGCAAATAAAGTTTTCGTTTTCGGAGTTCCAAAATGTTCAAATTAGATTGGTCTCTTTGAACTTACAATACTTAACAAAAAAGTTAATAATATACAAACTTGTATTTCACAGAATATTGCTTGTAGGTACTTCACTGAAATTAATCAATGCAGGTAAAGTTAAAACTCGGAAAAGTTTCAGATTGCTTGACTTAATAAAATTGCTTGCAAATGGAACTACTGGAATGTAATATTCATTCGCAAATAGCTGTCAAATATTTACCTGTTTTGATCAATTTGGCAATATTACTGAACTGAACTAGATAGAATATTAATAATGAATTTCAATTATAACATTGTATTGGATATTGTAACCGTTTTAGGTGAAAAAAAGGCATTTGGAATATTTCCAAATACTTTTTTTTGTATCTAAAACTAAATATTCAGTGTTACGATATTTTTGCATAAAAAAATTACAAAACAGTGAAATATTTGACAGCTATTAACAACGTTGCCCACTTTGTATAAACGCTCTTTAGCTCTTTTACAACGTTTTGTAATGGATACCACCTATTTATACTTTGTAAAAACTATTTAGGTATTAAAGCACACAAAATTACAGCAAATATGAGCTTTAAACTGTTTGCTAACCGACTTCAAAAAGGAGGAAGTTCTCAGTTCGTCGGAATCTTTATTTTATTTTATATTGTTTTTATGTAACACACATAAAAACAATATAAAACCGACCCCGATTACTCGAAGACAGCTGGACCGATTTTGAAAAATTTTTTTTTTGTTTGAATGGTTATATTCCCCAAGTGATACATCAGGTCAGGATCTGATGATGGGACCCTGGAGAAATCGAGATAACTCTTCAAATATTATCACACTTATGGGTAGTGATTTGGGTATTTTTATAGTAACTTGTGCATTTGCTCGAAAGCACAATGTTGGTGATGATCAACTGATGATGAAGCACACAGATAGCCACCGAAACTACTCTATAATAATTATTTCACGGGTTGCGATTCGATTACTTTAATATGGTTGCCGATTATTGTATGTACATTTACGTGATAAATTACAAAGACTAACAGAATTTACTGGTTGTGCTGTAATGGAAAATGTGCTTCTATAATATGTTCTAAGCCATAATTTCCTAGAAGAGCGTCATGAAATCAGTTAATTTCACCAGTATTTGACATTAAGGTATGAACAACCGCTCTGTATTTAGACAGTCGTTATTGTGTTTACCGTAACCAAAGTTTTAGTGCTATTCGATAAAAGCGATCGTGCACACAACCAATAATATAAACAAACCATAAAAACAATTTAACACTTTAAAAGCCAAAAAAAGATCGTAACAATAAAATAATTTAATAGCGTTTGAGGAAAGTACAGCCTGGGAAATTAATTGTTTATCAAATTGACACGCTACGTTAATTTGCCCTGTTAAAGTCATTTCATACAACTGTCAAAGAATGACAGTTGTGATTTGACTATATTAAACGGACAATTTAAATTAGTAGTCAATTTGAAAAGCAATTTATTTTCCTGACTGCACAAATTTAAAAGTTCTTCACCCTTTCCGTTATATGAAGTTGTAAAATATCGGAGTTTGCTCGTTGTTGTACGATGTTCAAAGACCTTGTTAAAAGTTTAAATTGTTGTTTAAATATAATAAACATTGCTTGAATAGATTCTGATTTTGTTTCTTCTGAAGTTTTCGTTACCTTTATAGGTACACACGGCTACACATCAAGCTATACTTTTCCAGTTTAAGCTGACCTCGCATTGTACGGAAATCCTATACAATGCGAGGTCAGCTTAAACTGGAAATGTATAGCTTGACGTGTTTTACATTCATATATCTAAAATTATTTGATACATTGATTTTCACCATTTCACGTACCTAATAGCGCAGAGCTTCTTTTTAAAGGACATGGATAAAGTCTTGCCCAGCACGGACAAAGACGTATTTTTTTTTAAAGCTTATAGTATTTAAAATCATGGCTTTCATTATGCCCTTCGATAATTCTAAAAAAATTATTTTCTCTGACTGGATAACTTTAGTGAATTCATTGCTATGTACAAAAATGCTAACAGTTTAGAGTTATGAAATAGGTATATAGTAGGTATTTCCTGTTTTTTCGTGTTAAAACAATAATATAAAATTTAAGTTTAAATACTTTACTGTTTATTTATTAGTACTACTTACCTAAAGTTTTTTTTTGTGAAATTTCTAACATAAATATAGGTACTGTGAAAATGGAAAACTGAAAATGTCCCGTAACTCTTTCAATAAAAAAAATAAGTTTTTCACATCATTTCCTAAATCCTTATAGGGCTAACCTTAAAACAAAAGTTACATATTATGTAATATACTGCACGAGCAATTATGTTTTTACTTTGCTTTATGCGAAATATTGAATTTAAGTTTATAATTTTGCACCTACATATTCGTAATATTAACGTACATGTCTAAACTTTTTATGGTAGCAGATGGTAGAGAGAGGCATAGTACGTGCTATGCCTTTCCTATGATAAATAAAATACAATTTGGGTACTAACGAATGACACGTCTTTAAACTTCGTTTCATAGAAGAGCAAACATGTTATTGTTGTCCTCTTCATCTCACCCAGCTGAAACTATTTAAGAGCTATCTACAAGACCGTAAACAATGTGTGAGGATTGGTAATGTTTTCAGCTATAATAAAAAACCACGTCCTTCGGAGTTCCCCAAGGAAGTATTTTAGGGCCTACACTGTCTTTGATATACATAAACGATTTTTGTAACCTAAATCTAGATCAAGGCCAAATTTATTCATATGCTGACAACACTGCCCCTCTAATTTCAGTTACTCAGAAAAAAAAAACAGCTTGTGCAACATGGGTTCCATATAGTTAATAAATGGCTTCAAAATAATTCACTAACACTAAATGCAGACAAGACAAATTACATTAAGTTTTCGATACGCAAGCAAACACCAACTAGCACTATCTCATCATTGCACAATTCCTACAGATAACCAATGTGTTTTTCCCAACATTAAAATGACAAATACAACAAAATACCTTGGTGTTATAATAGATGAAACACTTTCGTTCAATTATCATATTCAAGCTTTAAATAATAGAATTCGCAAGTTGAAATTTATTTTTAAAAAGTTACGCTATATTGCTGACCCAAAACTAGTACGACAAGTTTACTTTGATCTATGTCAATTAATATTAACTTACTGTATTACCACATAGGGTTGAGCGGATACAACAATGTTACTAACCATCGAGAGAGCTCAAAGCGCGATTCTTAAAGTGTCTACTTTCCGCCCTTTCCTTTTTATTACTAACCTCATAAACAAATCCTGTGAAGTATTAACAGTTCGACAACTATTTATAATGGGTATTAAAACAATACACAGCTTTACCCTACAGCACTGCATATACTAATAAAAGACGTAAAGAAACATGCTTTTGAATCCAAATTTTATCTGTACCTCGGCCTCTTCTCTGTAATAGACTAAACTCGAAAGCAAACATTTATTCCCTGAACTGATGCTCTCCAAAGTATGTCTTACGAAGATATTGAGAATTTACTAACTGTGTTAAAGTGAATATATGTACAAATTTCACCTATGTTAAGTATGTATCAAATTTAGAAACTAAGAGTTAAGTTACTCGACATAATATTAGAGATCTATTGTCAACCTGTTGATAATTTATTTATTTTATAAGTCTATTTAAGCTCTTCTCGCCTGAAACACAGGATTATCTAGTTCAGGCACGTAATTCTTAGGAATATAATTTACATTTAAGCAAAACTGTACTAATTTATATGCCTTGTAATTTTTTGAATATATTATTTTTATTATTCCATGCATGACATCACTGACGTGTCATTTGTTTTTATTTCATTTTAAATACAAATAGAATGCTCAGGCATTTTATGGTAGTCACTGACCGGGTATTCGCGTCTAATTAACATTCCATGATTTTATTTTGAGCATTGCGTTACAACACTTTTTGTTCATTTTGAGTCGATGGTAAATACATTTATTATGTTAGATGATTTGGACCCAGTAGGTGGCCACGCCAATCGTGGCATCAGTGGCATTTGTTAGGTCCTCAGAAGTGCTCCAGCACGACACCCTGGCTAGAGCATTAGCTATTGTAATCGCTCGAACCATGACAGTGTTTCAGGTGTAGGTAATGCTCGATTTTCCGCTCTCACTGGTTCAATGTTACGAATTATATTATCATTTATCATTCATGGTACGCACTGTAATGCTCACTTGGACGCATTCACTGTTAACATACATACTCGAATCTGAACTGTTACGTACGTTACACGTAAATGCTCCCGGTGTGTGACAACCTTAAGATGAGATCGTTGTCATGACAATAATAAAATAGTAACTGTTGATGACATCACATTTTCTACTAAATACTTATTTCTTTACTTATACTGAACATTTGTACTGAATGAAATTTTACCTTATTATTGAATGATTAGGTAATTATGTAGATTACCTTGTTTTGGTCAAAGAGTGTACCTATAGAGGTTTTGGGACAAAATGCTAACTTTGATTTGGTAAAATAAATTGTATACTATGTATGTTATGGAACAATGGGTGTTAATATTAAAATGATTCCTTGTCCATGTATACATCTTTTTGGGGCTGACTGTACCATAAAATGTAAACCTAAAGAAAATAAATCAAACCTAAGAAAAACTAATTCAGTTGATTAACTGAAATTATTGTATACTGTGGCATGGATTTTCCGCGAAAGGGTCGGCGGCGTATCGTAAATAAAATACGTCGGTCTACATTTGGGGGTGGTGGAGGTAGCGTTTCAAAGGCCTACCGGGACCGGAAATCCTCGCCTTAAAATAATAATACTGTACGAGTGTATTAAAAAGGACGTTTGTTGCTTTGTTTGTTCCGCTTTCACGCTAAAACGGCTGAAGGGATTTGGATGAAATTTGGCACATGGGTAGACCATGACCTCGGTTAGGACATAGGATGGACTTTTTATCCCGATATTCCCACGGGATCGAGATTTATGCGAGTGAAACCGCGGGGCACAGCTAGTTGTTGATAATTACAAGCGGGCGATGTCACGGATAGGAACAAGGTAGTGATTTGTGAGATGTGCTGTCACATCTCACAAATCACTACCTTGTTCCTTAATGAAATGATTTCGCGCCTCATTTAAGATATTCGGGGCGAAGTGTAACCGCGCCGCACCAATTATCGTACCTAAATCGCGCTTCGCAATACACAAATTGTATTTTATTTACATATTATAGGAAACGAATAGCACGTATATGATTAAACTTTTGTATGGTAGCAGAGTTTATTATTACTTACATGTAGGCGCAAAATTATAAACTTAAATTCAATATTTCGGATATCGCAAAGTAAAAATATAATTACTCTTTCAGCATATTACTTAGTTGTTAGAACTTTTATTGTAAGCTATAACTAAACCCTATAAAGTTATAGGAAATGATTTGAAAAACTTATTTTTTTTATTGAAAGAGTTACGGGACTTTTTCAATTTTCCATTGTTCCACAGTACCTATCTGTTAGCATTTCACTAATAAAAAGTTTAGATAGTACTAATACAGCAACAATGAAGTATTTTAATTTAAATTTTATTATATTGTTATAGCACGAAATACCTACTTTATACCTATTTAATAACTCTAAACTTGTAGCTAGCATTTTTATACACTGAAAGAATTAACTAAAGTTATCCAGTCAGCGAAAGTAAAAAAGTTTAGAATTATCAAAGGTTATGTGGAAAACATATATTTCTACTATACTATTTCCGCATAACATTGTGGGAAAATATTAATTTAAAAGAGATTATTTAATTGTTTGTTTTATTTTGATTACCACCATTTATTTGTCGATTGTCATTACAAGGTCAATCGTGTGTGAGGGAGCAGTAACAAAGCCACAAGACACCTGTCTTGTGGCTTTGTTACTGCTCCCTCGACCGACTCGCTTTGCATCACGGACTTTGCATCTCTCATACATTTCGATTTACTTTGGTTACTCGCACTTTGGACAGCTGATTTTGTCCTATTTCTAATGGAGAACCGGCGCTGCATTAACTGTGGTATAGCGACGTTTCGCATTAGGAGCCATTTTTTGGATTCGGATGAAATCCAATCTGTTGCACAAAAACTTTTGACACTTGAAACTTGAGACCTTGAAACTGACTTTTTCGTGCATAACACTTTTTCGTTACGTGACGATTTCTACTAGTCAACTCTTACAGTTAGCCGCGATACGGAACTTCATTCCAAAATTGAATTCATTGTTAATCGAATATTCGTGCTGGCCGTTCCTTTGTAATTTATGCCTAGGAATATCCATGTTCAAGTTATTAATATTTTTCTGACATCATTAATAAAAATAAGTAACAAATTTAAAAGGGTGTTCCAATTGATTGGCCTGAGGAATTTTAATAGAAATAATTTAAAAAAAAGTCTTACATTTCTAAATTCAATAAGAAACGAACTCCACTCTGATTCAATGAACTTCAGTTTCTTGTTTCACAGATTTTACACCTGAAAACTGACTGAACTTTTATCTTTGTAAAACAACTCCGTCTGTGCCGTTACTCCCCATGTCATCAAACTCGTTATCCGAAGTTAAAAACTATTGCAACGCCTGCCATCGTTAACTTTCAATTTATTTTACGTTCTAGCAAAGCCTTTTAGTTTATCGTCAATTTACAGCGGGTTTACGTTTTAAAATCGAAAGATAAAGGCACACTAGGTAATTGACAAGAGAGAAAGAAAAGAAAGAAAATAGGTAAGTTTAAGAAAAAAAACAAGAAAATAAAAATAACAATATGCGTCACATCCACGAAAAAGGCCATCGCTCAGCATAATTCAAAAGTCATTTATTCAAACTAGGCTGAGAATTAGCACTTTTCAAACGTCAAAATTACATAAGACAGTCCCCCGAAATGCCCACCCTTCACCACTTTCTAGTGCTTTTGCTGAATGCATAATGCTGGGACCCTATGCGAGACAGAGCCCCAGCGCAGATTTTCAATAACAGCCGGCGTTGACGCGATGACGTCAGCTGGTGCAGCATATAGAGAAATATAATAACAAAATAAGACAAAAATAAAATAAACACAATAGTTAGTCCTAAATATATAAAATATAATATTTAAAATGGCAAACAATATCATGTTGGAAACAGCAATATCATCTCTAGTATCGGCACGAACTTAATAATTGTATATGAGAATAGCTGATAACCAAACCAGTTGGCAAGATGGTAGCACGGTTCCTCAGTATGTGACAGACGTATGTACTGCCAGGGAAATTAATTGTTAAGCAAATAAAAACCCAAAGTTAATTTACCAATTCTGTTGATAGCCCTACACTGTCATCTCATGCCTATTAAAACTGTAATTTGAAAACATTCTAAATACTTTTAAAAGAGTAACCGTGGTGTTTCCTCCCCTTAAAAATCAACCACAAATGGTGTTATTTGCTGTAGATACTTTCTTAATTTTTAAGGTAGATAGACGTGCTACAAATTTTGACGACGTAAATAACGCCCTACTGCAGGTCCAAAATTGGTTCACTGCTAATAATTTAGTATTAAATGGAAAAAAACTAAGTGCATAAAATTTTCTTTACCAAATGTCAAAAGTAGTAATTGTGAGATAGTATTGAATCAAGAGAAACTAGAATTTGTCGATAAAACTGTTTTCCTGGGGATCACGCTCGACTCAAGGCTACAATGGGGTCCTCATTTAACATCTCTTGCAGGACGGCTAAGTTCAGCAGCATATGCTGTCAGAAAAATCCGTCAATTTACTGATGTAGATACCGCGAGGCTAGTCTATTTCAGTTATTTTCATAGTATCATGTCTTACGGTATTTTACTTTGGGGACGGGCTGCAGACATCGAGTCTATTTTTATTCTGCAGAAAAGAGCGATCAGAGCCATTTATTATCTCCGCAGGCGCGACTCTCTTAGGGAACTGTTTAAGGATATTAACATCATGACGGTACCTTGTCAATATATCTATGAAAACATCATGTACGTAAGAAAATCATGGGGTACTGTTTAAAATGTTATAATAAAATTCCTCCCCACATAGTTCAACTTAATGAGACGAAATTCAAATCTTGTATAAAACGCACACTATGTAGGCAGGCATATTATAAGTTGGGGGATACATCACTGATAAAAATGCTTGGCTCAGTGCTGGTCCTGCTCCACAACTAATTGACATACACACTGATTAACATTTTGAAAATACTGATGGAGCTGCTGAAGATTGTAAGACCATTTTTGTATTTTATAAACTCAATTTCCTTTGTATTATATAATTGCATAGCACAGGTGTGAGTACTATGTACTAAAGAGCTACCATTTACCGGGTAATATGTAGTATTACATTGACTTGAATGTGCCCTGGCAGCTGTGAGTATGTCATGCTCACTCAAATGTCTCGCTGATGGTGGCGTGTGTGTTGGATCATTTAGCTCCCTTCAAAATGGTTGAGCTAAATGGTGCTGATCCATGCGTCATGTTCGTGAACGGGCGCCGTCAGTTGGGACTGGTCATCTCTTAGCTGCCATGGCTTATTTTAATTTATTTTAAGTTTTTGAATGATTCTTTTTTTCTTTTTATTACGGACGCTTTTACGAACGTGCACGTCTTATTACATTGTTCTCACATGCATAATTTCAAAATGAATGATGTAACCAATATTTTGTATCAATTTTATATTTTATTTAAAAGAGTGTCCGTGGAGTTTCTTGCCCGTTCTTCTCCATAGGTACCTACTACGCTTTGGAATGGGCAACTAGCTTCATATTTTTGACTGACCGACCCCTTGACAATTCAAAAGTGCCTGTAAATGGTTTAATTGAAATAAATGCTTTGAGTTTGAGTTTGAGTTTCCTGTCGGCTCTTCTCCATAGGAAATTACCAATTGGAACCGGAAATATGTGAAATAAAATATTTTGAATTTCAAATAACTGTCACAGAATGAAAGTTGTGATTTGAATATGCGGATTTAGTTGTAAGTAGTCAATTTGCTTAACAGTAAATTTCCCTGGCTTTACTTTCAGGATGTTCCAGATTTATATACAATTATATTTAAACATAGGTCTTGTGGAGGCTAGTTAAATTTACCCATGATTTTCCTGAGTTAGCGCGCACGAGTGACAATCGTAAATGCGAAAGCGAGCAAAAAAATAATTGTTTACGTCACGTCATCACAGTGGAGTGCACTCATGAAGGAAGACAGTCACCAAACTTTTTAGAAATCTTGGCGTCATTTGTTGACATATATTTGGAGGAAACGGTCAATATTTACGAAATCATAAGACGAAAAAGAAACATTGCAAGAAGAATACTGGGTGCACCTCCTTAGGTGTGACATGCGAATAAATGGAAAGTTTTACAACCGTTCATAAACTTCGACAACACCTAAAGAATTATGTTCTATATTTTCTAATGAATGTTGGAAGTTTAGACGAATTACTGCACCTTTTACCTGCATACACATACAAAAATTCGAACATTAGTTTATGATCTTGATTTGTTTGATCTATCGGCGCAATATTATTTATATCGTCCTCATACACAGTCACGCTCTGTGAGAAGATGCTGACACCATATTATTTGCGTGTTGTTACCTTGTCGATAGTTGGATAGTGAATGGGGAGCGGGAACTCAAAAAATGACTAACACTTTTGTCATCCGTGCGCGCGCGTCTATTGAAACCTAGCGGCGCGGTGAGTTTTGTCATGGGGTTGTTCGCGGGTCGGCGGACGAAACTGTCACCAAGTGGTCACGGCGTTACGTGCGAGCATCTTCATACATATCCACAGACCGAACAAGAGTGGCAAAACAGTCACGGTGACAAATGTCACTCGTGCGCGCTAGCTCAAGCATAAAATGACGCCATAGTATGGGAGATAAAATGAGGCAAAGTTAGAAGTGAGGTAACGCAGCACATTTTAGGCACCACAAGGCGTACCGATATGTTTAAAAGTTTTGATTGTAAACAAAGCTTGGCTCTAAAAATGTTAGTACTGTTCGTGACATTTAGCATTTTATTACGTCAGAAGTTATTACTGTTTTAAAGGTATTCGAAGGATGTTTGATGTGCTGTCCACGGAATTTGAGATGTAATTTGAATTCAGGTGTTTTTATTCCATGTTCTTTCAGTAAAGTTTGTTCTAATAGTTCGTTTTTTCTTGCCAATTAGTTTTATTACTATTTCTATTAGTACATTTTTTTCATTCTTCAAAAACTTTTATCCTAAGTTGTTTTTTGTTTGTTTCAGGTACGTTAATGGTGACAGAGAAATATGTTTTATTAAATGGCCCGACGGCAGTTACCCCTCATCAAGAACTGATTATGTGTGAGTATTATAAACTGACGAAATGTGGGTCTACTAGCTACCTGCTCCTCTGCCTAACCCTTCAGGGATTACAGGCGTGATGTTATGTTAGGTATTTGAATTGCTTTAGGTCCATGATAAAGATGCATCTTTCTGATAATATGCATCTCTATAATCCATTTGAAATAAGATTAGATATTTAAATAAACCTTTTTTACAGCCCGTTCAACTGATTTTGACTTCTATTGCATTGGAGGGATGACAAATGACAGCTGCAGTAATCAGTTGGTATTGTAACCACTTTTATTTTTTTTATTTCATCCCGGTATAGAAGTCAAAATCGGTTGCACGGACTGTATTTTTTTTTTCTTTAAATGTCTAATCTTATTTCAAATGGATGATATAGTGCGTGGTACTTTCTGGCCGCGCCACAGTCGCATTCGCATCCGATGTACGACGATGTACGATCACATATAGTACCTATATGAACTGATATTTGGAATTTAATTCACCTAGATGTAATATATTTGCATCAGAAACTATTAAATTTGTATTCTGCACTGAAACACGTGTAAGTCCGTAGTGCTATTGAATTATAAATCTATCTATTGCCTATTGGTAACTTTTTCAGAGTAATTACTATATTCAGAATACAATGTTCTGTTACCATATAGCTTACAAGATCCAAAATAGTAACAAGTAATCAAGATAAACGTCAATTAAAGCACTCGTCCACTGCTGGATGAGTGGTAGGCCTCTCCCAGGCTGTGCCACAACACCAGCTGTCTTTTTAAGGTTGTCGGTCCATCTAGCTGGGGAGCGTCCCACATCGCCCATCGATACACGGTCTTCACTCCAGGAATCGTATGCTCCATCGGCCACTGCTCCTTCATCAATTAAATAATAATTCTGTAACAGTGAACGAACCAGTTTTTCCAAATTCATTCAAGCATTGCATGTTATCAGAAAACGTCTAAATCAACTCTGAGAAATGGTCTTTCTTCTCATTGATCCAAAAATACACGTGAAAGAAAACCCTCTTTTTGTAAACCTCGTGAAGGTCACCGGTTAGGTTAAGCAGATTTGAGCTCTGACCGAACAAAAAATACATCTTAATAGGGTTCCTAGACTGTAACAAAAATATCTTCTTAGAAAAGAATAGGTACCGATTACATTGAATCTTTTGTCGCAAATAAATAAACCTTTTTAAACCCAAGGCTGGGGAAGGCACGTAGGAAAAATATTCACTGAATTAAAAATCGTGCCTAGGAGCCCAGGCACCGATATATTCTAATATATTGCTAGAATTCTTGAATGTATATTGAAATTTCGTCGATTTTTATTTTGAACAGCCTGTATTTGTTAGACACCGTGTGTTCAGAATTGAATTTAGAGAAACTGCTTTAAGTCTAATTTACACGTTTTCAATCCAGGCGAGAGCGAAATTTTATTTTTTCAAGAAAAAGCCTGATTATACAGCAAATAATGTTTATTTATTTATTTATTTGTTATTACTACTTACATTTGTTTTTACAGGTCGGAACCCAATACAAAAATGTAGTCATAATTTCCACACTCAGAGACGTCACCCAAAAACCGATTAGACACCACCACCAACTAAAATGAAGTCTTTAATGTGTGTTTAATGTTAGGTACTTACGAGGACCAAGTATTTTAAAGTAAAATTACGCTTTCACTATGTAAAAGGTACATTGAACAGTTATTTTTGAATCCTGTTATGATTTGCATCAAGCTTGATGTTTGATTAGCAAGTCTAACAGTTCACCCGAGCTCATCTAGGTACAAAGTTTTCTGAAAGTTTTAATCGATTTTATATTACCCAGTTATAGCAGCGGATATAATTCCGCGGTTTATCCCCTTCAAGTTTTGTTTTTGTTTCAATAGCTTCGGATTATTTCCTCCCACGATGTTTATTAAAACTCTCCAAATGCAATTATTAAAACTCTCCATACGCTTGGTATTAGTCAAATGTTTGTGTACCGGGCTATTAATAGGTACAATGAGGCCTCCTCTGTTTGTGACAGAAAAAGATCTGGCCGTCCACGTAGTGTTCGTACGAAAAAGGTGGTCAAAGCAGTAAGGGAAAGAATTCGAAGAAATGCTGTCCGAAAGCAAAAGATTTTATCTCGGGAGATGAAGATAGCACCCAGAACCATGTCGTATATTTTAAAAAGATGACTTAGGACTTGCAGCCTATAAGAGACGCACTGGTCATTTTTTAACTGATAATTTAAAAAAAGAATAGGGTGGTAAAATCGAAACAACTACTGAAGCGGTACGCAAAGGGACAGAAAAAAATTGTTTACTCATGAGAAAATCTTTACAATTGAGCAACATTTTAACAAACAAAATGACCGAATTTATGCTCAAAGCTCTAAGGAAGCTTTCCAATTAGTCGACAGAGTGCAACGTGGGCATTATCCGACTTCAGTGATGGTTTGGTGGGGTGTTAGCTATGAAGGAGTGACAGAGCCATATTTTTGTGAAAAAGGTATCAAAACATCGGCACAAGTGTATCAAGATACCATTCTTGAGAAGGTAGTTAAGCCCCTTAACAACACCATATTCAATAACCAAGTATGGTCCTTCCAACAAGACTCGGCGCCGGGTCATAAAGCTCGGTCCACGCAGTCTTGGTTGGAAGTGAACGTTTCGGAATTCATCAGAGCTGAAGACTGGCCGTCGTCTAGTCCCGATCTTAATCCGCTGGATTATGATTTATGGTCAGTTTTAGAGGGTACGGCTTGCTCTAAACGCCATGATAATTTGGAGTCCCTAAAACAATCCATAAAATTGGCAGTGAAGAATTTTCCCATGCAAAGAGTGCGTGCTTCTATTGATAACTGGCCTCAACGTTTAAAGGACTGTATTGCAGCCAATGGAGACCACTTCGAATAAGCTTTTTATATTTTAAATTGTTTTATATTGATGTATTAAACTAACACATTGTAAAAGTAATAAATATTATTTGCAATAAAAAAACATTTTGTCTTCGTGACAATATTTATGGCAAGACTAGGTATTTTTCTGATTTTGTTTACTGCAGTGGATCAGATATTTTAGGCATTATAAAACTTGCATTTATGCACGTATTGGTCCTCTAGTCCCCTTAACGGTCAGTGTAGCGACGCTTTGAAAAGGCCTATGTCCAGTATTTCAGCTGAAATGATGATGATGATTGTGAACCAGTCTTATCAAGGGATATATATCGTGCTACCCAGTGTTTGGTTTATGGAGGTCAGATAAGCATGGCGGTCCGCTGCATCCGGTAACGACTGGGAGCTGACCTAACATTGTTGGGAAAAGTCTAGGCAGATGATTATATATTTCATATATCGATCGCTTAACCTAATGTAGATAATAAAGTCATAATATTTTTATAATTATATTTATACAGACTTACCTACATAAACACAAGTTTTCACCATATTTATCTCTGTCAATGCATACACATACCCCCACATAGGTACAAGTAGATAACCTGATAATAGTACTGTGTTCGTTCTAAAACAACTGAGATACGAGTATGTTCAAATTATAGGCGAGGACGCTGGCACCCTAAACTCAAGTTAAATCCTACTTTGGGTGTCAGAGTTCATCGAAAACACTCTTTCCCATAGTTGTAATGCTGCATAGTGTTAAGTGTTCATGTACAGACGCCAGCACATCAACCTACTACAATCTGTCAAATTTATTTAATAGATTTTCAACTTTATCACTGAAGCATAAGGTTCAAAGTTGATTGGGAAAATTTGACAGTTTCGGGTAGGTTGACCTGCTGGCGTCTGTATAACTGAAGGTAATAAATACTTTTTTATTTTGTGTATCATCATCATTCACTGGCCCATATCGCAATTTATTTGAAGTCGCAACACGTCCTTTTCTCTATTATCTTCCATATTTCTCTATTAGTCATTCCCCTTTCTTAGTCTTCTCCTTATCATCTTCCACATATCGTTTCTATGTTCTTCCCCTACTCTAATAGCCATCACATACTCAAAACTTCCCTCACGATATTTCCCTCATTCCTCCGTATTTTAACGCTCATTTTCTTTGTAGGTATAACTTGGTGTTTCTGGCTGTGACGTACGTGGTGCCTATGTTAGTCATGGTCTGGGCATATGCGCGCATGAGTGCAGCCCTAAGAGGCCGAGCAATCGGTGAATGCACGCATCATCAGATGCAGGTCGTCAGGTCTAAGAGAAAGGTGAGTTATGTGTGATAAAGTGCATATAAATGAAGAATTAAGCCTCGTGAAGACTGGCGCGACGCAACTTCGGTAATGGTTCTACCGTGAAGTTTTCTTAGAAATTGTTATGTTAGAGTCGCGTCGGGTCCTGGCGTCGCCCTAGTCAGCACCAGGCTTTATTTGGAGGAATAAAAAACACTTGTACGAAACAAAATACATATAAAACAAATTCTCTTTTCCTGTCATTGTGTAGTGAATAAATTATTTAATTCTACAGCATAGAATTCTTGATGATTTGACTTCGTGCAGGCACATCACTGTATTGCACCCGTGTGAAGCAGGGCGAATAGCAAGTCTATTATATTTGAAAGATAATATTGAACGGACATAGGTACTTAAGTACCACCTAACATGACGGATCATTTACTAAGTAAAGAGTAGGCGACGCTTTCTGCCATCCGAGCCTTCATTTCTACAGAGAGGAACAGGAAATTATTTTACATACAAAGGCATACCTACCTAATACGTACATAGTTTGGGAAATCTGCGTGTGAAAGTTGGTACGTAAATGGTGAAGTGTCGAGAAGATACTTCAATCCCACCAAAAACAATTTCATGTAAAATGTTGCCAAGACGAGACCATAAATTATGGCTCGCACTGTCAAAAAGTTATCAGATCTCATATAGCGCCAAGCTACTAATTCTACACAAATTCAAATTCAAAAGAATTAGGTAGGTACCGTAACTTATATTGTAAAATTCAATTTGATTTTACTTCTCTTTTATGATCTTCATTGTCCTCGCGCTCGTACGTAGGACATATATTTTAAGAAAAGGTTATCATACGTCGTAATCTCTACTTCTTTTTTATAGATTTTGTTACCAAACTTTTCCGTACCTACCTAGATACAAAGCTCCTTTACCGAAAAAAAAATCCTTGGTACCATTTTTTTTTCTATCCAATTCATAAGTAGAATCGAAATGATTATAATTTTATTCGAATTTTGTAGGCATTTACTATTATGGATAACAAGCTGTAGGCATTTCGATATGTACCTCCGGCCACTGTCGCTGTCATCTCGGGTTGAGGTCGATGGTGACTTATGGTGGACGCCGGTTTTTATCAGCATAATCAGACTTTAATGTAAAATATCAGCGTAAAAAATTGTTGTTAACGTAATGGTCTCACTGCTGGGACAAAGGCGTAATGTGGGCTGTAATCCACCACGCGGGCCCAGTGCGGGTTGGTAGATGTCACATGTCTTCGAAGTTTTGGTTGTTAGACATGCTGGTTTCTTCAAGATGTTTTCCTTCTTCGTTTTGAGAGCAGTGGTACCTACTTTACCTTGGGGAAAACGTAAATTTAAATATTATTTTACATGTACATAATGATTTCTCAGCCTACTCGAAAAATAAAGGAAGATGGAGACCTGAAAACAGAGACTTCCGTTAATTTACCTAATTGAGGATTCAGCCTTTTGGAATTAAATAGTCGACCCAAAACTGAGGGAACATGTTTCATACTTAATTTCTTATAAATATTTAGCTGGGAATTTAAAGTAGGGTAGGAAACTCCTTAATAGGGCACGCACACCCGATCCTTTTTAGTTTCAGTCCTTTTTTAGTCAAGGAAATGAATGCTTAATGTTAGTTTTCTGTGTGCATAATGTGATGTTCTCTTATTACTAACTAGCTGCGCCCCGCGGTTTCACCCGCATAATTTTCGATCCTGTGGGAATATCGGGATAAAAAGTATTCTATGTGTTAATACAGGTTATAAACTATCTGTGTGCCAAATTTTATCCAAATCCGTTTAGGAGTTTTAGCGTGAAGAAGAGACAAACATACATACTCACAAAATTTTGCCTTTATAATATTAGTAAGAAGTAAGGTATGATAGTAAGATAAGATAAGATACGTGTTTCAGGATTTTTTAAGGTGAATTTAAGGCTCCCAAAATAAGTTGAAAGAAAAAAAATGTATATGTATGGTATGTATTAAATAATAATATATATGATAGGTATAAAATATCATTTATATTATTACATATGACAATTGATAACAATGTGGGATAAAATTAAAATGAATATAAAACCCACTCTAGCACTACCTTATTTTTACTTCATTAAAAAACGTCCGTGGTCTGTAATATATCTAACTACATCAAGAAACTGAAATTCGTTGATTCTCAATAATAGTAAATCTATTATTTCAGACAGTATTACAGTCCATATTATACCAATACAATTTTAAGAATATTATTACAACAGTAATTAACAGTTTATAATCAGCAATAGGTATATATACTAATGAGTATATAATATATAAGAATAACATAATAATGAGATCAATTTATATTTTGGATGGATATGACGGATTTTACCTTATATGGAAAATTAACGAATTTACCTAGGTAGGTAACTTATATTGCCAAGTTAAAGTTCCTAATGATACGAGCTGAAACTCAATGAGAAAAAATAATTCAAATTTACCCTCCGCGGAATGCGGGATAATTAATGTTCAAGACCATACTCTCCATTCATGCCACCCTCTTAATTCCTATTTAAAAAGAAAATTAATTTTCTTAAAGAATAAATACTAGGGTCATCCATTAATGAAAAATATTTTCTGAATAAAACAATCAACAAAAATACAACTTAAGTAGCTGACTTTCCAGGCAGCAGCAGATCACAATTAAAATTGTAAAGATCCAATGAAAAGAAATGGAGGCAATTAGCTTAGCCCGGAAAACAATTAATAAATTAGCGTCTGCGGGTAAACAAGGAGGCCATTGGTACATTCCTTAAGGGTTTGTGTAACGCTGTTGACCTTGGCCGCACAAATGCGCGTCACGCTCACGCCGCCGGCCGCGCCGCCACCGCCACCGTTTATCTATACCTACTATATATAATATTATATAGAGGAAAGATTTGATTGTTTGTATTGAATAAGCTCCTAAACTACTGGACCGATTTGAAAAATTATTTTACCATTAGAAAGCTTAGTTTTCAGGGAGTAACATAGGCTACTTTTTATCCCGGGAAAAATAACGGGTCCCGCGGGAAAGACCACGGGAGCGAAGCCGCGGGCAATGTGCTAGTATTTAATATTTTGTTGGTTTACATAAAGCATCAAATTTCATTCGAAATTCAGGTTCCCGCAATTTAAAAGAAAGGATAAAAATGGTTATAATCGCTAAAAAGACCGCGCTTGGCACTGCTATTTCATCGATATTTAAATACTTTTTATATTGAAGATTAACATATAATTATATTTTTCGGGATTTAATGCAATAACTGTTACCTACGGAGAAAAATGGTTGCAATGTGTGTTCCGCAACTTTCCAGGCAGCAGCAGATCACAATTAAAATTGTAAAGATCCAATGAAAATAAATGGAGGCAATTAGTTTAGCCCGGAAAACAATTAATAAATTAGCGTCTGCGGGTAAACAAGGAGCCCATTGGAACATTCCTTAAGGGTTTGTGTAACGCTATTGACCTTGGCCGCACAAATGCGTGTCACGCTCACGCCGCCGGCCGCGCCGCCACCGCGACCGTCACGTTTACGGCTAAAAGTCGCCAAAAACATGACAGGCAATAATTGCAAAAAAATAATCAACAGTCCTCTGTTATAATTAATATTTTGTTGGTTTACATGTTTACATAAAGCATCAAATTTCATTCAAAATTCAGGTGCCCGCAATTTAAAAGAAAGGATAATAAAAATGGTTGTTATCGTTAAAAAGACCACTCTTGGCACTGCTATTTCATCGATATTTAAATACTTTTTATATATTTTTCGGGATTTAATACAATAACTGTTACCTACGGAGAAAAATGGTTGCAATGTGTGTTCCGCTTGATCAGGAATGCCTCGCCTTAATTTCACAATCTTCGTACGGATCTGATCTCTTAAGGTTTATGTAAGTACTCATCAGAATTTCAATTACTAACAAGATTTGGAAGTGACGGCGACTACGGCAAACATAATAATGGAGGAATCATCGCGAACTTTGGTTTTACTTGCAAGGAAACTATTAATGGTTGTTAGTTTTTGTCTCGTACTAATAGGATCCAGAGAATCTTTAATACAGTAGGTACTAGCCTACTGTAAATTGTAGTAAACGTGTTTGTTTTTTATCTCACTCTATAAACTTAACGCCATCTTTCCATAGGGGTAAGCAGAAAATACAGAACCTGCTACTGCTACTTATCACAGCCTAAATTTATTTATTTATTTAAACATACATACATCTACCATTACAGCTAACCAATGCGGTAAATGCGCCTTAATGAATACTTATAAACTAATACCTATAACTAATTACAAACAAAGCATTCCTTGTGAATTCACCCAGAGAACAACAGAATAGGTCCGTCTCACTCGCTATGAGGTTGAGCGTGCGGAGTGCACGCGTCAGCGGCGCCTCTTTTAAAAGGTTGGTCCGAGCGCGCGGCTCCACTAGCAGTGGAGGCTGCCGTCGCACGTACGTCCTTTTCATCAATTTATGCGCTCAATATTATTTTACATGATATTTCGCACAAAAAGCATTCCATTGTTGTATTTAAGAAACCTTATAGTATCAGCAATATAATTTAAGCCAAATGAAAGTTTAGACATGCACGTGGGGGTTCGGTCTTCTGTATTTTCCATCTAAAAATTCTAATTTTCCTAAGATCTGTCTATTTATAGGTAAATAAAACAAATTGTAGCGAACAAGAAAGTAGTACTTATATTTTTCAAAATTATTTAAATGACGAAGTAGGTGTATACAATGCAATTATTTAGTCTGCATTTATCTCAGGCACATCCAGCAAATCCAGAACTGATTGAGGAATGCAGCCAGTGGGTTTAAACCTAGCTCTTCGTAAACTCGCTATAAGTGGGTCCGATGATATAAGCAGCATATGCAGAATATCTTCCACATTTTGTCTCCTTGAAAACTTGCGCGCGTGAAATTCGCGATAATTTCTTACATCTTTGTTTCGAGCCTCTTGGGCTTCTTCGGATAGCGACCCTATCGGCATTATCGCTTTTTCCATTATTAAGGTACCGTGGATCAGCAGCTTGTGCACCCTTTGAGGCATATAAAACCAGCTGTAGTCTCTAACATACAAATCGGCTGTGTGCGCCGCAAATGCTTCAAATGCCGGGAGGTTGACAGCAAAACCAGAACATATAGTTCGCAGAATCGTAGCGAGTCTATCTATTAGCTCCTCATTTACGCCTGTAATTTGTGAAGCTAGTTTTGGATTTTTAAAAAACTCTCTTGCTACATTTCCTGTGTTTGAGCTGCCATAGCCTTGCTTAGGCAAGTCAACAAGGAGATTCATTTCTGTTCGAATCCTTTGTTGTATATGTTTCTTTTTCGCATCTGTGGAGGCCTTGTTTTGTGTAGAAATTTGCCACTTTTTTATATCTAACCTGTACGCGATATGCAGAACGCACTCTAAACACTTTATCCAAGCATGTAGGCTAGACATCCCAAGTTGCAGAGAATCTTTATTGGTTGGTCTCGCACGAACTAGGTCCAATTTGTTCATCATGCTTGGAGTGGCTCCACATACATGGCAGTTTTGATTGGCAGTACCTGAAAGAGTGCTGCAGGTTTTGCCATCTATCATAGTTAGCGTCAAAATTGGGTGAAAAGTATACTGCTATCCTTCAATATCTATTTTTGTCGGAACCAACCTCTCGATCTGTCCTTTGATATTGTCAACTTCCTGCTTAACAAAGCCTGCAGTCTCCTTATGAAAAATCACTTTAATAGGTCTACAGTACTTTGTCGAAGAGGGTACTGGATTTTGCCATAGAACCACGTCTCTACCAGCTTTGATTTGAAGAGGTACTAACATTATTAAGAACAAACTCGCGTCATCATTGCTGTTGTCTTCAAAAGCTTGATGATATCGACTCTGTCCCGAAGCACCATCACAGCCCCACTTGAATATGACGTTGATGTTACTGGTGTCATATTTGTCTATGTTTGCTTTCAACACTTCTTGTAGTGCAAAGGCGAATCTCTGTATAGTGTGATTCAACAGAGACTGAAGTGTCACTGTGCCAGATATTTCAGTGATTTCTATATCAACAGGGTATGTCTCTTTCTTCGCTTCCAAAAGTCTATTATAGGATGGAAATATGTTGGCCTTAAACTCTTTAGATGTCTGTTGGATATCTATGTATTGATCTTTAGTTAGCTTATTATCTACGTACATGGCTAAAGCGCGTTCATTGGTCATCTTAATTGGTAAATTTTCTGACGGAGTAAGGCGTTTTTTTACTTTATTAGCTCTTTGAGGTGATGCTGTCGGACTTGAAATATGCCTGAAAACTCTTGCAGTATCCCTTTTGCCATCTGCTCTCAGACTCATTTGAGTAGCTAGTGATAGTTCCTGGCTAGAGGCCTCTCGAACGAGCTTTTGTAACTTTCGCCTTTTCGATGACCGACTGCATTCTTCAAAAAATTTACGTGGGCGTCCTCGCCTCCTAGTCACGTGTTCACCATCACCAACTACATCTCGTACTACTTCACAATCTACATCCACAGTCAGGCGACCATCTAACCATTCTTTGTTTTGTTGCAAAAATGTTTTCTTGCTACGATAACAATTTTTCCATTTCACGAGCAATTGCACACAAAAATTGTAAATTTTATTTTTGAATGTGCCCCCCTTAATGCATCGTCGAAGTCTTGTAAATTTGTTGTATCCGTCAAATATTTCAATACAGCTTCAAATTTTAAAGAAGAAACAGGTTCATTTCGCCAGATGTCGAACAGCTCACTCCGCTTTACTCCTTCCGCCAGGTCTAAAAAGACACATAAAAATAGTTACTGTAAGTTGCTGCAGCCAAAACGTAATTTGCCAGAATGTCACTTAGTTACACTACACATACATAATAATTTCAAGACCAACAACTACCAACAAAAATTGTTGCGGTCCATTAATCATGAAATAATAACTTTTTTTTTTACTAAATTACTAGTTGGTTCTACGGTTCCTTTATTTAACTTTGAATGCAAAAATCGAATTAAAAGTTAAATACTGTTGATGCTCATACCTTTACGCGTTTGTTCCATGGCACCAGTTGATCACTTCACATTTGAAAGAACCGTTTGGTCGCCTCGAAACAAGTGGACCGACTGACCGACGACGCAGCGTAGCGCTGTGTGCGCGCAAATATGTCGCGACTTGTTTGTTCTTTCGTTCAGTAGCGCGCGAAATGTCAAAACACGGCGTGTTGTGAGTTGCCTGACTATCTGGGTGTTTGGAAAAAAATACTGTAAATAGATCGCATCAACTAAAATTAAAACTTTTTGCGCACGTAGATTGCCAAAAAGGACGTACGTGCGTCGCCGCCACACGTACCTGTCCGGAACACACAGACTCACCATTAACCACGCACAATGAAGAGTAGTTGAGAAGAATTTATCTCTAGAACAAACATATCATTTTAGTTGAAAAACATGAATATGTTTTTTTTACTCCCATACATTCCAATTGCAAATGTATGTCATAATGTAGTTAGTTTGCAAAACATATTCTCCCGTACATTCCGTATGGGAGAACATGTTTTTCAACTACAAAATTAGGTTAGTTCTTGGAATAAATTCATCCCAACTACGGAACCCTTCATTGTGCGTAATCCAACATTTAAAAAAAAAAACACTAGAGAATTCACGCTCTCATTCACATGCGTATGAGTATTATATGGAGTAGGTTACCTAAAGCTAAAAAAAAAGCGGCCAAGTGCGAGTCGGACTCGCCCATGAAAGGTTCCGTAGCAGCAATTGCGGTTTACGATTTATTACGTATTAAAAAAAAACTACTTACTAGATCTCGTTCAAACCAATTTTCGGTGGAAGTTTACATGATGGTACATTATATATTATTTTGGTTTTATCATTCTCTTATTTTAGAAGTGACAGGGGACACACACACACACATTTTACCACTTTGGAAGTGTCTCTCGCGCAAACTGTTCAGTTTAGAAAAAAAAAATATTAGAAACCTCAATATCATTTTTGAAGACCTATCCATACATACCCCACACGTATGGGTTTGATGACATTTTTTTTTGGGTTTCAGTTCTAAGTATGGGGAACCCTCAAAATGTATTGTTTTTTTTCTATTTTGTGTGAAAATCTTAATGCGGTTCACAGAATACATCTACTTACCAAGTTTCAACAGTATAGTTCTTATAGTTTCGGAAAACAGTAGCTGTGACATACGGATGGACAGACAGACCGACAGACATGATGAATCCATAAGGGTTCCGTTTTTTGCCATTTGGCTACGGAACCCTAAAAATATGAATCCGGAATTATCTCCCTAATAATGCGCTTATTTTGTGCCTTGTTTGATGGCAGCCACAATAGATAGTAGGTACAGGCATTGTAGATGATCGATTTATCCCAGTAATAATTAGAGCCTATACAGCGGCGTGGGGCTTTAATGATGACATTAATTTAACACACGTATACGGATTAGCGTTTTCTTTTTATGAAGATATTTTAATTTAATTAAATGTTATTATTTATTGATTTATTTTCAATGGTCTAAAATAGCATCTTGGAGCAACCTGTACTTAACAACTGTAGCGCAGAGGTCATTTACCGGGGTCACGGATCATAATAGCATCAATGAAAATAAAACGAATAATGTGCAAAGAGAAGGCGAATTGAAGGAAAAAAAAAACAATTCTTGAAAGTTTTTTTCTTATTACCTATATTTTTATGATTACTGGCCACTAGCCCTACCCGTGTGTTAAATTAATGTAGCTATTGTAGCGGCTCGTTGTGTACATGTGGCATACGCTACTGTGCCATTTACAGCCCGCATTATAGGTATTGTATTTCTCCACAAGAGCGAAATTGACGAAGTTTTCAAGTTATTTTTAGAGCTAAAACGACGCTAAAAATAAGGTTTTTCTGTGATTTATTTTCTCGTCACCTTTTCTACCCTTTTGCATTCGAAACTACATTTCAAGGAATACGAGAAGAAAAGAACATGAAAAAGGGATTACCTACATTGAGTTTATTTTTGGCTTAGTCAACTCCTCACCCGAGTTGTCGTAGAAAATACGAATTTGTAGCTTAGAATGAACAAAATTCTCGACATGTAGTCGCTGTTATGTTTGAATACCGGCCATTAAATCTATTTGCTTCAACAACTGATAAAACTTGCATATGAAAAGTAAACACCAATATTTACTTGTTTGTCATTTCTGTTTGTTGGAAAATGTCTCGCTGTTGTAGTTGTGGCAGTATCTACATCGCTACTACACACTCACTACTGTACACTCATCAAAGACGTCACACAAATCCAGCATCGCGCTAGAGTCTACCGCGCGAACGAAATATGTAAGACTATCCGACATCAAACGTTGGACAGTTGCCCGCCAGTCACGACACTCGTCTGGTCGGAGGATCTATCCTTTTCAAGCGACTTCAAAAAGGAGGAGGTTCTCAATTCGGTTGTATGTTTTTTTTTTTTTGTATTTTTGTTACGTGATTACTCCCCAATTATGAATTGATTTTGATGATTCTTTTTTTCTTTGGTAGGTCATACTCCAGAAGTAGTCCCATATAAAGTTGGTCAAGATCTGATGAGGGATTTTTGAGTTAGCTTCAATAATACGTATTTTTCCCACCTAGTATACGTGGACGATGTTCTAATAGTTCCTGTCACTGTAATATACATAGCAGGTAGTGGTATTAAAATTTTTGTTGGTGTTTTGTGTAGTTACAACAACTATAAAGTAAAATATAAAAACTTCTCCATAAAAAATATAAACCGACTTTCAAAAAAAACACTACAAACTGAAAAATAACTTTTATTTTGGAAGTCGGTGGCATTAAAACGAAAATAAAAAACCAAAGACATCGACTTCCGAAATCAAGGTAATTTTTCACTTTGTAGTTTTTATTTTGGAAGTCGGTTTTATTTTTTGTGAAAAAGTTTTTCAGTAGAGGATGAGTGAACTTTACACCCTATTTATTCCTCATACTAAAAAGTTAAACCAAACATTGTGAAGATTTGTTGAACATGCAAAAAGACATTGTCATTCCGGTATTATTGCTTTTCGTGTATTATTCTTGTTTTAATTATTGTTTTTAAAGTAAAAGTAGCAAGGTAGGTTAAGATAAAAAAGCACACATCTTAATATTGATGTGCGTATACATAGCACAGAATACGTGAAATATTAGCACAAATCAACCTTGTCGTATAGTGCGACGGTAGGTAACTTGCCCGTTAATAACATTAGCTTTCGCAAGAGTCTAATTAAGCCAGCTATTGATAATTCGTCATGATTGATGCTCTCAAACAGTGGTTTCGAGAGCTGGGAATCTATTCAGTACTGGTAAATAAAGTGAGCATTATTCATAAATCATAATTCATAACCCATAATACTTTCTCTATTTAAACCAATGTCCAACGCAGATTGTAATTTCCGCCGACAAAATTTTCAATTATTCATACCAACGACATTCGAAAATTCCTGAATCGAATTAAATACCGTTCGTTTATTGTTTGCGTTGCTAATTAACTTGAAACACGGCAGGAAAACACCAAATATTTACTTGACAATAATTTGTCTTTTGAAATTCAACCATTTGAGAATATCCTCCTCTAGTATCCTTTGCGCATGGGAATGAACAAACTCCATATTTCTGCTGCCATTCATAGGCGAATAAAAATACCGCCTACACACATAGCGTTGTCAGTGATTTTGTCACGATCCCCTTCGATTCTCTAACAATTTTTCAGCTAGAATTGGAAGTGCAACATAGATAACTGGTCCCATTTTGTATCATCATCTGCCTAGCCTTTTCCCAACTACGTTGGGGTCAGCTTCTAATCTAACCGGATGCAGCTGAATACCAGTATTTTATATGGAGCGATTGCCTATCTGACCTCCACAACCCAGTAATTGGGTGATACGATACCCCTTGGTAAGACTGGTTGTCAGACTTTCGGGCTTTTGACGACCCGTAACGACTGTCAAAGATCACGAATGACAGCCGGGACCAACGGCTTAACGTTCTTTCCGAGGCACGGAGGAGTCTCGGTACGTAAAGATGGTCACCCATCCACAGACCAACCCCGGCAAGCGTAGCTTAACCTGACGGATCGACCCGTGCGGCAGTTATTACTTAGCCACGAGCCCCTCCCATTTCCCATTTTGTATGTGAGGACATTTTTCAATCAAGTATGCCTGCGATCCAGTACAAGGGACCGGGGTGGGTTGCTTCAGCTGTGTCCGTTCATTGTGTTGGTATTGGGTTCAAATGTTTCAATTAATCAACAGAGCAACAGACAGCAATATCCCGCATACGTCCAATAATGATGTTAGCATGTATATCCGATATTGTTAACGAAATTGCTTAGACTGTGGGCTGGGCTGTAGATAAGCACGGCCTTGGTGTCACTTCGCATTTGTAAAGACTATACGCCTACATCATTACTTGATTTATTGACGAATTTTCTTAATTTCTTGTGTCTAGCAATGTCGAGGACAATAACAAGAAACAAGTTTACGTGTTCGTGGAAAACCTCTTACAGAAAAAAATAATTATGGAGCTTTCAGAGAATTTGATGTTATTGTTTCGAATTTCGCCAAAGCAACTTTATGGATGAAAATAATAACAGCTATATTTTCAAGTTAAAATTAGTTATGAGGGCAAAGACGAGATTTTAGATCCGTTAATCTTCGTAGCACAAATCATAACATAGAACTTTCTGAAACCCACAGGAAAGTACAAAACACGAAGTTCCGTTTCTAGTCGGCCTATTGTGATCCTCTAAAAAAGTTTGCGAACAAGATAATGGTCTTAGAAGTTTGTGTAGGTTCTCGGAATTATGATTTTTAATTTATTTAATGGTATTTGATTAAGATACCCGTTGGATGGCAGTAGATTATTGGTAAGGCTTGATAATTATTATGTGGTCAACCAACTCCATCCGCGAAATGATCATCTGCCTTTTTTATTTTATCTTACTGACTAAATATGCCGAATTTTTTGCCTCTATATAGAGAAAGGCTGGCCAAGTTTCTTTTTCGTAAATGTGATCTCATTTAAATTAAAAGTGTTTTGGCCAAAATAACTACAAACATCATACATGGCGACAAAAAAAAAAAAAAATGTATTTTGTATAAAATAATAAATGGTATAGACTTTCAGTATCCGAATAATGGGTATTTTTGGAAGTGACATAAGCATGATATACAATATTTTTGAATCAACTCCCAAGAGTACTCCGTATATAGTTTCCTGGAACGCTAAAGCCCATAAACTTTGTAATGAAAAAGCTGCCCACTTCATATAGGTGGATCTGAGTCCATAATATGACTTGATCCGTTAGTTTTATCATACCAACACTCTCACGGGACTAGATTAAGAATGCCAATGGGTTTTAATGTATCAACTACTACGTAACATATATATTTTCAAAAGACCGTCAGGATTGAGGAGCCACATAAAATGTGTTGTATTAGCGAAATTAGATAGTTTTTCCATTTTATTTTTATATTACAACTTAGATCACATTAGATATTAAATTATACTAAAAATCTATTGTAATTTGGATGATTTCTTTCCGAGAAACAGCGCGGTGAAATTTATGGATTTTTATGAAAAATCAAAGCATTGTAGCTATCTCAAATTCAGCCTTACAATCCCCATTCTTTTGTACAGACTACGCATAAGTACTACTAAATCCTTTTCAAAAATAACCGTATCCGTTAACTAGATTTTGAGTTCTTAACGTCCTGTAACTGTACTTACAAGGGTTTTACTACAAATTCCTGATCGGGCCTACAAAATCGGCTAATTTACTACTAAATATTGGTAGTACGAGTACCTACCCGACTTTAAATATGAGACATGGCTCCTCAATCCACACGACACACGCGTGCAATTTTCATAAAATGGCATACGATAGTTGAACGCAACTTTTAATATTCAATAATTGAATGCGGTTTTTGTTTACACCAAAGCAATAATTGCACAGCGATTATTGCGTTGCATGTGCCGAGTTGTACGTGCTTCTACCATTTTATGACGCGTTGATTCAAGTATTTACGCTGCCAAATATTTCATCCAATTTTATTAAACGTAACCCGAGCGGCGGTTTATATTGCTATAAGAAAATAACCAGGTTATTGTCTTCACAGGTGGTGAGAATGTTCGTCCTGGTGGTGATGGTATTCGCGCTCTGCTGGCTGCCGTACCACTCATACTTCGTGCTGACGTACCACTACCAGTCGCTAGCCTCCGCGCCATTTGCCCAGCACATATACCTCTTCTTCTATTGGCTGGCCATGGCTAATTCCATGTTCAACCCCTTAATATATTACTGGATGAGCAATAAGTAAGTACATAACGTGCCTTTTTTCTCTTTGAAGGATTGTTTTATAGGTCCCACGTAAAAGTGTTGCCATCAACCGGGCACAGATCCATACCCAGTACTGCTACTAAGAAATTGCAAATGAAAAACCCATTAAGATTTTGCCAGAACTGGGAATCGATACCAGGACCGTGATGTCCTGGTATCGATCTCGGCTCAGCAGTAGCGCTTGCAACAAATAGACCATCGAGATAGCTATTTAAACAATTTAGTTTGATTCTTATCGTTTGGCTCTTGGTGTCAAGTGCGGCCGTCGCCGTCGTGCGTAAGGAAAACGGGATATTGGATTTTTCGTTTCAGAAATTTCCACAACGTCGTGACCTTGGATTTGGGATTTTAGCCAATAAATAACGTAGTTAAGCTTTTCCTTTCCATGGAATTTGATACTACCATCGGAAAACCGTGTATATTATGTACATCCGAATTCTCCTGTGTAACGTTTGGCAACGGTCCATCGGGAAATTTAGGCGTGAGGTTAGAAAACGAAGTTATTTGGTTGTTTAACGTTGTAAATGTTTAGTATGTGCCTATACACTTACCTATTTATACAGGGGGATTTTTTTCTCAAGCCATTTTGGGTAGGGAAAGAAAATTAAACAATTAATCCCATGGTCCCTCCATGGGCTTAACTAATTAGAGATTTCATTTTGTTTAATATTGGGCTCCTGTTCCTTTCAGTTTTTTTTATCTCTATGATCACCAAGACTGGCAGACACTAAACAAGAATAAACTTTGTAGTAGTTACCTAAGTGCACGAATAACGTAGAAATGATTTATTTAGACTGCGAGAGCTGTCAGAAGCTCATTTCTGTCTCAATTACAATTAGTCATACTTATCCGGTCATTCAAAGGAATTACGCACTCATTACCTATCTCGGTGCGTCATTGGCTTTAACGAAGTGCCACGTGACCACGTGATAGTGCGTGTATTAAACTGAATTTTTAGTCATGTTCTCTTTGACACAAAAGAAGGGTGCTTTACGTGTTAATTACAGGGTCTTCTCGTTTTACATAAAACTAGTTAGTATTTCATTTCTTTAGATGTGCTTGAATAGAGCGTCGATTTTACGCTCATTGAGGATATCTACCTATTTTTTTTTTTTATGTTGACCCACTCTAGGAATTTCTCCAGTATTGTGGGTGCGTTTCGTGCGGGTTTAGTTAGTGTGGGTGCACACACACAAACAGCCAGACTCGGAAAAACTACTTGTAGGTCATAAAAATATTTGTTCCGTGCGGGAATTGAACCCGCGACACACGGCGCAGCAGTCAATCACTTGACCACTGCGCCAATCGTGTCGTAAATTTTTTATTCATCTTCCTAGAATAATAAGTGGTAGGTACTAATAACCTCCTAATTATTCGTACCTGGATCATAGACTAATACAGATTGGACACTCCGCGGTTTAGGTATAAAGATACAAGTACGCGGCCGGCCCGTCTTGCTGGGCTAATTCAGTTAGTGTAACGTAGTCAGAAGATCTAAAGGTGCCACTCCACCAAGATAGTGTTCAGCACATTTGTTGACAAACATTTTGTGCAAAATCCCAGCAGTTCGTGTACTTGAACTGTAGATGTAGTTTGCCTGTCTACAGCGGCAAAACTGTGCGTCGCTTTTGTAAATGTGCTGTGCAGTACAAATGTACACGAACATGTTCTCCGCGGGAGCGCTCTGCTTTCAGTTTAGTCGTTACCGTACGTAGTCGTCGCACGCATCGATATGATATCTTAGAACCCGATAATTTCGAGTCAGTTATCTTTTTCTTCTCTCTGCGGTACTAAGCCAAAATAATTTTCCATTTCCTTAATACCTCAGTGGAGTCACAATTGAAAGTTAGACTCAACTCCTGAGTAGCATCATGCTTTTTATTCTTATTCTTATAGTCTGGGTGACAATAATAGTTCTGTATATGTTTCGACCGCTTGTATAAATTAAAAAAAATATTTTCCGATCCCATAATGCAAGGCAATCCGTAATTGACAAATCGACATGGTAAAATCCGCCAGGCGCCTCCGAATGTACGCGAACAAATAAATGTTTTTACTCCAGCGGCGGAAACAAAACTGAGTGCGTGAATTCGCGTGCATGTGCGCTGTCGCGAGTCCACCACTTGAACGAGTGCGCGAACAAAAGTACAAGTTTGTGCGCGAACTTTCCAACGGAGTGCGCGCACATTTTGTTACTGTTCACTTGCGTGAGTCCATCAAGAGAAACATGACACCTTTAGCGTCACGCGATAGAAAGAGAGGCAAATTGTAGGTGGCTAAAGCTGTAGGTGAATTTATTCTATCGTAGCAACAGTGGCTTTTTATTTAAATCATTTTGCGGAGTGTCCCATCTACCTATATTAATCTGTGCCTGGATCCCAATTACTCGCTGTATTATCAAAGGACTAATTATCCCACTGTGAATATTTCGCGATTTCACAGTAATATTTGGAACTATAATCGGGTGTGAAATCTCGATTCGATTGAAGTACACTATGAAATGGCATTGATGGATCATGCCATTAAGATTGTTTGCTATTTTAGCTCTCTACCGATTTAAAACCATATCAATTTTAATCTGATAAAAGACACGATCGTGTGCTATAGTTTTCCGTGTCCACATTCGGTATCCGTAACATAGCTGTGACTTGGGTCACAACAGCAACTGCACTGTGAATCACAAATTGTTTCGGCTACTAACATGTACATTCCACGGGACTTGTGTTTACGGGGTTATGCGGGCTTATGAGAAAATCGCTTTTAGGCTACGCTTGAATCCACAGTCACTTTTTAACATTTTGTATTGGCACGCCGCAGACTTATTAGCTAGGTGGTTGCCATTAAAAGAAATGTAAAACCTTCTGATGAAAATTTTATTCTTACAATGTATAATTCAAGAGCCCAGTGTAAATAGTTTTTTGCACTAAGTATGCGGGCGAAATGTGTTTAGAAATGCCTAGGTTTCCACACAAGTTCATTTTCTATGCATGAACGGTTTCATAACGAGGCTTAAAATAGCGCTTTCCTAAAATTCAGCAGTCTACCCGTAAGAATTTTATAAGTCTTATTTGTCTAGAGTCTTAGCAGACAATACAAGCAAGCAATCGTGTAGGTACAATTTATTGGGTCTAATGTGAGCTCCGTTTAGGTACGTTTTGCTACTGTATACACTATCCTTATTATTGAAATTTATGTCTATCTCCCTAGAACGCACTTTTTCTTGTTACCAACAAAAGCGGTATTTATTAAATTGCTGCAATATTGTTCACCACAATTAAGCAGTAGGAAAAGCGGTCGATTATTCAATGTTAAACCTTTTAATTTCAAGTTTACTGTAAATTCGTGGCTACTATCCCTTTTATTGTTTTGCGGAAACCGAGCGTTCGTTGGCGTGGTAATAGAATCGCAATCCTGACCGCAGTTTTAAAGTTATAACAATTTAATTCAGTAATAACCTGGAAATCTCTGAGCATCTGTTTTATTATCACTAATCTCGTAGTGAAGACCGTAATAACAATAAAAAAACAGGAAGGGTGAGTGCTTTTATTAGAGAGGGTTATAATATGACAAACGTTTATAAAGGGAGGGCGACGTCTTTCCTCATCGTAAAATGTTTTACATATAGGTAGGTTTGTGGCGTAGGGGCAACAAAGGAAAACTGGGCAAGACAGACATGTGAATGTTGCAGATTCCCATATCTGTCTTTCCCAGTTTTCCTCATTTTCAGTTTTAAACTAATTGCTGGCTATGAGGCCCTTTGAAAGTATAAATGCTGAAACAAGCTCATTAATAACTATCATACATTTATAAGTGAAAGTTTGTGTTGATTCTATTATTTTACAAATACCTAAATCACGATTCAATCTGAATGAAGTAAAACCATTAGTAAGTCATTGCAATATAACTGATAACCCAATGTTATAAAGTATGAATTAAAATGATTAGTCATTGCACTCGATAAGGTAAAGTAGAGTTAGTTAAGAATTACATTGCAATGACTTTCTTATGGTTTTGCATTGATCGTGAATGGCTTACCTTAAAAGATATCCGAACAGGCAAACAGTTGAATAGGGTTTCAGGAATCCATTTGTAATACAGTACAAGACACAAAGCACTTAAAGAAGATCACTCAGCGCCTCACACACATCGCGGGGCTTTACATCCCAGAAATTCATATATTCACGTTGGCGTAACCGCGGACATAGTTGAGGGCTAAACAAGTGGCAATCGCTTTCAAAGCGTTTCGTATTTCAACATCACTTTTCAATGGAATTGAGATGTTTTTCGGTAAACTTTGCACGAAGCGCCATTTATAAGCATATCTTTGATGTGCAAATATCTTAATATTATGGCAATATTGATTGACTTAGGTGGAAAATAGGATAAATGTATGGCAATAGTGAGTATCGTGTTTGTTGGTAACTTCGCTTAGTAGCTTAATGGAACTTGTCGAATGAGGTGCGTGTCTTTGCGGGAAAATTTTAGTGCAAGGTTGCCAGTTGCCCAGTCATTTTAGTAAAAAACTTTTCATATTGTCGTTTACATTCCTAAAGTAAACACCATCTTTACCAAATTTCTTGTACTGGTTTTTATGTCATCTGCGTAAAGGCCATATTTGTGCATAAAAATCAGTGTGGGAAAAGTTGGCTAAAAATCCACGTAACTTTGCCCACCAACAAAATCGAACAAATATTGAATTCAATGTTGAATACTAGTAAATTTAGTGATACTAACACATGCACAATGATCTTACAGTTGTAGCTGACGAAGGAAAATACTTATCGTCTCTATAGAAAAATCGTATTAAAATTATTACTCGCAAAAAGTAGGCAATGTTGGCATGTTTTACGATAACACGTAACGTTTTCCAGTGGGCTGCAATGTCAATTTGAAACCAGTGATTGGCATCGTAAAAATTGAATTTCTATTAAAAATTGTTTTATTTTCATTTTATATCTGTCCCTATCTTTCATTCATTTTCATTTTATATGTGTCTCTATCTGTCTTTCATTTTATATGGTCATCATCATCTGCCTAGACTTTCCCCAACTAGTCTTCTTGGCTGCGTCGGCTTTTAGTTTAACTGGATGCAGCTGAATATCAATAGTATACATGGAGGGACTGCCTATCTGACCTCCACAACCCAGTAAGACTGGTTGTCAGACTTTCAGGCTTCTGACGACCCGTAACGACTGTCAAAGTTCCACGAATGATAGCTGGGACCAAGGCTTAACGTGCTCTACAAGGCACGCAGGGGTCTTGGTATGTAAACATGGTCACCCATCTACGGACCAACCACAGCAAGCGTAGCTTAACCTGATTGGTCGACCCGTGCGGCTGTTATTACTTAGCCACAAGCCCTTCATAAAATCATAGGTGACAGATTTTAGTATTTCGATGAGGGGGTAATTGTTTTTTTATATCTTTGTCACGTTTTCATATACATAGATTTACAGTGTCTTATCCTGAGACTGTAAAAAAATAAGCTTTCTGAAATGTCCGTCGATGTAAAATGTCAACCCAACTGTAATATTTTCCTGTTCTCTCTTGTATTTCATTATAAACCTCCTGACCATTATTTGTTTCTAAAAAAGAGAAAGATCAAAAGAAACAATCGTATTGTTTACATTGAATTATCTGGCTTCATAGCAGGTTTGTAAACAATAGAACAAATTGTAAACAACTGCATAGAAAATGTTCGGTTCAATTTGATTCTGTGAAACCTGTTTTGATTGTGGAATATTGAATAAAGAACAATACTGGCTATAATTAATAGTCTAGGAGCTGTGTTAATCCTGAAACTTACAGTCAGGACACGTTATGTTGTATGGCATTTTACTGTGGGGTCGGGCTGCTGACATTGAATCCATCTTTATTTTACAAAAGAGAGCTGTCAGAGCCATTTATAATCTACGTCATCGCGAATCTCTCAGGGAACTATAGTACCTTGCCAATTCATTTATAAAAACATTATGAATATAAGAAAAAATCCACATCTTTTTAATAAACTAAGTGATACTCATAATTAATACTAGAAATAAAGATAAAATAGTTCAACCATTTTTCAGACTATCTAAAGTAAATACATCTTTTATGGGGTACTGTGTTAAATGTTACAACAGAATACCTTGTGATATATTGGAATTGAATGAAAGAAATTTTAAAACTCATATAAAAGTACACTTTGTAAACAAGCATATTACAAATTACAGGAAATTACAAGATAAATGCTTGGAAACATGCTGGTCCTGCTCCATAGGACAATATTTAGAATCTAGACAAAATCTAACTGGTGGCCAATTTAATTTACTTGAACTCACACACTGACTTATTATTAGTATTATTTGTTTAAATGTTAGGAATATCGTATAATTTTACAATGTTTGTAAATATGTGAGCACCATGCATCTATCACATAATTAATTTATCTGTCATTCCTTCATTTTTCATTATTTTTACCTATCTTGGTATAACAATCTTATTCTAGGTGCATCGTCTTCACATATAATTATATAATTAATAAACAAGATATTGTGAAAACATTTTAAAAGAGTAACGGTGGAGTTTCTTGCCCATTCTTCTCCATACGGAAACTACCTTTTGGAAGGGGCGACTAGAATCAATTATTATTATTTGTTTGTAAATTTTGACTAGAATCAATTATTATTATTTGTTTGTAAATTTTGACTTTCAAAAGTGCCTTTTTTGTGTCTAGTTGAAATAAATTATTTGACTTTGCTAGTTTTGGGAACTTGTGACAGAAATTCTACGACCCAGTTCTGAACTTAGTCCGAATGTGTGCACATTGCTAGATATGATTTTTTCATGTTATTTTGCTCATATATTTTGATAGCAGGCTGGCCACTTATAATCTTGAAAACCTTATATATTGAACTTTTAAAACATTTTAGCTGGCTACATAGAGCGCAGCAGAGCAAGATTTGTTCCGCGTAGATTTGTAGCCTAGTAGATTCCTAGCCTAACCAAAAATACCGTTCGCGCGAATACGCGATCTTCGCGTTCAAATGTTCACTCATTTGTTCGGAAAACTACGGCCTTAGCCGACGCGACCACGCGTTCGCGTTCACCGAAGAAAACCAACGCGACGATCGCACAATACCGAGACAATCGCATTGGTCAGGACGCGACCACATGGTTCTCGCAATAAACGAATGCATTTAATATTTTCGGAGCTAGCGAAATACAGTGTTGAAATTATGTTTTCATTACCAACGTTGACATTATTAATTGTATTGAGGTTTGTGTAGGTATGGCCACACGTGATGCTTACAAATTTATCGGGGTTTATTTTTATTTTTATCGACTGCAACTCTGATGAATTTCTTTTCAAAGTAAACAAACATGCTGCAACCACAGCATTAACTTATGGTATCATCGTAGTTACTATATTTTTTATTGTAACTATCCTTTTGGCATTATAATACATATTATGTAAAACCATAAATGGTGCATGTTGTGTTAGCCTAACAAAAAAAATGTTTAGTCCGTCAGTCACTTAATAAAAACATATTAGACACGTATTTTTTGCTTAAGCATATTAATACAAATGATTTTATAATTAATGTTCAGCTCACTACGTCATAAATCAGTATAAAATCTACCGAAGAGTGACGTCATGCCACATTTTAACCCAATATTATAGCCATAATCTTTTGATTACGTAACAAAATAAAACTACGTGCCTAATATTTTTTAATAATCAATTCGAAGCACAAAAAAAAAAATTGTCATCGTCCTTAATCTTGCTTGCACTTATAACTAGAGATCGGATATTCGGATGCATATTTACCTTAAGTTAATTTTTGTCTAAGAAATTTTGGAAGTGGCTTCTTAATTTATTTTTTCTTAACTTAAATCCCGAAATTCAATAAAATCGGGGAGTGCAAAACTAATCGGATACATGGTATGGAGACGACTTATCATCCCTCTTGTGAAGGTTATTTTTGCGGTGTTAACATAAAAAATTATATACCTACTGTAAACATTTTTTAATTAAACTCAAGGCACCAAGTTGTTTGTCACTGTGTGCTGTGCCAATTTGGCAACCTACTTTACAACGGTAGCTAGCATTTTTATAGTGAAAAAGTACAAAATTTATCAATTCCGGAATCGCGAGATTACGCAATCGCGATACAAAAGTGCATTCCATAATAGCCAACACCTGAACGTAAGTAAATATACATTCAATTCTATAATCAGAACTCTAAATCTGTTGATCCCGGAATCCCCGGATTTTTTCGATACAAAAGTGCTTTCCATAATAGCCAACACCTGAACGTAAGTAAATATACATTCAATTCTATAATCAGAACTCTAAATTTGTCGATCCCGGAATCCCCGGATTTTTTCGATACAAAAGTGCTTTCCATAATAGCCAACACCTCAACTTTTGGTAAATATGCATCCGAATATCCGATCTCTACTTATAACGTACCACATTAAAGATATTATTTTACAATGTATTGTGTAAACAATTGTTAACTTACCTAAATAAATAAATAGTTCGTGCCAACATAGAAAAAGAAACGAAAAAAGATAAAAGTAAGCAAACTTAGAAGGCAAAGATGTTGTAAGTTTAGGCGTCTAGTACACCCTTGAGTGAGGTAAAACTAGACGACAACATTCGGCGAACAACATTACCCTACCCTTACGGTAATCTTTTGTTTACCTAACACTTCCAATTAATGAATACAAATAGATTCCGACATTTGTGACGTCACAGATTCTTCAGAAAAGCTGTTAAGACTATTGAAATCTTAATAAATTTGCTGAAATTTTGAAGCGCTTCTGTAAACATTCTGCTTGGAATGTTTCCAATGTTTTGACTGTTCTCATCTTTAAAAGTGCGAAATTGTATGATTTATAAGGATTTTTGAAAGTACATACTTACTTGAATTAGTCAAGTTACCTGTTATTATATAGCTGAATGAAAACGAAGTCAAGAGTTAGTTCTTGATTTCGGTTTCACTCGCATGAAGCATCCTTGAGAGACGAATTTATTTATTTATTTTCTCTGGACTTACAACTGGACAAAACAGACTAGAAAAACACAGCTAACTTGACTAATTCATGTAAGTATGTACTTTCCAACCAGCCACTAAGGCCTGCTTAAACCACAAATCGCTAAATGTACCGGGACTAAATGTATACTCAGTGTTAGTGTAAAACCAGCATCGGTGTGCCAAAGTTGGTCAAAATCTGCTCAGCCATTTATGTGTGAGTGATTTCGCACTTGGAATAAACTTGAACTTATACAGTAAAATAATTGAAGAATATCAAACTTAGTTTAATCTTTCTTGTTGTGCTCACCACTTTGTCACACTAATTCAGGCACTCTCCTGTTCTGCCTCTAACTTTTAGCCACTACGACGTGGTTCAATATAAGTTTGACAGTTGGACTTGAACGGGCACACTTTATAAGTTCATAATAGTTATTTATGCAACTGTTGTATAATGCCTAATTACGTACAGTTGCATACAAGACTTTATCTACACCAAACTCAAACTCAAAGCATTTATTTCAATTAATCCATTTACAGACAATTTTTAACTGTCAAAGAGTCGGTCAGTTAGTTAGAAAGTTGAAGCTAGTTGCACATTCCAAAACGTAGATCTCTATGGAGAAGAACGGGCAAGAAACTCCAAGGACACTCTTTTAAATATAGATATTACGTTGCTTTTAACAATAATCAAAAACGATTAAGACCCGATTTCACCAAACAATTCTGCCCACCAGAGACTAAAGAGCAGTAACAGCCCTTTTGTGATTTTTCGTTTTATTAGTGATTCTGAAAGCGGGTTTCTTAAGCTTTCTATTGAATTAACTTACTTATTTCTAAGACTATTAGAATGGTTTTTATTTAACAGTTTTCACTTACTGCAAACGAAAAAAATTAACAATTTGGCGTGATTTCCCAACTAAAATACAGTATAAATTATACTGCAGATTAAATTTTAAGGTTTCATAACTAAAATGCAGTAAGCAATATAATTTTACAGTTCTTTAGATAGTTTTATATTTCTGGAAAAAAATTAAAAAAAAAATTAATACGCAGTAAAATTTACCGCCATACAAGCTATTTTTACTGCAAATTAAGAAAATACAATTTATTGTCACGAACTCCCAACTAAAATGCAGTAAAATCAAAGCTTGTCGCATTTTAGTTGTGAATACTTAACATTCTTTTATCATTATAAACTGACTAACACGCAGTAAAATACAGCATTACTGCAGATTAGTTTGGATAGCATAATGACACAGATATGATTATTCCTAGCTAAAGTGCAGTTAATGTTTTAAATACTATTTATTATTTTTGATATGTAAATTTTACATAAGTGAGTTGAATTAGAATAGAATCACTAATAAAACGAAAAATCACAAAAGGGCTGTTACTGCTCTTTAGTCTCTGGTGGGCATGTGATTAAATAATAAGAAATAAACGGTCTTTAAAATGTGAACTAGCTATTTTTCTTACTGCACTAGTAAATTGAACACTTTTTTCTTAAAAAACTAACTAAAATGCAGTATTTTTTTGACCTTACTGCATGTTAGTTGGGTTTCTTGACAAAATAACTGATCCAAACGCAGTAATAGGGCTTTTTGCTGCATTTTACTAAGTTTAAAATGGTATTTTTTACAAAAAAGGCTATGCAGTAATAGGCACCAAAAAGAATAAATGGCCATAATAAATTCAGTTATTAAGATATATTTTTTTTTATTGCTTTAACGTGTGAACCTATGCCTTTACAACCTTTCTGCATTCAAATTTTTTTGCTTATACATTCTGTTGATTTTTTTAAATCAATTCTTAACTTTAAATGCGTTTTACTCGAAATCGTGATTTTGCTGTTACTGCACTTTAGTGTATGGTGGGCAGAATTCTTAACGAGCCATCAGCAAATGCTCTGTTAAAATTGACGTAGACGTCAAAAAGTTTTACGTTCTATGGAGGGATCTTAACAAGGCGTTGCTAAATCATACATCTAGCAGATATTATCTATTATCGAGTGAACAAAAACGGTCTGACTTTTCATTCACTCTCGTTTTTATGCAACCAAATTAAAATGTCATGGCGTCTAAGCAAAACGTTCTATAAACAGTGTAATTCTCTATTAGTCGTTTTAAACGTCAAATTCGTAAAAATGTTTTCAAATGATTTTATTTTGTGGTATTTTTTGCTGGCTGAGCTTGCTAACAATGAAACTAAGATATCATTGTAACACAGTGGTTTAATAAAGTACATTTTATTATAACACAAATTAACTTCATTTGTAAAACACAGGATGACACAAACAACAGTTGCTAGGCAACAACTAAAGAAGACTACTCTTAATTTATAGTGCATTATATATAACCTTTATGGTACTTACAACAATTTTTGATTCTTTCTAAATTGTAATTTTTACTTATTTTGTGTGTTAAAATGTCGAAAAAAAGTCGCCGAGAAATTTTAATAGGACTCATTACAAAACATAAAAATGTAGTTGAAAACAAAAAAACAGATGCAGTGACGATTGCTCATAAGAATGAGGGTTGGAAGGTACTCTCTGTGATGATGGGGCGGTCCTATTACTAGTGGGAACCACTGTGAGCTTTTACACTACGTTAGGTAACAAAAATTTCTAATAATATTAAACATCATGGGTGGGTACCTACTTACGTAAGAAGTTGTAAGTCGAATCATAGGCATATTTTTATTACAATTCACATACCTAATAAGGCAATTTTAAGGTAGGTACTAACCGATTTGATGGATATTGAAGTTTATCTTCAATCATTTGCAAGACCTCTATATGTACAAGATTCTTTCGATAAACGAAACCTTGTGCTGAAATCTAGATCGTCATATTCTTCAAAATATAAGTCACGTCGATCTTTGTATGTTTTAGGACGTTGAACTTTATTGTCTAAAAGTTGTAAATTTTCGAAAATATCATCATTTCCGTGTTCAAAAATAAAATTTTACGCTGCTTCCATTTTATTTGACCAACTTACAACCAATTGACAGCCGTTAAAAGCATTAACGGACCTTTGGAGCAGTGATTAAGTTTGACGCCTTGTTAAGAGGATTAACGATTCGTTAGTACTTGGTGAAACACTCACTACGCTTAACGGGCCGTTGTCTATTTAACGGGACGTTAAAACTAACTAACGGTGTATGGTGAAACTAGGTCTAAAAATAAGCCCTGGCAGTTGGCAGATAAGAGATGATCAGTCTCAACTGACGGCGCCCGTTCACGAACATGACGCGTGGATCAACACCATCGAATCCAGCTCAACCATTTGTAGGGAACCGAATGATCCAACACACTCGACACTATCAGCGAGACAATTTAAGTGATCATGATATACTCTCAACTGCCACCCATTATATGAATCCTCCCTCTATAAAAGGTTCTGAAACCACAGGCTGTTGTACAGTGTTGTAAGAACTCTATGTTAATTCATGGAAAGTTTAATGGCTGAGTATCTAATACAAACAAACTATGTACGTGTAATAATAGAATTATTGATTGTGACAATTATTTACATTTTTTTAAATTACGGCGCTGTGGTAGTGATACTCGCGTGCATGACAATGTTCTTTTTTTGAAATGCATAAAGATACCACGAATTGAGTAGTGAGAATGTGGCTGTTTGATGAGTAAGGAAGGGATTAAAAGCAAAGAAGTTGCATAATAAAATTTAGTACAACTTTATAACACTCGTTTGGATGATATTATGGTTACTAAGACACTGGTTGTTTTAATGTTGGCAATAAGCTAACTGTTTGAGAAACTTTTATAGAGAATTTATAGCATGGGTGTAGATAAAATAAATTAGTTTCTTACTACATTTTTCTTTGTGTAACCGAATAGTTGGGAATGATTTTCCATAACTAGACAATCCATAGCTAGAGTACAGAAAGAAGAGTAAAACTTGGTAGGTATACAAGTTGATAGTGCTAAAATTGCTAGACTAGATAGATGCTTTTCCAAACAATTGATTATGAAAACCATCAAAATAATTTTCCAAAACCGCCAGTGTTCCCACAGAAAAACTGTTGGGCTTATTATAAAAAATATAAGACTGGTGTAAACGTTTTATAAACAAAGCAACATAATAAATTATACGGAAGAGTTACGATTTAAAAAAACGTATTAATTACCATTCAGTTGCAGACACCTAAAAAGCTACAAAATGTTTTCATAGTTTTACACATAACAGACTATTTGAAAACTACGAGTATGACTCGACTATGTCCGAACTGACTGTCTGTCTGTGACTTGTCGACTATGTGTAAAGTTCAACGATCTAGCGACATCGCGACGACGTGAAGATAATATTATGAAAGATAAATAACTTTCTAATCAACTACATTTTATTTAGTGGAGAAGTTAGAAAGTCTTCTATGTAATTAAGGCTTTTATTTGCACTTTGATACTGAAAGCAATTAATTAGTAATGCATAAAGTTATTTCTAAATAAAACTATTTATTGCGCTTAACATCTTTTAATGATCAACGCATACTAATCACGAAGCCTCGGTGAAATGAATTATTTCATTTTATTTATGAGTTTTTGCACGACTCATAATGCGAAGCATTAGAGAGTGCTTTGCGATCGAAAAAATTGTTTTGCCTCCTTTCTGAAAATGTTTTTATTGTTACACTCCTGCTAGTACACAGAACCTACTTAATGTATATACCATTGTATAGATAATTTAATGGAGATTAATTACGTACTTTAAAACAATTGTTCTAATGCAGCAGAAACGAAAAAAATATCAAAATAGTTTAAAAAAAATCCCGTCAATCAAGTATGAAACCTGAAAAACAGCTTCCGAAAAAATCTATTAATTGTTTTTTTTTTATAGTTTATTTTCAGTCATAAGAGGAACCCGATTGAAAATGGCTCTTTTATTCAAAGTAGTTTAATTATAATTAATAAAAATCTAACTAATATAATATATTAGTTAGTATAACTTCGACCCTCTTCCGTTGCCTAGCAACGAACAAAGCAAACCTAAATAGTCTTTGACAGCAGTACGTAAAGATTTCAAGTTGAGAAATTTTACCCATACCTATTGATGGGTAAAGTTTTTGAATGAGCGATAAGCGGCGTACACTTTTGGATTTTCCAAATCTTTTCAAGGTTGTAATGCAGAAAAAAAATCTGCACTTTTACCCTTCTCTTTCATAATATTTTTTTTAATAGAAATAGTTAAACCTATTTCTAATAAAATCTTGAACTTGATTTTATTAATTTTATTTTGTTTGTTCACAGATTTCGCATCTACTTCCAAATGGTGTTATGTTGGTGTTGGACTCCAAAAACAGCAACATCAACCGACTTGAAGAAGTTAGAAATGAACAAATCCTTTTCTGGTAAGAACCTCTTGTAATTAAAATATTCAGCCATTTCCATGATAATATCTCGTGGGAAACAATCAGAGAGTAGAATAATTAATTTTGCCAACGCTTCCTTGGCTACGTCAAGGGCACAAAACCACGGAAGACATAAGTGTGTATTGATTATATTATAATTAGTTTCTTTCAAGTCGAGTAACTCGCTCGAGTAGATTTCAAGCTTTGTATTTCAAAGCCGACTTCAACTTCAGACGACAATCTGAAGACAGACAGGGACAAAATTATATTTATCTCTTTTCTTTTCCATATATTTTGTGCTTTCCTTTGTTTTCTGCTCGACGGTGCTTTGTTTTTTTCGCACTGCAAATGACAGTGGTTGTGTTTGATATAAGTTCTTTAGTCACAAAGGACTCTGATTGCTTTCCTGTGAATCCAGCCTAAGGGGATAATATTGAAAAGTCCTTGTATGTCTACAACCTTGACCTTGTGTATATTGAAAATGAACCAACCATTAACAAAAAGAGAGATTTTAATGAGAAACATCAATCTTTCCGCTAGCAAAAATAATGAATACCCCAAATTATCTTTGACCACAAACGACATTTTAGCAGTGATACCGCGATTATTCATGTTCTCTCAAGTTTCAGAATACATTAATAAATCGAATTAGACTATCACTTTAGTGGAAAAAATATGACAGATTCACCGAAATTGGAATGTTTCCGATAAATTGAGAGCTTCTGCGATTTTATCACTTCAGGGATTTACGATTCCCATGAGCCTCATCGATTAAAAGTCAATTCCAATGTTATTAGCCTTGAAAGGATTCGGACCGAAATTGATGTTCCGTCTAATATTTGATTGCAGCGATTTCTAATATTTTTATTTAAAACGCAGTTTGCATAAAAACGCAAATATGAAAACAACTGTTTTAATTAAAACCCTGACGAATGGCAATTTCTCTTTTTTTTCGATATTTTTTGGAATAAAAAACGAAACACTAAATAGGCGAATGAACAAATAAAAATAAATTCAAACGCGGAAAATGTGATGGAACTGAATTGAGACCCGTTAAGTTAATACAACCGCAAAATAACTAGATAGCTTAAATCAGAGAAAATCTATTCATAACGTTTTTTCGCGTTCAAGTATCGCTGAAAGAAAAGATGTGTCAGACTGCTTAATAGCTACGTTATTGAATTTTCTATTTTTTAATTTTAAAGTTGATATTTTATACCAAAACTTTGTTTTTTTTTTACCGTAAATCTATTTACCTTTGGTTTTCTTCGTAAAACAACATAGTCATTATACCGGATCTGTCCCAAGTCTGCCTAATAAGGCATAAGCCCACGTACAGACTAGGATTTTGGGCTGGCAAGAGTAAATAAACCACACATGTACTCCCTTTTAATGAATGTGGCAAGTTTATCCTTTGAGCAAAGTTTCGTAATATGATAATCTGAAACACTAAAGTCTAGTTAGGTTTGTATTTTGTGTGGCCGCCGGCCGGTCAGTGCCATTAAAAGACCGGCCCAGTAACACAAAACCGTTGTTTAATTCTAATGTACCCATTTCTGCGTTACATTCTGTGTTTGGAGTGGTTTCGGTGAGGCGGCTCTTTAATTCCAACGAATTATTCTCTTTTGCCTAAAAGACAAAAAATAGACCAGCTTTAAAATAATGCTATTAACATGCCTGACGTGTTTTGCCATCTGTATTTAAATGTCAGACCTAATTTTGAACTTTTTTATTTAAAAAGAGTCGAGACGAAGAGTTTTTTAGAAGCCCGTAGTTATTTTCAAAGCTATTTTACATAGAAAGATAACGTAATTATTTTTCAATGGTATTTCTTTGTCCTTATAGCTTTTTTAATGAATCTATTTTTACCAAGTTATGAGCACGATAATGGCTTCGTGTATCTCATCAGATGCCAGGATACAAGAGGTTTTTTTGTGTAATATCTCGTCGTAAATGTGCGCCTTATAATGCAGCTAAAGCCTTCAATAAAGCTACAATATCTTGTGATAATAATGACGTTGTTTAGAAAGTGATATTATTCTCATAAATTTTCTTTGAATAAAATCCTTTAAATTTTACTTTAAAGCATCACGTTCAGAATACTTTGAATTATGTTTTGTATCTGACATTCAATTATTTCACATTATGTCACATTATACATGATGTTTTCATTGTTAAATGTCTTTCTAAAATAAAGTTACGAGTTCAGAATTAAGCTTAGTGTTTTCCTTGTGATTAAAATTGTTTTAAAGCTAAACTTGGAATGAAAACGATAGAAACAAATCGTTTTTCATTCTCACTCGTAACATATGTTACAATTGGAAACCTTTTACTTCCAATTAATTGGCTGCCATTGAAATGAGAACCTTTATTGAACGTTCTACGTTTTCCGGAATTGTGAATTACATTTCCATATACAGCACAGACGGACCAGTAGTGGTGGCCTAGTGATATCGGCCCCGACTTACCAATTGTAGGTCGTGAGTTTGAACCTAGAATTACGTAGAAAGGTAAAGATACCAAAGAGTTATAGAGTATAAATAATAATATTGTAAAACCGAAAAAACCTTTTTTTTATGTTATAATTTTCTCTAAGACAACTGTGGAAACATGAGGGCCTAGATAAGTGGCAATCGCTTTCAAAGCGTTTCGCATTTCTTCAGCACTTTTAATCGGGATTTACATAAGCTTTTCGGTAACTTATGCCAATCCCATACACTTTAGACTTCCCATCATCATTATCGCTAATAGAATGTCACTTTTTCTAGGCCCTCAGGCTGAGATTACCAAAATGCAACTAGCTAAAGAGTAGGGTCCTCTGAAATATAAATCATTTTCTTTATCTATAAAGAAGCGAGACTTTAGAGGCATGAGGAACAGGGTATGATGTTCACTCATCCTGTGTCGGTGTCGTGTCTGTAACTATTGATGTCGGGGAAGTTATATATTATGGTGTTTGCGCGGTAAATTCTAATTGCGCAATGCAGGATTCGTGTTATGACAGGATTTTGTGTGACGTCAGGTCTTTGATGGGTAGTTCTCATGTGGCGATGTAGCTGCCGCCACAAGACCGTTGCCAGACTACCAATATACTCAATAGACAGTGGGATTAAGCGATATACAGGTTGATTGATTGTATGTTGCTTCCACGTTTTAAACTGAGGTAACATGCATCGAGGACTGTCGCAATATTTTTACCTTCTTTCTTTTTCTTGTGGTTAGTGACTAAACTGGTGTCAGAGTTTTTATGCCGCCCATGGGCTTCTGACTTAGCTTCACATGCCGTCGAGAAATATCTCTTAGGTAGGCCGCTTTCCTCACGATGTTTTCCTTCACAGTTTCTGAAGAAAATGATAATTATACAATAAGCACATGAATCCGAACAGTCAGAGGTGCGTGCCTTGGGTTCGAATTCGAGATCTATGACTTGGTAGTCCGACGGTCAGACCGCTAGGCTATCACTGCTGTTATGTTAACCGACAAAATTGTTTATGTAAGACCCTGTTTCGTAGTACGCTTAGCTGAGCTTAATCTTTGATGAGGACCTCCCATATTGGGCTATGTTATTGGGTTTAACTATAAGTATAATTATCTAGGACTATTTCAAACTCCGGACAGTTTGAAATAGTACCTACTAGATAACGGTATTGCGGGTTTCTTTCAATTAATGAATATGATAACAACTAAAACATTTTTCAATATACCTCACCTCTGTCTAACTCTCCCTGGGATTTAGAAGATTGATGGTGATCAGCGGCGATGTCGTGTAGGTAGCATAATGTCGATCGACACTACACTGGTCCACTATTCAAATATTTTCAGGGACCATAAAAATAACTTAAATAATCAAACAAACTTTACGTAACCATTAAAAAATGTCAATGGACACTGCTAGCTTCTGTCCCTCAAGAGCTTATTAAATTGACTTGTAATCGGAGTGTGAAATGTTATTGATGAACTCGTCTGTCTGTCCCTGTGTCACCTTTTATGAAATTCACAATGGTGTGATTTATGCTTAGCCGATAACGCTCGTCATGATTTCATTTACAGTATGACCCTGCGATAAAAATGTGTGCGGTGATTTCGGTGCAATTTCTTTTAATAGCTTTTATTTTCGCTTCAACAACTCGCTTGACAAGGTTTTAAATAGCAATGCTTTTAAGATAAGTAGGACAGCAATTTAAATCTCGTATTTTAAGATCGTTTGCATTCTAATTTCAGTCTCAATCTGTCAAAAATACCTTAAAAGGACTGGTCACACTGGATGCGTTCTGCGTCCGGCGGTCCGGTCAACTCGAACGCTCCCCGCGCCCTATGTGAACATTATTTGCATTTTATATATGTTTTATGTAATTACGATCTGACTATGTAAGCACAAGCAAATAACTTAGGGAACGCACCGAGCAGGCAGTTGGGGTGGGAAGGATGCGGCGGTCCAGGCAGTTAATTTTTATGAAAAATTTGAATAAAATGACATGATAAATAATTTATAAAATAACTTTTTAAAATGCCTTCTTGTGTCAACTGTATACCACTACACGCAATCAAATATAAAATGGCCGCTGTTAGCCCTACCCGTCACATCGTTGACTGGTTGCCGTGCCCGGATCGCTGACCGGTTGCCATGTCCGGATTGCTGATCGATTGACTGGCCCGGATCGCTGACCGGTTGCCCTGGCTATGAAGTTCACATAGGGTGCGGGCAGCGTTCGATTTGAGTGGACCGCAGGACGCACAACGCATCCAGTGTGTCAAGTCCTTTATTTTACCTACATTTTTGACAAGCTTTTGACGTTTATTGTCGCTGAAATTAGTTTGCAAATAGATTTTGAACATTTTTTTTAATATGGGGATAGGCCTTTAGTTCTTAGTAAGAGAGACTGGTGGCGCTGGCGTGCTTAATTCTATTCTGTAATATTTAAAATCATATTTAAAATAGTAAATTTATATTAAAATGAGATAGTAATTAATTAAATAGTTCTATACTTAATTTGACCATAAATAAACGACAAGATACGATTAGTTCCGATTTCAGCCGCGTGCAGATTCATCCTTCGCGCAGTTTACATGTATTTTTGATTAATATACCCAGTACCCAATTTCCAGTGTGACTGCAGTAAAATCTTTTTGCGTGTGTATTAACAAAGTTATTTTATTATTCGTATTTTTTGTTGCAGTGAGCCAGAGAAACTATCGCGACATATCGTCTTTTAGCAAAGCATGACATTCAAAGAGACGGAGCAACACTTCGCGCTCGACGCCGCAGCATGGTAAGACATTTAAATTAATTCAAATATTTACATAAGTTATAACCTTTTTTTTTTTTTTGGTCTTGGGGTGGAAAATCCTCGTGGATGTCCTCCGCCCTGGGGCGAGGGGTCTGTCAGACTCGTACGGACTAAAAACCACCCCGGTGTTCCATCTCACACCTACGTCGGGGGTCGCGGGAACGCAGATACTTCCGCGACCCTCGGCTGGTGCTGGCCCGCCTCTGCGGGCCACCTCAAGTTTGGGGGGAGTGAGGTGTTAAACTCCCCCCTTACATCATAGAGAGGCGCGCGTGGAACACTACGCGCCGCCATCTCGGGTCCTAAGGAGTAGGGGGCGATGGATTTCCCTAGATCCGTCGCCCCTGGACCCATTTAGGGGGGGCTGGAAGAGGGCGTTATCCGCCCTCCGCCGACGCCCGGTGCGTCTGCTGCGGATCGGGTTAGTGGAAGCAATCTCCCGCTCCCTTTCCGCAGCCTCCTTCTGCGAGATGACTGTCTCGCAGGAGGAAACCACCGCGTCCCAGGACTCCTCGCTGCTGGCCATGGAATTCACGACGGCCGGCAGACATAACTTATAACCTAACCTAACCAAAGTGATCATTGCACGAACACGCGACCGTTGTCGCGTTCATTTTGTTTGGCGAACCTGAACGCGTCGTCGCGCCTTCAGAGGGCTTTTTAAGGATTTCTGAACAAATGGGTGACATAAATATAAACCCGACTATCACTTTGGTTAGGAAACGGTGTCAAGTCTTTCACCCTTCCCGCGGAAATAGAGGTAGCAGAACAAAATTAAATGTAAATCATTTACCGAGGCAAACGGCCGACGAATGAGCGAATTTTTAAACATTTGTACATATTTATGTTAGTTAGACCACGGCCTTCATTAGTTAACAATACCTTCAACATACTTAACGCTTGATATATTTAGGATAAGGAATCCCTTTCATCTAATATTCTTCTCTTTTAAACCATCGTCATTGAGTACAAGACCTCCAATTAGGCAAAGGGTCCTTCTCTAAAAATACCCCTCTATTGATTACTACTACATACATAAAAATAGGTTTATTTCCTAGAATTGGTTTCCGTAAATGAACTCCGAAACAAACAATCATAGAGTTCTATAAAAGTTAAGTCTACGTGGGTGTAACTACCATAGGTACGCCTCTGCCCAACCCATCGGGAAAACAACGCGTGATTGTTATGTGCTCAATAAAAGTTAAAAGACTGTGCTCCCGTCAAAATGAGAAACATTTTTTTTTTTTCTGTGGTGTCGCAAATTGCATGTGCAAGCGAGTTCGGTGCCTACATAAAGTGGTGGTTAATAAAACGTAAAGTGCCAAAACATAACACGTTATGTGTACAAAGCATCTAGTTTGCTAGGTCGACTCTGACTTCGCGCTAGAATATAACACTTCAACAAACTAAACGTCTAAACAGTGGAGCCAGAACGGGATAGCGAAATAGTTTTATAGTCTTACCAGCGCATCGGGTGAACTCAGGCGTCAGTCGGCCTGCGTCGTCTATTATTGCGTAACGCGTATGATTTATATAGTTATTTGTTTGTAAATAAAATAAATGAACAATGAACTTTTCAATACGAATTTATTTAGTTGTCATGAACTAAAATTCACATCAATACCTCGAGTTCAGGTGCAAAAACAGTACTGTACTTTTTTTGCTTAGGTACATCTCGAAAATGGTGTGTCCTATCGCAACTATAATGAAAATTTCGACCCCCTTTATAAGATTCATAAACCCCTAAAACTCAACAAGTAGGTAATAATTTTTCATATTTTCCATACAAAAGTGAAAAATTCGATAAAGGGTGCCACACGAGCGGGCCTACGGCTCTAAAAAAATTCACGGGGTAGGGCAAACTACGTGGATTCGCGAATAATTCGCTAGAATCCTCACAGCCAAAAGTAAGAATATTTTGTGATAGTTTAGTTCGGTATATGCTGCATTCGGTATAGCATTATGCTGAGTGATGGCCGTGTTGCCAAATAAAATGATAACTTTTCCGCATTTAGACTGCGGCCGAGTTTTGTAACAACGTGTTATAATGATTGCGTATAATATAACGCACTAGAAAAATATATTTTATAGACTATAACACGTATATAGTTACTAGCGGATTTGAACATCACTACCTACATATAAAATCAATTTTCACCACAAAATTCTGTCCTCTCAGAAATAGAAATTCTTTTCATCCGATGTTAATACGTAGAAGTAGAAAACTTTCCATACGAAAACACAATAAAATGTCTCTTAGAAACCTCTAACGAATGACACAAGAATGTTTGCGTGTCATTTCTCGCGGCTTTGCTAATTGACCTCGTTCAATTGCGTTGTTATCTTAATGATCGCTTTGCCAAACATATTGGCAGTTGTCACACGAACCAATAAGTTGAAGGTTAGCAATATTTTCTCTTCTATTTCTAATAAAATAGTTTTCCGGGACGCCAACTTGAAGCGATTTATCATTTATGCTTTCAACTGCTATGACCGAAATGAGTTTTGTTCAAGGGCACAATCTTCTATGTTTTCCAAATCGGCTCCGTTGATCAGTGGCTCTGCTGAGCGTCATTCTGGGTTAAATTCGTTATTAGGGTTTTCCATGCGGAATTTCTCAATAGTACTGAGGCAATCTACATTGCCACATGCGAACTACACTTCACACTGACGTCACGCAGTATCCTACATCGCGCAAGCAGAGTTTACCACGCAACAGACTGGCATATATACAACGTCCCGACAACGATCGTCGGGCAGATTCCCACCATACACATGACATGTCGAAGGATCCTCCCTTTTTTAAAGAGGATGAGTGAACTTTACACCCTATTCCTCACTCATCCTCTTTAAAAAAGGGAGGATCCTTCGACATGTCATGTGTATGGTGGGAATCTGCCTGACGGTACAAATGTACATTCGTATGATAGATAGAATACTCTATCTATCTATCTATCATACGAGTGTACATTTGTACCTCCAATGGAGGCTCCTCCATTTACGTGCATGGGGCTTAAACATGCTTCAACATGATTGGCTTAATGTGGGTGTAGAATTACTTCTAATTTCTCCTTCGGGAAATACGCTCCAGATGTTTTATTTTCAAGTTTTTAACGGATGGAATAAGATTAGTCTGTTCTTGTCCTATAACCCCAGGTCAAATATCTCAATGTTCATTCCGTCCCATAGACAAAACAAAAGAGGTATTGATCTGTGCGATCAATACCTCTTTTGTTTTGTCTTTGGAAGTACCTACTTCAGGCCATTAATTTCAGGTTTCCTCGCGATGTTTTCCGTTAAAGTGAGAGTCAACTGCGTAATATAAGATGAATCTGTTTTTTATTAGAACAGCTAATTAGTTTAAATAGGTAACTACACACATTTCTTGTATTTAGCAAACAAAAACGGTAGATAATGATTCGTTTGCTAAGTATTTCTCTGTTAGAATAAATCGCTCGAAATCTGCTTCTTACTTTTTATTGTGTTCTTAGTTTTATAGCAAGTGTTTGGGTCCATCCAATACCTAACAAGACTGGTCAAAAACATGTCGTGTATCATTCATAAATTGACGTTGTTTCAGACATATCTTGATAACTACTGTGTTCACATTTTTGACAAGTTTTAAGGTGCATCCACGCTGAAGCTACTTTTTGTGGAGAAACGTTTACAAGTCTTGGTGGGCAACAACGGATAACAAAAAATCATTTAGTAAATCTACTAAAGTTATAGTAAGTAACTAAATGTAAAATGTTGCTCTACAAAAAGTAACTGCAGTGTGGATGCAACTTTAGTCTAACCAATTTGTTCGCGTAAATGATAAATGCAAACAGAATAATATATAATATGTAGAATATATGGTATATACCTTGCGATAAACGTGGTATTAAGTAGGGTCAAGGTTTTCAGGTGAGCTGTTACCTAGACCTACATTTATCAGTGAGTGTATTTCAAGCTCTAGGAGAATAGGTAACTACCATTACCTGTATGTCATTCTCGGTAGTTCATTAAAGTATTTAAGTAAGGAAATAATGGACATAACTTGTTGAGGTGTAAAGGCAGGGTCACATGAACGTATGCCTGAAGTTTTGGCGCATTGTTTCACTAATTAAACTAAGAATACTATGTAGGTATTTAGTTACGTAAGCAAAATAATAATTTGCATACTTAGGGGTCCGGCACTCAAATATAAACGTTTTTACCAAGTTTGTGAAGTAAGTGACAGGTTAACAGATTGGTACCTATAAAGCTACTTTTAAATGCGCTAATGTTCGAATCTCTGAGCTCCTTATATTACAGGTACCGATTGCGCCATCTGAATGTAGCCTAAAATTGATAGATGATGTCAGATATATCATCTGGCGTCACTTCTACGTGGTACGTAGGTACTTATGTTATAAAAGGATGTATGAAATATATCACGAGTTTCGGTGTATCTATGATAAATATATGATAAAAGCGTGTACGCGCGAACGAACAAGATCATGGTGCACACGAACATCGAACACTTTGTTCGCATGTACCTACCACTAACGAACATCAAACATTGTGTTCGTCAAAAATTTCGTGGCGATCCAATTTCGAATCCATGGCTACTAAAGAGAGCGTGGCGATTGAGGGCGAACACAAGTCGAACTGTGTTCATGTTCGCTTTGCTAATTTACATCCACACGTACGAGACAAATGATCCGTTTTCGATGTTCGTGATCACTATTTTTTGTTCGTTCGTGCGTACACGCCTTTATACTAATTATCTCCAATTTATGATCAGAGCCGTTTGAAGCTTTTCATAGGAATAATGGCTGACATAAAAAGAATATACTAACCAGCCCTTACAAAGAACCTAATACTTAATGGTTTTTTAATCATCATGGATAGGTTGGTAGATTAATGTCTCAGCCAAAATAAAATGTCCACCAATACAATAGATTTAATCGAGCTGAAACCTCGCCCTTTACAGTTTTGCGCAAGCCCATAATTAACTCATCGCAACATTTCATTCACATCTATGTGTAAATATGTTAAACCCGAGAGCCGTCATTTCTGCAAATTGAACAACTTACTTAAATAATTCAAGCGTGAATTTTAAAGTAAATAGTAGGATTTGTTTTTAATTCATCCATTAAAAAGTAGTGACACATTCATAATAAGCATGTCATTCAGGGAAAATGTTTCAATACTTACAGTATTTTTTAAAACATTGGTGCCTGGAAGAGATCGCTGAAAGCGATAAGGCTGCCCACTGTATATTTTGTAGTGTTTGATTTATTTTTGTTAGGTATATGTATATGTTTCTGGTGTACAATATGAAGTAGAATACACCAATGTTGTACCTACTGTGTACTGCCACCAAAACGTTTTTGCAGACCACTTCGTTGGTAGCACTGATACGCAGGTTTTACAAACGTGGGTTGCACAAACATTGCGGTCAGGTAAAGTAAAGCATACATTACAACTGCATCATCGGGCCACAGCTCAACGCATTCCGATAAAAAAGGGTCTTTCTGCAGAGTGCGGTGGTTCATACAAAATGTACGAAAGTGATGTACCTACTTAGGAGGTATTCTGTAATGCGGTGCCACCCGCTGAAATGTGCAATGCATGTTTAAATACATGTTTTTTTTATTTTCGTTGCCACGTTGGTCTAGTGGTCGCAAGCGCTACTGCTGAGGTCCTGGGTGTTATTCTCAGGTCGGGCAAAGTGTCATTGGGTTTTTCTTTCTGGAATTTCTCATTAGCAGTTCGGAGTCTGGATTTGTGCCCGGACTTAAACATAACTGACGGACATAGGCCTCCCAAGCACTGCCACTTGAACCGGTTCTGTACTTCCCGAATCCAGCAGATTCCTGCGGCCTTCAAAAGGTTATCGGTCTAATTTGCCTTCCAACGCTACGTCTATAATATTTATCTAAATCTTATTAATTACTTAGTTTATGTCTAGAAATGTCTAACTGTCAGTCGTTTACAGCCCGTTTCAGCCCTTTTTTTTGTTGTTTTTTTTTTTTGGTTTTGGGTTCTTCCAACCAGTCCACCTCCCTCCAGAAGGCAATTAGGTCTCCTGGTTTATCTAGAACATCTGTGTATTATCTGGGTGACCCGAGGGTTTCTGTTCTGATCTGGGTAACGCCCGTGCATTCAAAGAGCACATGCGCAACGGTCTCCTCAGCCTCCATGCACGCCCTGCACAGAGGACTGTCCGTTATGCTTATAGTGGAAGTGTTTGTTTAGCGAGCAGTGTCCCGTGATGGTCCCTGTCACCAGGTGCAGGCCGATCCTGTCCAGGCGTAAAAGATGCCTGGTCAGCCTGCTATCCAAGGATGGCATAGCTTCCTTTGACTGCCGGCAGCCCGGTGTCGAGGACCACCATTGCCCTGCTTGTGTGTGGGTGATTTCCTGTAACCACCTACGTTTTTGGTTGAAGGGGATAGGTACGATAGGCTCGGGTCCACAGACTGCCGTGCTGGATCCTCGCCTAGCAAGTTCGTCAGCTGCGTCATTACCTAGCGACCCGCTGTGTCCTTTTATCCATTGCAGTGTCACCATGTTGCGGCTAGAGACCGTTATTCGCTCTAATGCCTTGTGACATTCTAGTGTTAGCTTTGAGGTAATAATTTTTTTCCGTAATTATTGGAGAACTGAGGCGCTATCGGAGAGTATACGTATGTGTGTATCCGTAACCCTCCTGGCTTCTAGGACGTGGACCGTATGTATGATGACCTCACACTCCGCCTGATAGACGGTGTTGAACCTTCCCAGCGGTCTGGATATATTTATTTTGAGTTCATGTGAGAAGACTCCGACTCCGGTGCCGGAGTCGGTCTTCGAACCGTCGGTATATACTCTCATTTCTTTAAGGCCTGAGTAGTCACACTGTTCTTCGGTGAGTATTATGTTGTAGTGCCTTTGAAAGTGGATTGTTTTCGAGGCTTTGTCGCGGGGTGATGCCATCATTAGCTTTCGTTTGATCGCATCCTCCTTTATGCGTGTGTGCTTAATTCTGGAGTCATTACTTAGGGTTCCCGATAAGTGGAGCCTGAAGGCGGCCAGGGCCGCTTCCTCCCGTACGATTAGGTATAGAGGCGGCAGCCCTAGCATTGCTTGTAGGGCAGCGGTCGGTGTAGTCTCATACAGCTAGTGATTGCGACACAAGCAAACCGCTGTAGTTTCTCGAGATCTCTCTGGGTTGTGCTCAGGTCTGTCCTGGGCCACCAGACCAGTGAGCCGTATGTGATAATTGGTCGGATGACTGTGGTGTATAGCCAGAAGGTGACTTTGGGGCTGATCCCCCAATTCCTGCCAAGCAATTGCTTGCATTGCCACAGGGATATGCTGGCTTTCGTAATATTATAGTTTATGTATTTTGCCCTGTTCAGTTGTTTGTCCAAATAGATGCCCAGATATTTGGTTTCAGCTGAGAGGCTTAGGGTTGTTCCAAAGAATCGTGGTAATTGTAGTGTCATCAGTTTTCCCTTTTTTGTGAAGAGAATCAGTTCGGTTTTTGTTGGGTTCACTGAGAGTTGGTGCTTGTTGCACCATTCCTCTACTATTTTCAGGGCTTGACGCATAAGATTGCATAGTGTGTTTTCGTGGGTCCCGTTGATTATTATGGTTATGTCATCGGCGTAGCCTACGGTGAAATAACCTTTGTCATTGAGTGTTTTGATGAGGCTGTCTAATAATAGGTTCCATAGGAGTAGCGAGAGGACGCCCCCTTGCGGGCAGCCTTTCGCAACGATGGATCTCGTAGTGTCATTTACTGTGACTACACAGTAGTCACAGCCCTTCGCTTGAGCATGTTGGTGATCCAGCCACTCAGGGTCGGGTCTACGTTGTGTCTGTCGAGGGCCTTATTTATACTGTTAAACATTGTTTTGTCAAAGGCGCCCTCGATGTCGGCGAAGGCAGCCAGTGCTGAGACTTTGTGGTCCACTGCACATTCGATCTTAGAAACCACGCTGTGCAGCGATGATTCTGTCGACTTGCCTATGGAGTACGCATGCTGTTGTTTATGAAGTGGTTTTTCACGGAGAGGTCCGTCTCGGATGTGCCTGTCACAGAGTCTCTCTAGGGTTTTCAGTAGGAAGGATATGAGGCTTATGGGTCTATAAGCCTTGGGTTGTGTAGTCTTGCCAGGTTTGGGTATGAAAATGACTTTCACCTCGCTCAAGAGGTGTATGTCTGAGTGCTATACAGGTTCGGTAAATCTCCGCCAGCTATGGTGTCAGACAGTCTACCCCCCACTGCAGTAGGGCGGGGAAGATGCCATCCAGTCCTGGCTGCGTTTTGGAGACCTCTTCGGGGAAACCGAAGGTTTTGTCTGTGCGATTATGGATGAAGTTATCATGACGAATAATTATCGGAAATATGTACATTGTCAAGGACGGTACGTTTGACATCTGTCGGGCAAGCCACCGTCCCGGTGAATCAATCCGACATATTGTTTCCGGTTGTAATCGTCTTGCTAACGCACAGACACATCATTTTGTCGTACTTGCACAGACACAACATAGTGGTTAGGATTATCCACTAGCAACTTTGTGGAGTCCGAAGTACTACAGGTATGTGCCCGACCCAGTTCTCGTAAAATGGTAATAAGTGTGTTCAAAATGAAATAAAAAAATAAAATAATAATAATACCATTTATTTCAGGCGACACCGGCCCATAGAAAAATACCTTAACCTAAACATAGGTACATATTTTAATATTTAATAAACAAAAACTTGTGTTATTAAATAAGGCTTAGACTATGTTAGTATCACTTCACTTTGCACTAGCTTGACTTTTTGCCTTCGTGTTATAATATACCAACGCGTTATTGTTACCGTCAACATTGAAACCAAAAAACGTCTCGTTTTCGATTTCAGACTTTTTTGGTTTCACTACCTAATTATAGGCGGGATTTGAATAAGAAAAGAATCAAATACACACAAAGCAGTGCCTTGGAATATGTATTATATTTTAAGTGTTTTTCCATATTGTTCGGTGTATATTGGATACCCAACAAAAGCTCAGACATTTGGCGATATGAGCAGATCCAGAGTAATACCTTTTTACGATTGTAATATAGTACCTACTTGTTGCGTGAAATTGTGGTATTAATTTGAGTGAAAAATATTTATATACATTCATATTATATTATAGATTTATATACTGCCTCGTGAGTTATAAGCGCAGAATCGGTCAAAGTGGCGATACTTGGGAAGGCCTATTTCCAGCAGTGGACGTCTTTCGGCTGAAATGATGATGATGATTATGATGATACTGCCTCATAAGTCTAGTGGTCGCAAGCGCTACTGCTTAGCATGAGGTCCTGGGTTCGATTCCCAGGTCGGGCAAAGTGTTATTGGGTTTTTCTATCTGGAATAGGCTCGCCCCCTATTACATGAACAGGCAAAATGTCAGTGTAATACTAAGAACACCTCTGCTTCACCCTTTGGGGTAACAAGGCGTGATGTTATGTTATGTAAACAATATTTAAACAAAATGCATTCACCAGGTATATTCTATTTAGTAATGAGGTAAACAGTTTCAAAATAATTCCATAAATTACATACTGTGGTACTCTAATAAGTTTTCTTGTTATTCGTAATTTAATGTAACAGTTCAATAATTTAGCAGAGTAGTGGTGTGACCGTCGGACTGCCAAGTGATAGCTCTCGAGTTTGAACCCAAGGCACGCACCTCTGACTTTTCCGATTCATGTGCGAATTGTATAATTATCACTTACTTCAAAAACGGTGAAGGAAACCATCGTGAGGAAACCGGCATGCCTTTTTTTTTTTTTTTTTGCGTTGGAAATCATCATATGACTCCTCCCGATCTGGGTGGAGCAGGAGGGCGTGTCAGACTCTTACTGACTAAAACCCACCCGTGTTCCTTCTCTTGCCTGTGCAATGCCAGGGGGCCACGGTATCCCTTTCGGACTTTCCCGCAACCCCGGCAGGCAATGGTCTCATCGGACCCCTTCATTCGCTGACATCTCTTTGAGGCGCCTATGATAAACCGGCATGCCTGAGAGATTATTCTCGACGGCGTATGAAGCCAAGTCAGAGGCCCATATGGGCGGCTTTAAAACTCTGACACCAGGTTAGTCACTAACCACAGGAAAAGAAGGAGAAGAATAATTTAAAATCAGAGATAATTCAATCGGTGAATTGGTTCTGATTAAAATACTTGAGAGGCAGCAATATGTATGGATTTCCCTGCTGATGAAAAAAAAGAAAGACTTACTATGGAAATAACCGGCCAAGTGCGTGTCGGACCACGCACAATGAAGGGTTCCGTAGTAGGGATGAATTCATCCCAAGAACAAACTTAACATTGTATTTGAAAACTATGGTCTCCCATACATTACGTACAAACTTAAACAGCAAATTTAAGTTTGTACGCACGATATTGAGAGATATACCATGTTATTAAGTTAACTCAAACTAAAACTCAAAGCATTTATTTCAATTAAACCATTTACAGGCACTTTTGAATTGTCAAAGAGTCAGTCAGTTAGTCAGAAAGTTGAAGCTAGTTGCCCATTCCAAAACGTAGATATCTATGGAGAAGAACGGGCAAGAAACTCCAAGGACACTCTTTTAAATATAAAAATTACAAAATCCTGGGTACATTACTCTTATAGGCTCTTCCTATAGGTTTTCCTGTAATCTATGAGTAAAGAACAGTACTCTGTTTTTTTTTTAAATTTTATGCTTAGTAGTTTCGCAGATAAGGGGGGAATGGTAAATTTTCGTAAATTTTCTTAAATATCGTTTAAAGCATTTATTTTAAAATTATTAAAAATATATATTTCAAATTCTGACAACTAGCCCTTTCATTTGAGATATATCAAATGAAAGGGCTAGTTGTCAGAATTTGCAAATTTGAGAATTACACGGTAACTAAAAATTCAAAAACCTTTTTTTTTTAAATTTGTTTCCAAAAAAGTGACCCCCATATTCAAAATGCATTTATTTACGTTACACGTACTGTAAGTGTACTAAATTTCAACTAAATTGGTCCAGTAGATTCGGAGCAGATTGGCTGTGACAAACGGATAGCCAGACAGACAGACACACGAGTGATCCTATAAGGGTTCCGTTTTTTCCTTTTGAGGTACGGAACTCTAGTTAGTTGAGGGTTGATATGCATTTGCATTTTTTATTAGTTTCAGGTATCTGGGGCACATTGTGACAGACGAAATGACGCTGACATTTAGAGGAAGCGCAGAGTATTAGCAGTCAGGGGGAACATGGTTGCGCGTAAGTTTGCTCGCTGCTCGAGGCAGATAACTCATTATAAGGCGTGTTGCCAGACCTTTTACTCGAGCAGTTTGTGGATAAATTACACTCATAGGGGCTACTAATACTCGCGTGTCCAAATATAACAACATTTTCAGGTATGTTTGGTATGTTTGCGGAGGCGCGAACGGATGGCTCCCATGCTATCGTGCGCAAAAGGGTAGCTTCCTTGTCACAGCGTATGCGAGGCAGTAGCAACGGTATCCTACAGATGATTGTATCTCGTGCGGATTGCACTATCCAAAACAAATGGATGCGCATTGTTTTGGGCGCTCACTAACACATTGTTTACGTCATAAATACTAACACAGTTTTGATTTTGATTTTATTGTAAATTATTTTAGTGTAATGTTAGTATTGTATAATTATATTGTTTTTAATTTAATGTATTGTATGGATTATAATTATATAAAATAAATGAATTAATAATAAAAAGTCAAATTCTTTTTTTTAATTTCATTTTCATAAATTGTAGATGTCTAGCCTTTTATTACTTTTAATTACTTTCCTTTATAGTTCGTATTTTCTGAGTCAGGTACAGGCTATAAAAGGTTGACAGTACCTACCTAAAGAAACTGAAGTCTAATCTCGTTGACCTTAGGTTAACAAGCCTTATCAAAATTAAAACTGGCAGACAAAGGTGTTTTTGCTCAAGAGTTATGAATACAATGAATTCTAGTTTTAATTTCAGAATCACAAAGAAGAAGCTATTTATTCAAAATACATAACGAATATTAATGACTTTATATAAATTTTACGGGAGAGGTAGATTGAAATGAATTTATTTTATCATATACTTGAGAAGAACGTCCTGGAAGTCTTAAAAGCTCTTACTGAACCCATTATTTAATTAGTCTTTACGAAATACAGCTGAAAATAATATTGCCTTTCGAATTTTGATTCGGAGTTGGTAATCTGTTCATTGACAAAGATGGAGCCTGTGAAATAATAATTGATAGTTTATCCGGGCAAGACCTCATAACAGCGATAGGTTTAACATCCCAAGGGATTCAATTCCCAAACAAAGGGCTTGGGAATTGAATCGAAGGATATTCACGAATTCAGCGACCTATTACGATGGTAATCGATTTTATTTTTGTTGACAGATCACTCGAATGCTACAGAACTGATAACGAACGGCAACGCAGTGCGAATGAATCCGAGGGGAGAACCCGATGAGAGACACTTTCATATATGCGACGATAAGTTATAAAATAAGTGTATATTTTATGGACTAGTTTTATACAAAATACAATGATCTCGTTATAGTTTGTACGAGAATTTTGTTAAGTTGCTAGATTTTATATTAAAAACTTTGATGATATGATCATAACATTTTTCCATTTTTAATACAAAACCTATTGTATCTCTTAATTAGCGTTGTAATCGATACATCGAAATTAATTATGTTTTCGGAGAACTTATTCGGGTACGTATTGTTCCAAGTACATTGTTTTCTTGTTCTTTTCTTGTTTGTAGATAATGAATGTTTTAAGAGGCTTGTGGCTAATTAATAACTGCCGACGGGTCAAACATCAAGATTGAGCAAAGCTTACCAAAGTCGGTCCGGGGATAGGTGACCATCCATTACATACCTTAATCCCTCCGTGCCTCGGAAAGCATGCTAAGCCGTTGGGTCCGGCTGTCATTCGCAGATCTTTGACAGTCTTAACGGGTAGTCAGACGCCTGAAAGTCTGATAACCATTTAGGGGCATGAGGAACAGAGTGTAAAGTTCACTCATCCACCATAGAAAAGGGAGGATCCTCCAACCAGACGGGTGTTGTGTCTGGCGGGCCGACTGCCCGACTGTTGATGTCGGATAGTCTTATATATATGTCGTTCGCGCGGTAAACTCTAATTGCGCGATGCAGGATTTGTGTGACGTCATGTTTTTGATGCGTAGTTCGTATGTGGCGGTGTAAGCGTTACAACCAGTCTTGTAATAGGCAGTAGCTTCATATCAAATACCGGTACTCACCTGCATCCGGTCAGACTGGAAGCCAACGCCAACATGGTTGGAAAAAGGTTAGGAAGATGATGATGTTCTTCGTTTTGAAAATTTCTTCAACTTGACTGTTACTTATAATGTTGTGAACCATTTTGTTGCATGCAAAATTGTCAAGGATTTTTTTCCTATTATTTCCTACTAATCTTAATTACTGATCTGTATAAGTAAATAATATATGTTAAATTGAGTTTTTTTCTCTTCCTGTACCTATGTAAGTAGTAATAATCTCCCTTTGTGTTGAGGTGTTTTTAAATTGGCCTGTAAATAAGCATGATTTACATAACTTCCATGTGATGTATTTGTATTGTATTAAAGGCAAATGCATATTATAGTATAAATGCAACGAATCTCTTTGAATAAACTTTGAAATAGTCAGGGTCATTCATGAAACCTCATTTCTGATAAGTTCATTTGATATAGAATAACTTTAAAGTACCTATTTAAAGGAGGAGCTCGTGGCTAAGTAATAACTGCCGCACGGGTCGATCCGTCAGGTTAAGCTACGCTTGCCGGGGTTGGTCTGTGGATGGGTGACCATCTTTACGTACCGAGACTCCTCCGTGCCTCGGAAAGCACGTTAAGCCGTTGGTCCCGGCTGTCATTCGTGGATCTTTGACAGTCGTTACGGGTCGTCAGAAGCCCCAAAGTCTGACAACCAGTCTTACCAAGGGGTATCGTATCACCCAATTACTGGGTTGTGGAGGTCAGATAGGCAGTCGCTCCATATAAAATACTGGTATTCAGCTGCATCCGGTTAGACTGGAAGCTGACCCCAACGTAGTTGGGAAAAGGCTAGGCAGATGATGAACTTTAAAGTACCTATTTGATAATATAGAATACGATAATTTAGAGTTTATCTAGAAAACTGTTACAAATGCTAATGTAAGTCAATATAGCCGATGTCTCGTTTTTTTTTTTTTTTTGTTTGAACCTGTATTATCCCGCTTTGGGAAAAGGTCATGTTCCTATATCAGGAATTATAGTGGCACTGAAAGTATAGTCGGGAAAATTCAATGTTTTTCAAACTGACAGATCACGTCAATTTGCCGTGGTATAGCCATATCATACAACTGTCAAAAATTACAGTAGTGAACGGATAATCTAAGTTGGTAGTCAATTTGATAAAACAATAATCTCCCCGACTTTACCTACACAACAAAACGAGGTTATTCAAGCTGGTTTTTACCGTAGTGAAAACTTTAGTCAGCTATCTGTTTCACGTGTGACCATTTCGGGATGTATTTGCGAGTTGACACATAGACAAATAGAACTTGTCGTTTAGTGACGTACAATACCAGAGACATTAAACCAATTAAGCTTCGTGCAGACTAGCGCGACGCGACACCGGCTATTGTTATACCGTGAAGTTTTCTTAGAAATTGTATTGTTCGAGTCGCGCTGGTCTGCACGAGCCTTTACGAGGTCGACTATACCTATCTTTGTGTAGAGATTTTGTTAGCAAAATCCTGTGACCAAACTATTGAATTGAATGTACCTACTTGGTTGATTCTCTGGTTACATGTAGTAATTTTTATACGAGATAGCAGCATACCATATTATATTTTCATACCCATGATTCGTGTATAGGAAGACAATACTGTAAAATATTTATGTAACTCTAACAATTTGTTATTGAATTGAATATTTATCTTAATCCATAGATTTAACACTATAGTAATAATAACCATAATTTCTTTTTTCATTAAAAATGTTGTTGTTTACAATCCTCGTTTTATTTTCCCATCCTGCCTCATATAACTGGCCTTTTCACAAGGATTTTTAACAAGGCTGATATCGAATCTAAAATTCTAATCGATCTAACTATTAAAACGATTTCCATCAAGTTCGTGACTCAGTGGATTTTCCAATCTAGAAAATAAATTGACACACAGTCTAATATAGGAATCCAATATTTTTGTGCGAACATTGTCACAATTACTAGCTACCTATTTAAATAATTACTAATCAATCATCTGAATAATCAAATAAAAAAGTCTAACAATAATGATGTTACAACTACTAATAAAGTGAAATGTTAAAGAAAATTAAACAACATTGGGTTGCTAGTTGTGAAATTAAATCACCGTGAAACTTGATACTTATAATAATTTATTGGTAAATTAATCTAGGGATACCGGAGATTCTATTGTATAGAAAAATATTTATAAGCCAACCTACTTATCGTATCTACTTACTAATGAAACTTAATATAATCGATTGTACGATGTTAGTAACAATCACTACACGATTCATACAAAAGAAGCAAAACAACTGAAGTACGCAATCAAGAAATAAAGGAAAATTCGGCCAAGGACACTCAAGATCAGTAGGAATTTTCCTGCTTTCGTTAGGGCACCGTTTGAAGCAATTAAGGGGGACAATTTGCGACAACCGTAAACCACATTAAAGCTAAAGTACTATCGCGTCTTGATCAAGCCAGAAAGAAGTCTGGGATTAATTTCTTGCTAGACCAACAAGGTTAAATCAATTTGGCTCTTGCGCGTAATTTACGGTCTTACGGAATTACATAAACTAAAGGGTACTGTTTTGTTGGTATATTGGCATGTGCTAGCTGACATATGGCAGATAATTTAATTTAATGTTTTGTTTTGTTATTTACTTACTATTGTATAGAATCAAGTTCTGACAAACAGCTGTGGTGCTGCGGGAGTTAGTTGCGCTGCTTCTTCTTCTCAGCTAAAGCACTAGGAAGTGGTAAAGGTCGGGCGTTTTGGGGGACTGTCTCATGTAATTTTGACCTTCAAAAAGTGCTAATTCTCAGCATAATTTAAATAAATGACTTGATTTTGATTTTGACTGGAGTTTTCAGTACCAGTGGCAGTGGCCATTGCGCAATTAGTTCAAGATACCGAGGAACATTTCCCGCTGTATCTTAAACTAAATAATGCCACAATACTATCACTTTGATGTTCTGGTTAGTAAGTAGCCATAATTTCTTGTGGTTATTGCAGCTATTCTATTCTGTCAGTTCGAGTCGTTCGATAAGCTACGCAATAAAAGTTAATGTCGTGGTGTAGATAGTTCAACTCATTTGTGCGCGCGGCGCTATGTGTGGGTAAATCTTGTATACAGCTTCTTTGAGTGCGTGACAAGAGGTACAGATAAGTACAAATACAGTTATTTACACTGAAATAAAAAAGAACAACTCGGTGAGGAGTAGTAACTATTGTAAATTAGTTTAAATTATTTTGTTTTTAATTTTATTGTAACCTGCTGTGTTTCTTTAAGGAGTCAGGTAATTTTTAATTAATTTTTAACGTGCTCATTTCGATACAATTAACTTTTATTATGATTTAATAATGTAGGTAAAAAAATAAAAAAAAAATTACGTTAAAGTACCTATTATTATTGTTTTAGACTCGTGAAACCTTTGCCAAGGTATACAAATTTCTGAAAAAATATGCGACAGATATATTGCTACTAGTAAGTGATCCAATTTTAATATCGAAATTGAGTGAACATTTAACATGTGTACGAAAAAGAACAGCAATGGCAGTGGGTGTATCAGAGAGAACAATAACTAATATATTGGGTGATGGAAAATCAACTGACTCTAAATTTCAATCTCCGTATAAAAACCGCAAAAAACGTGCAAACAAGTTGGAATTGGACAACTTTAACATTGATGTTATATACGTTCAACTATCCAAAATTACCATTTAGATTTAGAACATCACGAGTTACCTACCTTGCTAAAGTTGAAAAGAATATTGAAGAGAAACTTAACTATGGTGGAAGTATTTCGACTGCGTACAGTTTTGTTAAAGTTGGGATACAAGTGGCGAAAAACTGTGGATAACAGACGTGTATATAGAGCGGCATGACATTCGAAAGCTATCGACATTTTTGAAGAAGAATACTATCAACATTTTGACATGGACTCAGAATTCATAATTAACCTCTGAGAGCAGCGAATCCGAAAATTCATCATTTGATTTTTCTAGTAGTGATACAGAATAATATGTTCAATAATAATGCATTTACCAAATAAGTTGTTTTTTTAAGAACCCGTATATTATCCCTTCATTTTTTGACATGTCTCATCGAGACGGCTCAACATGGGAACGGTAACAATTTCTCTGTGAAGAACTAGACATTTTTAGTAACGACTGTACCCGTGCAAAAAAGCGATAAAGACACATGTTGCTCGGACAACGACTGCCGCGTCACTGCCACACAAATTAAAGCTGTATAATTACAAGCGCACGCACACATGGCGCCGCGCGCACAGATGAGTTGGACTATCTATAGTAGCTTTTTGGCAGTTAGCAGATTGGAACCGAGGCCGTTTGCCCAGGCTGCTCTGGACGATCATTCATGTGTAGTCTACTAGAAAGGCTCTTTGAATGAGTTTGGGATGAGCTTGGATGACAAACAAAAGGTCTACCAGCGTACAAAATATACCCACAAGAAATCGTTCAATAGTTATAATTGCAAATCAATCAATAGTAATAAAGCAGTAACCGCAGATGTCTACTGTGCCGAACTCCGAACAATGATAGCAAAACTAGCAGTTAAACAGCCCCGACTCATGAATCGATCTTCACCATTACTGCTCCATGATAACGCGAGACCTCATACAGCACGAGAAACCTTTTTAACTCTACAGGAACTGCAATTAGAAACCATTCGTCACCATCCATATTCGCCAGACCTTGCTCCAACGGACTAAAATTTTTTTCGTGATTTGGACAATTTTCTACGTGATAAAAAGTTTTCTTCTCAGAGGTACAAAATGCTTTCACACAGTTTGTCAAATCTAGATCACGAGAGTTCTATCGCAAAGACATAAATGACCTTCCTATTAGATGGCAGCAATGTATAGATAATAATGGTAACTATTTTGATTAAATAAATACGTAAAAATAAAAAATAAACTAATTTCAATTTTTCAGTACATATCGGCTATTTCATACTTTCTAATTATGAATGTTGGCAAGAAAATAAAATGTGCTTTATCTTGCTTATATAACAATAACGCACCTTTGGTAAAGGAGAATGAACAAAAGTGGTCCAAATATCCACCACTAACGAGACTCATGTTGACTTATAGTCCACTAAACAGAGATAAACTTTCAGTATGACACAAAAAAAAAATAAGCCGTCAGTAAAATGTTACGACTTTATGAAAAATAATAATAGTTTAATTTTGTTTTACTTCACTATTTATTTAAATCCATTTTGATTGTGCACAAGTAGCTACTCTTTATGCGCCTCTAATGATGATTCATCGATAACCCCGCGCAAGTTGGAGATGTCAATATTTTTTATCCCTTTCACTTTCCGTTTTTGCTGGTTGATTTTTTGTGATAATGCAAGTAGAAAGAAGAAACTGTGTTTGTTGCAATCATTCATTGTTACGAAGAAGGAATTATCAGTTACCTACTTGAACAGTTTCTGGATAACCACCCGGGAACCGCTGCGCATATTCAAGGACTTCTGGCACCTCGACAGGTTAGTACATATATACATGATTTTTCATATATAATTATATCTTTTTAATATTTCGGTTAATTCATTACTTCCCGTCGATCGCAACACATACTAAAATCTATTGTTATCCGCTCACCGGGTGTGCTATCTACGTTTTAAGAGTAACAGCCGGTGCCTAATCTATTCCCGCAAAGCAATATGAAAGTAATTGACTTTTATATGCGTATTGAAACGTTTTACAGCAATGAAATGATATTCTGAGATTATGTACTAAACAGAGACAATGGTAAAATGCTTATTAGATTAAAGGCGTATGTTGGACGCGCTCATTGGTTAGCGTTGAGAAAGTGATAAAAATACGTACGAATAGTTAAACATATAGATTAATATCTTTTTTTTTTTTGCAGTTAATTCTAAATGGCGAGCACTATATCTGCCACTATCTCACTATCTATTACTATCTCTATCTATATATCTATCTCTATCTCTATCTATCTCTATCTCACCAAGATCTAGTATTATTTGCACTTGGGACATATCATGTAAAACTTGCGCGTAGCTACTACGGTGAACATATACGCAATGGCGTATATCACATTGAAGTAGCAAGAGACGGTGGTTTTAATAATATTGTAGATTTTGGTATAGAACCCGAACATGCTTTGTTGCTACGCGCAAGGATCCAATCCAGGCACGCACGTGCAAGATATATTATACGTATGTAATAATACATGGTCGAGAAACAATTTATAACTATTACTGTTCATGTTTATCTGGCATGCGAATTGTGGGTTGCTGTGTCCATGTGATGGTAATTGTGTGGTACTTTGGATGGGCGAGACACCAATTAGGCTTCCAGCTGTGAATCTAGACAGTATTGTTGTTGATGTAGATATATAATGTTCATGTTTAATTATATATATTTATGTTTATTTTACTCTGTAAGTCACGAATAAAAATATTACGTAGCATTCTTGTGTTTTCTTTCTTCCGGGCCTTTAAACAAAGTCTATTTCAGCGAGAACCAAGCATGGGACACCAAGCGGCATGACATAACATGCGTATATTAGTTCAAAATGTGATATGGAATTAACGATATGTTTCACATAAATAGGTAGAAAAACATGAATTTTCACTCAGTCATAACTTATTTCAGACAGCATAATTTTGGTTACGGTCTGGTTATAATGACTCAATATATAGTAGACTATTTTATTACATAGGTCTCGTTAGTGGTGGACATTTGGACCAAGCTGCATACATTTTTGGTCATTCTCCTTTAGCAATGACTCAACGATTTGCCACAAAAAATATTTCATAGGAACAATATTTCACGCCATGTTCTCTCAGGTATTTTTCACCCTACAATGTCCAGTGGATTGTTGTAAACCCTTTCAACTATGCTTAATATTTGTGAAAAGAACGTCAAGTCAATAGCGCACGAGGAAGTCGGGACCTTAATCTAGTCAATCTAACGTACCTTAAAACATCGTGCTATTACAGCTTAGTAGGTAAAATATGCCTATAAAGTTAAAATATCGACCTATAATTTCCCAGAAGTCCTATTGTAGAGTCTGAAAATGGTATAGAGTTATTAAGTATAATTTCAGAGAAATTATTCGCTAGAGAGGCATTTCAACATTGGTAAGAAAAGTTCTTATGCCTGTAGGAAAAAAGGTTTTGAGAGAATTGTGTGGAAGATGAAAAGAAAATCTAGGCATTGTAGTAACCTAATAAAAAGCAGGTGTTTTTGGCGTAGAAAGGTAAAATACCGATGAGATTACGGTAAATTGGACAGTTCCAGATAGATGAGAAATGACGGTAGATAAAACTTTCTGAGCCATTTTATTTTTGTGACGTGACTGATTAGACGAAAAACCAGTTCTTACTTTTATAGAAGTATGAGGAACATGAACAGGGTGCTAAGTTCACTCATCCTTAATAGAAAAGGGAGGTTTGTCGTACCAGACGGGTGATGTGTCTGGTGGGCTACTGCCCAACGATTGATGTTGGGACGTTATTTATATGCGAGTCGCGCGTCGAACTTTGCCTGCGCGATGCAGAATTTTGTATTATGACAGTGTGATAGGTAGTTCGCATTTGGCGATGTCAAGAGGTCGGTCAGTCAGAAAGATGAAGCTACTAGCCCATTCCAAAGCGTAGTAGATTCCTATGGAAAAGACCGGGCAAGAATCTCCACGGACACTCTTTTAAATCAGAATATTGTTACAAAATGTTGGTTACATCATTCATTTTGAAATTATACATGTGAGAACAATGTAAAAAGCGTTCGTAATAAAAATATAAAAACAAAAATTATTCAAAAATTTAAATAAATTAAAAAAGCCATGGTAGCTAAGAGATGACCAGTCCCCACTGACGGTGATGTAGATACTACAGTAGATGCCACACACTGTTACAATAAAATAAAATATATTTAGTAAGACCCAGATAAGATCAAGAAAAGGTTCTTTTCATAACATTTTCAGCGCTTGGAAAGTGTTACTTCAAATGGGGTTACGGATTACGGTTTTATCACAATCCCAAGCCATTTAACTGTATTATTTTTTTATATTGTTAAGTGGATTAGAAGTTATAAAAAAAAATGATATCGTTCAGAATGTATAATCCTTTAGAAGAGAAGAGAAGATCACTGAAGACGTTATGAGGTATACCCTTATTAGTTATACAAACAAGAACAGTGTTTTTTGTTTAGGTAAACCCAGATGAACTAATTGTAAATCAAATCGACAGCCTATATCAATTTGCTTTACAATTAATTTCCCTGAATTTACTTACTAAACGACAAATAAAGCAAAAGCGTATCAAACACGCCAGGCCGCACCTTGCCGCGCCCGGTGTATGGTGATGTTCCAAATGAAAAGGGGTAAAACTTAACATGTGGCATGTATCCAAAATTCAAGTCAAACTAGGTTCATGATTTTCCAATAGGCAATTCAATTACATTTTGCCGCATATTTGCAATCACTAGTCTACAGTGGGCTTGGTAGGCAATATATCTTTAAAAAAGTAATCTTCAGTACATCGATCTACTCAAAAGAAAATAGGGCTCACTAAGTTTTTTTGCTGTTACTTAAAACTATTAATGATTAAATGGTTTTTATGGATAGATTGTTTTTGAAGTAGGAATTTAAAAATTGCTAAAACTTGGTCGATGGTAAAATTTGTGTATTTTTTATAGATTGATAGATTTACACAAAAAAATCACTTTTTAGGGAATAAACTTAAATTAACTTGAAATAAAACGTAGCCTGTCGCCCGTTTCCTGTAACCATTTGATGAAAAATGTTATGGTTAGTAGCAAATGGGGCCTATTCTGCTCTGTATGCCCTCTCTGAGCCAATCTGGTACACTTTCAAAAAGATGGGTAACAGTTTGTTCCGGAATTCCTTCCCAACCGACTTTTAGCGCGTTTATCAGCTCCTGTTGACTGTTAACAGGGCTCTAGTTTTCTTTAAGGTTTATTTTCAATTGATCCCATAAATGCTCGATGGGGTTTAGATCGGAACTCATTACTGGCAACGGCAAAACCGTGATATTGGCCTCCAGAAAGTCTTCTTTGTGAGGCACGGGCCGTATGTGCGCGACCATTTTCATGCATAAAAAACATAGTCAGCTACCACTCTTTGTGAAAATGGGATGACATGAGGTTGGATTACCCGCTTAACTTAACTATACGATTACAGTACCCTCATCCAGAATTACTAGATCTTTTTTCCCTACCAAAATACTTGGGTCCCCAAAACGTTCTGTGAATGTATGTGTCTGTAAAACGTTCACAATTTTTTATCACTCGTTTATCATCACTAGAAAACTTGACCTTACATTCATCTGTAAAGAGTACAGCCCATTGCCCAGTTCAAATGCTCGCGAGCGAATCTTTAGCGCGCTGCTTGATGGGCTCTTGTCCGTTTGAGTCGAATAGCACGCACTCGGGAACGTTCACCATCTTTGTGGAGACGATTACGAATGGTTTGATCACTGAGTATGTTACCGGTAGAATGCTGCAACCGGTTTTGTAAGGCAAGGGTGGATACAGTACGCTCTCGTCGTGTTAACCTGATATACCAATCTTTCTAGGAACTTGTGGCTCAAATTCTACCTGAATAGTTTCGAATAGCTCGTCGTGACACACTGAGCAGTATTGCTACAGATCTCTGAGAGCCTCTTTCCTGAAGCATAGCAACAGCTCTTGCTGCGCTTTCGATGTCCATATAACGGTGAAAACCAGGCACAGTACCTAATCATGATTAACAGCGCAATAAAAAAAAGCTGACAGCTGTGACAGAACGTGTCGGGTAAAGTCAACGCTAAGAATCTGACTGAGAACACAAGTCACAGAATTTGTGCAACAAGTGTTTTTTCAAACACTTCAACGCTAAAATGGACGCTTGAAACATTGTTATGGACCCTTATACATGGCAAGAATACCTTTCCTTACCTAAATATTGATTATTAGGGCCATATTGTTTTGAATAGTTTATGTAGTATAATGATGAAATGATAGAAGATTCGAAATAAAATAATCGATTTGGACGAAAATGTGATATAAGTTCTTTAAATTGTAGGTTACAACCATAAACGCGTTATTATGAACCTTGTATTACATAACTTGTACCTACCCTATATTTATTTACCATGTGTAAATATAACGTAGGGTACACACGACATATCGGAATTAAACTATAATGTAGGTATATGACGTGTGGAAGCGAACAGGAAAACCTTCTACGAATTTGTAATTTATGGTTAGGTAGAAAATGATACAAATGATTAATGGGTTAAAGTCAAAGACAAACATGTATGACACGAGGCAATATTAAAATTTGTAGTTTATTCCGTACTTATTTTTGTTTGTTTGTTGAATTACCGAATGATATCAAAATATTAATACGAACGGTAACATAATCATTACAGTATTTAAACTGTACCTAGGTTCATTCAGCCTACCACTTCATGATAATTATAGGTAAATGATGCATCATTAATTTTTTTAAATCGATCATAATCGATTTTAGACGTATTTATTTCGAAGAGCGTTACAATCGGTACATCATCAATTCATCATCTATATTAATCATAACAATTTTTTACATTGGAAAGTTATTTATCACTTTTGTTTTAAGGTTTACATTCTGTCAGAGATTCCTGAATGAGATACTGCAGGTTGGTGCTTTATAATGTTAGAGAAAGGGATCTAAAAGCTTATCCACCCACCATTAAATGAGCCATTATGAGCCACCCTGCATTGTTTTGTTTAAACGCCTATGATTTCTTAAATGGTTATGAACACACATGGTTCAAATTTGGAACAATAATGACACCAAAATTATCACGCATTGTCTGCTTCAAAACTGCTTAATATAATAATTATTTGTGCAACAAGAGAACAAAGTTGTTTTTTGCTGCGAGTGTTGATTTTGAATCCCGAGTAAGCGAAGGATTCAAAGACACGAGACGCAAATAACTTTTCATCCCACCATCTCGGAAAGAGTATTTTTAATCTTCAGTATCTGAGTGGAAAAGCCGTTTTTATTCTCTAGAGGATAAAGTAAATTGAATTTAGAACATCGTGTGCACTAAGTTTGTGAATTAAAAAAAACATTAAACCTATTTACTGCTACCTCTATGGTGCCGAATATATCATACAACTTTTTTTTAATTTGTTAAAAACTCAGACTCGGAACCTTCTTGGTGTTCTTTTTTCAATTTGCTTTGTACGCGGTTCTTTACGCGGCATTTTTTCACGTCATTGTTAAACCTTAGGTATATTAAAAACAAGAAACTTGAAAACAAGTGAAAAAACTAAAATGAGTGATTCTAGCGACGAGGAAGTTTGCTTGACGCCAACAGAATTGACTGAAACTGTTAATAATGCGCAAACGTTTTTTTTTTTGCATTTAGTCATTTCCTCGCTGAGGTGGAATGAAAAGTTACGTGTTGCACTCGAGTGCAAAGATTTTTCACCTCGTGCTCTTTTGATTCCCTCGCTAACGCTCAGGATTCTAATTTTGAATCACTCGCTGCGCTCGTGATTCAATTTTAGAATCCTTCGCTTGCTCGGTCATCAAAATTGAACACGCGGTTAAAAAGCAACTTTGCACTCTTGTATAACAAATAACTATTGCTCTTGTGTAACACATACAACTTTTCACCTCAGCAGCGAGAACATCAACATGTAAAAAAAAAACCCTGTCCGATCCGTGAGAGTGTTGTTAGGTATCGTACTGTAAGCATTTATTTATGTGGAAATTTTCAGGAAAAAAGAAAAAAGAATCCCCACATTTTTTTTCAATGGTGAATTTTACTTAATTTTACTTTTGGTGCGGGCGGCGCCCTTCTTTTAGCGGGTGTCTAAAAGTCCTAAGTTATTTTTATGGATGGGGTAATTTTGGAACTAAAAATGTGAATTTTAAATACCAATAACTTTTTTACCATCAATAATAATAAAAAAATACTCTTTCAAACTCAAACTCAAAGCATTTATTTCAATTAAACCATTTACAGGCACTTTTGAATTGTCAAGGAGTCAGTCAGTCAGAAATATGAAGCTAGTTGCCCATTCCAAAGCGTAGGTTCCTATGGAGAAGAACGGGCAAGAAACTCCACGGACACTCTTTTAAAAAAAATATATATTCTTACAAAATATTGTTTACATCATTCATGTTGAAATTATACATGTGAGAACAATGTAGAAAGAAGTGTACGTAAAAAGCGTCCGTAATAAAATAAAAATAAAAAACAATTCAAAAATTAAAATAAGCTGTGGCAGATAAGAGATGACCAGTCCCTACTGATGGCGCCCGTTCACGAACATGACGCATGGATCAGCACCGTTTAGCTCAACCATTTTGAAGGGAACTCAACGATCCAACACACACGCCACCACCAGCGAGACATTTGAGTGAGCATGACATACTCTTAGCCGCCAGGGCATATCAAGTCAATGAAAGACGTACCCAGTAAATGGTAGCTTTATAAAAGGTACATGGTCACAGTGCTCACACATGTGCTATGCAATTATACAATAAAAAAAGAGATTGAAGTTATACAATTCAATGATAGTTTTTGCAATCTTCAGCAATTCCAACAATATTTTTGAATGCTAATCAATTAGTTTATGCGCCCTTGTGGAGCTGGAGCTGGTTTTCTTAATGTTACTGCAGTACCATATGCCCTTTTCGGATCGGACAAGGTTTTTTTTTACATAATCTTCATCACCTCGTATTTTGCAGCCGCCATCTTAAAACCAAGATGGTGGCTGCATTTTGACCACACTATAGACTTAATCACCCACAAAACTATGAAAACGATACCCATGATAAAAACTTGAAAATTTTCACAGTCGCCATTTTGATCAGCCCTCGAAAATTATAAAACCACACACCCTTGGTTAAAAATTTGAATATTTTTGCAGCCACCATCTTGGGTTTATATTTTGACCTCACTATCGGTTTTTGCACCCTCGAAAACTATGAAAACGACACCCATGACGAAAAATGTGAAAATGTTCGCAGCCGCCATTTTGGATTTTTATTTTGACTTTACTATATGCACCCTTGAAAACAATAGAAACGATACCCATGAAGAAACATTTGAAAATTTTCGCAGCCGCCATCTTGGATTTACATTTTGATTTCACTATTGGCTTTAGCAGCCTTGAAAACTATATAAACGATACCCATGAAGAAAAATTGGAAAATTTTCGCAGACGCCATCTTGGATTTACATTTGACATCACGATCGGCTTTAGCACCCTTGAAAACTATGAAAACGACACCCATTATGAAAAATGAGAAAATTTTCGCAACCGCCATCTTGGATTTTTATTTTGACCAAATTCACACTTACTATCTCACTCCGTCTTTCTTTCTCTTTGAATTAGAAGAAGACAGTCGCAAGCGCCTTTTTGCGTGACGATTTCTGCCAGTGCACTCTTACCGCAAGCCGCTTAAGAACTTCGTTCCAAAAAATTTATAAAACAGAATTTAAATAAAACCTTTACAGATTATTTGCAATTTTAAGGTTTTATTGTGTATCCAAACGTTTTATTGTTTGTTTCTTTTTTAGGCCTTTATAGGTAGGTATGGAATTTTGAAATCGAACTTCGAATCGACTTGTTTCTGTCTCTCGCTTTTTTCGTATCGAAGTGAAAGTGACAATAGTTATTTGTTATACAAGAGTGCAAAGTTGCTTTTTAACCGCGTGTTCAATTTTGATGACCGAGCAAGCGAAGGATTCTAAAATTGAATCACGAGCGCAGCGAGTGATTCAAAATTAGAATCCTGAGCGTTAGCGAGGGAATCAAAAGAGCACGAGGTGAAAAATCTTTGCACTCGAGTGCAACACGTAACTTTTCATTCCACCTCAGCGAGGAAATGACTAAATGCAAAAAAAAAAACGTTTACAATCACAAGATAGGTACACTTTTATTTCAGTTTAGGTATTAATTACTACATTATGACAGGTAAGTATTACAGAATAATCTTTAAATTATAACAAAATAATACTAAGGTATAATTAAGAAAATTTTAAAGTAACGTTGCTACAGTTATTTAAATTGAGTGAAAAAATGTAGCGTAAAGAACCGCGTACAAAGCAAATTGAAAAAAGAACACCAAGAAGGTTCCGAGTCTGAGTTTTTAACAAATTAAAAAAAAGTTGTATGATATATTCGGCACCATAGAGGTAGCAGTAAATAGGTTTAATGTTTTTTTAATTCACAAACTTAGTGCACACGATGTTCTAAATTCAATTTACTTTATTCTCTAGAGAATAAAAACGGCTTTTCCACTCAGATACTGAAGATTAAAAATACTCTTTCCGAGATGGTGGGATGAAAAACTAATTGAAGTTCAAATCTTTAGAATTTTGTGAGTAGAACCAACACTGCTTAGGGCATTTAAAAAAAAAAAAGTTACTTTGTCTCACGCTCGCAGCAAAATCGAATTTTGCTCACTGTTTTTAGACAGAAAAACCTGCTTGTTTGGGGTGCTGAGGAGAAAAACCTTTTTCTTTGACTTATCATTATTTTTATGTTTTAGGCCTTGATACTTTACATTAAAATGCACGGTGGCTCGATTAAGGAGTCCGGGAATGAATTTCTAAATAAATGAATCAATTTCTGTTCTGTTGTTTCAGTAATTCAGAAAATTACACGAAAAGAAAATGTGTAACTGTAACTTACAAGAAATAGAATGGCACTACAGTTATTCATAATCAAATAATTAAAATATCTTACTGCTGCTAAAAATTACAACGTCAAAAATCATAAATTTGCGTAAAAAATGTAATAGGACTCTTTACTGTTCATCTTTAAATATTCCTTCCAAACTACTTGATAAGCATCTGTCACTATTTACTTAGGCCAGTTCAGTTTAAATTCTATAACTAGCTAATATACACAACTGGCAAAATGTGGGTGTACTATTGAAGAACTTCATATCTAAGCAGTTTGAAAACAAAATCCCGTAAACACGGTGACCACATCTGTTACCGCCCCGGTTCTATAGCGGCCAAGTGCTACAAGCAGAAATAGTCCTTACGGTGTATAGATTATGAACTTCTTCGATGGTACTATTTGTAGGTGCGCCTCTACCTAATCCTTCGAGGAATTCAGGTGTGATGTAATGTAGTTATTAGACTTATACATAACCGAATACTTGTAACTTTATGAATAATTCCTTAAAATTAATCAGACATTAATTTTGAATGTATGAAATTCTGTAAAAACCTCGAATGTGAATTAATAAAAGGCATTGGCAATTTACTCGCCCGAAACGGGCTAATTGCCACTTTTAAATAATATTATTTATGTACTAATGTAAAGAAAAAGTACTCTAAAGGAGACCTGACATACACACAATCTTGGGCCTGAATGTAACGAGATGAAAATGAATAGATTTAAACTTATCAGTCCCTCGCGATCCATAGTTTCAACAATATCCAATCCAAATTCAGGCAGCGGTAAAATCTAAAGTAACAATTCCAAGTCAAACGTGTGAGCGATCTTCGGTATCCAGTGTGAAAGCAAGGGTCGTACAAGGTAGGTCCGAATCCGTAAAATACAAAGCAGTGGTCGTTGAAAGTGAAAAATAATCGCAAAAACACAAAAAAACGCATCGGAAAACATGAAACGACTGAACAACCAAGAAGCAGTCGCCTCGGTAACTGTCTAGTGTCAATGTCAGTCAGCTTTCATACCAGTGACATAAACTAAAAATATGACTGATTTTAATCGATAAGAAATTAATAATTATTATATTCGTTTTTCAGTAATTAATAAATATTTTATTTATTAATATGACTGTAATTAAATGCCTATATTGTATGTAAATTATAGTGCATTCAATTACTTTGAGTTAATTACCTAGTGCGAAAGTTTTCTTTTTGTAATTGTGTAATCGATTACTCAATTAATCGAATCTCACGAAAACTATCTCTCTTATTTCTCAGCTTCCAGATTGAGAAATGTGCTGATTTTTTATATTCTATTAAAAAAATATTTAAATATGACAATATTTTTAGATCATATTTCAACTTATTACATTTGGGCCCACCATTTCCCATCTCCTTTACTGCAATTCGAAACGTGCCAATAGCCTTAATACGTATTTCTGGAGTTGTCAATTCGCCCACAACCACAAATAAATTAGCTTCGTGCGAAGCACCTGAATAAAAAAATATATTTAAAAGTTTCGATTCGCCAGTTACGGGCGAGTAAATTAGTGCGAATCAACCAATAAGCCGAATAAAAATAATGGAGTCTTTAGAATTACTACGAACATTTTATCTCAAGTTTTTTTTTTAAATATTGCTTACCTATCAGTTTTTCATATTTGAGTGAAGTACTTTCTCACTCTACTGAGCACTGAAAAATCGTAATAATGGTATTAAAAATGGTAAATGGTGGTATGGTATGGTATGGTATTTATAATCGTATTATGTATTTATAATTATGGTTTAGACTTATGGTCTTTTTTTCATTTTACTTATCAGTTTTTTTATAGTTGAGGTACCTACTATAAAACTGCGCTCACTAGCTTGCTCACAATCTAGTGAGCATTGAAACGTTACAGATAATCTTATATATAAAATTCTCGTGTCACAATGTTCGTTCCCGTACTCCTCCGAAACGGCGTGACCGATTCTCATGAAATTTTGTGAGCATATTGAGTAGGTCTGAGAATCGGCTAACATCTATTTTTCATACCCCTTAGTGATAAGGGTTGTCAAAAAAAAAAAAAGTTGCAAAACAACGTTTGCCGGGTCAGCTAGTTTATTATAAATCGATTCTCAATGTCTGCTTACTCATGCTTTTTGTTAACTTACAATAAAGGGTTAAAAATAAAAACCAACGCATTTTTTCGTGGCATCGAAATAAGTTTACGTATATTTTTTTGTAACGTAGGATCATTACAGTCGGGCTTAAGCCAATTAATTTTAAAAATGCCTTAGTTCGTCATGACTACCATGGCCATGACCATGACATTTTTGCTTATATTCTTTGAAAATATTACTTATTATGTCAAAATGTCTAACTTGAATAGGAGCTGGTTTATCCAGGTGTAAAGATTCTTTAAAATCGTTAAAATCAATCAACTGTAACGTACTGTATCGGTGTATCCGAACTCCGAATGCTTTCGTCAGAAATAAGTGCAAAAAATAAGGTCTATAATACCCAAGCCTTGAAATCTTTATTTTATATTGTTTATGCTTTCTATTTTTCACTCGTAAGTATGATAAGCACAACCGCAAATGGCACTAATTTACGAGTAAAGTTTTCAGAACTCCTAACAAAATAAATTCAGGCTTTTTAGATTCATGCTTTTCATCTGTTTAATAATTTATTGGCATTAAATTAAATTTCAAGCGCTAAGAGCGTAATTTAATAAGAACCACATACTGTAACATTTCGGTAAAGTAATTTTTGGTAAGAACAGGCGGAATCATCGCTAACATCTTGCTCCGTTCTATTGAACAGTTAATATCTTGAACACTTTGAAGAAACACTTGAATATTGTAATAGACGTCTATAAGTAAATTGTTCGAAGAAGTATACCTACCTAATACACCTACCTGGCTCCTGTAACACAGGTTGCTACCTAGCTCAGGAGCCAGGGTTTGAAATAAGTATGTTACACCTGTATTTTGTGGCTATAAAGAATTTATTATTATTATATTACTTTTAGGCTAGGACAGGTACCTCGCGCATATTTGGAAGTGGCGCGGGGAGGCGAAACGCCGGGGCTTGACTCCGATGCCGCGAGAAATCGCGGCACAACGGACAGAGCTCCGACGGGATCTCATGGCGTCATGAAGAGTGCGATTGTCGCAACCCAGTGCTGGGCACGCCACTATTGCGGCGATAAGTCCCCTCTTTGAGGAGTGGCTGGAGAGGCGCCACGGCGTCCTCACCTTCCACCTGACGCAGGTCCTCACCGGACACGGCTGTTTCGGGAGGTACCTGTTTCGGATAAGGCGGGAGGAAACGCCCGGGTGTCATCACTGCGTGGATCGCCCGGAGGACACGATGGAGCATTCGTTGGAGGTATGCCCGGCTTGGGCAGAGCACCGCCGTGTCCTCGTGGAGGCGATCGGTGGCGGGGATCTCTCGCATCCGGCCCTGGTCCAGGCCATGGTACGGAGCGAGAGGGCTTGGGAGGCCGTCACCTCCTTCTGCGAAGCAGTAATGCTCGCGAAGGAGGAGGCGGAGCGCGTGAGGGAGAGGCAAATTTCGCGCCCTCACGCCCCTAGCCGCCGCAGGAGGAGCCGCCCTGGGCGTCGGGAATCTATTGCCGATTCCCGGCCATCGTAGGCGCGGGCTTGCGGACGGTGAGCAATGGGTAGCTCGCCGTCCGGTAAGGACCAAGCCCGGGTCGACGGCGCGTTGTGTTCCACGCGCGCCTCAAAGAGTGTCAGCGAGTGAAGGGGTCCGATGATTGATTGAGATGATTACCCACCCAAAAAAAAAAAAAAAAAAAAGGTTAGGACAGGTAGGTGGTATCTACACTTTGATCAAGAGGCTGATATTTTTGCGTCACGAATTAATTCGTAGAATTCGTGTGAGGTGTTCGTAGGCAACCTTTTTTTTTCATAAATAATTACACTTATTTATTTTTTACTGAGATTTTATAGTTGGTGTCGTGTGTTGGTTGGGAACTTAACTCCTCTGAAATAATTTCAAATGATTATTCTCTAGCTAGATGCTGCCATTTTATAGCAACCATTATGACAACATTGGCACTTTGCTCAACTTGCGCCGAAGCTGATCGGCACGGCATCCGCCCTCAGCCGGCTGTTGCCGAACCTGGGTGGACCGAACGTCGTTTGTCGGCGGCTGTACACGGGGGTGGTCCGCTCGATGGCGCTCTACGGTGCCCCGGTGTGGGCGGAGTCCCTGTCTGCCCAAAAAAAGACTCTTCTGCGAAGACCGCAAAGAGTCATGGCAGTCAGGTTCATACGCGGATACCGCACTGTATCTGCGGAAGCGGCGTGTGCCCATGCGGGCAGACCCACGTGGGATCTAGAGCTGCAGGTGCTCGTCGTCACTCGTCGTCTAAGTCTATTGGCGTGGCGCAGACCTGCAGGCGGAGAGTGGCAGACGCCCACCACCTGAGCTGGTCACGAGGTGGCGTAGGGAGGCCCAAGCCCAAACCCTGCGAATTTGGAGGTTGAGGCTGGTGACGCCCAGTGCACGTCACTGGACCGTGGGGGCTATCCAGCCGATCCTGGACGAATGGGTACGGAGGCGCCACGGGACGTTGTCCTTCCATCTGGTGCAGGTGTTGTCAGGACATGGCTGCTTTGGCAAATACCTGCACAAAGTGGCTAGACGGGAGGTGACTCTCGTGTGTTACCAGTGCGGCTGCGGTGAGGACACGGCACTTCACACCCACCCTCGAGCAGTCCCGCTTGGGTGGTGCAGCGCCGTGCTCTCGCAGCAGCAATCGGGGCAGACCTCTCCTTGCCGGCCGTGGCCAAGGCCATGGTCAACAGCAGGGGGGCATGGGAGGCGGTAGCGTCCTTCTGCAAGGAAGTTATCTCGCAGAAGGAGGCGGCGGAATGCGTCAGGGAGGAAGATTCCCTCGCTGACTGCAAAGGCGACAGTAGGCTCACGGCGGTGTTTTTTAGTGGGTGCAAGCCCCACATGACCAAACCATCTCCCCGGACGGTGCGGTATGCGTCAGGCAATTTTTCAACGATTATTAAAATAAAAAAAGGTTACAACTGTGCGCCAACCACATGCGACCTGAATTGGTAAATTATATATAGCTTTTTAGCTAGGGCAGCCTGACCAAATGGGTTAGGTTAGGTTAGACCTGTGATCAGCCGCGCGCGAGCCGAGCGAGCGCAGCCAGCGATGCCGCGACAGCAGTCACAGTTGTTTGGCTATTTAGTATTTTGAGGAAGCGCATTCATTATAATAAATATATTAGAGTGTTCAATAATATTTTTAGGAAAGCTAAATGGGAATTATTTGAGGTTCGATTTAGTAAGATATATTCATATTTCGAATAAATTAGATACCTACGTATATGAGGACAGTAACTAATCTTGCTAGATTAGACAGTAGGTAGGTAGGTCACTAATAAGTAACTATTATCGTGTAGGTATGATGCATAGGCAGGGACCTACCAATTAAAAAGTTCTTTTTACTTTGGAATTATTGCAATTACTTTGAGTTTATTGCTCTTTCATTATTAGTTAGTAAATAATTTGGCAGCAGAATGCCACGTTGCAGCTCTTTTGATCTTGAAGTGCGCATTCACTCATTAGCAAAATGCGCCTTAGATAAAAAAAAAAACATTATTACACCGACAGTGGCATCTTTATGGCAATTACACCGCTGCCTGATAACAATCTCGGTAGACACTTTAGCAGACCAAAATATTTTTCCAAAACACCGCTCGATTATGAAGATTCATTTTGGTGATATTTAAAAGATTGTTTCACAGCTGCGCTTTGATAATTTCCATAATTATTTTGATTTACCGATGAAATAGAACGAGTTTTACAAATTTGGGTTCTGTAATATTTTAACGCACGCTGATTTATTGTACTTTTGGTTTTCTAGATGCATAATGTTTTCATTAAATAACTATTAGGTACTTATCTTGTTTTCACCAAACTACGCCCAAAAAATTTAAGATCGCAAAATGTTTATATGATGGTTTACTGCTCTTTTCTAACTGGATGTTTTTATTGAGTTAATCTTATATTTCGTTTTATATGATATTGATCACTACAAACACTTTCAATTTTCGAACGCAGTCTTATCAAATCAAGACGCAGAATAACCAAATATTGCCTACTTTGATCTACAAGACCACGGAATTTTATTCTACTCCGTATTTTCCTCCTTGTAATCTATCCCACTGTTGTCTCATTTGTGGTGGGCGTTGCGCGTCTTATTTCATCCCTAATTACGTTTTAGACATTTGGCACGCTGAAAGGGTTTCCTCCATTGAAATTGTTTACATTTTATTTTACATTTTTCTGTTTTCGTAATGTTTATTGTTAGAATGAATTGAATCAAAAGTAAAGCTGTAAAGCTTTACTTTTGATTTTCGAAAAATAAGTCTTATTTTTGACGAGTTATTCCGACGTCTATTCTCGTTATATCGACAATTGCCTGAATACGGTGAACGTGTGAAGCATAGGACAGGTTGATGGGCGATGTCGACTCTTGGGTGAGACAGCAGTGGACGTCTTTCGGCTAAAATGACGATGATAAGATGTATGTAGCCGAGTTTTACAAAAAGTTTGGTTTTGAAGAACGTTGTATAACTCACATTTGTACGACAGTCTGTTATGAAAACTCGATGTGCCATATTAACATCCGGGTACTGTAGGTACCTATGTTATCAATGTTGATAATTAGGTATCTGCCTTTCGTTTCGACTACGGTTCTAACAGAACCTCGGTTCCGCCTCCACAAATGCGGAACTTACGCAAAAAATCGTACCTCCGCATCCAACTCGCGAGTTTTTTTTTAACGGAGGACTTATAAAGGAAATCGGGTCCAAATGAAAGAAGACACATTTAAGTGTGGTGGAGATATAAATCGAAATTTCATGATTTTGCTATAGGATCAGGTTTATTTTAATTTATGAACCACTGAGATCGCCTAGAAGGTCACAAAGCCGCAAAACTGTTTTTTGTGAAATATAGTTTGCCCCTTCAACATTTTTATTACATATAGTTTGTTTTTTTTCTTAAACGTTTGATTAACCTTTTTTTCTTTTTATTTCCACCTCCGCCTCCGCATCCGTTAAGATGGCCTCCGTTAAATCCCTAGTTTCAACATCTACTTTGTAATAATAATATAACGTAGGTATTAAACATCAGACAATATCCAGTAGGTGCGAACAGGACATCTACTAACCTTTAAACTTGAGTGTAACAACAGGGAACTGTGTACCTACTTGTAGTACTCCAACATGTCTCGAACAACTTGATATCGTCTCTTGTTCGAACTGAATACTCCTGAAACTAGCTCTTGGACGTTTAATTGATTTTAAACCTTTCTGTTCGAGCCAGTGAACAATATCCTGATTCCTGATCATCATGAGTTCTTAGTCCACTGATAGACATACATGTCTCACCAATATATTCGTCGTAAATTGAGATCATAATTTTTTTAGGTTGAAAAATATTGGAAAAATTTGTCTGCATCGACAGAGGTAAGTAAGTATAATATTATATGTATGCCACAGTTTGTATACTTTTTATTCGGTATAGGTAGGTACTTTAACAGATGGACCCAAGAGGATAATTACAAAAACAATTCAAATATTTCAACCACTCCGAAGTTTATTACAAAATCGTGGTTCATTTTCAACATTATATTTTATGCAAATAAACGAATGCTGTTAATTCGAGTACCAAAGTATTATCTGATCTTGTTCAAGCCAATGGTATTTTCCTGGATTTATGCTAGCCTTATTTTAACCCAGTTTAGCAGGGATTAATTTTGTTTGTTTGGTTCAGTGAAAAGAAGGATCAAAAGACAACCCGTTTTTTTTTCTCTACCTAGATTGCGTTCACTAACCTCTACCCTCGCCTATGTCATTTGACCTTAGTTTAGTCGTATGTTACAATAACAGGAGATGAAGCAAAAAGTGACCCAATTTGCCAAATAAACAACTGTATTGTCCAATAAAAACCAAGGCTTAAGTTTATCTAATAAAAAAAACTGAAATTAATTATACATTTGTAATGGTGATTTTGTAACATTGTTTATTGAATATTTGAGTTTACTTTGATGACCTTGGCCAGCTAACTTTAGCTAATTAGCTTGTCTTTTGTTTATCTTGGTTTTAAATTACCAACTTATATTACTTTATTTAATATTTTTACAAGTGTTAGGTTTTGTTCCTTTTAATAAAACTAATCGCTTGTTATTCAAAGATAATTGTTAAAAAGGCTCAACGATTGGTCCACGACACTCAAATCGCCCGATATCGTGGGCCAATTGGAGTGCGGGATTTACCGCCAGGACGTTGGGTGTTTTTGGCTAGGAGCGGGTGCGCGGACGGGCATTCGCTCCCGGGGCGTCGATTGAGACATTCGATTAGAATTAGTTCTGAATAGTGTACCTACCTACTAAATATAATAGTTGTTTTTGTTCTAAGCCTATTTAATAAAATTAAGTGAACAGTTTGAGTTTCTCTTTACACAGTCTTCCCAGCTAGAATATGTTCCCTGTGAGAGTTGTGACCGCTGAGGCTCCGAGCATTTCATATTTCAGAAGTGACAAGTAACCAAAACGTAAGTACACGCCCAAATTGTATCTCTACTTTGTTTGATGTGATCATAATTACGGATCTTGTCTCGGAATTAACTTGAGACTTACTAATCTTAGGATATTGCGTTAATTAGGTAACAAAACGCTTTTGTTTTTAGATTGTGTCATTTACTGTTGAAATGTAGAATGTTGAAATCTTGTAATAACACTTTATTTATCATTATTATTATTAATTTTGTGGGTCGACAGTATTTTAGCGACTGAATACCCGTTTAAAATGTTCCGTGTTACTACTATGGAAGACGTAACGTCTAATAAACAATTGAATTGGTATGTGGTCCAGGTTCGAATTCCGGGCAGTAGCCAAATAAAATGGTCGAGGGATATAAATATAACCAACTAAAGTTGTGCTGTAGTTTGTCGTTATAGATCTTTAAGTTTAGCTTATTGGGTTGGAATGTCGTTTACCAAGCATCGCGTCTCCCGACACCTCCGATAATACCGATATGCGAGCGAAGCACTCGACGCCGCATGCCACATTTATCGAGACTATCGCACTTAAGTGTTTATACTTGAAAAAAAAAGGTGCCTGTGTTATTTTTAGAACAGGAAGAATTCGATTTCATTGTTTATATGAGGAATACGAGACTGACGAGAATTCAATCAACAAAAAACTAGTTAAAATGCTAAACTAAAACTGCAACTTAACTGTACCTATAATCTGCCTTATTTTGTTGTCCAATGGTATTTAAAGAAAGGTTAAACAACCGCTTAGAGTTTTTTTGCCTGTCTGCAGTCACTAACTTCACATTAGGTTACAAATTCAATATACGGCTCTCAAGTTCCTTTGCCGCGAGTTTTCAGGCAATGTATCAGTCACCGGGTCAACGAAGGCGCGTGACTCCGGGTCGCAAGGAGGCTCACTCTACTACGCGGAGCCGAAGTCGGCTGCGAAGTCGAAGCCCCGAGCCGGACATCGAGCTGGTCCGTGAACGGCTTCGTATGCTGGAGAATGAAGTGAGGCTGGAGCGCAACCGTGTGCGCGCCGCCGAAGAACATCACCACGCGTCGCGTCGCAGCGACGAGCCGCGAGCGGACCGCTGCCGCCGTCACCGTACACCTCTGCGTCGGCACGGCGCCGTGACGCCGAGCCATGTGCAGAGCGACGTGCGGAGCGGGGACTACGGCAGCACAACCGCACAGAAGGGATTCGAAGGTCACGTAGCCATTCTTTTTCGAAAAGAGACTTATTTGATATGATTAGGGGGTCTTGAGGGATGGTCTCGCATTACCTGTAAACCAAAGCACACCACAACCACAGAAAATTGATCATAAAAATATATTGCCAAACTTTGATCCCTCGTCCAAAAACCAGCGAATGGACGTTTGCTTAAGAAAGGTGAATGAGTGCGTTTCGGTATACGGTTGGGATGAAAGAACCACCATTCATTTCGCTATGCAAAAGTTGCCAAGGTCTGGTCAAGACTTGGTACGAAAGTTTAAATACTATCTTATTTACTTGGCAAGAATGGCAAGAGAAGTTATTAAACGCGTTTCCATGCGAACAAAATACGGGCAGTCCTTGGAAGATATGATTTAAAGAAAAAGCAGATATACCGAATCCATAGAGGTGTATTACTACGAAAAAATAAGTCTAGTGATTCAATGTGATATAGTAGGTACCCGCGCAGCAGAATGCATAATAAATGGCATTACAGATAAAACACTTAAATTTGGAGCGTTAGCATTGCGTTGTACCCACCCCGATCAACTCTTACAGTATTTACTCAGTAATAGGGAACTACAATCAATCTGGTCCGGACCGTTTTCATGTTAGGAATAGGAATATTGATAATTCTCACGCTGCCAATACAGCGAGCGCTAGACTTAGTGCCAGACAATGCTACGACAGCGGATGTTACAATTGTAAGGATAAGGGACATAGTTTCTTGCACTGCACTAAGCCGTTGGTGCGCACATTGCAATAAGATCGGTCACACCGCGGAGAAATGTTACAGTAAGTCAGATGACAAAGTAAAAAAACACTAACAGGTGCAGTGCAGAAAACTAAATTAATTGATTTTATAAACAATGAAGACGCGCAAATAGGTAACCATTCTGGCTCAAAATGTATAAAAATGATAAAAGTCAATAGTTGTGTACTTAGAGCTGTCATAGATTTCGGGAGTGACGTCACCCCGATTAGAGAATCCACTGCCAGGAAACTAGGTGTATCTCACGATAATGTCCCACACTAATGAAAGGATCTAGCAATAACATGTCCAGTCACTAGGAAATTTGACTCTTGACATGAGTGTCGATGAGGTAGAGGCTAGAGTTGCTTGCAGTCATGACCGACCGTTTATTAGAGGTCCTTGTGCTTATGGGACAAATCTTTCACGAAGCAATCTCACATATCAGTCTATAAAGATTGGAGCAAATTGCAATTCAATAATATTGGGAATTAATTGCCTTCTTCTGTACTTGCTGATGACAGTGATACCTTGTTGAGGTTTTCGACAGCTAATGAAATTGACATTTTTGGTCCTGCATCAATCAGAGTACAGACCCAACTTGCATTCGATGGAAACGTTTAAAAAAATATAAAATAGTCTAGTGGGAAAGCCCAATGATCAGTATTTCATCTTTGGAGGACTTCATCGTCCATTCAATGGACATATTAACTTATTGGTGGTACCCTGTTTGGGTATTTGCCGAATTTCATCCAAGCTAGTCTTTTGTCGTACTGAGTCGACGTTGTGAATCGTGTTATTAATGAACCGCCAATTTAATCAAAAGTTTGGCAGCGATTCGACGAAAGGTGTAGCGTCTTTCCCAAAAATGAAAACGTCATCGATGTACACTGTTGCCTTACTGAATCGAGCTGAACCGAGTGTTGTGTTGCTCATGCGTTGAAATACGGCAGGTGCATTGGCTAAGCCGAACGGCATACGATTGAACTCATACTGGCCGTCCGGTGTAACAAAGGAGGTTCTTAAAAAGGTTCGAAAGGGCGAATCTTACTTTGAACTTGTCAAAATGTAAGTTTTTACCTGATAAAGTCGACTATTTAGGCTACGAGATTAGCTCCAGCGGTATCGGACCCGGAAAAGAATATATGTAGCGTAATCAACTTTCCTAGACCCGAAAACGTGCATAACATCCGGCAATTCCTAGGCCTGGCCAGCTACTTTCGCAAGTTTATAGAAAACTTTGCACAAATCTCGTCCCCTCTTAGCAAACTACTCAAAAAGGACGCGGCCTGGGAGTGGAATGACGATCAGGAGCAGGCGTTCGAGAGGCTGAAAGCTAGTTTAGCTAATAGGCTGGTTTTAGATATATTTGACCCCGCTGCTGAATTAGAGTTACACACAAATGCAAGCAGGTTAGGAATTGGTGGGATTCTTCTTCAGCAAAAGCGAGACTGTGAGCATTTTCACCCGGTTGCATATTATAGTCGGCAGATTTCTCCCGAGCAGAAGAACTTCCACTCTTATGAGTTGGAAACCCTAGCAGTGGTTTGCTCCCTTCGTAAGTTTAGAGTTTATCTATTAGGGAAAGAATTCAAGGTGATCACCGATTGCAGCGCATTGCGTTCAACATTCTCAAACCGGGACTTGATCCCAAGAATAGCTCGATGGTGGCTGACGCTACAGGAATTCAACTGTACTGTCGAATACAGGGCTGGAGTCATGTTGACGCATTGTCTCGAAATCCTGTCGGACCATCGGAATATCTCGAGGATCAGTTTCCGGCAATAATGACCATTAGTAGTGAAGATTGGCTTCATACGATTCAATTAGGCGACTCTGAGCTACGTAGGATATCAGATGTTTTGAATAGTAACCTAGATGAAAAAGGCCTACAATACATTAAACAGAATTATGTCATTAGAGACAATAGGTTATTTCGCTATTTAGACGGTGATTATAGGAGAAGGCCAGATGGGTAGTACCAAAAGGGGCAAGGTGGCAAGTATGTAAGCTCAATCACGACGACATTGGACATTTCGGCATTGAAAAGACTTTAGAGAGGATTAAAAATAATTATTGGTTCCCCAAAATGTCCAGGTTCGTCAAGAAGTATGTGGGCGCTTGCATTGAGTATGCATATGCAAAAAAAAAACAATTCAAACACCCGAGAAGGGTTACTGCACCCTATCACAAAGGTAGAGATTCACGCTTCATGTGGATCACCTTGGACCTTTTGTGAAGTCAAATAGGGGTTTCACTCATCTGTTCGTAGTTGTGGACGGTTTTACCAAATACTGTTTCTTAAAACCCGTTAGAAACACCAACACCCAAAATGAGGGATCTAGAGGATATTTTTAGTACATTTAGAAACCCTGACCGTCTCATAGCCGTGGTAGCTGTTTTAGAATACCTCGCATACATTCAAGCGATTTTGCTTAGATAAAGGTATAAAACACGTTTTAAACGCGGTAGCTAGCCCCAGGTCAAACGGGCAGGTCGAGCGGTACAACCGCACCATCCTCGATTCCTTGAAGGCTTCAAGTACTAAATATGGTGAAAACAGTTGAGACAGCCATTTGGGTAACATTCAATGGGGGCTCAACAACACCATTCAAAAAACCATAGGAAGGACACCTTCAGAGGTAATGTTTGGAACCTGTATGAGCACTGAAATTAATCCCATGCTTAATGTTATCACAGTAGCCACTCGTAATAAAGATGATCTATCGGACATACGCGACAAAGTAAAGGCTAGAATAGATAGAGAGCAGGTCAAACAAAAGGATAGGTATGACAGAAATAGAACACTCGCGCGCACCTACAGCGAAGGTGAGCTCGTAAAAATAACAAAGACTTGTTTCAGTAATAACGGACAGAGCAAAAAAAAACTTATGTCTTCTTTCGTAGGACCATACTGTGTTAGCAAGGTTTCTAGGTATGGACCGTTACGTTGTAGCACCGATACCGGGACTAGTCGATACAGAAAGCAGACGCCCAACAACTGTCGCTGCGGACCGCATGAAACCGTGGATCCATGTGACCGCCCTAGAGATCTAAGGAAATGATGTTGATGATAGTTGCGATAGTGACGAAAATAACATAACATCACGTCTGTATTCCCCGAAGAGTTAGGCAGAGGTATCTCAATAGTACACCCACATTTCGCCAGTTATGTTTAAGTCCCATGTAATAGGTAATAGGTAATAGGTAATACGGGCTGGTTTCCGCAACTCCACGTCAAAGCGCGTATTTTGCGTACGGGTGGGAAAAATCGGTCATTCAATCCACCCCAGCTCCTCAAAGAATGCCAGCAACGCCTTGGTATTATTGGCAATCTCGCGTAGGGTACCTGGGTTACCGAAGTATTTTGCCCTGTAAGTGGCGACCACCGGGCAGTTTAACAGCACATGAGCTGCTGTCTCGTCGTCCTCCATGCAGGCTCTGCAGAGCGGACTGTCTGTGACTCCTATGACAAAGAGGTGTTTATTAAATGGCCCATGGCCAGTTATAGCTGCTGTAATCACACGCAGCTGTTGTTTAGTTAGTCGAAGAACCTTTTTTGTGAGGCGGTCATCGATTGAGGGTAGTGCCTCCTTAGCCTGCCTGCACTCGCCTTGGTCCGACCATAGTTTCTGATGCTGATCTCTAGTTCGTTTCCTTACCAGAGTGCGTAGGTAACCGAAGGGGAGTGGCACGATGGGTTCGGGCCCCACTGGTGCCAGGCTCGATCCTCTTCTGGCAAGTTCATCTGCAGCATCGTTCCCCAGCGAACCGCTGTGTCCTTTGATCCATTGAATGGTTATTTTGTTGAGGTCACCCACCTGGTTAAGGCGCTGGTGGCACTCGTATATAAGTCCAGAGTCCACAATGTGACTGTTCAGCGCTTGCAGAACAGCCATGCTGTCTGAGAGTATGCGTATCGAGTGGTCCTTAACTTCCCTAGCCAGAATAGCCGAAGCGGCAAGAGAAATACCCATGCATTCGGCCTGGAACACTGTGTTAAGGACTCCCAATGATGTAGCTATGTGGATGTTGAGGTCCTCCGAGAAGACTCCAGCACCTGTACCACTACCTGTTTTGGATCCATCCGTGAAGATGCGCAGCTCTGTTGGGCGCAAGCCCTCACATCGGCGATCCTCGTGAAGTTGGATTCTGTATTTTTTATCAAAGATAAATTGTTTCGGTACCCGGTCATTTATGGCTTTCGCAATGGGGAACTCCTTGTAGAGTCCCTCAAGCAGCGCGGTGTGTTGTGTATCTCTCTTACCCCAGAGATTTGCTGCATTTAGGCGTACTGCCGCCATCGACGCTTCTTGCTGTATAAACAGGTGCAGCGGTGGTAGTCCCAGCAAGGCTTCCATTGCAGCAGTCGGAGTAGTCCTCATGCAGCCTGTGGTCGCCATGCAGGCCAGTCTTTGCATGCGTTGTAGTTTGTTGGAGGCTGTAACCAGCTGGGTGCGGGGCCACCAGACCACGGCCGCGTAGGCTATCATGGGGCGTATCACAGCTGTGTACAGCCATAGTATTATTTTGGGGGATAGGCCCCACTTCTTACCTATCATTCTCCTGCACTGCCAGAAGGTGATGCAGGCTCTGTTTAGCTTATTGTCTAAATGACTGCTCCAGTTCAGCTTACTGTCTAATATGACCCCGAGGTACTTGACTTCGCTGGCTAACTGAAGCTCTGTTTCGAACAGTTTGGGCAGGCGGAAAGGGCCCATAGCTCGTTTGTGGGTAAACATGACTAGTTCGGTTTTAGTGGGGTTCACCGATAGATCGAATTCCCTGCACCAATTTTCTACAATACGTAGTGCTTGCTGAGTAAGGTTGCAGATCGTTCCCGTCACCTTCCCCGAGACCAGGATTGCGAGGTCGTCTGCATATCCTATTGTGTAATACCGAGCGTCGTTGAGTTTGGTGATGAGGTCATTAATCACCAAATTCCATAGAAGAGGGGACAGCACCCCTCCCTGGGGGCAGCCTCTGGCTATCATGGCCAGCTGCTGCTCGTCCTCAAGGCGAACCACTCGCTTGCTTAGCATATTCGTAATCCAATCCGTTAGTACCTGTTCCACTCCATGTCTGGAGAGGGCACTGTTGATACTGGAGAAGTTGGTTTTGTCGAAGGCACCTTCGATGTCTATAAAAGTGCCCAGGCAGGTGCCTTTTTGATGAATCGCTTCCTCTATCTGGCTGACCACCAGATGAAGAGCAGATTCAGTCGACTTACCTGAGCTGTATGCGTGCTGATTACTATGTAGCGGTATTGTTATCAGAGCACCGTCCCTCAGTTCCCTATCACAAAGCCTTTCCAGAGTCTTTAGTAAGAAGGAGGTCAGGCTTATTGGTCGGTGGGATTTGGCGTCTGTATAGTCACCCTTACCTGGCTTTGGGATGAATGTGACTTTCACTTCCCTCCATCCTTTGGGAACATATCTAAAGGCCAGGCACGCTCTCATTAAGGGCACCAATCTTGTTGCAACAGTAGCTCCCCCCCACTGTAATAAGGCGGGGAACACACCGTCTGGACCAGCTGCCTTAAAAGGATGGAAGCTCCGGATGGCCCATTGGATTTTCTCCAACGTGATCACCCTGTGTGTGTAGCGCCAATCATTGTCCAAGTCCCATGTAATAGAGGGCGAGAATATTGCCAATACGACCATAATACTGGCCATAATTCGAATTCGAATACGAGCATCTTGTTACTTTGTGTTTAATTTTAAAGACTATTACATACAGAATATTATTCTTTGTTACAGATCAAGTACGCGAGAATCGATTGGTTCGTGGCTTGAAGTAAAAAGTGTCAAAGCAAGTCCTTTCGGCTGCCATCACGAGTATAAATCGATCGACTCGTGAGGGCATTGCTAGGCATCCTGATTAATCGATCGTTCAGGATATTAGGGCACCCTGATTAATCGATCGTTCAGGGATTTAGTTTGTTTCACGGCATAATCGATCGGCCGTGAACTTACTCTTAGATGTTTTGTGACCCAATTAATCGATCGTTTGGGTTCACCTCGTTTCGATTGCAAATGGATTGCTGATGGATTGGATTGGTATTCAATTTTTTTCGTTTTCAAATGTTTATATAGAAGCTAATATTTTCTACAGTTTTATTATTGTTTATTTGATATTGACCATAAAAAAAAACAAAAAAAAAAAATGTGTATGAGTTTGTTTATTCGATTGTTGTCAGTTCATTAAAAGTAAATAAGTAATAAGAATTTATTATATTGTATCGAGCTTATTGTATTATGTTATATTGTTGTGAATTGTATTACAATTATTCTATTGCATTAAGTAGTTCAAGCAACTGCTCAAAAATCCGATTGTTAGGTTTCCACCTGGAGCCGTGTGCAGGGCCGCACACGATGTCAGGACGGACGATTGTTAGGTTTTGTTCCTTTTAATAAAACTAATCGCTTGTTATTCAAAGATAATTGTTAAAAAGGCTCAACGATTGGTCCACGACACTGAAATCGCCCGATATCGTGGGCCAATTGGAGTGCGGGATTTACCGCCAGGACGTTGGGTGTTTTTGGCTAGGAGCGGGTGCGCGGACGGGCATTCGCTCCCGGGGCGTCGATTGAGACATTCGATTAGAATTAGTTCTGAATAGTGTACCTACCTACTAAATATAATAGTTGTTTTTGTTCTAAGCCTATTTAATAAAATTAAGTGAACAGTTTGAGTTTCTCTTTACACAGTCTTCCCAGCTAGAATATTTTCCCTGTGAGAGTTGTGACCGCTGAGGCTCCGAGCATTTCATACAAGCTTGATAACTTGCTTCGTTCGTATGTTTCCGTTTACTCGCTTTCATCGTCATCCATTTTTTGTTCTTCTGTCATCGACTTGTAAACAAGAAGAAGACCCACTTAGGTACCTTTACTTTTATTACATAACTTATTATATCGTAAGTATAATATAAGCTACCTCGTCGCAGCTACTGCTGAATATGAGGTCCTGGGTTCAATTCTCTGGTCGGGCAAAGTGTCACTGGGTTTTTCTATCAGGAATTTCTCAGTAGCAACCCAGAGTTTGGAATTGTGCCCTGTTGAAGGCAATAGGCCCTCACCCCCTATTACATGGGACTTAAACATAACTGGCGAAATGTGGGTGTTCTAGAGGTATTAGGTACACCTCTGCCCAAAACTTTGGGGATACAAGGCGTGATGTTTTGTTTGTTACGCTTTCACGTCATAACCACTCAACCGATCATCATGAAATTTTGCATACACGTTGTTAGAGGTACAGAAAAGGACATAGGGTACGTTTCATTCAGAAAAAAGTACTGATCCCCAAGGGATAGAAAAATAACTTTACAAAAGCTACATTAACGCGAACGAAGCCGCGGGAAAAGCTAGTGAATAATATAAGCTTATGGAAAATATCTCTCTTTTTGCAAAAAAATACTTCTCTATTATAGCCCAAGAATGATTAGGTACACGTAGGTTTATGATGTCAGATGCTGTTACTATCCCAGTGATATTATCTTAGCCACTACTAACGACACCCCGAGGAAAACTGGGTACTTTGAATTCATAGGTAAAACTAAATTACAGCTATAAATGAGTTCTCTTGAATTTTAATATTTTATTCTTCGAAAAAAAATGTCGACTAAAAATATTATGATTTTATGAGATCAATTATTTTGTGATACTTAAAACCAAAAATCCAACAACCGAGCAATCAAGAAATAAGACCACCATACTTATTTAAACTCTGCTCACACTGACGCGAAATCCGCGCAGTGCGCGAGACTACTGTGCGCGTCGATTGTTGCAATGATAACAAAGTCACGCGACTATTCGCACCAGTTTGAATACCTCTACACAAGGTAGTAGAAACAATCAGCATGACCTAATTTCGTCCCGCATCCGACTTACCTCAGTTTGGCGAGAGATTTATTCTGCCATCAAGTATATCTAAATCCCAGACATGTGCTTCATTAAAATAACAGGCACGAGGCACATCGCACTTCTCAAGTTATCTTGGTAATGTAAGCACGTCCTAGCTGGGCGGATCTGACCTACGTCATCATTAGTAATTGTTTACGTTGTGATGGTCCTAGTAAGTACTCAACACACGCATTCGACAATACGCTTCAGACGAGGTTACGTCACGGAAAGAATTGCTTGTATCTACTTACTTAAATAAGCTTTTGTTTTTTTGGATTCGATTTATTTTATGCTGGGTGTGGTTGTGTCTTCTCACTTATGAGTATCGCACATCACACCTAGCAAAATATATTCAAGGCCTTTAATATAAGTCAATTCATTATTATGACAACCATGAGAAAAAAATAGAAACAGTGTGAAGCTGCAAAGAAATTTAATCTACACATTAAAAACAAGAGCTTGTTGGACTACGCACAATGAAGCGTTCCGTAGTTGGGATGAATTTATCCCAAGGACAAATTTAACATTGTAGTATAATAACATGTTCTCCGATTCGACTGCAAATGTATTATTGAAATTTACTATGTTATTGTTAGACCATAGACTTCTTATAAGTTTCCTGTAATCTATAAGTATAGAACTACATCAGTATAAAAAGAAAGTAGGCTCAGTAGTTTCGGAGATAAGGTAAATTTTCATGTATTTTTCTTAAATATGTTTCCCTTGCATTTGATATGTCACACAGTACAGTAGCACACGAAGGGTTCCGTACCGTATTATTAAGATCGAGCAAAAAACGCCGAAAGCAACACACGTTTCTTGTATGGAGCCCCTTAAATTATTATCTTTATTTATTTTTTATTATCTACCTATGACGGTTCATGAGATACAGCACGCTGACAGACGGATGGACGGACGGACAGGCAGCGCAGGCTTAGTAATAAGATTCTGTTTGGCACCCTTTGGGTACGGAACACTAAAAAAGTTGTCAAAAAGAAAACGAAACGTCACGAAGTTTGTTAGTCATTTTGAATAATACAGCTCATTCATTTCGTTCATCCAACTGCTTTAATAAAAACGAATTAATATCCGAGTCATCGCTCAAGTTTCATAGCAAAGTGATTTATTATGGACCCTTACTACGAACTCTCGATTCCTTTTGGTTGAAATCTTGTCATATTGAAACTGGGAATCCTGTTAATTTTGCCTAGCAACTACGTCGTTTCTTATAACAATAACAATTATTATTCTAGAGGGTTTAATTTAAAAGGCAAATGCAAATTCTGTACCTTCAGTGAAAAGTGATATATCTTGACATATATCAGTTTTAATATTCTTACACTAAGTTTAACAGTAAAAAAAATGCAATTTTTTGGTCTAATTGGTACCACTCTAAGATTAAAATTGAGCAAGCTTATTTTGGTGTAAAGTGCTCTAACTAAGCATTTTTTACATTTATTCATGTGTAATAAAATACATTTTAAAATATAACAATGTGAACTGAACAAATATTTTAATTACCTTAATGTATATTAATACAAATGTATGTGACTCTTATTACGCGATCTAAATATTTAGATGTGAATTAGTACAAACTGATATATTTACACTTATATTAACAAACATTCTATCATTACCCCTGGTCATCTTTGTGAAAACCGGTACAATTATATTTAAATCTTAATAAACGTAGTTATTTTTATCAAAACAATGTGTATGATGATACAACTCTTACTATATCAATTTACATATTTTTTTCCTAATCAAATTCGATGTTATAACTGTTTTTGATTTAATTAGTATCAATATGAACATAATTTTGAAATAAGTGTATAATAATATGAATATATTTAAATCAAACATTGATAATTTAAATAGAACTTACATACACCATAGAATAAGTGTATTGTGATACAAGTTCTCGGCAGCGTAGCATCCAGTGAATCACGCTCGCCGCTCGCGCCCCACTTCCCCGCGAAGAGTGAGATGCATAGATTGGAAATTAGAACGAGTGAGTGAAAAACTGTTGAAGACGTTAGTCTTGCTCCTGCGTTCTAGTTAGTGCGTTGTGTTTTCTGTCGCAAAACGATGCGTAAGGTGAGTCAACTTATATCATTTTACACCAATTATATTGCATTCAATGTGATAGTATTAAGACGCTTAAAAAATACGCTTTAAATATCTCGTAATATTATTAGTGATATTAGTGATAGAGGAGCTCGTGGCTAAGTAATAACTGCCGCACGGGTCGATCCATCAGGTTAAGCTACGCTTGCCAGGGTTGGTCTGTGGATGGGTGACCATCTTTACATACCGAGACACCTCCGTGCCTCGGAAAGCACGTTAAGCCGTTGGTCCCGGCTGTCATTCGTGGATCTTTGACAGTCGTTACGGGTCGTCAGAAGCCCGAAAGTCTGACAACCAGTCTTACCAAGGGGTATCGTATTACCCAGTTACTGGGTTGTGGAGGTCAGATAGGCAGTCGCTTCATGTAAAATACTGATATTCAGCTGCATCCGGTAAGACTGGAAGCCGACCCCAATATAGTTGGGAAAAGGCTAGGCAGATTGATTGTAATATTATTAGTGATAAGTACCCATCTTAATTTATTTAACATTTAACAAATTAAAAACATTAGTGTACCTGTTATCTAAATATCGGAATAGCTTTCTACCCGAATCCTAATCAACACATTGCGACGTAATCGTTGTTGTTATACAATCGTTAGAGGCAAAACTTCCCTCTCTTCTATCTTGAGAGCACCTTTCGTATACTCTACATATATTTATTATGTAGTATTCGTATCTACCTATTTATTTAACTCTATACCAGATTCTAGTGATAAAACTTAATTTTATATAGTAGGTATGTTGTTCCAAACTTTTTTTTAGATTTTAGAGTATAATTATTTAATATTAAAATACTTTAATTTATTTAGTTTTTTTTTTTGCAATACTAGAAACAAACGAACGTTTATGAGTGACAGGTATGGCTGATGTCACAATTTAATCGGCCTAATTTATTTGACGTTTACTTAAGTGAGTCCACAAGACATGTTATAAAACAAAGTATTTAGCATGTTTTATTACTGACGATGGTGTGTTAATAATACATGTTTTATAGTTAAATAACGTGTTATTTTAATGTCTAAAGTCTTGTTATATATTAAAATGTTATACAGCAATGCTAAACAAAGTGGTATATATAACCAAAGTTTTATCACATGTTACTTAATCTGGACTCACTTTTATACTTATATTATTATTATAAATAACGTACTTATTATGTACAATAACAATAATTAGAAGTGCCTTTTGATTTGTTTTTATTTTCAGACAACAGTGAAAACTCGAATTGATAAGATTATGGAGGGCATTCAGAAAAAGAAGCACGAAGATAATGTGAAGAAATTAGATCAAGATGGATATGAGATGAATTTGCTACAGGGTAAAGACCACGGTAAAGAGATCATGGAAGAATTAATTAATATAACAAAGGAAGAAGATCATAAGGATCAGAAAAAACAAGAAAGAATAATAATAATAGAAGAAGGAAATCAGGATGGGCATAAGATGGACGTAATGATAAGCGATCAAGTTGAACAGCAGATAACAGAAATCACAAGCGTAATACAGGAAGAAGATCAAGTTGCACGGAAAATAAAAGAAAAAATAAGCATGATAGAGGAAGAGGACCAGAATGGACGAAAGATGGAAGAAAGAATAAGCGTGATAGAAAAGGATCAAGATGAACAAAATATGGAAGAAAATGTAAGCATAATAAGCAGTACAGCGTCTGAAACTGAACTGTCGCCGGAAATTTTAGACTTTAGTTCTGGTAGTAGTGAAAACTATATACCTAATACAAGTGATACAGATGAAAGTGAAACTAGCACGTCTAGAAAACCAAAGAAAAAATACACCAAATTGAATGTCATAGTTCCTGAAAGTTCTCAATCGGATAATACCGTAATAGAGTCAGAACCTGGGTGTTCAAATTCAAATAAAAGAAAAACAAGGAAATCATTAAAAGAGAGAAGAGCAGACAGAGAATCTAGATTACTATTAAGAAATGCGGGGAAAAGTTATGTCACAAAACTAGGTAAATTAAAACCTGGGAGAAATTTAACTCCTTTAACAGATTGTCGTATGAAGTGCAATAGTCGTATACCTCATAATGTGAGAGAATTTGTTTTTAAAGAGTATTGGCTTTTGGGTTCATATGATGAACGAGCAAGATACACCGAACGCCTAATTCATATTAATAAAAAAAAAATGCATACTATGGGAGGGAAAACTAAACGAGAATACAGTAATACATACAAACTTATTCATTTCACTGAGGAGTATAAAATATGTAAAGGTTGTCTTTTGAAAACACTAGGTGAGAGTAATCGCTTTCTTCAAACTGTGTGCGAAAAAATAAAAAAGTATGGTCGTGTACTTAAAAGTGAAAGAGGACGTGCTGCGAGCTACAAAAAAAATTCTGAAGAGCGACTTAAGCAGATTGAACAACATATCAATAAATTTCCGGCATATGAAAGCCACTATTCTCGAGCCAAAACTGCTAAAAAGTACCTCAGTGCAGATCTTTCACTAGATGCCATGTATCGTCTTTATTGCAATGAAAATAATAATCCTGTTTGTAAAACTGTATACGGAAAAGTATTTAAAGACATGAATCTAGCCTTCAAAAAACCTAGCGTAGATACATGCAACAAATGTAACTTGTTACAAAATAAACTTAAATATATGACAGATCCTGAAGAGATCCAACAAGTTCAGGATCAATTAAAAAAACATCAGGAGGATTATGAACTTGCCTATAATGAAAAACGTAAAGATAAAGGTATTGCTCAAAATAACTCTAATACTTGTGTGATTGCCTTTGACTTACAACAATGTTTACCCACGCCTATGTTAACTACCCAGTCAGCATTTTATAAAAGACAACTTTGGGTCTATAACCTCACTATTCATGATTTTATGTCTAACAACGCGTATTGTTACATGTGGCCAGAATCAAGTGGTGGTAGAGGCGCTAATCAAATAGCTTCGTGCCTATACGATTTTATTACTGTGAGACTACCTTTACTCCATCCACATGCTAAAAATCTAATTATGTATTCTGATTCATGTTCTGGGCAGAATAAGAATTCTATAGTTTGTACAGCGTTATTGCTAGCTGTAAAAGAATCTACTCAACTGTCAGTGATAGAACATAAGTTTCTCGTACCGGGCCATACGCACATGGAGGTAGACAGTGATCATGCACTTATTGAGAAGGCAAAAAAGCGAACTTCGATGAACATTCATCATCCGCGCGATTGGTGTCAGCTGGTGAGAATTTCCTCAAATAGGAATAATAAATTCTCAGTCATAGAAATGTCTGAAAACGATTTTTACGATTTTGCTTCATTTTCAAAACATAATTTTGTAATAAAAAAGTGTAATACTGAGGGTAGGAAATTTGTTTGGTCAAACGTGCGAGTTCTTAAGTTTATTCAAGGTCAATTTCCAGATTTTGGATATAAAGAAAGTTACGAACGGGATACTGACTACTATTCGATGTCTTATAACAAGAAAAATAAAGATTATAGATTTGTTAATATAAATGCTCTTCAAAAATGTTACAAAGGACCAGTGCCTATAAGCGTCCAAAAAAAAAAGGATTTAATATCCCTTCTGGAATATATTGATCCAAGTGTTCATGAATTTTACCATAACTTGCTAACTAATGGCAATTTACGTGACGTCGATCCTGATATCGTCTCAGAAACTGAATGAAAGTACAAAGTCATGTACCTTTTACTTTAACGCTTATCTGTTGCTTGATTATGAACATTTAAACTTTAACAATTTATTATATTGAAAACGTAATTTGACAGGTCTTGATGATAATAAGCTTGTATGACAAATAATAAAGAACTGATTATTAAGTATTAAGACCATATAAATGAATAAAGAAAAGACTGATTATATAGATTACCTACTGATTATGTTTAAAATAACGTCTAAGTGTGTTTTTTAATGTCTACCAAAGTTTTTATTTTTTTTAAAGAAATATGATTAATTTAATAAAGAAATTTTGTTTTTTTCGTTTAAAGTTGATTTTATTTCTCTCAAACAAATATATACCTAACAAATCCTTAATATTTTCGTATTTCTGTATGGCACTTGTATCAATAAATACATTAACATTTTCAAAATGTATCAAAATTAACAACAATTTGTATCATTAATCACTTTTTATCTTAAATGCGATACAGGTGTATAACAATTTAAACACAATTTGACTCCCAAATTCCTGATTACAATATCAATTTCAATTTTTAATATTCAAGTTAATCATATTTATTTTACAACTTTTTGTTTGAATAACTTCTCATAGTGCAACCTTCCAAAATACAAAGCATAAAATCATCCAACACCAACCAATAAATAATGTGGAAAATGGTTCAAGTCATTAAAAATTAATTTACACATAAAACGACTTTAATACATGTTGTGTTAGATGATACAACTGGATTTCTTTTTAAATTATAAAAAACTAAACAAATTAATCTGTTTCTTCATATACTAAATCGTGCACTAAGATATGGTTTACCGAAGTCAGTAATCAGTACTCATTTTAGTGAAGTAGACAAAGAGTCAGATTTTTTTAAAACTTTAACATTAATTTTCTCAGAATCATGATTTTCCAGTTACATCACTTTTCACTGAAGGTACAGAATTATTGTTTAGTTTATTCTGAAGCATGTTCTAGACTAGAAAATAGGTAGTTATTGTTTATGATTATCAACAGGAATTTGTATACAAATGATAGGTATTTCCATAATGCTTTGTCAGGGTGTGAAGACCTGCTTGCACCACAAAATTACTAAATACGTTTAGCGCTAAACAAATTTAAAGCATGTTTTGTCTTTGTTAAACGTTTGAAGTTGACAGAAACAGAATGGTGTTTTAAATATGTTTAACGTATATAAATTTAACGCATAGATATCCGTGGTTTAACGCTATAAGGCCCGGACTGTACCAAAGTGAAGATGTGCGGAGATGTCGCGACATTACTCACTCTCGCGTGAGTAATTTTTGTCTATTTCAGTCACTTTCTCGTTTTCTGACAGCGCTTCCATACAAAATAGTCGACTCCTTCTGTCAAAATTGATGTTTTCTCGACAAACCCTAACATGGCACCTTAGTTATCTCGAATTTTGACAATTCAACACGAGACATTCTCCGATTCTTCTATCATTTAGTTGTTTTTACTTGTCCTCGATTTTGACGACGAGAAGAGTAGACAAAAATATGATAAAAAACTCCAAAATAACATGGCAGTTTCTTAATTGTACTTATTTTAGTCATCATTTTACACTCGAGAGCAATGAATCCGGGTCACTTAAAGAATGTTAAAAATCTCGGAAACTAAAAATGATAGGTTAATGCAATAAATTGTATTTAATAGACAATGTAATACTCCTTAAATGAAAGTAAAAAAAATATGAGTCACCATACATTTTATTAACACAAAATTACATAAAGAAAAAAACTGCTGATCTCTCCTTAAAACAAAAATAGGAAACATGAAATTTTTGAACTTTATTACGATTTTCTTGAATTTTAATACTTCGTATTGCCTCCTCGTGCTTCCATTACTGCGTTTACGCGGTTTGGCATGCTGTACACCAAGTTCCTTATACGATTTTGGGGAATATTCTCCCATTCCTCTGTGAGAGCAATTTTGAGCTCACGAAGCGTGATTGGGGGAGGGTTTCGTTGTTTTACGCATCTGCCTAGCTCGTCCCAAGCATGCTCGATCGGGTTGATATCCGGGCTGCGCGCTGGCCACTCCATACGAGTAATGTTCATCTCTTGAAGGTAGTCATTCACAATCCTACCTGTATGAGGTCGGGCATTGTCATGCATAAATATAGCATCCTCACCTAAATTGACCATAAATGGACCAACGTGATCATTGAGGATTTCTTCCACATATCTTTCGCTAGTTAAAGAGCCGTTTTCTATGATCACCAGCTCTGTGCGACTTTCAGAAGAAATTCCGGCCCACACAAGTACAGACCCACCACCGTAGGCTACTTTTTCTTCGATGCATGCTTGCTTGAATCTTTCCCCTGGTCTTCGATACACTCTGTGTCTTCCATCGTGCTTGTAGAGCATAAATTTTGATTCGTCGGAGAACATAACTTTTGACCAATCTTCAATACTCCAATTTACGTGGCTCTGGGCATATCTTAGTCTTGAAATACGATGCCCACGCTCCAGTTTAGGGCCGTTTGCAGGTCTAAGGGGTTTTAAGTTAGATTCAGCAAGCCGACGTCTTACTGTCCATGCACTTGGGTTACTTCCTCCGAGGCGTCGAAACTGATTTGTGAGTTCAGTTCCTGTAAGAAAGCGATTTCGAAGCATGGTGTTCACCAAGTATCGGTCTTCTCGTGCTGTGGTACACCTGGTTCTGCCCGTTCCTGGTCTGCGTAGGTTAGAACCAGTTTCTTCGTAACGTCGGAGAACTCTTTGTACTTTTGACAGCGACACACCGACAGTCCTGGCTGTATCGCGCTGACTCCGGCCGGTTTCCAGCATTGTAAGTATTCTGGTGCATTCTTCAGGCGTAAGCGACATAATTTCAGCTTGAATAATGAATATAGAGCACTATCAACATGGTTTATGTACCCACATAAATGACAGATTACAAACAAAAGCAAAACCAAATGCTGTAATTTCGTAGTTCCATCTTCGACAGTGGCCCTTTTTCAAATTTGATTTTTTTATGATATAACTTTACAATAACTAAGAAGTTTTAATACCTTCATTTAAGGAGTATTACATTGTCTATTAAATACAATTTATTGCATTAACCTAGCATTTTTAGTTTCCGAGATTTTTAGGATTCTTTAAGTGACCCGGATTCATTGCTCTCGAGTGTATTTTACAATATATTAATAATGAAAATACTTACTTTTAAACTACTATTTATATCGGAACGACATGTTTTATATGGAATTTTTCGTTTTTTGTATGGAAAATATGAAAATATATTACCTACATGTTGAGTATTAGGGGTTTATGGGTTTTATAAAGAGGGTCGAAATATTCATTATTTTTTCGATAGGACACTATTTTCGAGATTTAAGCAAGAGAAAAGAAAAAAAAAGATAGTTTTATTTTTGCACCGTCGAGGTGTTGGTGTGAATTTTAGTTCATGAAAATTAATTTCCACCTGTTTAATCGCGATTAAATACTTAGACATTCAAAATTTGAAGAACGTAAAATTCTGAATAGCAAAATTGCTATTTTCACTAAATTAATAGCTGAGTGCTGTCAAACCAAAATATAAGTAGTTAAGTTGTGTGTGTCACTTTAGTCACTTCAGAATAGAAAATCGTCAGTTGACAGGAATAATCTAAATATTGGTGATTTTTAGTCTAGTTTAGAGGCATTCGTGAAAGAGAATCGGCGCCATTGAATGAATGAAACGGAATCTCAACCCGATGTTGCTATCATAAAAATAATTTGCTTTTAATAACTTGCAATATCGGTTTCTCGTCGCGAGATATAGAAGTATCAAAGTGCCTTTTTCGAGATAACTCGTTGTTTACGGTCATGTTAGGGATTAGAATGACGTCAGAATCGTAGACAAATTTCGAAATAACAAGAAAAAGCTTTTTCGCGCTTGTCATGTTAGCCTTGCTGTGAAACTTTTTAGTTGACAAAACATTTCAAATTGATATTCGAACATGTGTTTTTGTTATTGACTTGTGTCATTCACTTGAAATAAAATATTATCTGAGCAAACAACGTTTTTACTTCCATATCCTAGTTATTTAGCTTATTTCATCAAAAGGTTATGGGCTCAGTCACTAAATTTGCCATCAAGAACCTCTGCGGCCTAGATGACTATGTACGAAATGCATGTTCAATAGTTAATGCATGTTGTTTGTATGTATGTTCTATGTGCATGGAAATTCGCAATAAAAATGGTTCTCATACGAGAAAAATTGTTCACATATACGTCAAAGTACCCGGATCGCAAAGACTCCACCGCCATCGAGAAGGACCAAGACGCACTAGCTATGATTTTTTTACATGTGGAACCTGCAATTTATGCGTGTGTACAAGATTCAAAGCATGCCAAAGATGCTTGGGATAGCTTAGCGAAACCGTTTGAGGACAAAGGCGTAAATCGCGGGATCACCCTCATGAACGCGTTGTTGGATGAGAAGCTAGAGAGACACTCGTCGATGCATTAATATGTTGCTGCAGTTATGTCTCTTTCTCAAAAGTTGAAGGATTTGACGATGATCTTGTAGCTGTCGTGTTACTGAGAGGACTACCTGAAGAGCACAGGCCTATGCAAATGGCACTGGAACACTCTGGGATGAAGTTGACTTCAGAGAACGTACGGCAGAAGTTACTACAGGAGGATTTACGTCAAGGTTGTAGTACATTGTCTTCAGTAGACTCGGCATTGCCTGTGAGTAAGAGTACGAAGCGGAATAGGAACAAACATATGAATATGACCAAAGTTAAATGCTTTAAATGTGGAAAGTGTGGAAATAATAAGCCAGACTGTCCTGAAGGAAGGAAGGCGGGTTCGATATCCAAACTGAGTCACATCGCTGTCGTGAGCCTGTCTTCATTCGGTGCCGGGGACTCCTTCAATCCGACGGAGTGGTACATTGACAGCGGGGCATCTTCACATATTATGTCTTTCCAGAAACATTTGTTTAAAGATTTGGTTATGAATGATTGTATGAGTAGTGTGATTTGTGCGAATAATGATAAGATTGAATGCAAGGGTAAAGGTGATATCATGGTAAGTTTGAAAGGACGAATACTTGCTGTGAGGGATGTCATGTATGTACCTAGTTTGCGTGTTAATCTGTTATCAGTATCTAAATTAGTAGAGAAAGGATGGAAGGTGAGTTTTGACAGAGATGGGTGCAAGATAATTCACCATTTGGTTCCAGGCCGTTTCAAGGGAAAGCTTCTGGCTACTGCAAATAAAGTCTCAGAGATCTACAAGCTTGAGAGTTGTCAGGTGGTTGTAGATGGGACTGCGTTGGCGTCAGTTAAAGCAGGTAATCCTTTGATGTTATGGCACCAGCGGCTTGGACACGTAAATGAGCGAGATTTACGTAAGCTTCTGGGTATGGATTTTGGAAAAAGTGGAATGGAGCCTTGTGTCACCTGTATTAAGGGGAAGGCACATCGTTTATCTTTTCCAGTTGGTGAGGCTGACAGCCCAGTCGAGAGACTGCAACTGATTCGCGCAGATATCTGTGGTCCAATGTCTGAACCCTCGTACGGTGGATCTCGGTAAATGCTAGTTATTTTAGATGATTTTACACGTAAATCTTTTGTATTTTTCCGTAAATCAAAAGATCTAGTGTAGAGGTTGAAACTGGGTTGAAGGTAAAGTGCATACGCACGGACAATGGAACAAAATTTGTGAACAGGAAGTTTGATGGGTTTCTACGTAAAAGGGGTATAAAATATCAGTTGACTGCCCCCTACTCTCCAGAGCAGAATGGCGTAGTGGAGCGAGCTAACCACACTATTGTGGAGATGGCTTGTGCTATGTTGGCGGAAAAGGGTCTGAGTGAGAGACTGTGGGCAGAGGCATGTAATACGGCTATTTATACGAAAAACAGGCTGCCGCACAGTGGCAATAATGGTAAGATTCCTGAGGAGTTGTGGACAGGGAAGGCTCAGTCGTTCGATCATTTCAGAGTTTTTGGAACGAAGACGTTTGTACACGTGCCCAAGGAAACTCGGAAAAAATGGAGCCCTAAAGCGGTAGAACATATCTTTGTTGGTTACTGTGAAGAAACCAAGGGATATCGATTCATAAATCCCAGAAATCCTCGCATCATTATTAGAGCAAGGGATGTAGTTTTAGCTTAGAGGACTCTACAGCAGCAGTTTCAGAAGATCTTAGTCAGCTTGTAGGTAGCGGTGACAAAGGTTCTGAAGTAATCTGGGAACTTGCAAATGTAGAAGGCCAATCAGGTTCTTCACCTGGTAGTGCTGAAGCTTCTCAAGGGCCGAGTTCCTCAGATGGAGCTGAAGGAAATGAAGACGCGGAAATGGAGGTGGGAGAAACGAGTATTAGCGGAGTAAAAAATGTCGTGGTGGAAAACGTTGAAGTTGAAGAGATTGTTAATAGAGGAGAGCCAAACGAAGGTGAATGTCGTTATCCTCTACGTAGTAGAATCCAAGGGAAAAATCTTCATGGACTTGCATGCTGTACAGAAGAGCAGGAGCAATAGATAGTTAAGTAAGCCTTAAGTCGGGAAGATACGGATAACTGGAAGGAAGCCATGAAGAAAGAGATGGATTCGATGTACGAGAACAAGGTCTGGAAACTCATTAACAAACCACCTGGAGCTAAAGTCGTGGGAAACAAGTGGATCTTCAAGTACAAGTTTGATGCAAATGGTAACAAGACCTGTAAAGCTCGACTTGTGGCAAAGGGTTTCACTCAGTCCTACGGGGTCAACTACTTCGATACAAGTATTCACCGGTCGTGAGAAGATCGACAGTTAGATTGCTGCTATCGTTGGGTGTTGACAAGGATTGTTTTATTCTTCGATCAATATTGATCGAAGTTTTCATTAGTCACTTTGATGTGAACACCACCTTTCTGAACGGTGTTTTGCACGAAAGAGTTTATATGCGACAGCCGGAGGGTTGCATAGACGAAAACTCGAAGGAAAAAGTTTGCTTACTAGAAAAAGCGATTTAAGGCCTCAAACAAGCTTCATGGTCTTGGAATGAAAAAGTAAATAAAGTGTGATTGTCTTCGAACTTCAAGCGCTGTGACTTTGATAGAGCAGCTGTCTTTACAAAAACAATAATTTTTATATCGCTCTTCGTTGACGATTTTTTATTATTTACAATCTTTGTAAACATTTCAAGGTAATGGATTTAGGGGAAGCGAGACAAGTTTTGGGTATGCTTTTGTATAAGACGAATACCGGAATATATTAGAATCAAGAGAGGCTTATTTCGACAATATTAGATGAAAATGGTATGTCCGACGGCAAATCAGTGAAAACTCCGACGGAAATGGATTTCCATAAAGCCTTGGCGGAAGGGGAAGGAGGTAAGCTCTTATCCTGCTAAGACTCTCGTAGTTATCAAGCGCTCATAGGGTCGCTGAACTATTTGGCCTGCAACACACGCCCGGATACTGCGGCTGCGGTCAATTTTTTGGCGCAGTATAACTCATGTTGTGATGAACGCCATTGGAAAGCTGCTAAACATATCTTGAGATACCTTAAGGGTACAAGGTATCTATGTTTGATATTTCCCGAGTCGCCGATGTAGGACATCACGGGATTCGTAGATGCTGTCTGGGGAGGGAACATCAAAGATAGGAAATCTTATTCCGGGTTTATTTTTAGATGCAGAAACTCATTGATTAACTGGGAATGCCGGAACCAACTTGTGTAGCACTGTCGTCAACGGAAGCCGAGTATATTGCACTCTCGGAAGCAACCAAGGAGGCAGTTCTCTTGCGGCGACTGAATTAATTTATAAGAGGTGAATATCTTGGGTCTATTTGTATTTTCATTCATCAGAGTGCTATTAAACTTGCGTACAATCCTGTAGCGCATAAAAGGACGAAACATATAGACATAAGGGCGCATTATGTCAGAGATTGCATTGCTAAGAATGTTGTACGTCTTGACTATGTATGTGTGTACGGAAGATAACCCAGCAGATGTGCTGACCAAACCATTAGGTCGTGTGGCATTTAATAAATGTGTAGTGTACGCGATCTGAGTTTGGGTGTGTCTGGTGTAGTGTGATGTGATGATGGATGTTGTTTGAGGGGAAGTTTGAAACTTTTATGTCTATGTCGATTGGGTCCCAGCCCCCCTAGCCAAGTCACAAACGATAAACGTAAACGCTTAGTAGTCTTTAATAGATTTTCAACTTTATGTTATTCGACATAAAGTTGAAAATCTATTGAAGATTACATAGTGTTTTCGTTCGTTCCGGTCGCTAACGCTCAGTAGTCTTTAATAGATTTTCAACTTTATGCTCTTAGGTATAAAGTTGAAAATCTATTGGAGATTACTAAGCGTTCACGTTTATCGTTTGCAACTTGGCTAGGGGGGCTGGGGTCAAAATGTCCAGTAAGTAGCTCAAAGGGACTGCAATTAGTGAAACTATGGATATAACTGTTATATGCTATGTTGGCATCGTCTTTATTTTGCAGTCTAAGAATTCTAATGTTCTCCAATAACGTTGAGTGAAAACGTTCGATGTTAACATTGTCATTTGGACTATGAGGTAGAATTTTATGGTGAATTATATTATGGTGAATTTTATTATTGTTGATTATTTATGATTAATTTAGAGAAAAGCTGATTTGTAAATTCAGTGCCATTATCAGTGATGATAGTCATAGGTAGTCCATGATGTGTACAGAAACGTAGTAGTGCTTGTATAATGCTAATAGCGGTACCGTCTCTCAAATGATACGCTTGACCATATTTCGTGAAGACGTCAATGAAAGCTATGTATTTTTTGTTCTGAACTGTAAATAGGTCCATGTGAATAATTTCAAGTGGTTTGGTAGCTGGAGGCACTATGTTGAATTGAGGTCTTATTGGATTCCTGTCGTAATTAGCTGGACCACAGATGGTACACTCATTAATAAACTTGGTGATTTGACCTTTCATCTTTGGCCAGTAATATTATTGTCAGAGAGCTAGATGGCATTCATTAATCCTACGGTGGTTCGACTTTCCGTCATGATAGTGTCAGATAATGTCTTGTTGTCGGAGGTATTCTTTAACATTTTTGAGTTCTGTCTTAGCTAACACTAGGTTAAGTAAGGAACTTCTAAATTTGTCTTACATGTATGATAGGTACTATTGAATACATGGCTAATGGTGGATTAATTATAATAATAAATATAGTTTATTTCTCTCACCAAGGTAAATTGTATATACAATAGTTTGTATATACAATTTTGCCTTAATTAAGCTAAACCTTCGTGAGAGCTGGAGTCTGAACTAGGTTCGGGACCTGAATTACAGATCTCCAGGCTCACACACCTTTGAACAATTATTATACAAATTATTATTGCTGTTTTGACTTTTGGGTTGACCTATTCTTTGATAGCATTGATAACGTTGCTCTCTAAGTTATGGATTCTGAAATTTGGACTGCAATTCGCGTACGATTTTCAAAAGGTTTAGTTACTGTCAGTCGGTGTTTTATGTCATCAACTATGGTAAAATGAATCTGTCGATGAAATTTATTGAGAGGTTCATCTGTGATGGGGACTTCTAATATGGAATGTTCATGTTTGTGTGTTTATGGGATGTTTATTATGGTATGTACGGTGTCGGTCGAGGAGTTTGTTGGTAGAAGTGGTGCCTCCGATGGGTTGTTAATCATTGAGCTGAGATCCTTGCTTTCGATCAAGTAGTTGATCTCATCTGTTGCCTCATTGTAGATTTCTACACGGGAAAGAGCATCAGCATTGGTATAAAATGTTACTTTCTTGTACACTACAGTAAAGTCATATTCGCTCAGTTTTAGTCGCCATCTAGTCAGTCGTGAATTCCGTTCTCTCAAGTTCATCATCCATTCGAGGGGTTTGTGGTCAGTCAATATCTAAAATTTTCTACCAAAAAGATAAGGTCTAAAGTACTTCGAGGCCCAGACTATGAAGCAACTCTTTCTTAATGGTACTGTAATTAAGCTCACTTTCATTAAGTGTGCGAGTCCCTGAGACAGCACTGCTCCAATAGCAACATTCGAAGCGTCTATTGTGAGATTAAATTCCTTTTTGAAGTCTGGGTATTGCAGAATAGGGTCGTTCGTTAGCAAGGTCTTGCAAATTTCGAAGGCATTGACATATTCGGGGCTAAGAGTAATTTTGCTGCCTTTCTTTAGGCATAGAGTAAGAGGTTTTTGATGCGGGCAAAATCCGGGATAAATTTGAACTGCAGAAATTTGGTTGGAATTCGGCTTAATGCCGTCTCTGCTGATGATATGTACCAGGTAAGCAGTCTCGAGCTTCAGAAATTTGCACTTGTCCATCTGAGTTTTGAAATTGGACTACCTAAGTCTTTGGAGAACTTTTTCCAAATTATCCATGTGCTCTTGAAGAGAGGTACTGTAAACGATAATATCATCGAGGTAGCGAGGCATGTGTTGTTTTGAAGGCCTCTTAGAACATTGTCAATAACTCGTTGGAAGGTGGACGGTGAATTTTTGAGTCCCATGGGCATTCGAAGTAATTCAAAATGACAGTGTTCCACACTAAATGCGGTTTTTGATATATCCTGAGGATACATCTCAACTTGGTAAAAACCACTTGCCAAATCTAAGGTCGTAAAGTATTGGCACTTTCCTAATTTATCAAGGATATCACTGATATTTGGTATGGGGTATTTGTCGTCTACCGTTTTTTCGTTCCATTTGCGAAAATCAACTACGAGACGCCATTTCTGCTTTCCCGAAGCATCAATTATTTTTGGCACAACCCAAATGGGTGAGCTTCATGCAGAATCAGAAGGTCTTATTATACCTTGCTGTAGCATTTTGGAAATTTGGTCTCTAACTTCTTCCCGATGAACGAAAGGGTATCGATAGCTTTTAGTATATGCGGGAATTTCATCTATTGTTCTTATACGATGTTTTATTTTGTGAGTAAATGTCAATGGTTCTCCGTCAATGTTGAATACATCCGTATAGTGAGAGCAAAATGTTAAAAGATTAGCCTTTTCCCCTTCATTAAGATGGTCCGTTCGCAAACGCGAGAAAACGTCATTTACGCGATTCAGTTGTTTGACTTGCGTGCACTTGGCACTGAACAGTTCTGCACAAGTTGGCTAGTCAAACGAAAATATGACGACATTGAATGTTGGATTTTCTAACTCTACAAATCCACGACTATTAACTACAGTGGTAAGGCACTGGTGGATAATACAATTCCAAAAAACTTGTTCGCTTACTAAAACATCGCTATCCGGGGCATTAATAGGTATTTTAACAAATTTAGAACTTTTAGCAGGTTCCTCATAAGTTGACGTTGCGTGAATGATATACTTTAATTTGATTCGTAGCAGTACGCGTTATTAATTTTGAATCTTTTAAATCTATTTTAGCCTCCCATTTGGATAGTAAATTTAATCCTATAATATAATAAATATATATAATAAATTAAGATCCTTCGTGATGAAAAATCTTGGGCATAAAAGTAACTAGGAATAGAAAAGAAAGCAACACGAGAAAGATTCTGGTGTACTCACAGTACACCAGAATCTTTCTCGTGTTGCTTTCTTTTATGCCCAAGATTTTTCATCACGAAGGATCTTAATTTATTTTATCTTAATTTATTTCATCTCTGGTTCTTCTCCGTGAATCAATGTCAGGATTCTCCACCCGGCTCCGCAGCTTTACTGTAGATTCAGGATACTCGTGACGTGACTTGATAGCAACTCGGGCCACTCGCGCTCGTAGTTATCGATGTGAGATAACTCTAACGAGCTTCACGAATCGGCCCGCGAGTACCATACCGACTGCGCCAATTACGTAAGCTGCAGACGATGGATCGAAAAAAAACAAAGTTATCTTAAACTAATTTATTTTAATAATTAATAGTAATAATTTAATATCTATTTCATATTTATTTTCTAGTACTATGAGTGTATGTGTAAAACTAGAATATGGAAATATGTATTAAAATAACTAATTGCTAATGTCGAATTTCGCTGCGTCGCCGCGTCGGCGGCTCGTGGCTGCATTGACGTCATCGATGCATTTTTTATGCGCTCTGCGTAACCTGAAGGAATTGCAGGGTCAGCGGTATTCATTAGGGTATCATTATTCTGTTTATGTGTGTTTGAATGATTGCATCGCCCACGAAATAGTCACAACTTGCCGAAAGAAACAAGGCAAAAATGGTATCATTCAGAGAGCAGGCTACAAACTGCCAAGATTCAAGTTCATACTTGACTATAAAATCCAAGCTTCACTTACCTACATACCTAATGTATAAATTTAATCTAAGAACCAGCCGCTACTTGTACCCTAGTAGAAAACTACTTTAAAAACCGAAATATAGAGCCCTAGTTTTTTAATAGTGGGCCTAGTTTTTTTTGGCTCAATATAGATACCTCAATAGTGCTAATCAATGTGGTATATCAATGAAAATCCCCTAAATCCATAATACTACTTAATTAGTTTTATGATGCCAAACCAGAACATTATTCATTTTGATTCACAATTGGGTCCAGGTTTCCTTATTTTTGATGTAAATAAGTCTAATAAATGTAATGTGCTACTCAAAAAGGTCCGTTTAGCGAATCTGCCTATAAAGGATTCCTATAATTCGTGGTAAAGATAATAGGCATTTAGTTAATCTATTTAGTCAAATGGATTATTTCCCTCACTGAACTTTTGGCTGCCCATTGAACAATAAAATTGTGCTTTCAGAGGCCCACTATCTATAAGTTGTAACAGACAGTGGGCGCTTATGTTGTAACTAACTTAAAGTGAGCTGACGTATTTTTCTTACATTTCTGCCTGGAATTCCTTAAAGCTGGTTACAGACCCACCTTCGTTTTAGAATTTTTCCACATTTTTTGCATCCCTCAGCAAGAGATTTCTCGCAAATCTGACGATGTATTCAGTCCAACGTGCTTCCGGACGTCCCAGATTTCTTTGACCTGACCTTGGTCAGCATTCTAAACTTCAACTAACCTCGATTTTCAAAATCGTTCATCCAGGTGTTTTTCCGACACGCGCGCCTCAAAGAGATGTCAGCAAGTGAAGGGGTCCGATGAGACCATTGCCTGCCGGGGTTGCGGGAAAGTCCGAAAGGGATACCGTGGCCCCCTGGCATTGCACAGGCAACAGAAGGAACACGGGTGGGTTTTAGTCAGTAAGAGTCTGACACGCCCTCCCACTCCACCCAGAGCGGGAGACGTCATATAATGAATTTCCATCCAAAAAAAAAAAAAAAACAAAATAGGACATCCAACGTGCTTTCGGATGTCCCGTATTACTTTAGCAACACAATTTGGCCACTAGTGTAATCTTCAACCAAGCTCTGCCCTATTTAGAAATAGGACCCAGACTTCACGTGCGGCATTGGTAGTTGATGAACTTATTACTACATTCAAAATACAAGTTGTATAATAAAGTTATGTTATAACGGCTTTCTAAGGACTAAATATTGCACTGCAGTTTCCACTGACCCTTCAAGTATAAGCGGTTATTAAAAAAGTTTCTAGTCCATAAGACGGCCATCATAACTTACGCTTCCTGTTTCGGGCACGGTAAGCCAACAGCTGTTGCGTAGTGTTAGATTTTGAACTTCGAAAACACAAAATATTGACCGTTGGAGTTTGAACGAGTAGATATAATCTTCTTGGAAAGATTGTGCAATTATATTACGGCAAAGAAAAATGAACATAAAAACGAGTTTCAAATGAAAAGTTTTCTTCAAAATGAGGAGCTAAAAATAAAACTAGTTCTTATTTATGGAATTAAGTATATTTAACTCTCGTACTAATAATTTTGAGGAGCTCGTGACTAAGTAATAACTGCCGCACGGGTCGATGCATCAGGTTAAGCTACGCTTGCCGGGGTTAGTCTGTGGATGGGTGACTACACCGAGACTCCTCCGTGCCTCGGAAAGCACGTTAATTGACGTGCTTTCCGTGTCACTGAGGGTCGAGAACCTCAGTGCCGAGGTTGGTTCGAGCATCCATTATATACCGAGGTATATAATGGATGGTTCGAGCGAACCAACCACGGCAAGCGTTGCTAAACTGTTATTGTTCTTTAGCCACGAGCACATCCGAGCGAGATTAAGTTCCTCCCCACGAGTTTGAAATCGAGAATCGGGACTGAAAATAATTCTAGATACGATACGAACGTTAGGTGCCAGACTAGATCGTGGTATACCATCACACGCCTTTACGATGTATCCAGACGACCTTTAAACATACTGAGGGCATAATTTGAATCTCAAATGTGTTTACCAAGGCTGAAATAGTTCCTAAACACTAGATCCTTGCTGAGTTAATTAGTGTAAGCTTTTATACTAAGTACAGCATGTACCGAATAAATAAGCTATATATTCTATAATTGAGAGTAGATAATGAGGAACAGAAGTCCTGTGAATCCACCATCATATTTAAGAAAAATAATATGAGAAATGATGATAAAGAACTCTAGGGAGCATGAGGCCAATAAACTGCAGAAGCGTGTCGAAAATAACAAATATAACACTAGGGTCTTCTCAAAGACTTAATTATCCTTTTCTAGCTAGTCTCTTTCTGTGTCTGGGGTAGCATTATTAAGTCCACCTGGTATTAAGGTATGGTAAGGTATCCTGATACTAATTAAACAAACACCCAACGTTTCCTCCATTGAATAAAATATTTATTTTAGTCAAACAATCTGCCTAGCCTTTTCCCAACCATATTGGGGTCGGCTTCCAGTCTAACCTGATGCAACTGAACACCAGTATTTTACATGGAGCGAGTGCTTATCTGACCTCCACAACTCAGTAACTGGGTAATACGATACCCCTTGGTAAGACTGGTTGTTAGACTTTCTGACTTTTGACAACCCGTAACGACTGTCAAAGATCAACGAATGACAACCGGGACCAACGGGTTAAGCCGTTGGTCCCAGCTGTCATTTGCAGATCTTTGACAGTCGTTACAGGTAGTGAAAAGCCCAAAAATTTTACAACCGGCCTCAACACAGTTGGGGAAAGGCTAACTTAATATTTATTCATTTGAAAATTAATTATTAATTAAGTTTTTTTTTTTTTTTCTTTTTTTTTTTCTTTTTTTTAATTATTACCTAATTTTTAAGTCTTTCTCAGGTATTTTAAGGTACTAAGGTACACACATACCTACATACATACATAAATTCACGGCATTTTCCCATGGGGGTAGGCAGAAACTACAGAACGCCACCTGCTAGGATCCTTACATACTACTTTTTCCTCGTTTACGTTCATATATCTGGTCATGAACTCGCACGTATATAAAGTGTTTAAAGGTTTGGATTGAATGACCCCATTTTGGCGTCATTAAACTTTAAAAACATTTAAATGAAAAATTAAATAATAAAGCGTCTGCTAAGAAGGGTAATTAGTTCGCTGTATTTTAAGAAACACAGTCAACTAAGTCATTGTCTGAAAATAATGACGCTTTAAGCTGAGCCATTTAAATGAAAAAGCCTGAGTAACAAATAAACCTACCAACAAATACTGAGTTTATTTCAACCTCAATATTTTAATCTAGGTCATCAAACGAAATAGTAGAAAAGACGCTACCGACAATAAAATGAATATTTCATAACTGGAAGACTTTAAAATGGCGATGAAATCTTTTGAGAAAATTAGACATTCTCTTAAACAAAGAACAAAAATAAAAAAAAACAAAGAAAAGAATGAAAGCGGAAAATAGGGGAAGTAAACGTAGAATGTTAAATACTGGAATAAACGTTGCATGAATAATTTTTTGGTTAGGTCTATATTTTCAACTAAATCGAGTTAACTTGACCCGATTTCTTAGAAAATGTTTAGTAAGAAAGTGTTGTACGGGTAATTCTAAATTTAGGACGAACTTTTTAGGAATTGGTGACTTCGTCCTCTCGCGACGTTACTGATTACCTTTGAACCAACATTCCTTTTTGACAGGACATGAACAGTCATTGCGTGCGCCTATTAACGTTTAGCTAAAGTTTTCATTAGAAACTGAACGGTTATAGTTCGCGCGCGACTAGTCACTGCCTGAGGTATGTGAGCTGTGAGACGGATCAGATGTTGTAAGCAGTATCGTCTTATTCTGTGGTAACAACTTACTGTAATCATCAATCCATCGGCCAGACCCGATGATTTCCTGTATGAGCCATTAGAAGGACTTTTTTTTAAAGACAGCTTCACGGACGTATACACTATAACGATGTATAGAAGTAGCAATTACAAGAAGATTTACGAGTATCTATGTACGCAAGACAATATGCACTGTAATCCATCACTCGTCTCAATTTACCGACACAGATGTATTTCAACTGCCTTACTAATAAACGTATTATATCAGGTGAATAGTTACACACCGTTTTCTCTCTTTCAGTCATCAGTAATTTGACTTTCGAAAGAAGAAGACAAAGCGTTGTGTAACTACACAGACGCTATACAACGTTTATTAGTAAGGAGGCTAGTGTATAAATGTACATTTGTACCTAAAAAGGAAAAGTAGTATACAGAACTGATCATCCGTAATTACCGCAATTTCCTTTGCGTTTGTTGTTAAATGTTTATTGAAGAGGAACATTGAACTTTTATTTAAGATTTCAGGTTTTAGTAGTAGTTAGTTGGTTTTGTTATTTTACTTCAGTTAACTTTCTTTGGCTGTTTTTTATTTGCCCCTAAAAGGCAATATAAAGTATACACTAAAATCTTTTCACAAATTCAAGACTGTACAATTTTTCACTACAACAGAGCCTGTTTTTCTGTTAGTAAAAGCAGAAGAAAACGGAACTAGGGCAAACCTTTGTGGGTTAAAAAGTTTTAAGAGGACTAAGGTTAAAAACTTGGCCACTTTACAGCATCCATAAAATAATACTTTAGACTAAAATGTATGATGAATAGAATAGAATAGAATGTAAAATGTCACAAAGCTAATGTACTGAAGAACGATGTGAGGCTAGGTGAAAGAGGACAGACCCTTCTCCAACTATCAGTCAAGATGAATTAATTTACTTTTTTCCTGTTACCTCGCGTTTATTTATATAGGCACCACTTGTGATACTTACTCGTTTTCAAACAAGACTTGTCAAAAACGAGTCGTGTAAAATGTATTAAAACATGCATTTATCATACATCCAGGATTAACACTGTTTTTTTTTTAACATTTTGGAAAAAAAAACTAAAAGTTTTAGATACAACTAGTCCTTACACTCTACTCCGCTAGTAATTACAATTTGTTTTAGATGTAAACGTCACACAAAATCCTGACGTCACACAAATCCTGCATCGCGCAGTTAGAGTTTGGCGGCATGGTTGGCGCAGTGGTTCAGCGATTGACTGCTGCGCTGCGTGTCGCGGGTTCGATTCCCGCACGGAACAAATATTTGTATGATCTACAAGTAGTTGTTCCGGGTCTGGCTGTTTGAGTATGTGAGTTTAAATGTTTGTATTACCACTATACATGAGAAATTCCTAGTGTGGGGCAGCGTAAAAAAAATAAAAGAAAAAATAGTTTACAGCGCGATCGACATTTATACAAGCTCCAGACTTCAACCATTGGGCAGTTGCTCGCCAGACACGACACCCGTCTAGTCGGAGGATCCCCCCTTTTCTAAAGAGGATGAGTGAACTTTACACCCTGTTCCTCATACCCCTAAAATAATTTGGTGCAAACGCGAGATTAAACAGCGTCGCGAAGTTCACTGTCAGTTCCCTAATATTTGACCGTTCTCCAGGGAAGCAGAATAAAGTCCCTAAGAGTAATATTTCTTCAGATGAACAGCCGACAATAATCTCGTATTTCATAGTTTATTTATTTGTAGTTTGGGTCGTTGACATTGAGGTTGTTTGCTAAGCTGCTGAGGGGAAAAGATTTCGTGTAGTGTTGATATTATCTGTGCATTGCGGTCATATTATCCTTTTTACTCTGTGACAATACCTATTGTACCTTTTTTGCAAAATTAGGTACCTACCTCCATTATTATAAAGATACCATTCATATTCCCATATTTGCGTGAAAAATTGGCGATGTAGATTTTGCCAAAATAAATAAAACACGTTATTTTTCAACACTTTTCAAAATAATGCTATGTTAGATCTGAGTGACAGCATAGAAAGTACAATATTTAAGTTAACAACCTTGAACGACGGGGTGTCTACGGTCAACAAAATTGTTGTAAACCAACGACAATCACTATAGCAATTCAAATTCATTCAAGTGAAATTTTACTGACGGGTCAGTTTCACTTGAATGAATTGCAAATATTAATACTCGAAAAGACAGAAAACAAAAATGAACTGTATGAAAATATAATGAAAAAACATTTAAGGCGATATCATAAGTTTTTATTTAAAACTTAACTTTACTTACGTATTTCATGGGAGACATTATTAGTAAAAATCTAAGTAAAAAAAGAGACCTTACCTGTTTCGCGATTAACTATTTTTGTAGGCACTTTGTAGTGTTTATAAAGAACTGAACAGCCAATTCGTAGGTAAATAATTTTATTGTTATCTCACTACAAAGTATACCATGTACTTCCATTTTTTTTAAATTAAAAGGGCCAAAGAAAAACTTTACTTTGTAAAAAATCCTTCGCTTACTTTATAAAACACGTAAGTACTAGACTGTATGTAAATATCTAGCCCTCATAATATGTACACAGGCGTAGTAAGTACCTATTGTTTCTAAAAAACGTTAGCATGTTCTTATTAATAAACTTTCCATATTTGTGTTAGTGGCCAGTATGGCCACGCTTTGAGTTTGGAAATGTTTCCCTAAAAGATTTTATTGTGCTTGAAATAAAGGCCAGAATTAAATAAAAAATGCGGGCATCAACGTCCACAACTGCGACGAATGTTCTTTTGTTTTGAGCAGTGTATGTTTATAGTGACCACAACTAACAAAAGGGTGTACTAAACAACAGTCTGCCACAATAACTTAGAATTTAGGTAGGTACTATGTTTTGGCTAGGTCATAATTTTATGCGACGACGGTCTGAAATAGACCCTTTATGAAATAATGTAGCAGCTGCCGGTAATTTTTAGGGTTCCGTATCACAAAAGGAAAAAATGGAACCCTTATAGGATCACTTCGTTTTCTTGACAGTCTGTTAAGACTTACGTTTTTATCTGAAACGCGTGGAGGTATAAAGTTGAAACTATGTAATATCAAATGTAGATCTACGGTCTCCGGTGGGCGGCGGCGGCGGTGAACGGTGCCGCGGCAGCGGCCGGCGAGTGCCAGGGTCAGTTTAGGCACGAGAGAATGTAATGTTTTGGAAATGTGGTGTTTTACAGTGAACTAACCTCAACAATCAAACAAAATTACAAGTGACAGTGACAATGACAATGGAATTCTTACGGTACTTTAACCGGACCGAGGCAGCACCACTATTATGCCACTAACGGCACTTTATCCGATAGGGATAGTGCCGCTAACGGCATTCTATACACTGCCTTTTTTGCGATTACATACTTACATTTGCAGTTAAAGAATTGACCGTCTTCTTCTTCTTTTTAAAACTACAAAAAGTTTGTTTTTGGGATAAAATCATCCCAACTACGGAACCCTTTATTGTGCGTGGTCCGACACGCACTTGGCCGGTTTTTGTGGAGCAAATAACTAGTGCACTTTAGGACAATACCAACATACCTTAAAAACTCTGGTTAGTGATGCGACTTTATATTCTTCTTTCTCAGTTAGATGCATCGAACTACCCGTAAGCTATTTCAAATTCTCTGGGTGCCTGATACTTTATTCAGGTAGTACCTAATCTACCCACGTGTGCAAACGTACGCAATTAAATGAAGGTGATTGTACCTCACTTCATTTGATTGCGTAAGTTTTCGGGGTCTACAATTTATGAACAGCCTCAAAAAATGTATTTATCTTAATCTACCTCAGTCTTATCTCTTACATACTTGCCTTTCTTTTCAAAGTTTCAATTATGTGAAACATTCTTGCAGTTTTCGAGTTGTTGGTAAAACCACCGTTTCTTTATTTGGTTTCAGTTCATCCTTCATAAAAGAGTCAGTTACCTTTGTTTATTATCAAGCAGGGTTCGTTGGGGAGGTTGTAATTTATGAAATAATGATGCATGAAATGTTTTGAGAGTATTTTTACTGATAAATGAAACATCTACACCACTTTAGGGCATTAACATCAAAGTTGTGTCTACTGTTTTCGTTTATCGTTTACACCAAAAACAAGTTGTAAAGAGTAGTTGTATACAAAACAAGTCAATAAAATATCTAAGAAGACATGCCTGAAATAATGTCAATACATATGTACTGTGTACTGTGTGTACTTACGATACATGGTCTTAATATTGACAGAACTTGCCAAGATTCATTCAAATGGCAACTTCAAAAACCTTAATTAAAATGTGTGGCATGGCCGTTTCGCTACCGTCACATGGGCGTAAGGTTAGTAAAAATGTATTCACTGTTCATTACTTTTCTGTTATACAATCGTTAATTATTAATTCATGCATTTAGTTAATTATTTCTCATGTAGAGCTAAGCTTCTAACCCTATACGTCCTACCAATAAATCGACGGCGATCGGACCGGATACGGCCAAGCCACATATTTTGACTAAGGTGTAGAGTTTGTGAAGTTAGGGCTTGTAGAGTTAGGGCGTGTAGAGTTAGAAGCTTGGCTCCACATGAGATCTGAAAACTTTTTGACGGTGCGAGTCATATGGTCTCGTCTTGGCAACATTTTACATGAAAATGTTTTTGGTGGGACGTATTTAACGTAACGAAATCGTAACGCAACGTGTAACGTTTTTCTTCGTTATTTCGTCATCTTTAAACGATTGACAGAAATAGAACGATATTTTACATTCGTTTTGCGCTAAATGAATTTAATTATTTGTGGTGCAAGTGTACCTAAGCTTGTCATCCAACATTTCAAAGGGATTTTGCATGATTTTATTGTTATCCAACGATGATGACATCGGATAACGTTAACGAGCACCAGTAAAATAATGATGGGCTTGGAATCCTAATCCTAGCTGAAGTGAGTTTATTATTCACGCTAAAACGGATAAACGGATTTAGATGAAATTTGACACATGTGTAGACCATGATCTGGGTAAACATATAAAATAATTTTTATCCCGATATTCTCACGGGATCGCGACTTATGCGGATGAAACCACGGGGCACAGTTAATTTAGATAGTGCAATCCACGACGACGCGCCCCACTCCGCTCCGCTCCGGACTAAAGTACAGTAATCGCGGAGTGGGGCGCGTCGACTATCTATATATTTAAAAGTCTCGTTCAAGTCATTGTTTCTTCGACATAGCGAAAGCATTCGACAAGGTCTGGCACAACGGCTTAATCTTTAGGCTCTACAAACTCGGAGTGCCCGATCGTCTCGTGCTCATCTTACGGGACTACTTGTCGAATCGCACTTTCCACTATCGCATCGAGGGAGCCCTATCCTGTCCCCGCCAAATCCGTGCCGGAGTCCCTCAAGGCTCCGTGCTCGCCCCGCTCATGTTCTCGCTTTTCACAAGCAACATCCCCAAAAGCAATACGGCGCAGTTGGCTCTGTTCGCAGACGACACGGCCATATATTGCAGGGGCCGGTCGCAGACCCAGATCCACCTTTTCCTACAACGGGCTGTCAATAACCTTGGCGCCTGGTTTAAGAAATGGAGAATTGAGGTGAACCCCGACAAAAGTCAGGTATTTATTAAACCGCGATCTAGACCCCCTCACATTCCCTGACCACTCACCTTGTTAGGCAAGCCTATCCCCTGGGAGAAGCGAGCCAAGTACTTGGGAGTCATTCTCGACCACTATTTCAACTTTCAGAGCACATAAAGTCGGTTCGCTCGTGGGCCACCTTCGCTCTCAGTAGATTATACTACATCGTTAATGCACGCAGCAAGTTGTCACTCAAGTGCAAATTGCGCATCTACACAGCGTGCATCCGCCCCATCATGACCTTTGCGGGTGCTGTCTTTGCACACACATCCCCCAGAAATATCCATAGGATGCAGGTGATCCAAAACAGATTCCTCAGAAGAGCCACGGGCGCTCCCTGGTACGTCAGAAATATTAACCTCCACCTCGACCTTAAAATCCCCACAATCCATCAGTTCCTAAAACGCATGTCCAAGCGTCACTTTGATTCCGCCGCCAATCACCGCAACCCTCTGGTTGTTGAAGCGGCCAATTATACCCCCTCCCATATTAGTCGATTTCGCCGTCCTAGGCATGCCCTCTCCGATCCAGATGATCCCACCACTCACCTCCAGGAGAGCAATAGGGCCACCAGTACAGTGCACAAATACACCCGACACCCGTCGTACCGACCTCGCCGCCGAGGTCCTCCGCGATCGCGACCCTCACGAGTAAATAATACTCCCCCCCGACCCTTGTCCGATGAAGCGCCAGCCCGCGCCGCAGCTGAGCGCGTAGCTTTAAATTCCCCGTATAATAATAATGATACATCCTTGATCCAGCCTGTCCCATCTTGCTGTCCTCCCCTCAGCGACGCCCTAAGCCGAGGTTCGTACCCCACAGGGGGTGCCCTTAGCGAGCGTTCGCCTAATTTTAATTTAGAATAGTTTTGCTCCTGGCTGGAGGCTTTGAGTGTAGTGCTTAAGGCAGCCACAGGATTGTTCGGTTGAACAGTAAATACCTTAGTGGTATACCTGCGAGATGCCATAGTAAAAAATAAATAAAAAAATAAGTCATTGTGAAATTTGGTACAGTATATGGAACAGTTGGCATATGGCTAGATCATGATCTGGGTTAGGACATAGGATACTTTTAATCGCGGTAGTACCTACGTTCCTATGGGATAATTTTTGACGACCACGCGATCGAAACTGCGGGCAAATAAAAGTATAGTAAAAGTTATAAATAAAAGCTTCTTCTTCTTGTCGTGTGGTTAGTAAACTAACCTGGTGTCAGAGTTTTAAAGCCGCCCACGGGCCTCTGACTTGGCTTCACATGCCGTCGAGAAATATCTCTCAGGCATGCCGGTTTTCCTCACGATGTTTAAATAAAAGCTGTAATGACACGATGAGGATCGATCAATTTGTGTGGTAAAGCATTGCCTCTCGTGGTCCATCCGTTAATGGGTGAATATTCTTGACACATTGATGCCCATGCCGGTCGATCCTAAGCAAATATTAGTCGTTACTGGCCCGAAAATCTTGTTATAAGCCTGCTGAAAGATGACCTCATGCCCCATTCAGGACTCTAAGGCCTCATTACTTAAACTTTGCATGCTGTGTTTGTTACTCTAAGTAATCTCTGTTAGTATACACAAAGTATAAAGTTAATGGAGCACAATTAGGAAGTTGAGCTCCAAGATCAGAACTTGCAAGCATTGTTAAAGTTCGAAATATTCTTGAAACATAAATCAAGTGTCTAAATATGAGAAACTTAGCTCGTATTTTATAATAGGGCTCAAATACATTACGGGACGTTTTTGAGAATTTGTTTTGAAGTACCTTATTGATAGGTACTTACCTACCTACAATCCTGAAGTAAAGTAATATAGGAATCCTTACGAATGATACCTTTTTTAATAATATTATATTTTGTATTTTATGTTTTATTTTCTGCTCGGTTTGGTTGGTGGTAGGGCTTTTTCTAAGTCCACCTGGCTAGCTACCAGAATTTTACTAAGTCTATCGGCATAACAACAATGTTAACAGTAGGTAAAATAGACAGTTCCTTTGTGGTTGAGGATTACGGGTGAAGCTCGCTTCCACTTTTGGCCCATCACTCCATCGGAGTGCTTCCCCGTAATGGTAAAAAAAAACAGGCGAGCCATATGATGTGTAGCATCTGACTTCTTGGCTGACAGTACTTACCAATCTCTCGGAAGATGGGTTGGTACCATCTGACAGCCAACTATAGCACCACGCGAGCTCATTGGTCAAATAAAATAGCGCGCGCTTCCCCGGCTTTCTGTTACACACTTCCGTCCCTTTTCACGAATTCACTCCCACAGATTGCAGGATAGCGAGAAGAAAGATGTTACACACAAAAATACGTTACTTAGAAATCGACAAAAACGTTCTACGAATTTATCTAAAGTTTTGAAAGTCGCAAAAGTGAATCATTGAATGTTGTTATTTTCTAAAGTGTCTAGACGTCTTATTGTGTGGTTTTAGATGATTGTGTTAGAGTAATTAATAGTATCTCAATGTTAAAATAAATGATATCAAAAGCAGTTCATATTTGGCCTTCATAGAACTTTAATTGCGTTTACGTTGTTAAGACAGTTTTGAAGAGATATAAATTATATAGTGGCTTATTACTTTAGCATTCTGGGACTTGATTAAGTTTTCCTATCGATAGGATTGCCATACGTCCCGTATATACGAGACTGACCCCTATTTTTACGACGTGTCCCGTATTGCTCCTTGTCCCGTTTTCTTCGAAATACGCGTTTTGCAGATACAGAGCATTTAGATGAGAAGTCAATCTATCAATCTGCTTAGTCAAATGCCTATCTGACCTCCACAACCATCAGTTACTGGGTAATAAGATACCCCTTGGTAAGACTGGTTGTCAGACTTAGCTACGTGAATACGTATTTGTGATTCCCGTTCACAACGCAAATGTGGAGAGAATATTTTCCCTAATTACAGCATATTGGTCGGACAATATAATACATAGTAGATTGTTATAAAAGGGTCGAAAGGAATCAATTCCCACACGAGGTATTTAGACGCCCGACCTCAGCGAGGGCGGCTAAGTCCGAGTGGTTGATGACTTTCACCCGTGTTAAACACTCTACTTTTCATTTCGAATAAGTATAAGGAAAGTAAAAAATTGAAGATTTTCTAAAATATTTATTGATAAAAATAACATAAGTATCTATTTAAAATTAATTGAGAAGTTAGAAAGAACAATTTGTGAAATTTAATGTTTTTTTTTTTAATATTTATGCTGTTTGATATATTATGACAAATTTGGCTGTGCTGGATGTCTGTAAAAGTAGGAGACTCTGGTATTTGATTCGACGGTGGAATCCATGGCAGAGACTTTTAAACAAATCAAGATCAAATTGACTGAAGATCTTTGGGGAATGTCCATTAAAATCTGTACCTCCATAATTGAGACCATAGCGCCTTACCTAGCCTTAATATTTAATTTGTGTGTGGATCATGGAGTCTTCCCGGATTTAATGAAATACAGCAAGGTAATACCACTTTTCAAATCCGGGGACAGTAAAGACACCAAAAATTATAGACCCGTATCCGTGTTGCCGGTTTTTAGCAAAGTGTTTGAAAAGGTAATGCTTAATCAAATGCTCAATCATTTTAACAAAAATGAAATCCTCCACGATCAACAGTATGGTTTCATCAGAGGACGTTGTACCACTGACGCTGGTGTTACCTTATTAAGACACATTTTTAACACGTGGGAAGAGGCCCAAGACGCAATAGGAATTTTTTGTGACCTCTCTAACGCATTTGATTGCGTCGATCTCGAAACCTTACTTTTGAAACTTGAGCATTACGGACTTGGAAAACTTGCACTCAATTTAGTAAAATCTTATTTAAATGATATACAACAGCAAGTTCAAATAAACGGTATCAATTCACTAGGTTTAAAAGTAAAAATGGGTGTGCCACAAGGCTCGATATTAAGTCCATTCCTCTTTTTAGTGTATATTAATGATCTACTCCATTTATTTAAAAATCAACCACAAATGGTGTTATTTGCTGACGATACTTCCTTAATTTTTAAGGTAGATAGACGTGCTACAAATTTTGACGACGTAAATAACGCCCTACTGCAGGTCCAAAATTGGTTCACTGCTAATAATTTAGTATTAAATGGAAAAAAAAACTAAGTGCATAAAATTTTCTTTACCAAAGGTCAAAAGTAGTAATTGTGAGATAATATTGAATCAAGAGAAACTAGAATTTGTCGATAAAACTGTTTTCCTGGGGATCACGCTCGACTCAAGGCTACAATGGGGTCCTCATTTAACATCTCTTGCAGGACGGCTAAGTTCAGCAGCATATGCTGTCAGAAAAATCCGTCAATTTACTGATGTAGATACCGCGAGGCTAGTCTATTTCAGTTATTTTCATAGTATCATGTCTTACGGTATTTTACTTTGGGGACGGGCTGCAGACATCGAGTCTATTTTTATTCTGCAGAAAAGGGCGATCAGAGCCATTTATTATCTCCGCAGGCGCGACTCTCTTAGGGAACTGTTTAAGGATATTAACATCATGACGGTACCTTGTCAATATATCTATGAAAACATCATGTACGTAAGAAAAAATTTACATCTTTTTAGTAAAAGAGGTGATAGACATGATTATAGTACAAGAAATAGGGACCTACTAGTACAACCAGGTTTCAGACTGGCTAAGGTAGACTCATCTTTCATGGGGTACTGTTTAAAATGTTATAATAAAATTCCTCCCCACATACTTCAACTTAATGAGACGAAATTCAAATCTTGTATAAAACGCACACTATATAGGCAATGCACACTATTATAAGTTGGTGGATTACATCAGTGATAAAAATGCTTGGCTCAGTGCTGGTCCTGCTCCACAACTAATTGACATACACACTGATTAACATTTTGAAAATACTGATGGAGCTGCTGAAGATTGTAAGACCATTTTTGTATTGTATAAACTCAATTTTCTTTGTATTATATAATTGCATAGCACAGGTGTGAGTACTATGTACTAAAGAGCTACCATTTACCGGGTAATATGTAGTATTTCATTGACTTGAATGTGCCCTGGCGGCTGTTAGTATGTCATGCTCACTCAAATGTCTCGCTGATGGTGGCGTGTGTGTTGGATCATTTAGCTCCCTTCAAAATGGTTGAGCTGAATGGTGCTGATCCATGCGTCATGTTCGTGAACGGGCGCCGTCAGTTGGGACTGGTCATCTCTTAGCTGCCATGGCTTATTTTAATTTATTTTAAGTTTTTGAATGATTCTTTTTTTCTTTTTATTACGGACGCTTTTACGAACGTGCACGTCTTATCACATTGTTCTCAAATTCAAATTCAAATATGTTTATTGTTTGTTACATGTAGAAAAAGATCTTATAGTAATTATAATAGTAGCACTGTAACATACCTATAAGGTGTACAATATTCTATTACGTTATTATTTTGTAAACATTCTTAATTTTGGTCTAGTCACTCTTTGCATTAATCAAATTATACCTTAAAAATATTATAAAATTAGTATGCTTTAGTCAAATTATACATTAAAAATATTTATACATTAGTCAAATTACACATTAAAATTAAAACATACATTCCATAGTCATACATTATCAATGAAACGAAAACACTAAACCAAGTTTTTGTCATTAAAAAAATCATTTATTGTGTAGTACGCTTTACCTATCAAGAATTCCTTGAGCTTAGTTTCAAAGATATTCATAGCTGAAATATCTTTAATACAATTTGGTAGTTTGTTATAAATTTTTACTCCCATTCCAAATATACTAGATTTAAATTTAACTTTTCTACACCTAATTCCGCATAGCTCATTTTTATGTCGTGCACTTCGAAATGTTTCATATTTTCTTATATCGCTTTTTATCATTCTTGCCGCTTCATAAATATATAATGAAGGCAGAGTTAAAATTTTTAACCTTCTAAACATTTCTTTGCATGAGTCAGTCTGTTTAAGTCCGGTTATACTTCTCACACATCTTTTTTGGGCTTTAAGAGCATTTTCTCTATCAGGAGAATTACCCCAAAACAGAATGCCATATTTTAGCGTGGAGCCCACATATGCATGGTAAGCATTTAATAATGCACTGTCGTTTACAACTTTCCTTAGCATGTAAAGGGCATAGGACTGTTGGTTTAATTTTTTACAAACCTGATTAACATGTTTCTTCCAATTCAGTCCATGGTCAATATGTATGCCTAAGAATTTTGTGTTATCGACTTTTTTATTATTTCGCCATTATAGCTTATTTTTAGCTTTTTTTGTTTTGTGTTTATATTTGTAAATGTCATATAATTTGTTTTGTCAAGATTGATTTTAAGGTTATTACGAGTTAGCCAATTAATAATCGCTTCCAGTGATCTATTTATATTTGTCTCATATTCAACTTCGTCGTGGTCAGTAAAAATGGCTGTGCTATAATCCGCAAATAGTATCATTTGCTGGTTTATGACTTTTGGGACTTTTCTCACATGCATAATTTCAAAATGAATGATGTAACCAATATTTTGTATCAATTTTATATTTTATTTAAAAGAGTGTCCGTGGAGTTTCTTGCCCGTTCTTCTCCATAGGTACCTACTACGCTTTGGAATGGGCAACTAGCTTCATATTTTTGACTGACCGACCCCTTGACAATTCAAAAGTGCCTGTAAATGGTTTAATTGAAATAAATGCTTTGAGTTTGAGTTTGAACATTGTCAAGTTCGCCCCAGAATCGGCTAGCAGTGAACAGTGTCGCTGACGTACTTCTAAAACAATACCCGGTATACTGCTCGCAGTTTGGTAAATTCAAATATTTTGCTGAGCTTTTATTTTTACCCATAACTTGTTTATAGCATTTTCTCTTTTGTTAGTTGAGAAAAAAGCGATACGTTTTTATGTCATTAGGTCGGATTTTTATACACTTTTTTACTATTTGTATAAAATCTTCTTGTACTACAAACTTGCAATCAATATTAGTTTTGGTTTTAGTCAATTTTATGAGTAATAACTGGCCTTGATTTTCAACGTTGTTAATTGTTAGATTTGTGAGCTCACTGCTTCTGCAGGCACCGCTTATACCGAGTATCAATACCACCTGTGAAAAACATATTGTCAGTATTAATCTTTTAGTTATGTACGACTAGGTAAAAAAACACTTAAAGATATTTTACTCTAAAAATGCACGCCATTCCAACGTCATTACTATCAATATACGCAATCTGGTCAGTGTCATTGTCTCTTTTTATGCAAACCTATCTATTCCATTCCCATTCAGATATTCCATTATTCCATTATTTTCTATTCCCATTTCAGAGTAAAGACGTCAGGAACGACGTTCATTTTTAGAGTAAAAGACATCTCCCTTCCTAGATAAATGTTTATAGCTTACCTTCATTGCCAAATATATTCGTCAGGAGCTTCATTTAAAAATGTTTCTACTTCGTAAGAGGTGAAAACTTTAGCTTTTTTGCTCTTGTCGTCGTTTGTGAAAAGACAGTCTCTGCGGTTGCAGAGACTGTCTTTTCACAAACGATGTTAAATTATGTTTTTTTTTTCAAATCTACACTTTGTTTTAGACTTAGTGTATTCTTGAGCATTGAATACCTGCTCCATAGCGTAGAAGGCTGTATTTTGCTAGATAGTCCATTGAAGTATGTAAGGAACACACTTTCGGAAAATGATTTTATCTTCTTGTCTGCTCGCCACTTCATAAAATCATTGTAATTGAAATTTCTGGCAAAAGATTTTGGATTACTGTATTTGCCTCGTATTTAACCGAATCTGGGGTCAACATTTCAGAATCACTAGAACTCATTTTTAATCAAATTTTATTAAATAAAACCGATATTTTGAATTTCGGTACAGCTTACAGAGTATCCCGCCAAATTATGTAGTCTTTTTATAATTTTAAATATGGAACACAACGCGTCATTAAATATGAATAACAAGACTCTGACTTTTTTTTAATAGATATTTTTCTATAAGTGGGGTATTACACTATCACATCTATGATCATAGATCTATGATCAAAACCAAAACCGTTGATAACGACTTCGAAGGGACCGTCGGATTAGGGTTGTTATAGGCGATAGTCGTTATAACCAAACACTATGTTAAGTAAACATAAATGTTGGGCCCTCAAAACTTCGTCGTTACAGCTGGTACCTACGTCTATAAAGCGAAGTCGTTATAAATAAAAATTCATTTATTTCGGACAACAGGGATCCATATTGTGTTAGTATGACAATACAACTTATATTCTAGTGTTAGTAGCAATTACAAAGTAGTTAAGTTTGTTTACAACAAAATTAACTACAACAACAACAAGCACAGGGCACGCAGAGATCGACCAGACAACAAAACACACATATTTCCTACCTGATCAACCTCCGCCTAAAATGCCTAATATTAGGAGTATAACTCTCCGCCACAGCTCTCAGGATATAGTTGCGACTACCCCGCACTCTGCTCAGCAGCGACGCGGTTTTTTTGCGTATTATGGCTTGAAAGCCATCGGTGTGGGTCTCAGCAAACATTTCTGAGGCGCTGCAGAATCGGGGCAGTCGCAACAACACCCTGAAAGCGTTATTATATTGTACGCGCAGGACATCCAGCGATCTCTTAGTGTAGTTGACCCATAGATTGCTTGTGTAAAAGCTCTGATAGTAGGCCTTGAAAAGAGTAATTTTTACTTGGTCAGAGCATCGAGCAAATCTACGGGCCAACATGTTTCCTCTGACCGCTAGTGCCCTACGCTCCCTCTCAATGTCTATGTCATCCTTAAGGTCGTCGGTGATGAAATGTCCAAGATATTTGAATTTTGAAACTCTGTTCAACGGGAGCCCATTCAGCCTTATTATTTCTGGAACAGAGTCCGGACACCTACCAGCGGCCTTAAAGACCACATATTCACTCTTAGTGACATTATAAATAAGTCCGTGTGAGGCAGCATAAGTCTCACACACTTTGAGCAAATCTCTGATAGCCCCAGCAGTTGGGCCCAGCAGCACCATATCGTCCGCGTAGCTGATGTTATTTACGCTCGCTCCATTAACTTGGCATCCAATACTCATGCTACTGAGCTCAGTGATGAGGCCATCAACATACAGATTGAAAAGCCTAGGGGATGTTAAACCCCCCTGTCTCACACCACATTCCAATCTATATGCCGAAGAGAGAGTGTTAGACCACTTTACCTGTTTTTTTTGATTGGCATACCAGTACCGAAATATTTTCAGTATTTCAGCAGGTGCACCCCTGTCCCTCAACTTGTCCCAAAGCACATCATATGAAACAAGATCGAAGGCTTTTGAGAGGTCAAGGAAACAGGCGTACACCGGCGTCTTACGATCCGTATAGTATTGAACAGTATGCTTGAGACTCAAAATAGCAGTTTCAGTTGATAGTCCTGGCTGAAACCCGAACTGTGCTTCATGAAGAATATTTTTTTTTTCAAATATGAGTCAAGCATACTGTCCAACACCTTAGCCATGATCGTTGCCAAGGAAATCGGGCGATAATTCGCTTTACTAGATATGTCTCCTACCCTGTTTTTAACAATGGGAACCACAATAGTTTTCATTAAATTGTCTGGCAGGTAAGAATGGCTAACACACATCGAATAGAACAGAGACAAGACCCTCGGCACGTGGACACCTGCGTATTTTAAGTGCTCAATGCTGAGTCCAACATTACCGGGAGACCTGCCCCTGCTCATTCCCTGTATGACTCCTTTGATTTGCTTGGCAGAGAAGTGCATAAGGATGTCCTTTTCATGACAACAACAATCAGCACCTGCGACAGGAACTGAGGGACCAAGGGGAGATTGCACTTGGAAATGTTTCATAAACAAGTTTGCAATATCCTCCTGATCACTCTTCCCCTCCACAATCACCGCGAGGCCAGGCCTAGAGTCCAACTTACCTGTGGATTTCCAGAATCTGCCAAAGTTCTTAGTAGCTCGTTGTTCTGCTAATATGTCCATTTTAATTTGTTCTTGACTCTTTTGGCACCATTTCAAGCGACTTTTGAATACTTTACGAGCCTCTCGCATTTGCTCACAAATATAACCCTGAGTCGGTCGTTTATATTCTATCCAGGTTTTAAGTTTAAGCCTAGCCTTGCTGTGAGCATCCCGTACATGTTTATTCCAGCCATACAGACACCGATGTTGTCTGTGAGGCCTATAGTCACTCGTCTCCTTAGACTGTTCAGCTGCCTCACACAGAACGTTCACAATCTGATCATACAACTTATCTAGTGTAATTTTATGTTCAGCCAGGCTGCATGACCCATGACTGCACTCCGTAAATTCTTGGGGGAAGTCAATGTCTCGCAATTTCTCTGTTGCACAAACACCGGTACTTGTCAATTCCAGAACAATTTCTTTCCCCCCATACAATCGCACTACGGTGCACTGTCTGGGTCACCAGTTTTGACCTTACTATACTCAAATCACATACAATATAGATGGGTAAATGATCAGAATTATATACATCTTCTTTAATACCTACATCTACAACTGTGTGCCATGCCGATAAAGATACGACACAGTGGTCGAGCCATCTCCTACACCCATGCGCATCACTAATAAATGTGTAGTGATTACGCTCAGCCCCTAGTTTTTCAACATCGGCACAAACCCATGACTGGTCCGTGCAGACGTTCATCAATTCATTATAAAAGTTTTCTTTGGGGTGCGCGTTAAAATCTCCCAATATGAACACATTTTCAACAGCGTAACTCGCCACAACCGCACTTATTTCACTTAAAACGTCAGTAAACATAGTTAAATTCTCTGACGAGTCTGTAGGCATATAGACAGAGAAAACAATAATAGAGCGCTCCCCAGTCATTGCCTTAATAGCCACAATCCGTTTACTACTACAGTCCAAAACAGAAACTGACTCAAACATACCTTTCCTCCAGAGAATGGCCACTCCCCCATATGGTCTTCCTCTTAACGGTCCGACGGATGTGTCAACCGCTGATTTACCAGTAAACTCAAAGTCTTGACTTATGGTCCCTAACATCAATATGTCATGGGGAAGAAGCCATGTCTCTTGGAGGGCTACAAGATCTGACCACGCACAGATTGCTCGAATGTTATCAATAGAGCGTTTTGCTGACTGACAATTAAAACTAGTGAATTTTGAGTATTTATTAGTGTTATTATACATTGTGGAGATATTTAACTAACTTTAACCTTAGACTGAGCGCTGGTTCGATACATGAAATGCACAAACCGCCTAAAAGTAATGCCATCCGGCCACAACTGGTCATTTAGAAATACATCGACTTTACGTTTTGAAACAAATACTTTGTAAGCATTGTACTTTTTAAATGACTTAATGTTAATCTTTTTTAAAGACACACTCTCATTTGTTTTCAACTTAATGTAACTAATAATATCATTTTCTTGTGTTTCAGTACTAACGTTTGAAATTAACAATGGCACTGTTACATCGGCCGCCCGAAACTTAACATCAGGCTCAGTGGAAGCACGACCCCTCTGACTAACTAATCTATTTAGTTTCGATGATTTATTTTGCACTACTTTCCATTCCTCGTTATGGTCCGCTACCATTTGCTCACTACTTACATTCGAATTAGACATACTCGAACTGTTCACTGTTTGTAATTCACTCGATTTCGTTTCAGTCGACACCGCACTAGCAAATGTAACGATGGTAGGGGCCTCGATCGGCCCAGGCGCACACTTGATTGGTTCGCCCAAGGTCACACCTGCCGCGTCACTTTTTTCTGTCTTTGCAAACATCATGCTCTCTCGTGCGCTTCTTGTTGATGTCTCGCTCTCGCTCGCACCATTCGTAATCACTGCACTTCTTTGTTTACATTTTTTAGACTCACCTTCTTTAGCGCTGTCTACTGCAATTAATGAAGAATCTACCGTCACTAGGTCGTTTACCTCTGTATCAGCTGTTAATTGCGTTGACGATATCGGCACATATTGCAAACCCACAGGGCCACTATTATCGAATGAGTCACTATTCTCCAGACAAGCACCTCTCTTTTTATTAATATTAACATTAGGAGTACAGTAATTGTTTACTAACGACGCACATTTCATATTTTGTACCTCGAACTTCAGCACATCAAACTGTTCTCTTGTTACCATTTTCTCCTCAAAAACCTTGCACTTATTTTGTAGTATTAAAATGTATTTTAAAAGTCGAGTCGCATCCACATGATCAAAGGTTACAGGTGGAAGTTTATGTAACTCCTTGGCCACAAATATAGGGAATAGGTCAGGATCCGTTGCTTTCATTAGACATATTATGTCATCTAAATCTCTAGACATTTTCTTCTTGCCGTCCTTTCGACGAATTGGCATCTTTTTTGAGGTGGCCAGCGATTCAAATAGCAGTACTTTCGCTTTAACAATATCATCAGCTGAGAAGGATGACGTACAGAGCTGATGAATGCTCTCTTCATCCATAAATTCCAATACATTTCTTAGAAATGCCAGAAGTTCACTACCTAATCGCAACATTGCAGTTCACACACTTAACAGTCTTAGACGACATTATTCTCGCGACGAGTCACTTGTCACTTCGGCAAGCAATACGCGGGTTGAGACTGACGAAAGACTCGAAAAATCGTTATATATGGTTTTGAACTTTTGACTGTATTTTGATTTGTCATTACAATTTTAAACCGACATGTGCCCAAATTTATAATTATATAGAAAAATTAATCATTATGAAAGTTAAATCTAAGTACTTCAAAATATGACTGGACGAAAAAAGATGAACCTCTTCCTGGATCTTCTTCTCAAGTAGTGTAGTTCATTTAACTTGTTTGGAGTATCAGTTATTTAATACACTTGATTATTATAACTTATCATTATTTTATGATTATAAACCATTATCAGTATTATCAGTATCACCCACGTAATTCAGATTTTTATTTAATTTAATCAATTTGGTCCCGTATCAGTGCCGAACAATTATGGCAAACCTACCTACCGATCATAGAATTCTATGATGGATTTGGGAGAAAATTCATTATAGAATTCTTATTTTTTAGTAAATCAAGTCGGTTGCGAGAAAATTTCAATATAATTACATACTTACCTATAGACATTGCGCTAGCATTTAGCTACTACCTATTTATGTAACTACAGTAGGAATCACTTAAATTTCTCGCTGATGGTGGCGAGTGTGTTGGACCATTCGGTTCCCTACAAAATGGTTGAGCTGAATTGAGCTGAATGGTGCTGATCCACGCGTCATGTTCGTCAACAGGCGCCGTCAGTTGAGACTGGTCATCTCTTATCGGCCAGGGCTTATTTATAATCGTTTTCGTTTTTTTTTACATTGTTCTCATATATAGAAGCAACAAGAATAATTTACCCAGGATTTTGTAATTTCTATATTTAAAAGAGTGTCCTTAGAGTTACTTGCCCGTTCTTCTTCATGATCTACGTTTTGGAATGCGCCACTAGCTTCAACTTTCTGACTAACTGACCGACTCTTTGGCAGTTCAAAAGTGCCTGTAAATGGTTTAATTGAAATAAATGCTTTGAGTTATGAGTTTAAGTTTGAGTTCTAGACTACGGTAATCTGCAAACTCCATTTTGTAGCAAAATAATGAATGTGTGTCTTCGTCACCTAGACGTTCATTTTCCTGCAAATCACTCAATATCGGTGACGCGACGCAAATCCCGAAGTGTCACTTCGACACGACATTACCGCTGACATGTACAGACACGTGCAAAAATAAGTACATAGTAAAATTCAGCAACGATTGATTCGTGCCAAATATGAATTAAAATATTAAAATCTTATGCAATATGCAAAGATACGGTTTGCGATAGGTAGTCGATCAACGTATTTTAAAAGCCGCAATAATTATCGTAGACGCCATCGATTTTGATCAAGGCATTTGCGTCGATGCGACATTGATCGTACGGATGTAATAGCACCCCAAATGTGTACATCTGTTTGCACGTGGCTGTACGATGCGATGTCGTCCACCATAGAAAAGGGAGGATCCTCCAACCAGACGGGTGTTGTATGTCTGGCGGGCCGACTGCCCGACTGTTGATGTCGGATAGTCTTATATATGTCGTTCGCGCGGTAAACTCTAATTGCGCGATGCAGGATTTGTGTGACGTCATGTCTTTGATGCGTAGTTCGTATGTGGCGGTGTAACCGCTACACCTTAATCTTACATTCCGACATGACAGTTTTAGAGACCCACTTTTACGGTAGACATGTTTCTGAAAGTAATGCTAACATTCGTGTCTATGTGCCTTATTTGCGTGGTACTCGTTGAAGAAAAACAAAATTGTAGTAACATGGTCACTTTGTAGATATACCGTACCAGTACCACAACAAATTGGGTCATTAAAAATAAAATTTTAAAGTAATTTGTGCTATTTTCAACTGATTTCTATCACTTAGAACTTCGATTCCAACGTTCATTCGAACTAAATATAGGTATAGTTTTTTTTTTTACAGTAAAATTTACACAACTTTCCTTACGCAGAAAAACCCTATCATACTCACATTTTATCTAAAGTTTAATGATACTGGAAACTGTAATAAAATCTACTCGAACTACGATAAAAATTAATACAAAAGCAATTTTCAAGTTATAGTTATACAACTCAGCATCTAAACAATACGTGTTTTCGTACACCATAGATAAGTCTAAAGACAACTGCTGTAAATGAAACAAATATGACATAATAACCGAAATAAACTAGTTTTATGATATTTATATCAGTAATGAGTTCAGGTTTATGAGAAGGTTGTGTCTGTGCGGACGTGACCTGATTTTGAATTTGTTACTCATGGAACAAATACCTAGTTAAGAGGGTACAGGGCCTGAGATTCTCCATACTTTTTTTTCTTCCTGAATAACGCCTCTAGAGCAATCATTTTTTTTTTTTTTCATAAAATCAAAGTCTGCTGTAGGCAGGTCCCTGCTATTTCCTTTCTATTCAGCAACTAATTGGTAAAAAAGGCCGTCTAAAAATTACAAAAATGCCCCATTTTTTCCACCGTCATTAGAGGACACCAGACAAATTTGAAAAGTTATTAACATAAAAGAAAATGATAGGAACCCAAACATAATCTTTCTTAAAATTTTAATGGAAAAAATAATTGAATCGGCTCAGTTTTCGAGGAGAAAAAAGAGGATTACGAAACGTCAATCTCGTAATTTTTTTTTGTGATATAATCACTCTTAGCAGTAGCTGTCCTTGTCACACTCTGTGGGGACAGACTTGAGGTAATACGACGGCAATAGTTTCTTCAAATACCTATTTTTCTAATTCCTCGCAGGCTCTGTTCCCTCTTAAGCTATTTTACCTTTTCGAATTGTCCTTTTTATGTGTAACATCTTTCCTCTCGTTCTCCTGCAACATGTATATCCTGACCTGCAATCTGTAGGAGTGATTTCGCGAAAAGGGACGGAAGTGTGTAACAAGAAGCCGGGGAAGCGCGCGCTATTTAATTTGACCAATGAGCGCGCGCGGTGCTTGACGTCAGAAACGACCTTGACGTGTGCCCCTTTAGTGTTGTAATTACCAAGGTGAGATGTCAGATGTTACACATCAGTTGTGTACGGCTCGCACGTATTTTATTTGTTTGAAAATAGAAATAGAATGCGGCTAGAACATTTAATGAATTTTAAAGCCCCAGTTATAGGGCTGAATGAAAAGGAAATTTTAATGTAGGTATAGGCTTGAACACAGACGCGACGAGACTTGGCTATTCCTTGCTCCGTACATTTTTATGAACTCGTCCGCGTTTGTTTCAGCATAATTATTTATGTACTATATTTTGGAATATCAACATTTACAACATCAGCGTTTAAATTATTTACAGAGTCATGTCTCGCGACAAGTTATATGCCATTGCCCACCTATGTGTTAGTCGAGTGCTGACGTGTAGGTAGGTAGATAGGTACTTATCTAGATACAGTTAAAGTGGGTCAGCCAATCCTCTCAAAGTTTCAGTCTACCGTATTCTTAAAGGTAATTCAATTTCCGTTCACCGTAACGTATGCTGGGTCACTTCAAGGTGTACTGTCGAATCAGTATGACTTTCTAAGACCGTTTAAAGTTAAGTTTCGTTTCAAACAAGGGGGTACCTTTATCTGAAAACTGTACCTACTCAAATAAACTAGACCACATATTCAACCGATGTAAACTTAGGTAGAGAGAGCCTGATGTTAGCTGTTAATATAGCATCAGGTCTGTGGCAGCATCTAGGTACATTGGTACATGTGAACTACGAATCAAAGACCTAACGTCACATAAAATCCTGACGTCACATAAATCATGCATCGCGCAATTAGAGTTTACTCCGCGAACAGCATAAATATATCTTCCGCAACATCAATTGTTAGGCAGTTGCCCGCCAGACACGATACCCGTCTGGTTGGAGGAAACTCACTTTTCTATAGAGGATAAGTGAACTTTACATCCTGCTCCTTGTGCCTCTAAAGGTGGAATGATCACCTCACCTAAGGTTTCGCGATGCGATTTTTACAGAATAGATCGATTGGTATACCTATAGACCAATGCGTAACTAAAAACGCTATTATCTGCATGTCTATGTAATAACAACGGAAAAGTTGTACGTTACTTAAACCGGCAATAACCACCATACCATAAACATTCCAATTACAATAGCGCGACGGGAAATGCCATTATTGACTACAGAATACGGACCAACAGAACAGCCAGGGAAATTAATTGATGAGTAAATTGACACCCTCGTCAATTTGCCGTGTTATAGCCATTTTATACAACTACTATCAAAGAATTACAGCTATGATTACGGACCATCTAAGGCGTTAGTCAATGTTCGAAACAGGTAAGTTGTATCATTTTACTTGCAAAATACCAACTTAGACGTCGTTTACGTCGTTTTACGTCTTTCTTATTATAGAGGGCAGAAGCCCACGATCATAAGAAAGACGTATCTAACAAAAAGTAAATACGGAGAAAAAAAAATCTGTTGAAAAACGGAAAAATCCATACTGTGATTTAGCTACTGCATTTATCAAAAATCTGTGAATGTACCATTTTTGGCCCATATCTCCTCTTATTTTAGTATTATAACATTTTATAATTAATAATATTATTTTTATTTTTTTCAAAAAGAAGCGTAGTGAACTAAGTAGACTTAGAACTAAATAGGAAAGCCGAAAAACACCATATGCGCCCTTTCATGTAGCTCTAATACAGCACTACCAATTTACCAATTACAACAGCTATTTTTTTATATTATTAAGTTTAAGAATAAAAGGCGCATTTTATTATTTACGACTTTCATCCTTAGTACCTTAGCTGTTGCGGCTATTCAATTAAGAGGATAAAGAGTATCTATCACCTATCCTTCACACAATACAAAAGGATGGTTGGCCCTACAAAGCCCAAGGAGACAATGTTTTTGAAGGTATAAACATCATTCAAATTGGTGGTTAATTTAAGTATTAAATCAGAGTCACTTTAATCGGGTACATAATCAACATTTATTTATGATCGGAACTAGCACTTGCGTCTTTTCTATTAAGTATTGATTGATATATAATTTTGTTCCACGCGAAAATAAAACGCATCTACCATGTGGTAGATGCGTTTTATTTTCTTCTTCTTCCAAATAGACGTATGTACTTCTGTTTGAAAGAAGTGGTGTACTAAATTGAAAAGACGCAAGTGGAAAATAGGTCCTTTTCTCTTAGTAATAGCTCTAATTTTCAAATGTATTGAAAGGCGCAATAGCCTGTTACGTCTTTTCACTGTCACACGCGGAACTTAATGCATCAGATGCGCCTATTTACTTCTCGATCAAAGTAGTTATTAATTGAAAGATTAGTCTCATCAAATACGTCTTTTCATTTTACTTCCATAGAAATGTGTCCTTGCATCTTAGTTATAGTATAAAATGATAATGGAGATGAGCCCTTCTTCACTGAGATAAATCCGAAACTAAATGAGATAAAAAAAAATCTGCATATTCGTCTTTTTTCCTCATTCCGGCAATACATATAACTCAATTTTGGAGAAAAAAAATTGATACGCAGTTTCGACGAGAAAACACGTGTACGTTATAATACAGTTTAGGTTAATTCAATATTAGTCTCTCGAAGATTGGCCACTTAGCACGGCTGGTAGCGGGGCTCATTGCCCGGGGTGCGCCGGTCGTAGTTTAGTAGATATTGCCACTAGGGAAAGCTTAGTGTAGTTTATTATAAGAATGATAGCGTGACTATTGGCAGGTGTGAATGGAAGAAGGAAACGTGATACGCTGACCCCGAGTAAGGGCATAGATGATGATGACAAAATAGTATTAAGAGGGCGCCTAAAGGCGCCATTTGTGAAACAAAGCAACAAAATACGATCTAGAGGAATGTGGCCGTTTTTATTTAGATCGAATTTTATTGGGTCGTGTCTCATTAAGAAGTTAATAAAAGGTATTAAAAAATTCTAGACACACTTGCCGAGGGTCCTTACTAGCCGTTTTTCATAATTCCTTCTCAGTTACGAGATAATATTTTTTTAAAGGAGTGGCGCTAGTGTACCTTTAGGCGCCCTCTTAATGATCAGGAACACGACGCCGTCGCCACGCCGCCACCGCTCCGTCGCGCGTCGCCGCGCCGCCACCGCTCCGTCACCGCGCTGTCTCCGCTTGATTTTAACAAAAAGCGCGTGTATTTTTGCACGCGGCCGGCGATGGAGTAAAAAAAAAACAGTTTAAACAATCTAGTGGTGTGGTGGTGGCACGGTGCACGGCAGCGGTGTCGTGTCACTGAGTACTTAGGACACTTCTTCTGCGTTATTTTGGGATATTATACTCTTGAAATTTTGCTGCAGACGCATTTTTTTCCAAACAATATGGCAGGCTTCTATTGCCAATAATGATGGCAGATTTATATGGTTATTTTATACGTGACCGCCAAAATTGCTCTTCTACCAATATGAAACTCCACTTTATTATTGTTTTATTATAGTCGCGACCCGCAAAACAGAAGTTGGAACTCCTTGAATAGCAAATAAAACGTGCTGGAAAAAATATTTTATGAGCGTAATTACTGCGTCAAACTATTTCTGGGACTCGCATGTGAATAGGGATGGATCTAAGCGAAAAACGTGAATTTCGCTTTATTGTAGTAGGTCTAATGTTCCGGAAGCGCCTCATCTAGGCGAATAAAAAGCGCGTTTGTGACGTTTCCACTATCAGCTAAATTACGCGCACAAATTTCTGTCGCGTTTTTCCGCTCAGGTCCCGATGCGACTAGCGTCAAGCAATGCGCGCGTGAGTTGTCATCGAAAACTTACTCGCTAGCGTTAGCGTATTAACACGTTCAGTGCCGGGAGCCCTCCTGGTGGGTTCACCTAGTCGCATATGGGATGCCGGGAGCCTTCGCGGAGGGCTCATTTTAAATGTAGGTTTTTAAACCGTGAAATTTAATTTGATGTATATTTTAACAAGATTTATTAGTAGGATATGCGTTGGTTTTAAAATACAAGAATTTTCATTTAATTTTTTTTTTTTGTTGTCGCCTACAAATATTCACTAACAATATAAAAGGTTGGAAACTACGTGTAGCGACAAAACCCCCTGAAAACACTATTTTACTTCGTTTTACAGTGTTCAATACAGTTTTAAACCTAATGCCGTTGACCGTCCGCGATGGTTAACTTTAGCGCAAACGTAATGTCGGTGACCCTCCCGAGGGTTCACTTCCAAAATGTATGGCGGTATGGCGTATGAGCTCTATGAAAAGTGGGTGGAGTCGGAAGGGTTAACGTGGATCAAATAGATTTCGATAATGCTCGCACCATGAGTTTTACGGAGTCTTACGCAGGCGCTAAGGTAAGCTAGATGGATCGTGTCGTCTAGCTAATTTCACTCGTATGTTTTGTTTCTTTCTTTCTCAGTAATAAGAAAAGAGAACGGCTCATATGATCAAAACGGAGTAGCATCACTATGGTAACAAACAATGTTATGACAGTCAATATCATGAAACAATCCGACTAAACAGAAAGGTTGGCGGTTAGTGGACTACTTATGGTATTTAGGGGTTGTTGAATTTTTATTCTTTATAATAATTATGTACGTCTATTCCAACATGTGTGCACTTTGTGTGGTGTAGTTTGATTGTAGTGCCATTGTAAATGTGAGCGTGTGTAGTTTTTCTGTTGTAAAGGAACTTATTTTGATTTTTTCCTGAAATTCACGTCATTCACGTCGTTGGTCTCCAAATTTAGCGGCCACTAACATATTGCAATCTAAATAAGCTCTTCCAGACATTATTCTGACTTTAATAGACGCAAAAACGTATATAATTTTAATGTAAACTTGTTTCACACCTCAAAATGCTAGTGAGCTACGTAACTACTATCGCAAGCGTTTTTTTCGATAGCGTCTGTCGAATTAGTGACTTATGGTGCCGTTTTGTATGGTGACAGCTGAAAAACGTTAGTGACTATCGAATATATTACGTTAGGTTTCTTGACTATCGAAATCTATAGTGCTCTTCGTACGAATTTCAATTCTTTCTTTTGCCGCTAGGGGCGCTGTACAATATCTTTTCATTTAAATCATAATATACGGAGACGCTAGCGAGTTTTGACATTATAGAAATGTATTCGATTCACGTTAATACGCTAGCGAGCAAGTTTTCGATGGCAACTCATGGTAGAGGTACAGCAGTACTTAATGTTTTCGTCTGTCGCTCGCGAGTCACGCCGCGGTGACTCGTGGCAGGCTCTAAATAACTTCTTTCATTTGTTTTCTCAGCAGTCGCTTTCGTCGTGTCGCTTGAGCGTGTAGCTCGTGGCCACGGGGTCACTATGGGACTAAGTCACAAAAAAAAACAACTCGGCCTAAACTTTTAACGTTACAATAAAAAAAAACACTGTTTATCAAAGTAACTCCGAATTATGTTTCTATTGACTGATTTTATGTAATTGAGACATTGATGTTAAAAGAAGGTCGAACCTGCCAGCCGACGACGTCATGGATTATATTCTAGGTTCGCCGATATTATCCTATCAACCCTACGAACACTAGCTAGAACGTTTGTCTACGTCGGGAATGGCTTCGAGAAAAGGATGGTACGGCTGTGCCTTTGTTTATTTGTTTTGCTCGACTTGGCGGGAGCAATACTGTGCCCCTAGATAATTATGAACATAATGAAGTCACAAACTATTTCAGCGAGTCATATACCAAATATTTCCTAATACGAAGTTCGTATCCCAAGACACTCGCGTGTTTGGTTCACATTAATTTCAAACTTTAGTGACGTGAGCTTCTGTTTACATAAACAACCTTGTTTGGATGAGAGCTTATTACAGAATAATAATATCTAGTTAATAATTTGTTCTAATCCAACAGTATACGTCTCAGTTCTGATTGTATTCTTAGTGAGCATTTTAATCAGGCTAACCTTTTCCCGACCAGGTGGGGTTCGGCTGACCATCTAACCAAATACGAATGTGTAACTACCATTATTTTACATGCATCGCCCATACTCTGGAAGTTTGGTTAGTGAGAATACCACCTATGGCTGGAAAACACTATTATCAACGTTCAAAAATGTTCATGGCAAACAGAAAGCATCTTTTGTTCGATTATGTAAACATCGGATATTCAGGGAATTCAAGTAGATAAATAGAATAATCTATTATGAAAAAGAGGCTGCATCATAGAATGTGACTACGGTTATTTCATGGTCTGGACCATATATATACTTAACATGAAAATTAAAATTGCTGTCTTCGTGACGGCGTTGTTCTTCTATACTACGCAATGGGTTTTGATGCAGTTTTCACCATCATTTAGATTTTTTTTCCAGTTTATGTGTATATATATTACTTTACATTAAAAAATCCTGACGACTAATCAGTTAATAAATAATACAAAACCTACTCGTATAAGCCGTAAGTCCCCTTCCATTCAATGTAACCCATTAAATGACCCTTTAAGAAAAATTCAAAGCCAATTTATTTCCCAATAGTTGTAAAACTTCTGCAACAAGTTCTCAAAACACAAAATCATGTGCCGTTCCAATTGGATATTTGCCAAACCAATAAGTCATGAAGTTCTGAATATCCCTGCAAATCCGTAAATGTACCGTAAACGTCAACCAAGGAATGTGTTACAACATTTGTGTCGGTAATATACCATAGCAAAAATCTAGGGAACCTATCTATCACACGCGTTATAGCTAACATTGCAGGTTCAATTCAATTATGCTGATACTATAGATCCCTCACGAATTTATGACATATTGAAATAAATATTGAAAGTTTTGCAAACTACTCAAAATAAAAACGAGTTCGGTGTCTTCATAGACCTCTATAATAATCGATCACGATGATCGATTACCAATTTGTTGATAATAATAAAAATAAGTAGAGAATTGGTGTAGAATTCAGTGACTTTATTAATCGTAGTTGTGACAACTAGTCGCTTACCTATAGGTTTTCAATTGTTCTACAACCTAAAAGGTGTATCCTGCAGCTTCTTTTCATCACCCAAATTAAGGTTACCCACTTAAACAATAAAAAACTGATTTGCAAGAGCTACCTTCATAGTGTTCCTACAAAATCCTAGATTTGTATATTATACATCCAACGTTCCGAGGCATAATCATCAATATTAGGTACTTATGCTGGTTTCGAACACACAACCATTCGATGAGAATTCTGACATCTTAGCCGTTGTGCGATTGCCTATAAACTGTTTATAGGGTACTAAGAGTTCATGAGGTAACTAAAAACTTTAACGATAATACGAGTACATATGCTTAGATGGTTATATAATTCATGAATCATTCAATTTCATGGCATGCTTTTTACGACGCGTTTGTACTTTATAGCCAACTGTAATATTATCGTTATGTATTTCTTGTGTTATTTCCAGATTTCTCCAAAATGAAACTCCTTTTGTGTTTTGCCTGTAAGTAACAAAATGTATTTCATAACATAAGATATCTTTAGTAGGTGTAATTTATATATTTAAACATTATAATTTGATTTTGTTTATTTTCAGTGGGTTCGTTAGCCTTCTTAGTTACAAATGGTAAGAAGATAAAAATACAAATAGAATCAGAGGATTTGGTGAATATGATTGAAAGTGTGATGTATTCAGAGGTCTTACAAAAGTTTGCAACTCAACTTGTTCAAAGAAGTTCAGATAAACGTACTCTTAACAACCCTTATCATCCGGAGGATGAACTATTGAACAGTTTTAATAAAGATGATGACAAAAAAATTGAACGCGTAAGTTCGGCTGCTAAATTAAAAGTTTCAACCGATTCTTTAGAAACCCTAAATGATAAATTCCTAAAAGGAAATGACGTTGCAAGTGATGATCTCTTAACCGACGCCGAAGACATGAAATCAATAAACGAATTAGTGGAAAAGCAAAAATTAAGCGAAATGACTTTAAATTCTACAAGGAATTCTACAGATGAACACATTGAAAACAATGCTGTTAAGAATAATAGTATGTCATCCGAAACGGATGATATGCGGTTATTTGGGGATGATAGAACTTATTTTAAGCCGATGCAAAGAAGATTTGTATTAAAAGGCTCCGATGACACGCCTACACTTTAATATTTTAAATCAAATTAGTATACAAAAAAGTGTAATATACAATGTGGAGCAGGACGATTGACATTCCATAAAACCACATAAAGAGTGTCATGTTCTTTACCCGTATACAAAAAATCAATCAAATCTAATGAATACTTTAGCCACAGGAAATTATTTTTCATTTTCTTATTTTTCTACATGATGTAGATCTGAGTCCGTAATAATAGGTAAACATTGTAAGGTCAAGAACCTGTGCAAAACGTACGATTCTATCCTCTACGTCTCAATATGCTTGAGAGACAGAGAAAGGTGTCATACGATTCCACTCTGACGCGCCCCGCCCAGTCCCACAAAATAATACTACAATTAGAAAGAAAAAGAAATATTACTTACGCAAATTATGCATTAGTGGTGCATAGACAATTGCGAGTGTGTGTGTGAGCGGAATTTTTTCGGCAAAAAGTCTCGGGACTCGGTCCAGTCAGGCGGCGCCCTTTGAGGAGCGCGCACACGGCTACTTTTTTTATCACGAGACGAGCCGCGCGCGCATTGTTGTGATTTTGTGAAAAAAATTAGTTGTTAGTGTGACTTATTGTTCAGTGTTAGTTTAATATTAGTTAATTAGGTATCGATGTCGCTTGTGCATAATGAAACAACGGTGGAAACCTTGAAAATTTATAAATTTGACTATTGATGTAAATTCTGATTGTGATGTGATATTATGTGATTAATTATTCAATCAGTGATCTTTTAATTAACAACGCGCAACTTAGTGAGTTTATGCCGCTAATTTGTTGTTCTCCGACTAAACTACCTGCCCACGTCCACCTACGCCCCGCACCGCCGCGCAGGCGCCGCCCCCCGCCTGGCGCCGCGACCCGCATCGGGCCGCGCAACGGGTTAGTGACTTTTCGTAGATAAAGCGTGTTTACTTTTTATGCAGTTGATTCTGCTATTTATTTTGTTTGAAAATTGCAATTTTTCAATTTTCTATTAACTACTAATCTTCGTCTTTTAAAATGTTTCTATGGACTAGTACTATGCTCGTTTTAATTTAATGTCGTAAGTCCAGATCCACATTGTATATAGGAAAATTAAATGCATAATTACTACAAAAAGCTATTTTTACTGAAACTTTGGATAGGGAACCCGTACTGTCCTGTTTTGATTCACTGGTGTTAACTATTCTAGTAAAATATTTTTATCTATATCTACCTCTTTGATCTGGTCCTAGGTTCGATTCCTAGGTCGAACTCAGTGTTATTAGGTTTTTCCAATAGAATTTTCGCAGTAACAGCCCGGTGTCTGACAATACGCTCGGGCGATTTTATATACACGGCGAAATATATCTCTCCTATCCTTTTGGTAAATACAGGCGATATAAAATGTCATGTTCTACATATAATTGGATTTAGATCAATACTTTCCTTATCTATTAGTTTTCTAGAAAGCAGACATTTTTTGTTTGTAATACCGCTAATGTTTGTTAACCCTTGGATCTTGTTTATCACAAAAATGGTGCTTTAACACGTCCTTATTTAAGCTATAAACGTTAAAGTACATAGCATAAATTGTTCAATAAGGTGTAAACGACTCCGTGGGTCTGAGGGAAGATATTTTAGTGTAATACACTCACAAAATTTATGGTAATCACTTTGATGTTATCGTGGGGAAAATGTAGGTACGTTATTTGGATTTCCAATGTGTTTCTTATCGACTGTGAATTATTGATTCCCTTAAGATTTAGAATATCTTATGCGATTGTGTTGTTCTTACAAAATATAAATATCAAATATAGATGTGAATGGTAATAAATGTTATAATAGAGTATAGTTAAATATTTAAACAAAACATAAGACCTAACAAAATCATAGGAAAATTAACAATTACTAAAAACATACTTTAAGGAACAACCTGTCTAAATCTCAATCATAATAAGTGTACTACTTAATGAATAAATAAATCCTTACTATATTAATATATAACAATAATATAATGCGAAAGTGTGTTTGATTGTTTGTTACGCATTCACGCTAAAACGGCTGAACGGATTTGGATGAAACTTGGCACATGGGTAGACCATGACCAGGAATAGGACATAGAATACTTTTTATCCCGGTAGTACGTTCCCGTGGGATAATTTCCAACATTCAGGCGGGTGAAAGCGCTGACAAAACCTAGTAAATAATAAATATAAGCAATACGCGTAGAATAGACAGTTCTTTGTATAAAAAGTGACATTCATTGAATATTTTTAACATTGTATCGTAGAAATCGTTTTACAATTCATTTTGTCTTCTGTTACTTCCGTTTCTTCCGCTTCAACGATAGTCATGCTACGCTTGGTGAAGAGTAGTGTCATTAGTTTAGCTGGATTAGGTATCTAAATCAATTTTTCTGTTGCTGTAATCGCAATTTCTTGTCTTATTCTTTCAAATATATTTTTTTTTATAATTGCTGTGTGTGTAATATGTTTATCTGCAATGAACGTAAACGCATACTTGTGTTTTGCATTTTTTTTATATACAACACAGGTGAATAACTGTTGAATTAATGTTTGGTGATCTGACTGGTCAGTTCACCAAACCTTAATTCAAAATTTTTTACTTGACAAGCAAAGATTGGCAAAAACATTATTTGTCATTTCATCATTCTACAGCAACAAGTTCACCAAATATTTCACTAAGCAAAATAATTATCCGATAAACTTTTATATAACGTATTATTTGAAAAACAATTCATTATTATTTAATTTTATTCCGATAACGTTTGGAATAAATACATTAGACAAATGGACTTATTATAACGTAATTAAAAAAAAAACTCACATTAGCATAATTGCAAGTGACTTACTAAAGATTTTAATAATTTACATAACGTAACGCCTTTGTTAGATGTTGTGTATCCGACCATATTGTTAGTCTGTGGTAATTTTGTAGTAGCTGTGGTGGAAGAGAGTCGATTTGTAAGCCAACGAGTAATTATGTAATAAAAAGCTTAATAAAAATTATGAAAAAGTATGGTGTTGTTTCAAACCTGCAAAAGGAATAAAGGACTCAACATAAAATAAAACTATCTGAGACAATTCAAGATATATGGCGACCGTGATCGAGAAACAAAAAATGGAACAACACAAAAGATTACGTGCGGCGCTCCGAACGCAGTTCACAAAGAACGCGAATAAATTGAGCGAGCAAAATGACCAAATGGACCAAGGGGAAAATAAACAAATCTTAATGGAGAACCTTGGAAAGATTTATGGAAAATTGGAGGAAGTAAATGTGCAAGTTCAGTCAGCAATTTTGGAAAAAGATGATTTCGAAGAATCCATGATTTTGACGGATTTAGACGAATGCGAAAAATACACGCTAAAATGGCTGAAAATAAAACGCGAAATGGTGTCACTAACGGGCTCAGAAAATAAAGGAAGCACACAAATTAAATTACCTAAAATAGACATTCCAAAATTCGACGGGCAATTAAAAAGCTGGATGCCATTTTGGAGCCAATTCAGAAAAATTCATGAAGGGAATATAGCTACGGGTGACAAGTTTGTGTACTTGGTGCAAGCAATGGCCATCGATTCGGAGGCTAAATCACTAGTAGAAAGTTACCCTATTACTGCTGAAAATTATCCAAAGTGTATAGAGCACCTGAAGTCTAGATATGGGCGAGAAGATTTACAAATTCAAGTTTATGTGAGGGAGCTGTTGGCACTGGTACTACAAAAAGTAAGTGGTGATGGAATTGAATTGGCCATATTATATGACAAACTAAGTGCACATTTAAGAGCATTGGAGACACTTGGAGTCACTAAAAACCATGCTGCTTTCCTATTACCACTAGTAGAGTCGTCGCTTCCCCAAGAAATATTAAAGACATGGCAAAGAACCAAGGTTAACGTCAATATAGACGAAGAATTAAACAATCTATTGATGTTTATACAAAAAGAGGTTGAAAATGAACAAAGGATAAAAATTGCTAACACATTTTCGGAAAACCATGCAACAATCAATAAGAAAGAAACGCCAACGGCGAATTGCCTAGCTGCAATGGTGAAAGAACAACCAAAAAATATTTGTTTATGGTGTGACAAAGAAAGTCATAGCAGTATTGAGTGCTACAAATTACAAAAGTTATCGGTAGATCAGCGCAAAGAGATAGTAATGAAGAAAAAAGCTTGCACAATCTGTTTGAGGAAAGGACATTTCTGGAAAAATTGCAAAGCTTCAATAAAGTGTCTGATCTGTAATAAAAGGCATTCAACAGTGATGTGTATGACAAATAAACCAACACCAAACAATAACAGCAATGAGTCACCGGTAGCAGAAAAGAAAACAATGGCAGCATCATCTACTATACAAGGAACCACACTTCTTCAGACTCTAATAGTTGAGATACAATACAAGGGAAAAAAGCTACGTGTTCGCGCACTTTTTGACAGTGGTTCACAGAAGACTTACATTAAACAGGACATAATTGAGAAACTCCAAGTACCAGCAATAAAAGAAGAAGTACTTACCCACAACCTGTTTGGCGGAGTGCAGACAAATTCACAGCTTCATAAAGTATATAATCTAGAAATAAGAAGCTTAGATAATAGTTTCAAAATTAATCTGGAAGCGCTAGGGCGCTCATGTGTTTGTACCAATGTTCCTAGATTCAATTCTAATGACACTGTTATTTGTAATTTGTTAAAGTCACACCAAATATCTCTGACTGACAAAGGTGATAGTACTGATATTGGGTTATTAATTGGTGCAGATTTCTCAGGTCTTCTGATGACTGGCACAATAATTCAGTTACAAAATGGACTTGTAGCCATAAAAACAAAGCTGGGTTGGACACTACAGGGCAGAGAAGTAGGTACTTTAAGTAATATGACAATCTCTATGTTTTGTTCTGAATTGACAGGTTATTGGGATTTAGAGACATTGGGTATCCAGGATCCAGCAGAGACAAAATCAAAGGCCACAGTCGCAGAGGAGGTGTTTGCAGCATTCAAAGAAACAGTGAGGATTAATGAAGAAAACAGGTATGAAGTTCAACTTCCCTTTAAAGTAGGATATGAAGATTTATTATCTAACTATGAGAGAGCAAAACAAAGGCTTGATTCAACTACTCGAAAGCTAATATCAGGAGGTAAATTCAAAGAGTATCATGAAGTTTTTCAGGAGTGGCATCAGGAAGGTATTATAGAAAAGGTGCCACCATCACAAGTAGATCATGATACAGGTCATTACCTACCACATAGGGCTGTTATTAAAGAGTCAAGCCTGACCAGTTCAATCAGACCCGTATTTGATGCATCGGCCAAAGATAAAAATGGACTGTGTCTGAATTCTTGCTTGGAAAAGGGTACCAATTTAATTGATCTTATTCCCAACTTACTTATCAGCTTTAGAACGGGGGCAATTGGTATTACAGCAGATATACAGAAGGCATTCCTTCAAATTAGCATTCCTACAACTGATAGAGACTATTTAAAATTTTTATGGTGGGAAAACGAGGATTGTAACAGCTGGGTGGTATACAGACACTGTAGGGTAGTATTCGGATTGACATGTAGTCCATTTTTATTGTCTGCCACACTTATACATTACCTTAACAATGTAATGGGAGAACATCAACAGACTGCACAGCTTCTGAAAAAATCGTGGTATGTAGATAATTGTTTAACAAGTTTAAACACTGTAAAAGAAACCACTAAATTTATAGAAGACTCCAAGCGGATTATGAGTGAGGCAAAATTCAATTTACGCATGTGGGTGACATCACCGCTGAAAATTAATGATTCAGGTAAGGATATAGTACCAGTACTAGGTATCAATTGGGATACTTCATCTGACCAGCTGTACTGTAGCACGGGAAACTTACCTGCCCCGGAAGATGTCCAACATCTTACAAAAAGAGATTTATTGTCACTTACACAAAAGATTTTTGACCCGATTGGATATACTTCAGCAATAATGTTGACACCAAAACTTATATTGCAAGAAGCTTGGAAAAAAGATCTGTCATGGGACACTCAGCTTGATGCTGATCTGATGAAAAGATTCCATGATTGGTATCAACACATTAATTGTTTAAAAGAATGTAAAATACCACGAAGATTAACTGAAAATATTATGAAAGATTGTGAGGTAAATTTACATTTATTTTGTGATGCTAGTAAGGATGGGTATGCTGCAGGTGTGTTACTACGGGCTGCTGGAAAAGATAAAGTAACCCTACAACTAGTTTCAGCCAAATCACGTGTCACACCACCCAAAAAGATAAGTATTCCCAGATTGGAACTATTAGCTGCATTAATAGGGGCAAGACTACTCAGACAGGCCAGAGAAAATCTTAATTTAGAAAATTGTCCAGAATACTGCTGGACGGATTCTGCTGTTACTCTATGCTGGATTAAACGGGAATTACCTCTAAACACATTTGTAGGTAATAGAATAAAAGAAATTAGACAACATACTAATACAAACAATTGGCGACATGTTTCTGGTGAACACAACTGGGCCGACCTAGCGTCCAGAGGCTGCAACGCGAGAACCCTACTCGAGACCCGCTGGTGGGAGGGACCGGCGTGGCTGCGTCTGGAACCCGAACAGTGGCCGCAGTCTGACTTCACAGTGGACGAGCTGCAAGTACACCTGGAAACTAAGAAAACCGTTTGCAACGCACAAGTATGTTGTGATCAAAGTCTGCTAAATAAAATACAATATTTCTCTAAATATTCAAAAATCATTAGGATGGTAGCATGGATGTTAAGATTTACACATAATATACGACATTCACAAAATAAAAGAGAAGGAGAAATAACTTATAGTGAGTACAGTAAGGCAGAAAAAACTGTGATCAAATTGATACAAAAGGAAAACATTGAAATTTATGGAAAAAGGAGTGAACATTTAACACAGTACATAGATAAAGAGGGATTATTAAGAATCAAAACGAAACTTACAATATCAGATTTTCCAGAGACCACCAAGGCACCTTATCTTTTGTGGGCTAAGAATCCAGTGGTTACGGCTATGGTGAGACAGCGACATGAACATTTACAGCATGTAGGGGCTAATCAACTCATCATAGATATACGGGCGAGGTTCTGGATCATCGGTATACGTCGATTAGTAAAGTCAGTAATCTCTGCATGTGTTATTTGTAGACGTTATAGAGCTAAAGCTACACAGGCACCGACAGCGCCACTACCACCAGAACGCACTAACTGCTCCGCACCTTTTCAAACGACTGGTGTCGATCTAGCGGGCCCGTTATTTCTGCGTAATGGCGAGAAGTGCTGGATTGTACTATACACTTGTGCAGTGTATCGTGCAGTGCACTTAGAATTAACGAGATCACTCTCTACGGAGGCCTTTATTATGACATTGAGACGATTCGTAGCACGCAGAGGCCGTGCTGATTTAATTATGTCTGATCAAGGCACAAATTTCTGTGGTACCAAAAATTTGATTTCTTCTCTAGATTGGGAGGAGGTTCAGCGTAACTCCACCATTCGACGCATGTCGTGGAAGATGAACGCACCGACTGCAGCTTGGTGGGGCGGCTATTGGGAGCGACTAATACGGATTATGAAAGATCTTCTGCGGCGAATCTTAGGTAAAGCGTCAGTGTCATATGAGGAACTTGAAACCATATTATGTGAATGTGAAGCAATAATGAATGGCCGGCCCCTTACATATATAAATGAAGACAAGGGTGACTGTCTAGAGCCACTTACCCCGGCACATTTCATCCAGCCCACACATAACACTGACATGACTGATTTTGATTGCATAGATGTTAACAATTTGAACAAACGGCACAAATATTTACAAGAACTTCGAGAACAATTCAAACTTCGTTTCAAAAATGAATATCTCACTTTGTTGGTCCAAAAAGGAAAAGAAACAAGAGATGTTATAAACATAGGCGACATTGTTTTGATAGAAACAGATGAGAAGAGGATAAGATGGCCATTAGGCATTGTTTTAGATTTGTTTACAGGAAAAGACGGAATCAAAAGAACAGCTCAAGTAAGGACTTCCACTGGAACCAAGGTTCGTCCAATCCAGAGGTTGTTTAAACTGGAAGTCTCTAGTCAGACTAGTGACGATGTTTCATTGGTAAATGAGGCAAGTCAAAGTCCAATTTGTTCTTTGAAAAATAATTCAGAGCAACAAAAAAATGACGAACATTCGTCGTCTGAACTGCTTGAGAAACCTCAGAAATCCACTCGTTCCGGTAGAATGGTAAAATTGCCTAGTAAATACGATATTTATACTTAATTTTGTTTTGTTTCATAAAATAATTAATTACATAGGTACATGTTTGTTCAATAATTTATCTTTGAAAGTCGATATATTTAGTAAGTGATGTGACTTAAACATTGTAAAAATAATAATGTGTGTTAATGTGTGTATGCTATTCCTAAAAACGGTAATTATATTAACTATTTGTAATTCTAATTTCTAGATGGGTCATCTAGTGTTGAGTAGAAGATTATACTTGTTTCAGATGTGTACGCTAGATGGCACAAAATATTATTATGTAAAACGCCCTCTAGTAGCAAGTAGCAATACTAAAATTGATAATGTTCATTTCGGATACATCCTGTTTTTATTAGTTCTTTTTGGCGCTGGAGGATGTTAGATGTTGTGTATCCGACCATATTGTTAGTCTGTGGTAATTTTGTAGTAGCTGTGGTGGAAGAGAGTCGATTTGTAAGCCAACGAGTAATTATGTAATAAAAAGCTTAATAAAAATTATGAAAAAGTATGGTGTTGTTTCAAACCTGCAAAAGGAATAAAGGACTCAACATAAAATAAAACTATCTGAGACAATTCAAGATAGCCTTGTTTCCCCGAAGGGTTGGGCAGAGGTGTACCTGTAGTACACCCACATTTCGCCAGTTATGTTTTTTAAGTCCCATGTAATAGGGGGCGAGCCTATTGCCATCAACCGGGCACATTTCCAGACTCCGGGCTACTACTGAGAAATCCCTGTTGGAAAAACCCAATAATACTTTGCACGACTTGGGAATCGAACCCAGGACCTCATGCTCAGCAGTAGCGCTTGCGACCACTAGACCAAGGAGGCAGTCAGTTTAATAATTTAATTTCCGAATAATTTTCTTTATGCATCAATATTCTTGCGATACGTTCATCTTTCGAAAATACGAAAATAACTAGGGAGGCACACAGGGTGAGATAATTATTTGAATGGTGATCGTGATTGTCTGGTTTAATATCGATGTTCGTAACGCCTATCAGAGCAATATTGTTATAGCGTTTTAATGATTGTACTACATTAACGAGGCTACGGTAAAAAATTTCAAGGTCGCAAAATGATGGAGAGCGATAAACGCAAATTATAGCTGTGTCACCTATTGCACAGGTGAGGCAATTTGAGTCACAGAATGATGTCACAGTTGGGAACACCCAAATACTCCGAAATATTTTATTCCGAATTTCGATGTGCCGATTTTCAAAAGTCCGAATTTCATAATAAGTACCTAAGAATTATAATGTCTATTATTAAAAATCAAGAAATTTATTTAACCAAAAGTCGTAAATGCGATTTGCTAGTTTTCCGATTTTCATACGTTCGAAGAATCAAATGCTCGAAGGATTCTCGGTCCGAAAAACGACATTCCGATTTCAATACTTCGAATAAACTAAAAGTCAACATGTTGTGCTACAAAATTTTGTCACAGATACGAATCGTTGTAAATCCGACTCCACGCAGTCTTGTCTGCTCTACCCCTAGAGTGTAATTTAATATCGCGTAGGTGCGGAGGGGCGAGGAGCAGGTGGTTGTAACACTCGCCTCAGCAAGCCGAAGCTGCGGTGGTGAGCGTTAAAACCATCTGCTACGATAAGCTCGCGTGGGGCCGCCCAAACCCCGCAGCGCTGGAGCCGTGACAGAAACAATGCTTGCTGCATGTTGCATGCCTGCTTGCATGCTGCATGCCTGCTTGCTTGCTGCTTGCTTGCTTGCTTGCTTGCATGTTGCATGCCTGCTTGCATGTTGCATGCTTGCTTGCTTGCTGCATGCCTGCTTGCATGTTGCATGCTTGCTTGCTTGCTGCTTGCTTGCTTGCATGCTGCATGCCTGCTTGCATGCTGCATGCCTGCTTGCTTGCTGCTTGCTTGCTTGCATGCTGCATGCCTGCTTGTATGCTGCATGCCTGCTTGCATGCTGCATGCCTGCTTGCTTGCTGCTTGCTTGCTTGCATGCTGCATGCCTGCTTGCATGCTGCATGCCTGCTTGCTTGCTGCTTGCTTGCTTGCATGTTGCATGCTTGCTTGCATGTTGCATGCCTGCTTGCATGTTGCATGCTTGCTTTCATGCTGCATGTCTGCTTGCACTTATGTGTTTATCGGTATTTTAATAATCGGTGTAATTATTAAATATCATCTGATGCATTTGTAAAAAGAATTGTTTGCCGAATAAATGTTTGTAAAACGAGTGTTTATAAAATAATACATTTGCGGAATAAGTTGTTTTCGAAATAAATAAATAGTATACGAAATGTTGGTTATAAAATGAAAATTTGTCAATGGAGTTTTTGTGAAACTTTAGTGAACCCTTAACACAATATAGAAACACATCTTTGTCAACAACATCTGTAAATAAATAAATTGAAACATGACACCGAATAAACAAGGCTTTTAAACTCAAAGATGTCTGGCCAAGGATAGCCCCTCAAGATTCTTTATTTAATTTAACTTGCTCTAATGCACGTAGAAGCTCTGTTTCAAGATAAAGGATATACTCTTTTAAAATAGAAGCTTTTGTGATTCTTATCAAGAAATAAAAATACTTAGTTAAAAATTAAAACACCCTACACAATTTGACCTTTGAACAGCCTACAACATTTTGAAATGGTAGGAGGGTACTTAATGTATTGTTGTGATGTAATTGTCCAATGAAATAAGAAATTGTTAAAGCTTTTAAATAACTTTCCATATTTTTCACGACCAATGCCCTTTATATCGATTTCCAATAAAAGCATAAAAAATACATTAAACAAATTATAATTTATATTCGTTGAATAAATGATGAGTATGTAAACAAATTAATGAAAATATAAATTTAACATTTGCTGCTTTTATTTAATCTTTCGACATTGAATAATAGATAAGGCAAATGGCTCTGCAAGCGAATGAATGCGCAAATATTTAAGCCTACCTCGTATTTTCGTTAAAGGTAAAGACGTATAATTCTGAAAAGTGCCTTAATAAACATTGCGACAAATCCCACAAACTGGCAACGAGTTACCCTGAAAATTGTTTCACCCCCGGGTGTGTAAATAAGTCCATATAAAGTAATGTTTTAACGTGTTTATATTAAAGTGGGAATGAAAATGTGGGTGAAATACGCCAAGGACAGACTCAACTCGCAAAAAATGTTGATTTGGGCGTTGATAACGTTGGCTGTAATACTGGTCTTCTACATACAGTCTACCCGGATGGTATTCAATCCTACGTAAAATGCATTGATTACACTACTTTAAGGTTACTAGCCAGACAATATTTCATATTCATATCTTTATTTCCATTCCATAATGTAGGTATAAAGGTGTTACAATGGCTTAAAGCTAAGGTACAATTACGGACCCTCCCTACAGGGACCTTTAGCGTAACAGCAAAAAGTATAAAACTAATAGATAAAATAAAAATTAAATTAAAAGGCAAAATAAACTTTCTAGACTCAATATCCTATTGACTTGAATCAAGCTCAAGACCTTAAGCTTAGCTTAGCACAATATTACCATAACATTGTTCTAACCAATAAGGTGAACTAAACAAACTAAAGTATAGTCTTTATAATCGTTATAAAATTCACCATGATTTGCACTTTGTATAATAGATTTCTATATAGATACTTCTAGTGCTATCTAGAAGTATCTATGTAGAAATATATTATACCTAAAACCAAGTAGATCTTTTCCTAATGAACTTACTGTAGGTACTATAATATTATAGGCAACACAGTTCGTTTCTTTTCGACGCCCGTATCGTTCGCACTTTAAGAGCCAGTGAACTCATGCGGACTAAATTGAAAACAATTTTCTCAACGTGAATTCACAGGCGGGCCTTAACAAGAGGAAAACGTGACGGAAAATCGAGTGCAATCGAAAAAATTAGACGATACTTTTTCTGTACAGATACCGATTGGCGAATTTAGCGGTATTGTTTATTGTGATTAAATACCTACGCTGTTTTTATTTTGATTGCAATATTGCGGATGAATTTTTCGACGCTATATTTTAGTTTGTAGAATACTTAGTTAGTTGTATACACATAGTATAGATATTCCCTATTTTTTTTTAAATTTTATATTGGGCATGTTAGTGGTACTTGCAGCATAGAAGTTTATCTGTTAGATATGAATTTTACGCCCGATTTCTGGAATGAAAATCAAGACATTTTATTTATTTATTACTATACTGTTGAGATTGGTTAACTTAACGTTATCAACAGCCAATTGGATCACTTGACTTGCGATTAATTTTGTAGTAAGCGTAGCATGACAACCATAGAAACGGCTTTTCTACGGATTTTGTCGACGGAAGAATAGACAAAATGACAGATTGTGATTGTTTATCTGTAATTTTGTCTATTCTTCCGTCGACAAAACCCGCTTCTATTGTGGTCATTCTAAGCGTGCAGAAACCGGTTGATAGTGAGGTAGTTTCACCATCATTTTGAATAATCAACAGTCATGTACTATCGAAGAACTTCATATTTAAGCAGTTTGAAAATAAAATCCCATGAACACGATGACCACATCTGTTACCGTTCCGGTCTTATAGCGGCCGAGCGCTGTAAGCAGAAATAGTCCTTACGGTCTATAGATATGAACTTCTTCGATGGTACATAATCAATGATAGTATAAAAAAACCGTAGTATGTTACCAGAAACACAGAGCTAGGGCAGGTGCTTAGCTAAAACTTGACATGAGAAGAAGCCCATATTTCCGAGAATAAATATAAAGTCAAAGTCAAATAATTTATTTCAATCAGGCACAAAAAAGGCACTTATGAACGTCAACGTTTACAAAAAAAAAAAAAAAAAAAACTAGTATATTAGGTACATATACATGTACGGTCTACAGCACTTTGCCCTTTTGAACAAACAAGAGAGTGAGAGAGAGTACATTCAAACAAACTATTTGGTATACAGGCAGCTAACTGGCCATTATTTTAAAAAAATATTGTGAGTATGCTGAGTAGTCACTCTCTAAAGTATACCACAAGTTTTAAAGTTTTTATGCAAACAATAAGAATGAATATTGTCAGTTTATTGGAAAGATGACTATTTTTATCAGGAAAGTTTTGAGTGTGAATTGTGTGGTTTTAAGAGGGAACAGGACCCGCGATTCTCCATACAAACGTATTCCCCGTTTTTCTTCCTGAATAATGCCTCTAGAGCTGTTATTTTTTTTTGCATGTTCCTGTCATTTCCTTTTTTTCAGCAATTAATAAGTAAGGAAACTATGAAACTCCAAAAATTACAAAAATGCCCCATTTTTACCGCCGTGATTAGAGGACTACCAGACTAATTCGGAAAAGTGTTTAGCATAAATAAAATAATAGGAACCTAGACATACTCTTTCTTAAAAAAAATATCTAACAAAATATTAAATCGGCTTAGTTTTCGAGGAGAAAAAAGGAGAATGCCAAACGTCGATTTCGTCAAAAAATTTATGATATAATCGGTCTGAGCTGCAGTTGTCCTTATCGCACTTTACGGGGTATAACTCGGTTTTTCGGGCGCAGCGCGACGGATATAGTTTCTTCAAATACCTATTTTTCAAATTCCTCGCAGCCCCTGTTCCCTCTTAAGAGTAAGTGAAGACCAAAGAAACGATGGGTGGACTGTGTGAAAGATGATATGGCTAGAAAGGGGGTGACTACTGAGATGACAACTAATAGAGCAGTAGGTATGCAAGAAAAAGGCATATTGCACAGAAACCAAATAATTTTGGTAAGGACAAGATAATGATGATAGTGGGTGAATTTGATGAATATTTTTCCCTGTAAAACAATAGATTGTTCGACTGTACCAACACTTTCTCACCTTTAATGCTCCTGCCAATCATTGAGTAAAAGCATTACACAAATAAGAGCATTTCCCTGTCACGTAACGTTCTTCAGATGTTGCGAAAATACAAACAAAAGCTTTTTTTTCTTTACTTGACTTGTGCATATATTTTAGTGTTAGATTGTATCTGGTATTTATGTAGGTATGTGAAAACTAATTGAAAAGTTTTCGTTATTATGAAACTCGTTAATTACATATTATCAATTTTTTTTTGGCATTGTCTTGACGGCTCATTTATACGGCATTTTTTTTTTTTTCTATTTCGGACGCTTTTAATGTTTTGCTTCGTTCTCACATGTATAACTTCAACATGAATGATGTAACCAATATTTTGTAAGAATATTATGATTCAAAAGAGTGTCCGTGGAGTTTCTTGCCCGTTCTTCTCCATAGGTACCTACTACGCTTTGGAATAGGCAACTAGCTTCATCTTTCTGATTGACTGACCCCTTGACAATTCAAAAGTGCCTGTAATTGGTTTATTTGAAATAAATACTTTGAGTTTGAGTTTATATTTTCTCTGTCTTATTTCTATCTTGAGGTAAAAAAAGGTTTTTCAGTGGATAGATATGTAGCGGTTACACCGCCACATACGAACTACGCATCAAAGACATGACGTCAAACAAATCCTGCATCGCGCAATTAGAGTTTACCGCCCGAACGACATAGATAAGACTATCCGAAATCAACAGTCGGGCAGTCGGCCCGCCAGACATAAAACCCGTCTGGTTGGAGGATCCTCCCTTTTCTATGGTGGATGAGTGAACTTTACACCCTGTTCCTTATGCCCCTAAAGATACATAGCCAGAATACTCATTATTATGTACACACGGCAACACATCAATCTATACATTTCCAGTTTATGCTGATCTCGTATTTTATCCGAGGTCAGCTTATACTGGAAATGTATAGCTTGAGGTGTAACCGTGTACAATATACAATGTCACTCATGAGTATGTGACCAACGTGTATTTTTCTGAATATTCATGATTTTTTTTTCGAAAATCATCAAATTTTTGTTATTCAATTTTTTATTTTTTGAGTAGCGTTTGCATCTCAGATGTTATTGACTCCATTTGGATTCTGTTTATTATTCCTAAAAGCTTAAGAGTTATTTTATCCGATTAACTAGTCTATGAAAAAAAAACAGGTGAGAACATTTAAAAAAAAAACACACAATTGTGAGTCCTAGTAAAATCATACAGAATTTTTGAAAATAAAAAATAAGAAATTATATGAAAAAATTATAACAAAAAAAAAAAACGATAGACCTTTTAAAATTTATTTTAGATAACTTTTTCACATGCCCATGGGCGGCATTGTATAAATTACAAAAATGTATGTAGTGAGTCTTGCAGCTAGAGGCGATCTTTTAAAGACAACCTTTGGATGGATTTAAGGGGGAAAGAGAGACAATACTGCAGGTAGTCATAACATCACGCCTCACCTGTAGTTCCCGAAGGTTAAGGCAGAGGTATACCTATAGTAGTACACCCTTCGCCAGTTATGCTTACAGCTTATATCCCATTTAATAGGTGGCGAGCCTGTTACCATCAACTGGGTATAAATCCAGACTCCACACTACTACTAAGATATTCCAGATGGAAAACCCAATAACGATTATGAGTAAAATATGTTTTGTTTTGTAACTTTTTTTAAAATAATATTTGTCACTCTTTTGTAACTGCATTTCCTACCGTTCAATGCATGCCGTGGCAGCCTTTAATTAAGGCTACACTATAAAATGTAAAAATAAGATGGTGTTTTAACATGTATTTTTGGGATATGCTTTGTTGGTTGTCCTTAAATAAATAAATAACACTGCCCGACCTGGAAATCGAACCCAGGACCTCATGTTGAGCAGTAGCGCTTGGGACCACTAGACTAACTAGACAGTCTATTTTGGTATATTTACATATACAATAAATACAAACATACATATAACATGTCCTTCTTCTCTACAGGGTGTAAGGGATAGCCCTCCGCAGACTGATAGGGTGAATTCAGTATATCATATTAAGATGACAGGTACATAAAATTATTTCAGGAACGTTATGGGAATCCAATAAACCTAATTTGTTTTATTAACTTACACGAAATGTACCTACCGCTACCGTGGCAAAACGCACGTAGCGAACGGTAGCGCAGCGAGCTTTCGGACGCCCTCCCCGCCATCCTGCGGTGGATGAACAGCTGATTTCACGCGTAGTTCGTTAGAGAATTTCAACATCCATTGCTGTTTTATTTTATTTTAGCTGTTTTATTTACATTAATAGAGTACTGCGTACATAGAATGTAATTTTACATCGAAATATAGGAATAGTAACTGAAAACCTGATAAAAAAATGAAAATTTTGCTGAGAAATTTTTCAGTGGAATATGATTCAGAATATGGAGCTGAATGCACCCTCTTAGTTTGCGGAGGGCTGTCCCTTACACCCTGTATATAAATATACTAGCGAGCCGTCCCTGCTTCGCACGGTTTTTACGACTAGACAAAACATCAAGATGTTTTTTTATATGTAAGATTAATATTTTATTAGGTATACATAAAATTCGGAAATAAATCCTCAAAATTTGGTGAAAACCGCAACAAAATCTGTTGTGCAGTTTAGAAAAACAAGAGAGGTCACACAGACAGACAAAAAAAGCGAATTAATTTTTTTTAATATTAATTATTTGTAACTAGCTGCGACCCATGGTTTCCCCCGCATAAGTCTCGATCCCGAGGGAATAGCGAGATAAACAGTATTATATGTCTCAATCCAGGTCATGTTCTACCCATCTGCCAAATTTAATCCAAATCGGTTCAGCTGTTTTAGCGTGAAAGCGTAAGAAACAAACTCATTTTCGCATTCATAATAAAATATGATTATAATATTAAGTTAGGATAGTTAGGATAGGACTGATGAAACAAGAGCAAAGAACTGTATGATAGTGTTTAAGGAGAGAGGTAGTATTTTTTTACTATCATTGTTTAACCGGTCTGCGCGCAGAACGTTGTGTGTTCCCTCTTATAATTATTATTATTATGCAAATCATTTTCCAGCAACTATATCGAACTTATTATCGTGGCACAAATTCAATTATTATTATGTACCATAAACTGAAACCTAAGTAAAGCCAAAACTCACTTGCAAAGTTAACGAAGTTTATCAATTCTTGTGAACTTGCTCGTGTGCTAACGCTTTATTATAACCCGGCTATTGCTTCGGTAGGCAATTGACCTTATGGCTGAACTTTTCATGTCGTATATAAGTTCGTGGACCCCTAGCTTTATAGAGTTAAGCAAATGAGGTTACGTTTGAAAGCGAAAATATTTCCGGATATGAAAGTTTGTTTGTGGTGCTATATTTTACTTATAAAACCTTCAATAGATAGTTAGCTATTTGGGTTGCTTAAGCTAAGCATAGAGCAGGTGGTGGCCCTGTGGTAAAGGCCCCCGACTTACGAGTTGTTGTTGTTGGTCGTGGGTTCGAACCCAAGTAGGCTCTGTACTTTGGGAAAATAATTTCAACACCACTACTCTAAAAACGGTGAAGGAAACCGGCATGTCCTAGACCCAAAAACTTGAATACATGTGACATCTACCAACCCGCACTGGGCCCGCGTGGTAGATCACAGCCTACTCCCTCTCGAAGAGAAAGAGAGGAGAGAGACTCGGACCGCCGGGCTGGGCCGCTTGCCGCACCGGGGACCTCCAGCATCCGGGCCCCAGTCGCAGTGACCCTCACCCGGATGCCATCAGCGGCGCCGATCTCTTTGAGGTCCACCGCCGCCCCCACCTTGGCAAGCACGTCGCGGTAGGATACGCCCTTCTTCTCCGCCTCTGACTGTAGTGATATCACTACAGCTGCGGACTTCGGGGCGCGGAGCCTAGCTGCGACGCTTTGCTCCTTGCGCCGCTGCCGCCTCGCCTTTCTTTGGGCCGCCCTTTTTTCCTTTCCTGCCTTCCTCTTCGGCTCTTCGTAGAGGAGGCCTGAGTCCCAGCAGTGGAGACATTATAGGCTGATTATGCTTAGCTAAGCATAGGTAGATCGTAGGTACTTGTGTTATTTATGGTTTCACCTCAATAGTGTAACTGATGGAGATCAAAGTTACGACCTTTCGCACCAGTCCGCACTTTTACCATTGGACCATTGCCGCTTTTATATCCATATTATTGTACTACCTCACCAGGAATATGCAGGCTTTTTGATGTAATTCCATCCATCCTGGTATATTTTTAAGAATGACCCATTATCAGTTGGATTTGATTAGCTTCTAAGATAGTTCTCCCTTGGTGCTGGTCCCCTTTAATTCCACCTCATTCAAGGCGCTGTTAGATTACCTAATTTAGTTTGTAACACAATGTTTGCCCGTATATTTCATGTAAAACAGCGCAAAAGCTAAAAGAAAAACATTTCAACCTAATGAAATTACGAGTTAGCTACAAATATTTGTCGCCATTAAACATGAAATTTTCTTTTTGATAATCAGCGATGCAAATAATTGGAATTTATGAGGAAGATATATTATTTTTTTGAGTTAACAGTATTACTGCTAAAGAAATATATTAGAAAGATTTCTTGGTTTTAACAAAACACTTATTAGAATTGAAAAAACTTTCTAAGTTGATAAAAACAGAAGATCGCGTAGACTATTTTAGTTAAAGTTTCAAAATATTCCTGGAAATTCTGCTAAAAAGGTCATCAGTAAATTCCTTTTTCAAATTTTACACTATGTAATGTTCATCTCGATTACCTTCTACAGTTCTACCACAGTATAAATATGAACAGTATGGAAACTAGGCCTGTTTGTTGAAATAATTACCTACGCTCGATTTTCAAAAAGATCGCGGCGCTACTCGTCTTGACACGGCACCCGCAACTGAAAGAATAGCGACAATCACTGGTGTATTCCCATTCGTCCCCTCGACTTCGTCCCCCGAGGGGGACGAACGCGAATTCGTTATTTATTTTCACGACGATCCCTCTAACTTTTTTGGGGGGACGAACGGGAATAATTTATTAATTATTTTTTTTAGTTCTATTGCTCGGGAACCAAATAATATAAGACTGGTGGTTTTAATTGGCAAAATAATAAATTTGAAATAAAAATCAGTCATTTACATAATAAATGACTGATTTTTATTTCAAATAAAAATCATGAATGAATTAATGAAATGCACCGATCCCAGCGTGATTTAACCAGACTCGATAAATCGAATGAACCCCAAGATTTGCACTAGCCCCTGGAGCCTCATGTTTCATGGTGCTACAGAGGCTATTGCATAATAAGTAGACCGGGTGGCACGGTAATGGTAGGGAAGACGTGCCCTCAGGATAGGAAAGGATTTATGAGCCGTACCGGATATGCATCCTTGAGTAGGCAATGGACTAGTGGAGAGTTGGGTGATATTTATCAGTGGATTATGATTATGTTAACGACGTCGCCTCCAGTTGGCTCAGTCAATCTTCACCTGTGAATCCTTTGGCGGAGTTCCGCTGCTTTCTAGTCTCTTTTCTATCTTACTGTTGTGCTGTGTTACACTTTACTGTTTTCTGTGTCTTCATCAGAAGACTCGTTTTCCGTTTCAGGATCCTTGTATATCTCGCTGGCCGTCTTCTTGATCTTGTATCGATCTTCAGCCGTGTCCATTCAAAAGTTGATTTCCTTCTCAAAGTGCGTCATGTCCTGTTTAAGGTTGTCGTTCCATGTGAGAAAAAGGCAAGAGGGTAGCGGGCAACCTTGTTTGACTCCCTTTCCTTTGATGACCCACCTCCTGTCCACAGCATTTCATATGTGTTCGTTCGTTCATGCATACCTTGATCATCCTGTTGGTTAATGTTTCGTTGGTACGTTGCATTAAAATATCACGCAGTGCTTGGCCGCCGACATTGTCAAAAGGTTTTTCTATGTTCGGAGCGAGTACATAATTTTTTTTTTCTGCACGCCATTCCTCATCCCGTTTTCTTCACAGCGGAAATATGGGAAAATCTGTAGATGTGTTGTTTAAAAAGGCCACTTGGCCCAATTCTTTTATTATTTCGTCAATTTTTTTTTTTTTTTTGTATGTTGTATGCGTAAATTCTGTAACCCGTATTTCATACCGCTATTCAGCGAATCGTTTGTATCTTTAGGGTAAGTTAGTTTCGGAATAGGTACCTGCATTGTGTCTTGCCTTGTGGCGGGTACTTCGTTTTGTGTCCAGGCTTTATTTAAATGTTTGGTGACGGCTTCCTGTAATATTTGTGGCATCGCTTTGTAGAGCTCGATTACAACTTGGTCTGTTCTTGGGACTGTCCCGTTACGCATGCTGTTAATGATTCCCATTACGACATCCACCGTGGGTCCTTCATTTTGCGTGGCTGTAAACGGCTTTGTTATGATTACCGGTGGTATAGGTAGGCCCTTGGAGTTTTTTAGAATTTGTTCCCTTTTGGACATTGGTATATACCTATGAGTTTTTTTTTCTGGTGTTTTGTTTCTAACTGGTTTCTCCTGTTAAATAAATAAAGTATCTGCATGCGTTTTGAAGGGTGTTTTTTACCCAGTCCGGTAAATAATTGTCCTGCATTCTTTTTTGCCCTCATGGTGACCTTTTGAAGTGTTGCCTGCGATACATAGGTAATACGGGCTGGTTTCCGCAACTCCACGTCAAAGCACGTATTTTGCCTGATATTCTTTTACACGATTATGTCTATTTAAATTATTAGATTTTTTGTAAGTTTTGTAGGTTATCAAGAGCTATTGGATGAACCCTAGAGTTACTGATCGGCTGAAAAATCAAGGTTTCCTGGCTTTTTAAACTCCAGTTATCATGGTATGTTGATGCTTTCATCCGCTGAGCAGATTCCTATGTTTTCCAGTTTTTTTTGTTATGCGTGCTTGGTTTTTATTCTGGTGGATTTTTTATTAAGAGCGGCATAGTAGCATTGTTTGTGGTAGACATATTTGATCTCAATTCTTGTCCGATTCTTTTGTGTCTAGTGTTTGGTGCTTTCAGCTTTATTTAATATTCGACTTGTTTGAAGCTGTCCCCAGATTATTTTATGGTCGGAAGTTTCCCTAATAGTTTTTCTGTTATCTGTGGCGTAATAATAATGTAATCCAATTGGGATTTCTGCGTGCCCTTATACCATGTTATCCTGCCTGTTTTTGTCTAATCAAGTTTAATTTGATTGTTCATCGTTGTATTGTCAGTCATTATATTTTTGTATTGTTCATCGGCCATGATGACCCTGCTGTCATAATGCTGGTCCTTGTATAATATATGTATGTTTCCGAGTACTGAATCGCCGGCAGGTGAATACACTAGTATGTTTTCGTTATTTATATGCACATGCACATTTACGAGATAGAATTCTGACGCAGCGATTATTATGTCTTCTCCTCCCCAGAACGTCTCGTTAAACTGTGTGGTTATGTATTTTGTTATTATTTGTTCCTCATAGGAACAAAGCTTGCTGTTAGGATGAAACTCATGAACGTTATTTATAAGTGCTAAGCAAATTCTGGCGTCACCTCGGTTTGTTGAAACATGATAGCAAGGTCTCAGTGGTCAGACACGTGGTCGAACGTCATCCCCATTATATTATTTATTTATAGGAATATTGCCCTAAACAGGCAGTTACCATCTTTTTGCATGGGCGCTAATTATTTATTACCATTGTAAATACTTTTGTTTGGATATTAAAGTGGGTTTCGTTTCGAGGGATAAAAAACTTTGCCAGGGCTGCGGGTTGCCCGGAGCTTTATTATTGCTTCTTAGTTTTTCTGTAGCAATGAATATTGTTATGCAGAATTAGAAGTTTTGTTTTTTGTTGAATAGGCCACTCATTTCCGTCACAAAAAATTTGCGTAAAGCACACGCCGACCGAAGTCCTGCGCGCGCATGTGGCTATAATAAACCTTGATTGATGGCTGTGCGAAGTTATATTTCTTGTAGGAACGTAACGTAACCTTTTTAAAAGGCTAATGAAGAAAGCTTGATGTTATAATCCTCAGCATGCAATAAGTTAGATCACTGGTCAAATAATAAGTTTTATGGGAAAATACTTTTTAAGTATACTAAATCTAAAGGGATACTGTTATTTTGTTATAATCATTTTGTATATTAGTTTATCTTGCCATGATATATTTTATATGCATATATGAGCCTATCACATTAGCTTAGAAAATAATATAAAACATAGTTGAATGTGCGCCTGGCACAAAACGCCAGTCACTCGATGTTGTCCCAACAAAAAACCAATAAAATAACGATTTTGCAAAAGGAAGCGATACCCTGAAGGAAATGAAAAGGTCTCACCAGATTATGTTGGGTTCCCCTGAGATTAGGAATACAAGTAGGTAGGCATCTCACTTTAGCACTATTTTAATCAAAGTCAAAGTCAAATAATTTATCTCAATTAGGCCCATAAACGGCACTTTTGAACGTCAAACTAATCTATTTATTTGGCGGTTAGTAATGTCACAGCAGTATCAAAACAAAGAATCACTGTTCGATTTTGCCTGCAAGCGACGCGCCACATGTGCAAGCAAGGTTGGCTGCATTTTTTTTTTTTGGGACGGAGCTTGCTCACGGCGTGACCGCGCTCGTTGACGTCCTATGACCGACCTCCATTTATTAAGGAATAAAAATCACAGTAAAAAAGACAATCTCCTTATAACTAAAAATTATGATTAAAAAATCAGTGTGTAGAGCTGATAATAAAAAAAGTCTGTATTATATTACAATTAAACACTACTAACAGACTTTTTACCATTCCGATTGTTTCCTTTTGAAATATAACACTATGTTTTGCATAAAAAGACACTTCTATTACAATATCACAGTTGCGGTGGCAAGTTTTTGCGTTTTACATTATGTAAGTGATTTAAATAGTTTACTCATTATTTTAACACATAAATAGGGTCAATAAATAATCACACTTTCAAAAGCAAAATTAAATAAAATAAGTACCCAAAATATCACAAAATCAAGGTAAAAAAAAAAAAAACTTATCGTCCTAATTTTTACAAAGTCACATTTGCTTAAACAAAGTACACGGTGTCACATTTTTGTGTTAAGTACATAAACTTAGGATACGTTTTATAATTCATAAAAAAAATAGAGAAGAATTTTGTAAAATAATGATTAAATCTAACGAAATATTTGTGCTTATTTCTTTTAAATTGTAACTAATTTAAAAGTAAACTACGAAACAACTAAAATACATAATAAGCACAAATATTTTTAGTGGGACGAATGGCACTAATCGAAGAACATTTGCCCATTCGTCCCCTCTTAAATTAAGATTGGGACGATCGGGAACAAATTAAATATTATTTTTGTAAATTCCCGTTCGTCCCCTCGACTTCGTCCCTCGGGGGACGAACGGGAATTTACAAAAATAGGAATACACCCAATCGCTTGGGGTCACGTCAATAAGCGTGTCTGTCTAGGTGTGCCATTTCGGACCCTTACTACTTAGTTTCTGTACTGTCCATAATCATACTCGTACTGTGCTTCTACTACTAACTTGCGCCAAACAAAAATAAGTAGGTAAACCTTACCTCCTTTGAGCCACGAAAAACGTCCTTCTATCTTTTGCGAAAGAAATATTGATTTCAAAAGGTTCAAAATAGTCCTCAAGACAGCGTTTAAAGACCAATAACAGAACTGGAATCCAGTTTCAATATACTTGAGCTAATCTATCTTGTGCCATTTTTAGCGGAGAAATATTCAATCCGCTTCCCAGGCACGAACGTTATGAAGCTCTGTAACTTTACTGAAACATTTTCGTTAAACTTGATTGAACATAACATAACATCATACCTGTAATCCCAGAAGGGTTTGGCAGAGGTGAACCTATAGGTCACCCACATTCGCCAGTTATTTATTTTTTTAAGTCCCATGTAATAGTGGGCGAGCCTATTGCCAGGCGCAAATCAAAACTCTGGGCTGTTACTGAGAAATTCCAGATGATGGAAAAACCCAATAACATTTTTTCCGACCCTGGAATCGAACCCAGGACCTCATGCTCAGCAGTAGCGCTTGCGACAATGCCTAGAACAACGAGTCAGTCTATAGGTAGATACTACATAGTTATAATTATACAAATTATTTTGTTTTGGCGACACTGGAAATTCAGCTTACGAATGAAAAATAAAAACGAAAAATTTGGCAGAATTGACGAAGATATTTGAATAATAAGTCGTAAATAATAATGCAGGGAGTATGCTAAGAACAAATAAAAACCAAGACAGCGCTACGAACAATACAGTGAAGCATTTGAAACCTACACCGCCGCTCTGTGCAAACACGCTCACATGCACACATAACAATCAAACTACACCTCACTAAGTGCACACATGCTTACGAAAGCGGCCTCACGTCACTATTGACAGTGCCACGTCTTGATTGTTTATTTGGTCTGTATGGCATAGTTTGTTCAACAGTGAACTACTGATTTAAACTGAAATTATGACAGTGATTACAAGATCGTCAAAAATAAACTTGAAACGTGTAAAGTGAAACAAAGTTTTTGTTTGTTTCTGTCATTATCTCGCCTACACTGGCAATCACATTTTATCTGTTTTGTCACTGTAGGCGAATCAAGCGAGTCGATTTTCAATACTGACATAGTTTTTCCATGAATATATGTTTGTTTTATCTTAACTTTAAGTGAAAATAATTAAATGTATTTGACACTGACACTGACTAAGAAACATCGTTTTGTACGTAAAACCAAAATTGGAAACGGAAACTTGATTATTTGAGCAATTTATCTGCTGTCATGAAAAATTGGAAAAACATGAGCTGTGTACAATACTTACGCAAATAGAAGGAAAACCGTACATGTTCCATGTCCATCATCAAAAATAAAATTAATATCTTAATTAAAATATGCTGAACCAATTTATCAAAATAACACAATGTTGATAAATTGGTCCAACATATTTTTTTTACAATTTATAGGTAAACCTTTACCTATAAATTCTTTTTTCAATTCGTAATAAAAGGTTTTTTCATGTTTTAAAATTTCATCTTTCATTTCACACGACCTGATGACAGCTTCACCCGATTAAAATGTAGTTTTTTTTTTAAATCTGTCGAGTTTAGAAGAGGGTCCCACCATCTACAATATATTTTTTAAATATTTTACACACATAATCTATATTGAAAACTTTAACATACAACTCAAACCACAAATATATCTTGTATGAAAGTAAACAAGGCTAAGCGGATTAAAAAGAAGCTGCATGCCTTGATACCGTAGCGGTACTTAGCATAATTCACAAAGCAAGGAAACTTGCACAACATGCTTATATTTTCTGCACACTTTCCTTACTGGCTTGCATTTTCGTCTAAACATGATTTAGACCAACTATAACAATATGTTGAAGAAAAATATTGTAAGGAAACCTGCATGTCATAGAACCAAAAATTCGAACATGGAAGGAAGTCACATCTTCCTTTTCCCCGCACTGGGCCCTCGAGGTCCGAGCGTCGTATATTTTGCTCGCTAAAAAGTTATCGCGCTAATGCGGTGATCTCATTAGTGGCTTCTTAATTTTAACGAATTATCGTGCAATAATCCAAGATGGCTCTCCATTACTTCGACAGAGCATTTACGCTGTACGGAAACAACAGTCGAAATTACCAACGCTGGTCCGATCACGCGCCACGCTTATTATGTACCGCCACCCGGGCGATAAGTGCTATGCAGCCCGAACTATCGCGACGATAACCAATAATGGTTGGTCACAGCTGCGTGTATCGTATCACTGTGCGAAACTTCATCACGATACGTGCAGATGTGGCCCCAGCATAGGGAGAAAAGACATACCTATAATCTGTTAAACATGTTCACATAAAATAAAAAAAATGATAACACTCCACATGAGCTGAATCAGAGATTGAAGAGGCACTTCGATATTAATAACAGTTCGTCTATCTACAACCCTCTAGAGATGCAATGTGTAAGGAATAGTGAATAATGATAAAATATTGTTTTATCGAAAACAAAGTCATAAATAAGTAGTGGTTTTCATCATAGTACTATGTAAGATACTAGTGCCCGTTATCACTAACACTAGAAGACCCCTTTTACATGCAGCGACTGCTTCAATATGTGAATGTGACCTCCACAACCCAGTTACTGGGTAATACGACACCCCTTTTTTTTTTCTTTTTTTTTTGGTTGGGAAATCATCAAATGACTCCTCCCGCTCTGGGTGGAGCGGGAGGGCGTGTCAGACTCTTACTGACTAAAACCCACCCGTGTTCCTTCTCTTGCCTGTGCAATGCCAGGGGGCCACGGTATCCCTTTCGGACTTTCCCGCAACCCCGGCAGGCAATGGTCTCATCGGACCCCTTCATTCGCTGACATCTCTTTGAGGCACGCGTGGAACACAACGCGCCGTCGACCCGGGTTTGGTCCTTAGCGGACGGCAAGCTACCCATTGCTCACCGCCCGCAAGCCCGCGCCTACGGTGGCCGGGAATCGGCAATCGATTCCCGACGCCCAGGGCGTCTCCTCCTGCGGCGGCTAGGGGCGTGAGGGCGCGAAATTTGCCTCTCCCTCACGCGCTCCGCCTCCTCCTTCGCGAGCATTACTGCTTCGCAGAAGGAGGTGACGGCCTCCCAAGCCCTCTCGCTCCGTACCATGGCCTGGACCAGGGCCGGACGCGAGAGATCCCCGCCACCGATCGCCTCCACGAGGACACGGCGGTGCTCTGCCCAAGCCGGGCATACCTCCACCGTATGCTCCACCGTGTCCTCCGGGCGATCCACGCAGTGATGACACCCGGGCGTTTCCTCCCGCCTTATCCGCAACAGGAACCTCCCGAAACAGCCGTGTCCGGTGAGGACCTGCGTCAGGCGGAAGGTGAGGACGCCGTGGCGCCTCTCCAGCCACTCCTCAAAGAGGGGACTTATCGCCGCAATAGTGGCGTGCCCAGCACTGGGTTGCGACAATCGCACTCTCCATGCCGCCATGAGATCCCGTCGGAGCTCTGTCCGCTGTGCCGCAATTTCTCGCGGCATCGGAGTCAAGCCCCGGCGTTTCGCCTCCTCGCGCCACTCCCAAATATGCGCGAGGACTTTTGCCTCCAGATCCCATGGCGGCAATCCGGCAAGGAGGCTCGCCGCCTCACCGGAGACCGTGCGGTATCCCCGGACCAGCCGGGTGGCCATGACCCTCTGGGACGCGTTCAACCTGCGGGCAGGCCGCCGCCTCAACGAACGCGCCCACACCGGTGCCCCGTACAGGGCCATGGACCGCACGATCCCCGCGTATAGCCTCCGGCAGGAGGCGTTTGGACCCCCTAGATTGGGCAGGAGCCGCTTCAAGGCAGCCCCGGCCCGCTCCAGTCTGGGAGCCAAACGTCGGAAATGCTCCACGAAGTTCCACCGACTGTCGAGGTCGAGTCCCAGGTACTTCATCGTCGACTCGACGCCGATGTGAACCCCTCCTACCGTTATTTGGGAACCCGACGGTGGCGCGTTCCGAGGACCATGAAAACACATGGCCTCGGACTTGTGCAAGGCCACCTCGAGTCCCAACTGCCGGATTCTGGCCACGATTGTCGCAACCCCGTGTGTCGCTAGTTCGGCCGCCGCCTGGTGCGACCTCCCCTGCGCCAGGACCAACGTGTCGTCAGCGTAACAAACGACGCTGACGCCATTGGGGAGGTCTGCGCGCAGCACACAGTCGTATCCGATGTCCCACAGATGCGGCCCCAGGACCGATCCCTGTGGGACACCGCACGACATCTCTCGCCGGTTCCACTCTCCCTGGTGACCGGGGTAGATGATGGCCCTGTCCGTCAAATAGGCCTCGACCACACGACAGAGGTAGGTCGGCATCCGGTGATACCGGAGTGCCGCCCTGATGCAACTCCAGGGCAGGGTATTGAAGGCGTTGGCGATGTCTAGAGACACCGCCAAGACGACCCCACCCCGAGCCACCGCATCCCCCGTCGTCAGGGCTCGCACGCGCATGATGGCGCCCACCGTGGAGCGCCCCCTGCGGAAACCAAACTGGCTCTCCGCCAAATCCGGCCCCACCCGCACCAGTCGCCCGACAATGCGGTCTGCAATTACTCTTTCAAAGAGCTTGCCCACCTCGTCGAGCAGCACGATGGGCCGGTAAGCGGACGGAGAGTCCGCAGGGCGCCCCGGCTTCTTGATTAGGACCAGTTTCCCCGTCTTCCAACGAAGTGGAAACTGGGCCCTCTCCATACATGCGCTTAAGAGCCCCCTTAGTCGAGGCCCGAGAGCCTCTGAGGCCAGGACCCAGGCTTTCCCAGGTAAGCCGGGTCCTGGGGCGGTATTTCTAGCATTCAGCCTACGTACCGCCACCCTCATCTCTACCTCGGTCACCTCCGGAGCATCGTCGTCGTCGTCGTCGGCGGTGTGGTCCGCATCAGGCACCGCAGTAGGCGGAGCCATGGGCGGGGAGGCGTGTTCCCCTCTCGAAGGGAACAGAGCGCTCACCACGTCCCCCACAAGCTGTGGCCGGAGACTCTGCGTCAGCGGGGGAGCCCATGGGCGGAGTTTCTCTCGCACCATCTTGTATGGGCGTCCCCACGGGTCTCTGTTCAGAGTCTCCAGCGACTCCTCGCGGGCCAGTGCCCTGGCCCGCAGGATCTCCGCTTGGAGGGCGGTCTTCGCCACTCTGTACCCTAGCTCCGCCTGAATGGCTTCCGTATCCGGAGGTCGAATACGGAGCCTGCGGTGCCTGGTGTACCGGCGTCGCGCAGCAACGCACGCATTGCGCAGTGCCGTCAGCTGTCGCGACCACCAGTATACCTGGCGCGAAGCACGTCTGGGCTGGACCCGGGGCATTGCCACGTCACATTTCTCGGACATGGCCTCCCGGAGCCACTCCGCCTCGTCATCGATGTCGGCAGGCCTGTCCGGTGATGACACCCAGGCCTGCACGATCGAGGCTTCCAGGAGGAGCTCCCGGTCCAGCTGCTTCAGCGCCCACCGCGGACCATTCGGGGCCTGTCAGACCGGCGCGCTCGAGGTCTGGGCGGAGACGTCAAACCGGAAGTACCGGTGATCGGAATAGGTCTCCACCCCCTCCATGACGCGCCAGTCAATGACACGCGGCGACAGAGCGGGGCTGGTGAACGAGATGTCCACCACCGATTCACCCCGCATCCGCACACACGTGGGGACAGAACCCCGGTTAAGGACGACCAGGCCTGTCTCCAGCGCCCAGTCCTCCACCATCCGGCCCCGTGTGTCCGTATACCGGGAACCCCAAGCCACATTCTTGGCATTGAAGTCCCCGAGGACGAGCACGGGGAGGGAACAGAACCCGACGACGACGACTCTCAACTCCGCAAGGGAGTTGTGGAACTCGGCGAGAGTTCGGTTCGGGGAGAAGTATGCCCCTACCACGACAATCTCCCCAAACCGTGCTGCAACGCAACCCCGTCCTCTCTTAACAGCCTCGAGGGACGGGGTACCGGCGGCGGCCGACGAAATTAGGGCCACTGAGCCGCTCAGGTCCTCCACCCAGTCATCCCTGGGCGGGACAAAGTACGGCTCAGCGACCACGGCGATGTTAATCGACCACTGCGCCATGCTCTGGAGCAACAGATGCTGAGCTGCGGCGCAGTGGTTGATGTTCGCCTGGAGGAGGCGAAATGGGGCCATTATTGGCACTCCATGTCAGCCCCCTCCTTAACCCCCTGTGAGGGCCCTGCCGCGGCGGCTGCGGCGGTGACGACGGCTGTGGAGGCGGCAACGGTGGCGGTGGCGGAGGTTGCGGCTGTGACGGCGGTGGCTGGTGGCTTTCCCCTAGCTTTGGCGGGTGGAGCGCAGGCCTTACTCCCAACCCGGTGATTGGCCGGCTTGCCAGCTGCCGCACATACGGCGCAGTGCGGCGTGGCGTCGCATGAGCCGGCCTTGTGACCTGGCTGACCACAGCGGTAGCGGTGACCGCTGCGGTCCACCTCCGAGGTGCATTTAGCTCCCACGTGGTTACCCACATGGCAGCGGTAGCACCTCAGAGGTCTGGGTTCCAGCAGTTTGACCTGCGCGGAAACCTAGCCCACCAATAACCTTTGGCGCTCTCCGGCAATTTTCTTGGCCGCCGACACGGGGCAGCTCACCGTAACGGCTCGCATCCCCGTGAAGTCAGGACGGATGGCACATTATTATTTTTTTTTTTTTGACGCTGAGAAATGCTTTATGCACTGCCGCTCGTGGGGGACGAGACGGGGTGTGTGGGACTCCTGTCGGAAGGACAGTATACCCACTAAAACTCAGCGGTGTTCCCGCTTCGCCGTAATGGGAGGGCCATGGGAAACCGGCGTGGCCTTTACATCCACTAGCGGGCCCCGCATGCCCCCCTGGCTCGGGGGCTACGGGAATGGCCGGGAACACCTGGCCATTCCCGTCCGACACTGGTGGAGGTCTGTGCAATACAGGTAAGGGTGCCCCCGCCCCCGTTGCCTGCTGGCCTCCACCTGGGAGGAGTCGGAGATGACTATCAAACTGACGTCTTCTTCGACCCCTCCTCCGCCTTCGGAGCGGCGCCGCGTGAGGATCGTCCTCCCGCGCGCGCTCCGCCGCCTCCTTCTGGGACATGACGTGTTCACAGAAGGAGGCGACTGCCGCCCAGGACCTCTCATCCCCCAGCATGGCGTTAACCAGGCCGGGGAGTGAGAGGTCCGGTCCGATCGCCGCCATGAGACTGCGGCGCGGCTCGGACCACGACGGGCACACCTCGAGTGTGTGCTGCGCCGTGTCCTCCACCGCGCCACAGTCGTGGCACGACGGCGTCTCCTCCCTTCCGATTCGGTGCAGGTACGATCCGAAGCAACCGTGTCCGGACAGCACCTGCACCAGACGGAAGGAGAGGAACCCATGCGACCGCTCGAGCCAGTCTCGCAGGACTGGCCCAATCGCGTCGAGGGTTCGGCGGCCGAAGGCTGCGGTGGCGAGGTCCCCCGTCCAATGGACGACGATGGCATCCCTCGCCTCCCGCCGGACGGCCTCCCGCTCTTCCGGGCTGAGCGTTCTCCTCTCGCTCTCCGCCCCGCCGTCCATTCATATACTCTGGCGAGCACCCACGCCTCGAGTTCCCAAGGAGGGGTGCTGGCCAGAGCACATGCTGCCGCGAAGCCCATAGTGCGGTAGGCCCGCGACACCCGCTGGGCTATGGCCCTTTGCGGTGCCCGCAAGGTGGTGGCGTTCTCCCTCCTTCGGAGGGAGTCCTCCCAGATAGGAGAGATCCGGAGAGGTCCTCCCAGATAGAGGCCCAGCGCGAGATGCCGGCAATGTTGCCGGCATCTCGCGCTGGGCCTCCCCGAGTTGGGGAGCAGCCACGAGAGCGCCCCTGCGGCCTACAGCAGGCGCGACGACAGCCCGCTAAAGTGCGGGCCGAAGCGCCACCTGCTGTCGAGTATAAGGCCCAGATATTTCATCTGGGCCTTCACCTCAATTCTGACGCCCTCCACGAAGATGTGGGCGTCAGGTGGGGGGCGCTGCCGAGGTCCGTGGAAGAACACGGCCTCGGTCTTGTGCAGTGCCACCGTTAAACCTAGGCGGCGGATCCTCCCCGCGACCAAGGATCCGCCCGCCGAGGCCAAGTTGGCCGCCTCCCTGAAACTCCCCCTCCGGGCGGTGAGGAGAGTGTCATCCGCATAGCAGACGACACTCGTGCCCCGGAGGAGAGTTCCCCGCAAGAGCCAATCATAGGCAATGTTCCAAAGGAGAGGTCCTATGACTGACCCCTGCGGAACGCCGGCCCCAACGGAGTACCGCCGGACTTGGCCAGCCCTGTTCACGAGGACGATCGCCCGATCCTCCAGGTAGCTGGCCAGCAGACTGCGCATGTATCGAGGCACTCCGTGGAATCGGAGCGCCTCTAGGATGGTGGAGTGGGGAACGGAGTTGAAGGCATTGGCAATGTCGAATGACACAGCCAACAACCCGTCCCCCACCTCCATCGCCTCCTTCACCTGGCCCTTAAGGTGGGCCAGCGCGTCCACCGTGGAACGCTGAGCCCGAAAACCGAACTGAGCGTCCGACAAGTCCGGCCCGATACTCCGCAGATGGCATTTCAGACGGGCAGCGACTATCCCCTCGAACATTTTTCCGACCTCATCGAGCAGAACGATGGGCCGGTATGCCGAGGGGGAGTCTGCTGGGCGGCCCTCTTTGCGAAGGAGGCACAACTGCCCCTCCTTCCACGGTTTCGGGAACCTCCCAGACGCAAGACATGCGCTGAAGAGGTCCCGAAACCTCTCCTCCATTTGAGTGGCAGCGATCGCCACCACTCTTGCCGGAACACCGTCGGGGCCCGGAGCTGTCTTCTTGGCGCGGATATGGAGAATAGCCGCGCCAAGCTCCGACTCCGTGACGGGAGGGGCCTCCTCTTCCTCCTCAGCTGGCGGAGCTATCCTCGGCGGAGGGCCCATCACTGGTGGGGTGAAGTTGTCCCTGCACGGGAACAGGGACTGAACCACCCCATCCAGAAATGAGGGCTCCAGGGTCTCAGCAACCGGGGGACCAAAGGGGTGCAACTTGTTGCACGCCGCCTTATATGGTCTCCCGTAGGGGTCGTTGTCGAGACCCTCCAGCACCTCCGCTCTCGCCGAGTCTCTGGCGGCGGCGATAGCCCTATCGAGGACCATTTTAGCCTCCACGTATTCCTCGTAGAGGTGGTCCTCGTCGGCGTGGTCTCGTCGACGCCACCAGGACGGATGGCGCCTGCCCTAACCTGCTCGGCAGAGCACCCCCCAGTCCTAACGACAGCGGCCACCACCTGTCCCTCCGTCACAGAGTCGTCCAAGCCCTGAATACGCATGTCAGCGCATTTGGTGGGCCTGGACACTCGAGCCTCGTCCGCATTTAGGGACGCCCTAAGCCTTTCGGCCAGAGCGTCAGCGGCCGGGCCGCTTGCCGCACCTGGGACTCTTACCCGGATGCCATCAGCGGCGCCGATCTCCTTGAGGTCCACCGCTGCCCCCACCTTGGCGAGCACGTCGCGGTAGGACACGCCCTTTTTCTCCGCCTCTGGCTGTAGTGTTATCACTACAGCTGCAGACTTCGGGGCACGGAGCCTAGCCGCGATGCTTCGTTCCTTGCGCCGCTGCCTCCTCTCTTTGTTTTTGGCTGCCCTTTTTGCCTTAGCCGCCTTCCTCTTCTCTCCGGCTACTTGCCATTCAGCGTCAGCCGGAGTAGAATTAGGAAGAGGCGGGGGCGGCTGTTTCGCCGCCTGGGCCGGGGCCTTCGCCGCCTGGGCCGGGGCCCTCGCCACCTGTGGGGCCGTCCCGCCCTTGGTCTGCCCAGACGAACCTGGTTTTGCCCGGGCAGCTGCGGTGCTGGCATATGTTGCCTCCTTCCGCTGGCCAGAGGCCGGCTTGCTCGCCGCTAGAGGAGGGCGCAGGACGATGGCTTCTAGCGCAGAAAAACGAGACCGCAAAGAAGCCATCTCCTGCCTCACCAGGGTCAGAACCCGGCCCATGCTGCTCCCTCCCCTGCGGCACCTCACGGGGGCCGGCTCCTCGGAGCTCGGCCAGGTCCGCTCGGAGCTCCTCATTCTCCTTTCGGAGAAGCTCCATGGCGGCTGTCAAGCGGGCGACCTACGCCCGCATCTCGGACATGCCGTCCGACGGAGGCCTGAGGTGATAGGCCTCCGCTGCCGCCAAAATAGAGGCCATGACCGCGGGTATGGCCTTGTCTTTAGAGGACTGAGTCCTCTTCAAGGCCAAACCCTTGATAGCGGCAGCCACAGCCTCCGCAAACCTGGCCGCTTGCTCCGATTTGGAGCCACCAGCGGCATCCGGCTCACCACCTGCCGAATCTGTAGGGGCCGCCACGGTGCTCGTCCCTACAGGGTTGCTTTCCTCTTCTGTAGAGGGCTTCTCCAGCGCCGCTGGGCTGGCCCGGCTCGGCTCGCCGGCCTTCTTTGTGGTGAGCCCTCTTCCCACACCTTTTCCCCGGGCCGCACCCCGCCGACTGGAGTGGATCTTCCTCCTGTGGCCTTGGCCCGAAACCCCTTGGCAGCGGACGACCCCTGGCCATCCCCCGGTTTAGGGCGCTTCCGGAGGAACTTTCGGTTCCTCACGGCCGCTCCCTCCACCATTTCTCGCTCCGAGCTCTGACCCGAGCTCATCGCGCCAGACGCAGCGCCGGACTCCGACCCCGCGTCACTCCTCTCCTCTTCGTTGTTTTTTTTTGGTTTATCTATTTCCATATTTGATCCCACGAGTAAAAACTTTATTTATTGACTCAAAACAAGTGGTTCGCACTAGCGACTAATTATCTAATAGCTACCCATTAGTCAAGCTTACAACCTCCCTCACGGTGCGCCGCCGCTTGGAGGTTTTGGGGTAATTTTTTATAGAGGATTTCTTCCTCGCGGTCCGGGCGGTTAAGCCAAGACCCTCGACCCCCGTCAAGTGCCAGAGACATGACCTTGACACTCTTCGGGGCTACGAGACCAACGGTGGCAGAAGGCTTCCTCCTGCCTGCCCGACGGCAGTGTTAGTGCACGCCGAGCCCGTGCTCCAACGCTGCTCAACGTGTGCTCTCTCCGAGTACACGTTAGAGCGTTCCTCCGACAGGATATTGGCATGCAGACAACGAGACCCCTTAGGCACAGAGTACCTAATGGGGAAACATTGCCCGCATCCCAGGGTGCACCGTCCTGAAGACTGGCCTTCCCCCCGGACGCATCCGAAGGGAATTCCAGCCCACAGGCACATGGGGAGGTTTCCTGTCCAAGCACCCCAATACGACACCCCTTAGAAAGACTAGTTGTCAGACTTTCCGGCTTCTGACGAAAGTCTGAAAACTAATCAAACATCTACGAATGTCAACCGGGACCAGCGGGTAAACGTGTTTTTCCGAGGCATGGAGGGGTCTTGGTATGTAAAGATGGTCACTCATCCTCGGACCAACCGCGGCAAGCCACGTGAATTTAATTTATTTGTAGGCGAATCAACAACTCCAGAAATAGATTCGCCAATAAATAAAATTAAATTCGTGCGAATAGCCTGAAGAAAAAAAAAATTAAGTTTTGTTTCGGGCGAGTAAATTCGTGCAAATCACCAACAAGCCAACAACATTCAAATAAAAATTGCGTATTCAGCCAAAATCCATCATTATCATCTATCTCCTTTGTGTCAAAGGAGCTTCAACCGTTTTGTAACATTCGTCTACTGTGTAGTAGAGCTAAATACAATTATTGGAGCGAATACAGCTAGTCAAGCAGAAAGCAATTTGGGACGTCACTAAGCATCCATAAAATTGAAAAAAAAATGAAAGAAATTTGACCCAAATATTAGAACTGAAAAGTCAAATTGTTTTGAGCCTGCTATAATTACTGACTGAAACAATTATTATTATCTTTTGGCTGCTTTTTATTTAAGTACACTTTTGTACGACGTACACCAGCCGGCGCGCGTCGTGACGCTCGTACCGCATCGCAGAGCATTTTACAATATGTTAAAGGAAATTGAAGCGTTTGCGAAGTCATTAAGTTGCCGTTAAGTTGTAAATTCCATGCAAATATGACTATTTGCATGGAATTTACACAACTTGCAACCTGATCAAATACACGTGTACGTAGACGGCTGCGTTCGGCTGCCGTCGCGTTTGGTCGGCTCTATTCGGCTACTGCCGTGTGCGCTCGGGTGTCATCGCCAGCCGGCAAGTTGAATCACTCAAGTCGCTACTGGGCGCTCTAGTCATGATAGCGAGCACTCGCGCGCACGCGCACAGTTTCCAGCGGATGTTAGCAGTCGGACGGATGCAGTCGGCTGCCGCCGTGTGCGAGCGCATCCACTACGACGCGCTGCATCACGCTCCGACACTGCCCGGTCTGTGTAAATGGTACTTCATTCAAAGTGTTATATTTTTTTACAAACCATAACAGTTTTCACGCCTATAGCACACCTACGCCGCGTTAGTGCCTACTTTGGTTGATTTTTTAACAACATGACGTTCGGAAAACCTTCTCAAAGAAATAAAATTAATTATTTTACGAAATGCTGTGTCCGTTCAAAAAATTAATCCTTTACAATTTTGATTCACATTTGTAAGCGAACCAAAAGTCTAATCAATTATGCACACACAGATTATTTGGAACCAACCTTAAACAACTTTAACAACCGGCCGGCTTTAACGTAGTTTTTTTAAAATGTAGAATCGACCCTTTTTTATATTTAAAAAAAACCCCAGAGTGCGCAAAACCGTAGGTGACGAGATAGTTTATTTCGGTACCATTGGTGGGATAGTGGTAGTATCAAGGGCGGGGAAGATCACATGGCGGACCGCCCCGCGACCCCATTCGAACTTAACCTGTCCGAGACGGGGTGCCCCAAGTCCAGAGCCCGTTTCGCTCGCTCTTGCATCCTAAGTTTTCCTAATATCAGTATAAACATTGCCTTTTGTACATACGACGAGTGAAAACTGTCAAATGAATAAAGGTACAATTCCGTAGCCGACCGCAGGCGGCAACTATACAGGCGACATGACGCCGCGACACGAATGGTTTCTATGAAATACCTTCCGTAGCTAGCGACACTTCGTGTTTATAGAAATACATAAGAATACATAGAAACCAGTCCAGAGCGGTTGGCTACCGATTCGATTACCTACGTTTTGTTACACACGATCTTTTAAGAGTACTTACAAATAAAATTTTACTATTTTTAATTTCATTAATTATATTATTTGCTTCATAATTGACTTCATTGCACTAGCAGCTTTTAAAAAATGAATTAAAGTAAAAAAATTACAATATTTATACCAAACATGATTAAAACCCGCTTACACTTTGTCTAAACGTAAAACGTAACAACCCAGGAGTGAAATTCGAACAATATCTGTGGTAAAATGTCAAATTTATTGCGTAAAAAGTACTTTTTTTTACTAACTAGCCGTATGTTCTGTTTATAATTTCGAAAAAGCGTTTTACATAAAGACTCAAAAATGAAGCTTCGCACGCGCGGGTTTTAAAGCACAGTGGAGCTGAAGTGGTAGCGTTGCAAGGCCTCCCCACAAGGTGAACTCCGGAATCCACTGGATGCGAGAAGCACAGAACTGGTTGAATTGGCGGTGCTTGGGGGAGGCCTATGTAAAGTAGTGAACGTCTTTCGGCTGAAATTATGATGATGAAGTAGAATTACATCGGGTATTTGCATCTTGTGTCTTTTCTTCCATACTTTGGTTGGTACCTCATAAAACCAAAAGGTTTATACTAATTAGAGAATGTTAAGTATTTTACCTCTATATAAATTGTATTATAGAAAGCTACTTAACCCTTCGTGGAATACAATAATAATTATTATTACCACTTTTTTTTTTTTTTTTTTTTTTTGTCAAATGCTCACAGCCCGTAGTTCCACATTTAATAACTATTAGAAGTTAAAGTATGAAATTGCCGATTTGTACAGAAAAATTGAAATTAGTTTTAATTTAGGTACCTAACATATTTATTTAATCAAAATAATTACCATTATTATCTATACATTGCTGCCATCTAATAGGAAAGTCATTTATGCCTTTGCTGTAGAACTCCCGTAATCTTAATTCGACAAACTGTGTGAAAACATTTTGTACTGCCTCCTGAGAAGAAAACATTTTATTACGTAGAAAATTGTCCAAATCACGAAAAAAATGGTAGTCCGTTGGAGCAAGGTCTGTCGAATAAGGAGGATGACGAATGGTTTCTAATTGCAGTTCCTATAGAGTTGAAACAGTTTCTAGTGCTGTATGAGGTCTCGCGTTATCATGGAGCAATAATGGTGAAGATCGATTCATGAGTTGGGGCTGTTTCACTGCTAGTTTTGCTATCATAGTTCGGCACAGTAGACATATGCCGTTATAGCTTAACCAGATCGGAGAAAACTATAGTGAATAACACCATGCTGAGACCACCAAACAGTTATCATTTTTATTGGTAAGCTTTGCTTTAAGACACTGTTGCGGCGTTTGACCTGGGGTCAGCCATTTCATTTTTCGCTTACGGTTATCGTAAAGAATCCACTTTTCATCACATGTCACAATTCGATCCAATATTCCTTCATTTCTGTATCGATTCAAGTTTCAACAAGCGTTTCATTCTGCAGATCAGTCAAATCATGAGGCACCCATTGCTCATTTTATTTAATTGATTTTACGCAAATGAGTCAATATTGTTGGCAAGGTAACGTTAAACGATGCCGCTAATTCCTGGGTAGTTTGGCTCGGATCGGCTTACACCATCTCTTTCAATTCATTGTTATTCACCTGTGTGGGGGGCGGTTTTCCGCGTGGTTCGTTCTTCAAATCAAAGTTTCCATCATGAAAGCGTTTAAACCAAAATCGCATGGTGCGTTCATTAGCAGTCCCCTCTCCAAACGCAACATTGATATTGCGAGCTGTTTCTGCCGCGTTAGTTCCGCGTTGGAACTCGTATTTAAAAATAACTCGAATATTCGAAGTATCCATCTTTCTTGTCTTATCTGAATAAAAAAACGACTGAAAGTCAATAACCGAATGTTGCACATTTTTTTAAAGAAGAAATGTAATCAATTATCAGTTACCATGTAAAAAAAGTTTCACTCAAAAATCTAAAACCATGAAAGTTCTATGTCAATTCGAAGTACCTATTACAATCAATCGGGAATTTCATACTTTAACCCCTATTATTTTGACAGGTATAAAACAAATACAACCGCTATTAGATACTATCTAAGGTAAAGCAAAGGTACTCAATCACAATTTTAGCCCACCGCACCGCTTACAAAAAGAAATTTCAGATTGAATGAGCAAGTCGGAAACTGGGAATTTTACCTGAAAAAGTATAAATTGTTACAGCAAATCAATTATCACGCCTCCCCCGTAAGACCTTGGCCATTTATTTGTTTATATTCGGATAGCTTAAATATGCATCCGAATATCCGATCCCTACATAGGACCGTAAGAGGTGACATAAAGAATATGAATTAAAAATCTCGAGTAATACTTTTTAATTACTCGAGATTGAATTGATTTGATTGATTGAATTTTCACGTTGCTGCTTGTATAACTTTTTATATACAAGCAGCAACGTGAAAATTCTACAATACAATAAAAAATAATGACTTGTTGTTTATTAATAGAAAAGGAGTTCTTCCTCTTATCAGGCGCATTTAGAGGTTTTTTGTGACTATGATGCGAGAGGGACAAAAAGTAAGTTCAAAGGTCCCTTCAAGTTTTAATTAGTTTGTGAATTTATGTTATCTAGGCGTTTTGACTTTGAAATGTGAATAGCAGGCTCACAGCGTAAGGCTTCGGACACACTGCAAGGGGCACGCTTAGAGGCTCACCACTAAGCGTGCCCCATGGCATTTCAACCATTCAAATGCTTCGATTCATGGTGGACAACTGTTATCTCATGCCTGGTGATCTAAAGTGTGTTTGGAGACGTATATTTTCTTGTGGTAAAATCGCTTTCTCAGTTGTCTGGAAAATTGCTTATCACAGAAAGCCTTATCCTCAAATTTCCTTCACTTAATCTGTGTTTAATTCATTGTCTACTTCTTGCCACAATGTTTTTTTAATACACCTACATTTTTAGTATCGACATTGTAGAACGTAGGCCGGATAAAACGGTGCCCCTTTTGGGGATACAGCGGCGCTGTAGCGGCTTGTACAGCTACTGTAGAGCTTACTTATGGAGGCTATGCCGTTATTAAGAACCTCTACAGCCGTACACCGGCCTCTCACCGGCCGGTGTACGGCTTGTTATAGAGCTTGTGTGCTACTTGGGTAGATGGGAAAACCTGTAACCAAATACATCAAGAATCACGGGAGGTGCTATCTCGTACATGTTCACAGGCGCCGCAAACAACATTCGTTACATGCAGTACAAAACGAAATCCAATAAAGCCGGCCAATCACATGAAATGACAACCTAAAACAGGACATGACTTCGACAAAGAAATCATTTTTGGATGGACACGGCTGAAGATCGAGATAAGATTAAAAAGACTGCTAGCGAGATTTAAAAGAAACCTGAAACGGATAGCAGCGAAAACCTTAGACGAAGACATTGGAAACAGCAAAGAGCTCAACAGCAGATATGCACCAGTGAAGCTGGACAAAAAGACCCATCCATAGATAAATATCACCCGTCTCTCCCCTATTCCATTGCCTACTCAAGGATGCATCTCCAGTACGGCTCGCAAATCCCTCCTTACCCTAAATGCACGTCTTCCCTACCATTACCGCGCCCCCCGGTCTACTTCTTGATATGCAATGGCCTCTGTATCCCCATGAAGCATGAGGCTCCAGGGGCTAGTGCAAATCTCGGGGTTCATTCGATTTATCGAGTCTGGTTAAACCACGCTGGGACCGGTGCATTTCATTCATTCATTCAAGCCATGGGAGGGATTCCACAATGGTTCCCTTTTTTAAACAGAGGCTATTATCAATTCCTCCATTGCATCCCAGTGATCCAAGCAAATAACTGACTAGTTTCGCGTAGTAACCGATAGGCTACTCTACCGAAGCCCCAAGCATCCCACTGAGCGAGCGGTGGAGCCGCGCACATAAAATGCGCTGTATTGGTTCACTAGGATGAGTTCTCTAAGTAATCAACTACCCGCTTATAGTACCACTTACAGTGTGACCGAAGCCTACCACAGTTGTTTTCTGAATACGATGCCAGTTTAGCCCGGATTTACCTTCGGATGGTCATGGCAATTAAGCGAGATAATCCTTACTGATGTGCACTAATATACAAATAATAAAGATACACATGTAAACTGCTTCTTTCGGACTCAGTTTTAGTTTCTCCGGTTCCGTTGTTTATATATTTGTTACTGTCTTGTTCGTGCACCGTATTACGCTCGCTTTCGCATCGAAACCAAATTACATTCCGAATAGAATTGTGTTTCAGAATAACCCTGCTGGTTTAGTGAATAAAGGCCTTTAGTACACCCACAAATGATTATCTACCATCTCGATCTCTTTGATTTCGTTTCGTAGGTACTTCTTCTTTCGTGTCTTCACTAATTTATTTTAATTTTAAAGCAATTTTATTTTTTGAGAACTATAGTTAAAGCTATTTCATAAAAGAATTTTGTCTTTATAGGTTTCAATTTTGTTAAGTTAGTTTTAAGTATCATCTAAGTAGTAAGGTTCATAATAGGATAAACTTTTTACTAAAGTAAAACATTTTATTTTCCTTGAAAGGCTGACAATAATTATTGTAAACCTAGGTTTAAAAATAATTGCTTAAGAAAAGTATTCTTAAGCAATTATTTTTAAACCTAGGTTGTAGAATTTTAGTATAAAAAACGAAATTGAGCTGTAACCATTAAAGTTTCAGTCTATTTTATTTGTATATGGCAAAGCACACTTGACACTTGATCATGATTTTGTTCGGTTGCTACTCGTAATTAAGGCAGCTTCTTTAAAAACTAAATGTCATTCTCGTCTTCAAATAAATTTAGTTGTTTAGTGAATTAATATGTCAACGACGAACTTTTAGCGTCTAATTAGTGCTTTTCAAGCGACCATATATTGTAAAACAAGCTACTGTTAATATGATGCAGCATGGTAACACTGTAACTTGAAAAGATTGTAAATACCATTTACTTTTAAAAGAGTAACCGTGGAGTTTCTTGCCGGCTCTTCTCCATAGGAAACGACCAATTGGAACCGTGCACCTAGCTTCTGACGTTTCATAAGTGCCCTTGTAGGTTTATGTGAAATAAAATATTTTGAATTTGAATTTGAATGGTGATAATTCTTAAGCAACTAAATTTGTGATATGTCTACGCATTGCCAGCTTCTAATAAGTATATCAACTGCATCTGTAAAATAATTTGAACGTACTCTAATTTCATATAGTCAACTATGTTTTTATACGTTAGCATAAGTAATTGATGAGTGAATCTACTATAATTGAACATAAAATTACCTTATTGTTGTCATCAAATAATGGTAAATGAGAGCTCTAATTTCATGTAGTCACCGAAACATTTCTGCGAGCAACTTGGAAGTAGCTCTGTTGGTCACAGTTCTAACCTAACCTAACCTATTTCATCCAGTTCAATATGTCGAATCATACAATCTGCCTGTGACTAGATAATTAAACAATGGTGAAAACATTTCTGTCATGTCTAATTATTATCCGTGTTTTCGCGAAAATTCGAATGATCAAAATAATAATCCCACGTCATTAATACTGTAAACAAATACACGTGAACTCGTTGCTGCACCGAATAGAGCCCGCTCATTGGTGCAAATGGCCGGTCGCGCCCCACTCATTGCCAGCAAGCGTTAGAAATACTCCGGCGCTTGTATGGCTAAATTTCATGAAAAAAGAATATGATTTATTAATTTAGTTGTTGAATAAAAAAGTTTGATAGCTAATTTTGAGGCTGGAATTTGATTTTATTAGCATACAGATGTTGAATCTCTAAAATATATAAAGTAGCCAACTTACAACATTAGTCGCTGAGTTATCAATTCAGAAGTAAATATATTTATCGATAGCTCTGAGTCATATTTCGTAAATTGACGCTGCTTTTTTGATATTCTGTTGGAATAGTAAAGATGATGAATTTATATAATAGAAGCTGTTCTATTAACTCGTTGCCTACATACAAAAAAAGACGTTAGGTTGCAGGTGCTAAAGAAAACTTTTGTTGCTGCGCTCGTAATTTCCCTTTTTTTGTTCAAAGCAGCTTCGAATTAATGAAATTCTAAAATTATACCTTTTAAAATAAATAGGTTGCTTATTTGGCTATGTAACACCATCAAAAAAGGTTAGCAAATAATTTTGATTACTAGACTAATTTACATGAATATCACAAACGTCAGATGGCTCATTTGACCCCGCTAGGAGGGGTCAATTAAGCCACCCCACGGGACTAGTTGAGCCAGTAAAGAAGATTTAGTAGTAACAGTAGAAAATATTTTATAAATCTTTAATAAACATTCTTAGGTAACAATAGGAACATATTAGGACACCATAGAAACGTAAAAACTAGCTTGGCCTAATCACTGTCACAGTTGTCGCAAACATAAGCTGCACCACCAGCAGAGGTGCACTTAACATGTGCTCATTTGAGGCAATCGGTGCACTGCAGCCTCTCTTCGCCTGCAGGCCTCACACGCGACACTAACTCACTCTCGCGAGAGTAATTTTTGTCTATTTCAGTCACTATTCTAGTTTTCTGACAGCGCTTCCATACAAAATAGTCGACTCCTTCTGTCAAAATTGATGTTTTCTCGACAAACCCTAACATAGCACCTTAGTTATCTCGAATTTTGACATTCAACACGAGATAATCTCCGATTCTTCTGTCATTTAGTCGTACATATTTACTCGTCCTCGATTTTGATGACGAGAAGAGCAGACAAAATTATGATACAAAAAAAAAACTCCAAAATAACATGGCAGTTTCTTAATTGTACTTATTTTAGTTATCATTTTATTTTACAATATATTAATAATGAAAATACTTAGTTTCAAACTACTATTTATACTGGAACGACATGTTTTATATGGAACTAGCTTTTGCCCGCGGCTTCGCCCGCGTGGATGTCGAAAAATATCCGACGGGAACGTACAATCGGGATTAAAAAATAACCTATAGGTTAATCCAGGTTATAAACTATCTGTGTGCCAAATATCATCTAAATCCGCTCATCCGTGTTTGTGCAAGCCGGAACATACATACAAACAAACAGACCAAAAATTCTAAAAACTATACAGGGTGTTTGGCGCATGGACCGACACAATTTTTTCAGGGATTTGGGAGGTCATTAGCTAGGTTCTAGCTAAGTTCAAAATAGCTTTTAGTTTTTTTTATAATTAATTTAGAAGTTGTAAAATTTCATTCATTAAATAAAAAAATTAACTTTGGAAGCTTGTAAGGAATTTTCTTGAAACCAGTTGTATAAAACAAAGATGTTTTTAGATTTAAAGGACTTTGGAGAATGCAACAAAATTTGTTTTGTGCCACTACACCCACAAACAAAAAAGTTATTTCAAATTAAAGGACACATTTTAGGAATTTTTTTCATTTTAAAAAAATAATCATATGTAACCAACCGTGACATTTGGGACAAAGGGTGTATGGGTAGAACCTAGCTAATGACCTCCCAAATCCCTGAAAAAATTGTGTCGGTCCATGCGCCAAACACCCTGTATATTCAACATCAGACTCGAATATTCAATGTAATATTTGACTTCGTTACTATTTTATTTTACGTCGTCTGCGTAGAGTATAAATTATTTTTTTCTAGATAATTATGAATTAGGTATTATAACAATAACAATAGACCTTTCTTCATGGCTAATTGTCCTCTACTACGTGTGATATTTGAGGAATACTGTAAAGAAATACCTGCTGTAAAGGACCGGTATCTACCTAAATCCTTCACAGTATTTCTCTATATACGATGTTTTTCACTAATTCGGAAGCGGGCACTAAAACAACCAGGCTAGTTGGAGAGCTAGCACGTGAGCAAGCCACATAAAATTGGCCGTGGGAGAAACAGTCTTGCCGCAAATCAACTCCAGCAAATTTTTGAGTTTGTCCCTGTGACTTATTAATAGTCATCGCGAAACAAACCTTGACTGGGAACTGCAATCTTTTAAATTCAAACGGAAGGTCATTTGGTATCAATGGTATACGCGGCACGAATACTGTTTCTCCTCTGGCAGATCCAGTTAGTATTTTCGCCTCAATAACATTGCGGCGGAGAGCTGTTACTTGGAGTCTAGTTCCATTGCACAATTTTGGAGGATGTAAATTTCGGAGTAACATGACAGGAGCACCTACACGCAACATAAGTCTGTGACACGGAAGACCCGGCGGAATAAGAGAGTTTAAAAATTCTACAGGATAATTAACCGACTCGTCCATATCGACCATGGTGTCAACAGAATTGTAAATCATTTCTTCGCCTTCGGATGTATTTATCAACATTTCGTTGATCGCAGCGGCTTGGTCGTTTTTGGGAGTCAAAATGGCTCTCTCGCATAACCACACCATCGGTTTGCCTTTAATATTTTTAATATCAGGATAAATTTTATCTACAAGTCCCTCAACTGTTGATACCACAGTACATAATTCGTATGGTATTTGTATCAACCCATCTATTTGTGGAAAGTTTCCGTTTCCGATTTGAAGAAGAAGATCTGCAAATCTGCCGGCAGAAACTTCACCTCTGAGATGTACTCTCATGTTTCGAGTAAGTTTTAGAACTTTAATTGAAGGCCATAAGAAAGATCTTTTGATGCATGCTTTGATCTCATCTGCGCGCGTACCTTTAGGCACTACCGGTAAAGTCTGTCGAAAATCTCCTGCCAGCAACACCGTCATACCACCCATTATGTTTTTATTATTTCGTATGTCCTGCAAACTCCTATTCAAGGCTTCAACTCCTCTTTTGTGCGCCATCGTTATTTCATCCCATACTATTAGTTTAGTATTTTTAAGCACTTCGGCAAGATTGCTTTGCTTTGGTATATTGCATAAGGGTGTCTCTACATTTGTAAGATTTAGAGGTAGTTTTAAGGCAGCGTGTGCAGTTCTACCTCCTTCTAATAATGTAGCAGCAATCCCAGACGACGCTACAGCTAAAGCTATGTCTCGAGTGCTTCTTACTTTTGCCAAGAGCAAGTTTAAAAGATAAGTCTTACCTGTGCCACCAGGGGCGTCCAGAAAGAAAATTTTTCCTTCACTTACTTCTACACTTGTCATGACTTGGTTATATACAGACGTTTGCTCGGCAGTCAACGATGGCGTATTATTATTTACAAAACTTTCCAAAGCTACTGTATCAAAATTAGTTTCTCTCATATACTCCCTATTACCGGCAACTTGTGGCTTGGTTGGTTTTGGCAAACCGTACATATCTATCGATTTTCCACCTAATGTTAACACTGCTTCTTCAATATCAGATAGACATTCATTTAAAATTTGGTCTTTGAAATTCTCTACATTGTCTCCGATCTCTTTTTGCAGCCTGTGCTTAAAATCTTCAGACAAATAGTCTTTGAAGTCTTCCCAAAGAGCTATTGGGTCTGATATTTGACAAAAGACTAACATAATTGTGAACAGTTCTCGCATTTTTGCTGCTGACTGACAAAGCGCGGCCTCCTCCAACGTCGCATGCCAGTGTAGGTCATCTTCAAGCAAACCTAACATTTTGCAAGCAGCTTGGAAAGTAGGCTGCAACACACCATTCACAGTTTTTAGTGCTTCAAATGAAGTTGGGCCCCGCACTTCATGTAGCAGTAAACGCAGATGATAGCACTCCGTATTGGGGTGAACAGTATAGACTCTACCTAAGGCGTGTTCCTTCATCACACCAGGCCAACCATCAACTGTTACTCCTCTTTTTCGTCTTACAAAATTACTCTTATTCCATATGTAATATGCGGGTACCTCAGAATAAAGTAGTATTTTAGCAAAGTTATCTGATTGACATAGTTCGAAAAAAGCTAAAAGCGTCGTTTTTGGTGGATTAGCTATTTTGTCAGCGAGATTATTTGAGTTGAAGTAAACTCTCTGACCGTTTTCCAAATGAATTGCTAAATGAACCACTGTGGGGAAACGCTCACGTATGGAAAACCCAAGAATTCGCCACACTGCTTCTGAGCTACTTATGTACCTTCCGCTCTCATAAATCTTCACCTCATCTTTTTCATTTTCTAGTGCAAATGTAGCCTGGTCCGATCCTTTATTAACATACTTGCATACATATTTTATTGATTTCACAGAGTTGCAATACTCAACGTTTATATGTGCGTTAAAAGTTTTTAATAGTATAGGGTTAAAAGGAACTACCCAACGGTTATCTAGATCCACACCATGAATATTAACGGTAAAACCGCCTTCGCTAGGGGATCGTCTCCGATACTGTGGATAGCCATCATCACCTGTTTGTGTTTCCCTCAATAGAGGTCGGGGATATCTTTTAGTGCAGCTCTTGTTCTTCATACAAGGAGATTTATGATTAAAGCTTCCACAAGGGCCATGAATCATGTTCGACTTTACTATTTCGTAAAGTTTTTGGTCAAGTGCAGGGTCAGGTATTTCAGCGCAGATTACTTTGTCGATAGAGTCTGGCTTTATGCTACTTTTCAGCCATAGAAGAATGTGGACATGTGGAAGACCACGTTTTTGCCACTCAACCGAATACATGTAGCAACGAATTTCTCCAAATATTTGTCCTTTAATCAATAAATTAATCAGTTTTTTAACTTTTATATGAAACACTCGAGCAATTATATCGTGACGATCACAAGACTTTTGTCCAGGAAGTAAAACTTTGGTAATGTCGTCCCAGCGAGGGTTGCATGTAAACGTCACAAAGAGATCAGGGCGACCGTAGTTGCGTACATATGTCATCGCATCCTGGGTACGCTCGTGCATGTACCTCGGACCACCAGTGAAAGAGGACGGTAGTACTACCATTTGCCCCAATTGATTGGCATCAGCATCTTGTCGTCTAACTGCATCCTTAAGATGTACGTAATTATCTGCACGTAACTTTGCCTGATTATGTCGTATATAATTGAGTCTCTCAGTTTCTATTTTAGCGTATTGATCTACTAAATACTGACTAAAAAGAGCGATAAAACGCGGGAGAATGTTATCTTCACCGTCTCTTATCATTATACGGAAGGAATAGAAACTGGCTGCCGAAACCATTTTTTTTAGAGGCAATTTAGTTTTGGGATCATGTTGAGGCAAGTTGACAGAATAACCATCATCGCCATAACAAAATATTATGGGATATTGCAAGGCATCGTATGACCGATGCAGTTCACTTATCCGACGTAAAGAAGTACTACGGCTTTCCAATATAATGTCCCGTTTCTCAAATTGCTGATCAACCATCACCAAAGCAACTTCGTTGGTCGTTGGGGCGTTAAAACGTCCTCTATGACCTTCAAGTGGTTTCTTGTCGGCATGAATGACTACTTTAAACGATTCACAGGTGGGGGGAATTTTATCAATGGTGCTTTTGAGGTCTTTAATGTAAGGGTTAACATCATGAAGCATTTTTTTGTAACTGTTTAACCAAACTTGGTTTCAATCCTTGATAATTTGAGCACCTTAGACTTACTTCTCTATCGTCTTCTCCAACGAAATAAATCTGCAAGAATTTAGCTTTCTCACCTGGTTCCGGTAAAATGCTTCCAACCAAATGATAGACCTGACCCTGTACTTTAAATGTTGGCATAAAGCCATCCTCCACCACCTGTTTTGCACCAAAAGATGTCATCTGGAAACAATTGTTGTATTTACGAATATTACTCATAAAATGCTTATGGTCAGGGTGCAGATCCATTACCAAACTGTATAGAGGATCAGGAAGACTATGTAATGCTTCGAGTTGCACCTTTCCACTGCCACAACACATTCCAAGAGTCTCGTCCTTCCATTTGAGTGCATTGCAACACTGACACTTATTATTCATATTGCCTATACTCACCATAGAATCGTTGTCGTAAGCCATTCCTGGATTGTAAGACATACCTGAAAGGTACTTTGAAATCCAGGGACTTGCAGTTGCCTTCGTGTTGTATTGTGACTGAGCCGCTCTATGTACTTCAGGATGTGCCTGCTGGTAATTAGCAGCAGCTCGCCTGTGCACTTCAGGATGTGCCTGCTGATAATTAGCAGCATCTTGCCTGTGCACTTCTGAGTTTTTTTTTATATATTTGGATGCCGCTTTCCGATAAGGTATACGGTTACTTTTTGAATACTTTTTTTGGGCCTGTTTTAGTTGATTTTTTCTCGTTGCTGCTGTATATCTAGCTCTACGCTTCTTATTTTTCTTTTGAGGTATCGAGCAAGTCGACTGATAAATATATACATCAACTGGCTGTTTGGAAGCAAAGTCGGTAGAAAGATCTGAATCAGTTGATGACACAGATATTTTATCGACTACTTCAACACGTCTGGAAGTAATTTTCTTAGCCTTTACAGAGATTGGATTGAGTTTAGAATTTATTTCAACTTCAGAAAATTGTTCCTCATCTGAAACATAAGCTTCAAAATGGCCACCAGATAGATCGCCTGAAAAGCGAAGGCGCTTAACTGGACAACCTTCAGCACCAACCTTTACATATAACTTGCAATTGCGGTAAACCTCAAAAATAAAATTATATATTCTGCCTGCTGCTGTCAACTCGCATAATGTGCCGTAAGTTGAAGACAGAATCATATCAGCATAGTATTCGTCTGATGTAGTGTAGTTATCACCACATCCATTTTCAGAAAGACCAGAAAACTCATCCCAGTTTTGCTTTACGTGATCAACAATTTGTTCACGTATTTCGAATGCCATTTCTTCATTTCCGTGCATCAAAAAAGAAAGAGACCTAAAAAGGCAAGCTCCGTCCCCTATGATCGGTACAACAAACTTTAGTACCATCTGCCCATCAATATTTATAATTTCAACAACCATATTTACAACCAATTTCCTTAGTCTTAAATAAAGTAAAAAAATAAATTAAAATCTAAAAATAATATTCTTCAAATTTAAAATTTAGAAACAAAGACTAAAAAAATAAACTAATGAAAAAAATCTAAAACAAATATCCTTCAAATTTAAAATCTATATACAAAGACTATTACAATATTACACCTCCCTAAAAAAAAACTATCCTATTATTAAAATATTATAATTGATACAAAAAGCAGATCTTGATAATTAGTAAATAAATTGCTACCACTTTCTCTGATAAGATTACTTAACCGGATGAAAATCGTACTGTAGGTACGAAGCACTGGGGTACTTATACAATGCGCGGTAACGAAACCATAGCGACTTCTATTTTTTCCACTACCGCCATCTATCGAGCTTCCGAGCAACTTTCTTTCTGTCTGTTGGTCTGAAAGTATGACGCAAAAACTACCGGATCGATTTTGTTCAAATTTTGCATAGATGTTCCCTATAAGTGTGGTCAGTCTGTAGGGTACTTATTATCACGCTATTTGCTATGAGTGATGAGCAGAATTGCATTCTGTTCGTATCCTAACTATCCTAATCTATTTATATCTATATTGATTCGCCCGGAGAAGGGGGTGGAGGGGGTTATCCGGGAGAGGGGCCCGTGGCTAAATAAAAAGAGCCGCACTGGTCGATCGATCAGGTTAAGCTACGCTTGTCGCGGTTGGTCTATGGATGGGTGACCATCTTTAGATACAGAGACCCGTCCGTGCCTCGGAAAGTATGTTAAGCTGTTGGTCCCGGCTGTCATTCGTGGATCTTTGACAGTCGTTACGGGAAGTCACAAGCCCGAAAGTCTGACAACCATTTTTACCAAGGGGTACCGTATTACCTAATAACTGCTGCGTTGTGGAGGTCAGATAGGCAGTCGCTCCATGTAAAATACTGTAATGTTAGAAACAGTACACGTGTACTTATAAATATTATTTTACTTGAATACAAAATTTTGCGAATGAACAACTTCAATACAAAACTTCATACCCCTTTCAGACCCTTGTGGGTTGAAATTTAAAAAAAAAACAAATATTTAGGTTGTGTTAGTTTCCAACCATAAGCCGAAATATTAGTGATTTTAAATTAAAAAATAAAGAACTTTAATTAAAAACAAAATTTCATCCCCCTTTTCACCCCCTTAAGGGTTGAAATTCTAACAACACCGTTGCGTTAGATAGTAGTGATTTTTCTTCTAAAATGAAGGATTTTCAACTTTATCCCCCGTTTTAACCCTTCGGGGGTAGAATTATCAAAAACGTTGAGATACGTATTGATTAATTTTCAATCGTCAGTCTAAAATCAAAATTTGAAGATCCTAACTTCAAAACTGACGGACTTTCATACAAACTTCCATCCCCTATTTTTCCCCTTTAGGGGTGGAATTCCCAAAAATCCTTTCTTAGTGGATACTTACTCTTCACAAAGAACACACCCTCCAAGTTTCATGTCTCTAGGACCAGCGGTTTGGGCTGTGTGTTGATATATCAACAGTCAGTCAGTTTCTCCTTTTATACATATAGATTGTTCGTTTTTTGTATGGAAAATAAAAAAATATTACCTACATGTTGAGTATTAGGGGTTTATGGGTTTTATAAAGGGGGTCGAAATGTTCATTATTTTTGCGATAGGACACCATTTTCGAGATTTAAGCAAAAGAAAAGAAAAAAAAAAGAGTTTTGTTTTTGCACCGTCGAGGTGTTGGTGTGAATTTTAATTAATGACAATGAATTTCCACCTGTTTTATCGCGATTAAATACTTAGACAATCAAAATTCTAGGTGAAGAACGTAAAATTCTGAATAGCAAAATTGCTATTTTCACTAAATGAATAGCTCAATGCCGTCAAACTAAAATATACTTAGTTAAGTTGTGTGTGACACTTTAGTCATTTCAAAATGGAAAATCGTCGGTTGACAGGAATAATCTAAATTTTGGTGATTTTTAGTCTAGTTTAGAGGCATTTGTGACAAGAGAATCAGCACCATTGAATTAATGAAACGGAATCTCAAGCCGATGTTGCTATCATAAAAATATTTTGTTTTTAATAACTTGCAACATTGGTTTCTCATCGCGAGATATAGAAGTGTCAAAGTGCCTTTTTCGAGTTAACTCATCGTTTACGGTCATGTTACCGATTAGAAAGACGTCAGAATCGTAGACAAATTTTGATAAAACGAGAAAAAGAGCTTTCTCGCGCTTGTCATGTTAGCCCTGCTGGAAAGCTGAGGAGAATACAATTTATTTATGAAATATGCTAGCACAACAAAACATCAACCTGCAACAGTAACTGTGGTCATGCTCAAGGGAGGAAGAAGAAGAAGGGGTAATTTTAGCCAAAACAAACGGGGTCTCCGTTTGTTTTAGCTAAAATTACCCCTTCTCCATTTTATTACCAATTGGACCGAGAAACTTTAAGACTATTAAATAATATTACATTATTTTTGATTCTGTAAAATTAAAATACAGTTAAGTACTTGATTGCCGTAACACAACAAACGTGGGCTGGATACCAAAAGTTCCGATGAACTGCTTTTTTTACTTTTGGCGCGAAAATAGAGGAAACTTACGCGCACACTCAAACCGAATTAGCCGGCTATAGATAGTGCAATCCACGACAACGCGCCCCTCTTCGCTCCGTTCCGCACTAAAATACAGCTTACAGTACAGTAATCGCGGAGTGGGGCGCGTGGTCGTGGAGTGAGCCGCCGCATAGGACAGCCGAGCCGCATACCTCTGCCGCTTTGTGTGGCATCCCTCTCTTGTATCTAACCCACACTGTCTGTGTACTCTAGTGTGGGTGGCGCAAAAGTCCCCACGGCTTATAAGACCCCTTCTGCCCTAATGTGTACATTTATTTCTATAAAATAAGTTATTTAAAACAGAAAGTTATTCAGTCGGATGGTTTGTGTATTCGTATTAAATTATTCGGAATGCGATTGTCCGACTGACCTCCATTATCAGACTGTAAACTTAGTGTATGGGGATCAAGTTATTCCTACACGTTGAGGCAACGATTCCCCTTAAGTTTTCCTCGAATAATTTCCCTCTTATAGATAGCATTTTAGGTACCACAAAAATAGGGACAAAAGCGACAGCCTTTTGTACCTACTTTTGTAGTTGAAGCTACACGTGTGTAAAATATTACAAGCTTCAGTTGTTAGACAAGTGTGAAATGGAATAAAATGGTGAATTTATTCCTTACAAAAAAGATTTGGTTTTGTGATTTGGTGTCACATAATTAAAAAAAAATACTAATACTTATCCATTTATATTAGTTAATTTTTAATTACGTGTATGTATTTCTTATTACTCGACTACGGCAAAGTCAAAAGAAAGGGTTATGATTTTAATATTGCATGTTTTTACAGGCATGAGGAACAGGGTGTAAGGTTACCCTCATCCTCTATAGAAAAGGGAGGATCGGAGACGGGTTTGCCCAACGATTGAGGTCGGTTAGTCTTGTATATGTCGTTACGTTTACTAATTGCGCGATGCACAATTTGTGTGACGTCAGGATTTTGTGTGACGTCAGGTCTTTGATGCGTAGTTCGCATGCAGGCCATGTAGGTAGATGCCGGCTACATGTTTGTATTTACGTGTGTTTCATCGTTGCGCCTAAACAACTGAACCGATTTTGATGAATGAGGTATCAATCGATTTGTAAAAATGGTCCGGGTGACCTAAGCTGCATACATTTAACCTAAATTTAAAAGGAGCACTTTACACGTAAATTACTGAACCCGAAAAAAAGGTATCGAAAGAAAGGTCTTGACGAGCACATTACAAATATGTATATAAATCATATTTTCTAGAAAGGGTGCCAGGAACACCTACAAAGTTATAATGGCATGTCACGACGGCTTTACCCTGACCATTTTTGTACTTATGTCTGATTTATATCTGAAATATTTTCTTGTTGCGTACTTTTTAGATCACTTTTATTTTTCCGCTGTCGAGCTACAGTTTTTTAAACTTATTTTTTTAAATTTTTATAACCTTCTTCATAAATTAAGTTAAGACGAAGAAGCTTCCAAAGTTATCTTCGGAAAACTACAAATCAAAACTTTTTAATGTTACAAGTTTTACCATTTAGCTTAAAGCTAATTAAGATATCTATCTTATTACGTAATTAGCCAAGTAATTAGATTCCTTAATCCCAACTTAAGACTTCATAGGATAACTATTCTAGCGACCTAAGTTTGTAGCGTTGAAACATTCACAGATAAACGAAAACAAATCCTCAAGTTTGAGATAATTAAATATGTACGAGTAGTTGGCTTTTCTCAAGCGCTGTTGATTAAAATTTAAAACTAGAAACTACAATAAACTGCATTACTTAAAACTTCCATAGAAATATCAGCACCTTGAAATTTTCGTTAACTTATTTGCACGAAGAACGGAGTATAAATTCATATAAATTATTTCGTCGACAAGAAATTTGCGCGAATAGGAGCTCGTCCATAAAGGTCAACGCACACTTACCTATAAGCACTGCACGAGATCAACATCACCTCAACTCGACCCGTTCAGGATTATTTCAATCAAACTCCATACTTCTCTAACTCCATCGGATACTTAAGTATCGTAACAGCATTGTTTCGGTTCGGGATCAGCTAGTAAACAGCAGAAACCGAGCTTATAACAGTGGCGGGCCGCCAACCCGCTTTAGGTCAACGAACACGTATAAGGTAGGACATTCACGATTGACGTAAAACCATTATATTAGTAAGTCATTGAAATCTAACTCTTTCTCGATAAGGTAAGTTAAGGTAAGGAGAGGTATAATTCGGCCGGTGCTCGACACTTGGCTCGGGAGGAGGCACGGCTCCCTGTCGTTTCGGGTGACGCATGTGCTCTCGGGGCATGGTTGCTTCGGGAAGTACCTGTGTCGCATAAACAGGGAGCCGGGCGCCCGGTGTCACCACTGCGTCGACTGTCGGGAGGACATGGCGCGGCATACGCTGGCAGAGTGTGCCGCTTGGGAGGAGCCGCGCCGTACCCTCGTATCTGGAGTAGGCAGTGACCTTTCGCTGCCGGCCGTCGTGAATTTTCATGGCCGGCAGCGAGGAGTCCTGGGACGCGGTGGTTTCCTTCTGCGAGACAGTCATCTCGCAGAAGGAGGCTGCGGAAAGTGAGCGGGAGATTGCTTCCACTAACCCGATCCGCAGCAGACGCACCGGGCGTCGGTGGAGGGCGGATAACGCCCTCTTCCAGCCCCCCTAAATGGGTCCAGGGGCGACGGATCTGGGGAAATCCATCGCCCCCTACTCCTTAGGACCCGAGATGGCGGCGCGTAGTGTTCCACGCGCGCCTCTCTATGATGTAAGGGGGGAGTTTAACACCTCACTCCCCCCAAACTCGAGGTGGCCCGCAGAGGCGGGCCGGCACCAGCCGAGGGTCGCGGAAGTATCTGCGTTCCCGCGACGCCCGACATAGGTGTGAGATGGAACACCGGGGTGGTTTTTAGTCAGTACGAGTCTGACAGACCCCTCCGCCCGCCCCAGGGCGGAGGACATCCATGAGGATTATCCACCCCGAGACCAAAAAAAAAAAAAAAAAATGGTGAGGTATAATTAGAAGTTAAGTAAGTTTTATCAAACTCACGGTAATCATTCTACTTTATATTGCATGGCAATGAGATAAGTAAGAGATACTTTGCAATGACTTACTGATATTTTTACATCAGTCAAATTTGACCGTGAATGTTATTTATAATTTATTTAACTATTTATGTACACACATATTTAAATAGACAAGATGAAAAGAACATAAAAATAAGTATAAAGGTGACGCTTATTTCTAAAGAAATCTCTTCCAGCATACCTGCGATAGGACAGAGGGTAAAAAGAGATATAGACACCGTGTGTAAGAGTAGAGAGAAAGTAAAATACATAAAATCAAAACACTTCATAAAATAAAACAAATTATATGAGAATATACTTACTAACATACAATCATACATACTTTTAAAATAAATAAAATACAAAATAAATACCTACGCAACTATGAGGGAGTTGAAAATAGTGTTATTTCAGTCTTCTTTTAAATACTGCAACAGTTTGTAATAGTACCTACTGTGTTTTTAATGTTGTACTTAACGCCACTCTCTTACGGTGAGCCGTCACCTCGCTCATGTAAGCGGGGAGACCGTGACGCTTCGGAGCATCTGAGCCAATCCCATTAAGTGCTTAAGTTGCGTTCAAGCCTGGTTGACGACGAACCGATAAGGTGAGGTGATGCCAATCCCGAGCAGTGCTTATACGTGTGAGTTTTCCTTTACTCGGTGCATAACAAACAGACGCTATAAAACGAAACTGCATTCATTCGACTGCCTTTTGTACAACATTGGCGTCAATGCAGTGCATGCACGGTGCAAAGTTTCCGTGCCATTGAATATGATATAGTTTATTTCAGTACGGTTTCTCGTTTTGGTCTCATAAATATTATGTTCGTATAAAGCTGGGAACAAATATTATGTTGAAACATTTCTCTATACATTTTAACGTAGTACCTAATAAAAGTAACTACATAGAAAATGGTTTTTAGGGTTCCGTAGTCAACAAGGCACCCTTATAGTTTCGCCATGTTTGTCATGTTTGTCTTAGTACTAGAAAGCTGTAATTTGGCATATTAATCACGCCGACAAAGTGGTATAATAAATAATATATTTTTTAGAGTACCTCCCCTACACGTAAAGAGTTAATATGTTTTTATTTTGTCTATGCCATGGTGTGGTTTCGTTGGAAATGTCGTTCAAAAATATTGTGTGTGAAAACCATTTTTGGATTCAGGGATCCGTTTGCGAAACATTAAGCTTTAAAGTGCTAATTTTGGTTCTAGGTTCTAGATAATTATGTGGAAAAATTCACAGCAGTAGTATATATATAACGAAATTAAAAGGAGAACTTTCACAGCTAAGTAAGCTCTACAACAAGTAATAATCGACCAACTTACATTTGCAGTTGAAAAAACATATTCTCCCATACATTTCGTATGGGAGAACATGTTATTCAACTACAAAGTTAAGTTTGTTTTTGGGATAAATTCACCCCAGCTACAGAACCCTTCATTGTGCGTGGTCCGACACGCACTTGGTTAGTTCCTGTGTTTGCGAACTGAGTATGCAAAATCTTGCTCCGTTGTCTTGATATTGTGTTTCTTAAGAGGGTACCTACATTCTGAAAGTTGGCGAAATCTCAAATAGCTGACAAATATTTCACTGTTATTAATTTATCAAATGCAATTATGAAATATCGCTGCAGTGCACTAAAATAGTGATTATGAATCAAACAGCGACATATTTGGCAGCTATTTGCGACGGTCACTACTTTCTGAAAGCACGTTCTTAAATTAAAAAAAAAATAAAGCTAAACACTAAAACTCAAAAAGGAAAACACCAACTAAAAAGCATGAAAAGACAACGATGTCTATTTCTTTCGGTTTTCGTAAAAACACGGCATTACAGACTAAGTCATGTAATTATGGCATAAATCGTACCGATTACGTGTGACTCCGGTTACACGAAAATCGAAGTTGATGTCTTAACCTTTTTAGTTGGCGTTTGTCAAAATACGACTGTAGTTTAAGTTTTATGAGGGAACAAATGAACATACATAGGCACATACATAGACTGTTTAAATCGGTATGATTTAAACAGGCTATGTAGCTAGATTTTAGTCAAAATCAAATAATTTATTTCAATTAGGGACAAAAAATGCACATTTGAACGTCAAAATTAAAAAAAAAAAAAGATTCTTGTCGCCCCTTCCAAAAGGTAGTTATCGTATAGAGAAGAATGGGAAAGAAAGTCCACCGTTACTCTTTTAAAATGTTTTCACAATATCTTTTATACACTGATTATATAATTATATGTGAAGACGATACACCTAGAATAAGATTACAATACCACGATAGGTAAAAAGAATGAAAAATGAAGCAATGACATAAATTAATTATGTGATAGATGCATGGTGCTCACATATTTACAAACATTGTAAAAATGTACGATATTCCTAACATTTTAACAAGTAATACTAGTAATAGGTAAGTCAGTGTGTGAGTTTTAGCTTTTCGTAGTCGGGTATTGGGTAAATAGAGTACATACCAACATAAAACGCCGCGCTAGCTGTGAAAGATTTTACTGGAAAGCTTTCTTGACGGCGCTGCATTGACTGAAAAGAAGTTCGAAGTTGCTGCTATACAGCCAGCTGATACACATTTACACATCAATAGCGTAATATAAACGCTACAGGGCAAATCGACCGTATGATGCTGCATTCCCACGAAGGACCTTTGTTTAAATTGAATCAACTTTTAAAAGAAGAGCGCTTTGTCATTTAGATGCGAAGTTTACGTGGTTTTTAATTCTTCTTAAAATGCGGGATGTTCTTTTAGGGTTCCGTACTCGAAGGGTGTCAAACCTATTACTAACTCCGCTGTCCGTCCGTCTGAACTTCCGTCTGTCTGTCAGCTGGCTGCATCTCATTATATTGCCGCTATAACAACAAATAATAAAAATTAAATAAAGTTAAAAACTAAAGCAAATACAACAAACTTTTGATTTTGAAAAAAAAAACCTGACCCTGGCAAGTGGGGTGTCATGGTCTTAGAGCTCATCGAGTACAGTAATATAGTTTTGGTAATATTTTTTCTTCAAAAATTAATAAATTGGGGGCCGGGGAAAAGTTGTTAGTTTTAGACCATTTTTGTACGAGCTCTAAGTATCGCAACAACTTAACAAGTTAGAAATTGGAAAATTCTGTATATCATTAACATGTACCGTATTTAATTTTAATCGAAAAATATTAAAGACGCCGATTATTCATAAGCTATTTTATTTAAATATGGGCGGTTTTTTGCATCTACAAAAAAAAACTACGGGTTGGAGTGCCGGCAGAAGTGAAAACTTGAATATTAACGTTGTGCATTTTTGATATTTTAGAATGGTAAGGGAATAATTTTGCACGAATTGCTTTAATTATCAGTATAAAAGTACTATCATTTATGTGGTAAAATACAATATTCATTTATTGCGTTATCGTACACAAACATGACAATTTATATTACATTAAAAATTTAACACTTCAGAGCTATTACAATTATTTTACATTCAAAAGTTTATCTCTCAGAAAAATCATGAATGCGCGTGGCACGCTGTAACACAAACACACACGAACATTCGCGCAAGCGCCCTGCGCCGCCTAAACGAAACAGCAGGCGCAGGCATACATTTTCGCCGCACGGTAGAAAGAGAGGGCGATACTTCCTCTCCTACGAAGCGCCGGCGGCGGTCTACTCTCCTCGTGACCTGATCGAAAAGTCTTACGAATTTTCGATCAGGTCACGAGTCCTCACGCGAGTTTAACATTTTTTACCCATCACAAAAAAAGTGCACAACGCCAATAAAGAAGTTTTCACTTCAATAACTTTGTAATTCACAGTATCATTATGAAATATTAATTTCTCTTTGTGATTTTTGAATTCTAAGATGAAAAATATTCTTCGATTAGTAATTTCATTTATTTGCTGAATATTGTGAGGTGAGGTAGAAACCCTTCCTGTGCGAGTCCGGCTCGTTCTTATAAGAATATCTATGACGTCATAGATATTCTTATAAGATACACAGGCAGTTTGAAGTTCGAAAGTCTAATAACTAGTATAGTTTTATAAATTTTATAAATGTTGATATTACCCAGTTGTGGACGTCAGACGGCCGTCGCTTCACGTAGGAATGTTTTTTTAAAAAACAACATATATTTCTGGATTGTGTTTATTTTAGTTTGTGATCTTATTGTGCGAGTCACAATAAGTAGTTTTTCTTTCTTTCTATATAAAATATTAGTATTCAACCATAGCTAATCAGACTAAGGAGGAGCTCATGGCTAAGTAATAACTGCCGCACGGGTCGATCCATTAGGTTAAGCTACGCTTGCCGGGGTTGGTCTGTGGATGGGTGACCATCTTTCCATACCGAGACTCCTCCGTGCCTCGGAAAGTACGTTAAGCCGTTGGTCCCGGCTGTCATTCATGGATCTTTGACAGACGTTATGGGTCGTCAGAAGCCCGAAAATCTGACAACCAGTCTTACCAAGGGGTATCGTATTAACCAGTTTCTGGGTTGTGGAGGTCAGATAGGCAGTCGCTCCATGTAAAATACTGGTATTCAGCTGCATCCGGTTAGACTGGAAACCGACCCCAATATAGTTGGGAAAAGGCTAGGCAGGCAGGCAGGCATAGCTAATCAGACTGGAATCCGAGTCCAACCGAGTATAGAGACTAACCTACCTACTTATACTAGGGATCACCAATTAGTTTCAATTCTATTTAAAAAATTATATGACTGTCGCGATCCGTTCGGAAGGCTACTAGGTTCAGGATGGAACCAGTCGGTTAGCTTTCAAGTTGAAGGCACGTGAACATATTCGTGAAAAGTTGGCAGAATCTTTGCAGCGCTGATTTGCTGGATTGGTTTTCTCCTCTACCTATCGTTATTTCTCCTGACAAAGTTCATTCGGTTTATATGTATGTATCTATGTATTAGTAGGTATTAATTTTCAAGTTATCTATCAGTTATGTTGCACCTGCCATGTTTTGTCTCTGCACCACCCTAAGGTTGACTGGTAGAAAATGTCGCAGGCATTAAGTCCGCCTTCGTACAGTATTGTTTTACCTGTTCATAAAGTTTTAATAAATAATAAATAAATATAAGCAACCAAAATTAAAAGATGTTCAAGGATCTTCCATGGTTTTGTGTTTTCTTGGATTTCCCGAAAGCAGCTTTGCAGCTTCACGCGGCTTGCATCTCGCGTCGTCCGTTTTTGTGTCAATGGTAGAAAAATATAAAGAGTGGGCACAAAGTAGGTCGGGGGACCGGATCCGGACCGCGGTTAGCCATTTGCTGACTCTGCAGGAGTCAGCAAATAGCTAGAGGGATCAACCATAACAATACGAGTAGTATATTATTGGGCATTCTATACCACTGTCGGCAAGTCGCGAGGCGAGTGCGCCTCGCTCCGGACAGTGGTATAGAATGCCCAATAATCGATAATCGACTCGACTCTCTACTCGACCGTCGATCGTGCGAGTACGATCGGGCTAGTTCAGGACAGTAGTGTGACCTATACCACTGTCGGCAAGTCGCGAAGCGAGTGCGCTTCGCTCCGGACTGCAGTGGTATAGAATGCCCAATAATCGATAATCGACTCGACTTTTTACTCGACCGTCGATCGTGCGAGTACGATCAGGCTAGTTCAGGACAGTAGTGTGACTTACATAATGCTCAATAACAATCAATTCGACTGACTGGTATGTGACTGTACTCTACTAAATATCAGGCTAGTTTTAGGACAGTAGTGTACTTTACATAATGCTGAATAACAATCAATTCAACTGAGTAGTGTAGACTACAATAATATTAACTGCTTAAATAAAAAATCTTTCAAGTTATTTGGTTTATTTGTCATAACACATTGGTTTCACTGGAAACAATACATCTACCGAAGTCACAAACTCTTGTAGTTTTCGCCATTGAGGAGAATCTGTGTCGGTCTGGAACTTGAGTCGGATGAGCGCCTTCTTCCACAGCTCCAGATTGTCGGAGAGACGCGCGTCGTCAGCCTTGTACACCTTGCAGTCGACGTAGTACTCTCCATCGATTCTCGCTGATCGCCGCTCGCTGCCGTTGGCCACTCGGTTCACGAAGAAGGACGATAGACATGTGCCCGATGAATCATCTTTGAGCTCGGTGTCAGTTCCGCGGTGTTTACTGATACCGAATATATCGTTACCAGTATTGATTTTCTTACTGAAACAACAACAAAATCTTCTGTTATTATTCTGCTATTACAGCAATATGTATGTAAATACCTCAAGTATAAACATGAAATTACAAAACATCATAGATCTAGACAAAGAAAGAGATATCGGTAATATCTAAGACATAGCTATCAGTGAGCAGTCTCAAACAGTGGACCATTAAATTATAAGAAATAGAAATAATTGTTAATACCGAAATAATTACACCGAGAACACTTTGTTACTCAAAGCACAAATAAATAATTCAAGATTTTGTTTACCTCGTACGAATTAAGTTCGCTGATAGTGAGCGCGACTTGCGTTTTCCATTGGTGTCTGCAGACGGTTTGCGGCTGGAAGTAGTTTTCTTTTCAGTGATCGGAGCTTGTTGAAAGTATTCGCACTCAGAGTCAGACCTAAAACAAACACATGATTTTTTTTGTTAAACATATTAAAATACAGCGAACAGGACCAGAGCCCTAAACTATGAAACGGTTGAAAAGTTTTGACTTACATTTTTCCAATTATGCCCAACCGGTTTGATGAGTTTGTGAAGGCTGGCAGCAGCAGGTGGCGGTGGCAGCGGATGCCTATCAGCACTGATGTTGACAACAACTCGTGGTACACAATTATGACTGAGCGTAGAGCACTTCTTGAAGATAACTTCCTCACTTGCAGACTTCAATAAGTTTGTTTCGAGTACTCCGAAAACATGTAGCTTATAAGACGGAAACGAACGTCAATCCATTATATTAAAAAGTACTAAAACCGATCGTGTTATGTAGCATGAAACAACTTTACCTCTTGAACGTATTATATCCGTTCAAAAAATGGTAACTAGGGATTACTCAAGTTGAATCTAATGTCAATGCAGCAAAACGACTTAGGGTTGTCAAAACAATAACGTGCAAGCAACAAACAACGCTTATATGTATAATACTAGCAGTGCCCGCGACTTCGTTCGCGTGGATGACGAAACTTACACTTAACACGGAATATGTTTGTGATGAACGTTGCATTGGTGACTAGAAACAATTTATTAATTCAGATTACATATTCAAACAATTTTTTGCAATGTAAGTTTAATTTAAGGACTTGTATTTGCTATTTAATACTTGGGTTAAGCACAGAAAATAAGTTATTTGTTAGAATTAGGTCTAATAACAAGTTTTTAATAATTTTATTCAGTCATACAATTACATTTTCAATTTAATAATTTTTGTGAATTGCTTATCCATTCATACCTTGATATGAACGTGTGTCAACCTTACCTAAAATAGCTGATTGTTGAAAGTGCAATTTAGCTGATTGGAAAGAATATTCGGAGCGCACGTGTAATATTGTATGCAATATCAAGCATTTTAATGAAATATTATATTACATCGAAAAAAGATCGTTTGACTAACTGTAACTAATTATTTTAATTATTGATTGTTAGTAGGTAGGTCCTACTAACAATCAATAATTAAAATAATTTATTGTTTGCATATATCACAGAGTACAAAGTATCTTTACAACGATCGAATTTTTTATTACATATTTTGAAGGTAATTATTATTTTGTTTTTTTCTGTATAAAATATTGATGTAGGTATATTTCAATTACAAGTGGTTACCGTTTTTTACTTTTATTTCCAGAAATATTTTGAAGAACTGATCATCAAATGAGAGAGCGTGAGCAAAGCATCCCTGTTGGACTCTCAAAAATGAGATAGTTGTGCTATGGAGCATTATACATATGTATATGTATATCATTACATATTTTGAAGGTAATTATAAATTATTTTTTTAATACATAACATTGTTGAATATTTCATTACAATTAGATACTTACCTATTTTTGTATTTTCAGAAATATTTTGATAAACATTTCGATTAGTTCATGAAGAACTGATCGTCAAACGAAAGCCCGAGAGCAAAGCAGCCCTATTCCCTGTTGGACTCTCAACAATTAGATAGTTGTGCTATGGAGCATTATACATATGTATATGTATATCATTACATATTTTGAAGGTAATTATAAATTATTTTTTCACTACATAACATTGTTGAATATTTCATTACAAGTAAATACTTACCTATTTTTGTATTTTTTCAGAAATATTTTGATAAACACTTCGATTAGTTCGTGAAGAACTGATCGTCAAACGAGAGCCCGAGAGCAAAGCATCCCTATTCCCTGTTGGACTTTCAACAATTAGATAGTTCTGCTACGCTATTTACTTGGAGTGTTTATACAATACTTACTTTTAGAGCTGGTTTACCTAGGTAAGATTTTAGTTGTAAGTATCAGTCTGTTTTTGTTGAATTTTATGACTGTATTGTATGATTATTAGTTCCATAAATAACATAATAATAATGCCTCACTGTTCGGTCTGTAAAGTATTTGTAGATAGTCGACGATGGTCTGGTCATTTACGTAGTAGTATTCATAAAAACAATAGCGCGATCCCTTTTTGTGATAACGTTACGATTATTAATTCATCGTTTAAACAACGAATCGTAAGTTACAAGATCATTGCGACTAGCGAACAAATAAATAATTTCCCTGAGATTTTTCTCAATAATATTAGTGAACAAGTTAAAAAATTAATAAATCGATCCCTACAGAAACACAAAGCTGTCAAAATTAATTACGAACTTTTTTGTTATTTTCTTATGTTTAAAAATGATCAACAGGAATTAAAATCATTCGTTACGAAAAACTTTGTGATTAATTTAAATTACGATTTTGATTATATTTATAAATCAACAGTTGATTTACTGTTAAAGAAAATTGAAGAGTTTCAGGAGAGAGATAGTGGTTGGACATTCATGTGCAATTCACATTTAGAAATAAATATTAATAAATATCAACCTTTCGGCGGATCTAAATTCATAACTTTGCCAAAATTTATAAAAAATAAAAAAGCATGTTTGAATATTCGAAACAATGACGAGTATTGCTTTTTATGGTGTGTTGTGGCGGCGCTATACCCCACGGACCGACATCCCGACAGAGTTTCATCTTATCCCTACTTCCAAGATGTTTTGAATATTGATGATTTGTCATTTCCAATCACATTTTCGGACATAGCTGTGTTTGAGAAAAATAATCCCTTTCTAAATATATTCGTGTATGCTTTAAAAAATGATAAGACTATTGTTGGACCCTTGTATAAATCATCGAATAAAAATTCCAAGAGCATTCATCTATTGCTTATAGAAAATAATACTAATTCTCATTACTGTCTTATCAAAGATTTGTCGCGTCTAGTCAGGAATCAGATAACCAAACATCATGCTAAACTTTACTTTTGCGAAACATGCTTATTGTTTTTTCCAACGCACAGTCAAATTGAATCACACTTGTGTGGAGGGGTTGTTACAGTTTTACCAGAAAAGGGATCATTCTTAAAATTTAAAAATTATGATAGAAAACAAGACATTCCTTTCGTCATATATGCTGATTTCGAAACATTACTCGAACCAATTTCCGGCGATGAATTCAACACCGTCAATACGTCATACTCACAACGCCACGTGCCGGCCGCGTTCGCCTATAATGTAGTGTCATCATTTAATAATAGCTATAGAAGTTATCGCGGAAAAGATTGTGTTTCAAAATTTGTACATTTTCTGATGGACGATGTTAAAACAATACATAGATTTATAACCAAAAACCAGCCTATGATATTCACAGAAGAAGACGCTCTAGATTTTAAACGCGCCGTTAAGTGCTACATTTGTGAAAATCTACTGTTAAACGATAGAGTAAGGGATCACTGTCATATTACTGGTCGATACCGAGGCGCAGCACATCGACATTGTAATCTGCAACATAAAGTACCGAAATTCGTTCCAATATTCTTTCATAATTTATCTGGATACGATTGTCATTTATTTATAAAAGAGTTAGGCGAAATTCCAGGGCAAATTAAAATCCCTCCTCTAGCGGCGAGCAAGCCGGCCTCTGGCCAGCGGAAGGAGGCAACATATGCCAGCACCGCAGCTGCCCGGGCAAAACCAGGTTCGTCTGGGCAGACCAAGGGCGGGACGGCCCCACAGGTGGCGAGGGCCCCGGCCCAGGCGGCGAAGGCCCCGGCCCAGGCGGCGAAACAGCCGCCCCCGCCTCCTCCTAACTCTACTCCGGCTGACGCTGAATGGCAAGTAGCCGGAGAGAAGAGGAAGGCGGCTAAGGCAAAAAGGGCGGCCAAAAACAAAGAGAGGAGGCAGCGGCGCAAGGAACGAAGCATCGCGGCTAGGCTCCGCGCCCCGAAGTCTGCAGCTGTAGTGATAACACTACAGCCAGAGGCGGAGAAAAAGGGCGTGTCCTACCGCGACGTGCTCGCCAAGGTGGGGGCAGCGGTGGACCTCAAGGAGATTGGCGCCGCTGATGGCATCCGGGTAAGAGTCGCTGCGACTGGGGCCCGGATGCTGGAGGTCCCCGGTGCGGCAAGCGGCCCGGCCGCTGACGCTCTGGCCGAAAGGCTTAGGGCGTCCCTAAATGTGGACGAGGCCCGAGTGTCCAGGCCCACCAAATGCGCTGACATGCGTATTCAGGGCTTGGACGACTCTGTGACGGAGGGACAGGTGGTGGCCGCTGTCGTTAGGACTGGGGGGTGCTCTGCCGAGCAGGTTAGGGCAGGCGCCATCCGTCCCGACTTCACGGGGATGCGAGCCGTTACGGTGAGCTGCCCCGTGTCGGCGGCCAAGAAAATTGCAGGAGAGGGCCAAAGGTTATTGGTGGGCTGGGTTTCCGCGCAGGTCAAACTGCTGGAACCCAGACCTCTGAGGTGCTACCGCTGCCATGTGGGTAACCACGTGGGAGCTAAATGCACCTCGGAGGTGGACCGCAGCGGTCACTGCTACCACTGTGGTCAGCCAGGTCACAAGGCCGGCTCATGCGACGCCACGCCGCACTGCGCCGTATGTGCGGCAGCTGGCAAGCCGGCCAATCACCGGGTTGGGAGTAAGGCCTGCGCTTCACCCGCCAAAGCTAGGGGAAAGCTACCAGCCACCGCCGTCACAGCCGCAACTTCCGCCACCGCCACCGTTGCCGCCTCCACAGCCGTCGTCGCCGCCGCAGCCGCCGCGGCAGGGCCCTCACAGGGGGCTAAGGAGGGGGCTGACATGGAGTGCCAATAATGGCCCCATTTCGCCTCCTCCAGGCGAACATCAACCACTGCGCCGCAGCTCAGCATCTGTTGCTCCAGAGCATGGCGCAGTGGTCGATTAACATCGCCGTGGTCGCTGAGCAGTACTTTGTCCCGCCCAGGGATGACTGGGTGGAGGACCTGAGCGGCTCAGTGGCCCTAATTTCGTCGGCCGCCGCCGGTACCCCGTCCCTCGAGGCTGTTAAGAGAGGACGGGGTTGCGTTGCAGCACGGTTCGGGGAGATTGTCGTGGTAGGGGCATACTTCTCCCCGAACCGAACTCTCGCCGAGTTCCACAACTCCCTTGCGGAGTTGAGAGTCGTCGTCGTCGGGTTCGGTTCCCTCCCCGTGCTCGTCCTCGGGGACTTCAATGCCAAGAATGTGGCTTGGGGTTCCCGGTATACGGACACACGGGGCAGGATGGTGGAGGGCTGGGCGCTGGAGACAGGCCTGGTCGTCCTTAACCGGGGTTCTGTCCCCACGTGTGTGCGGATGCGGGGTGAATCGGTGGTGGACATCTCGTTCGCCAGCCCCGCTCTGTCGCCGCGTGTCATTGACTGGCGCGTCATGGAGGGGGTGGAGACCTATTCCGATCACCGGTACATCCGGTTTGACGTCTCCGCCCAGACCTCGAGCGCGCCGGTCCGACAGGCCCCGAGTGGTCCGCGGTGGGCGCTGAAGCAGCTGGACCGGGAGCTCCTCCTGGAAGCCTCGATCGTGCAGGCCTGGGTGTCATCACCGGACAGGCCTGCCGACATCGATGACGAGGCGGAGTGGTTCCGGGAGGCCATGTCCGAGATATGTGACGTGGCAATGCCCCGGGTCCGGCCCGGACGTGCTTCGCGCCAGGTGTACTGGTGGTCGCGACAGCTGACGACACTGCGCAATGCGTGCGTTGCTGCGCGACGCCGGTACACCAGGCACCGCAGGCTCCGTATTCGACCTCCGGATACGGAAGCCATTCAGGCGGAGCTATACGAGGGGTACAGAGCGGCGAAGACCGCCCTCCAAGCGGAGATCCTGCGGGCCAGGGCACTGGCCCGCGAGGAGTCGCTGGAGACTCTGAACAGAGACCCGTGGGGACGCCCATACAAGATGGTGCGGGAGAAACTCCGCCCATGGGCTCCCCCGCTGACGCAGAGTCTCCGGCCACAGCTTGTGGGGGACGTGGTGAGCGCTCTGTTCCCTTCGAGAGGGGAACACGCCTCCCCGCCCATGGCTCCGCCTACTGCGGTGCCTGATGCGGACCACACCGCCGACGACGACGACGATGCTCCGGAGGTGACCGAGGTAGAGATGAGGGTGGCGGTACGTAGGCTGAATGCCAGAAATACCGCCCCAGGACCCGACGGCTTACCTGGGAAAGCCTGGGTCCTGGCCTCAGAGGCTCTCGGGCCTCGACTAAGGGGGCTCTTAAGCGCATGTATGGAGAAGGGCCAGTTTCCACTTCGTTGGAAGACGGGGAAACTGGTCCTAATCAAGAAGCCGGGGCGCCCTGCGGACTCTCCGTCCGCTTACCGGCCCATCGTGCTACTCGACGAGGTGGGCAAGCTCTTTGAAAGAGTAATTGCAGACCGCCTTGTCGGGCGGCTGGTGCGGGTGGGGCCGGATTTGGCGGAGAGCCAGTTTGGTTTCCGCAGGGGGCGCTCCACGGTGGGCGCCATCATGCGCGTGCGAGCCCTCACGACGGGGGATGCGGTGGCTCGGGGTGGGGTCGTCTTGGCGGTGTCTCTAGACATCGCCAACGCCTTCAATACCCTGCCCTGGAGTTGCATCAGGGAGGCACTCCGGTATCACCGGGTGCCGACCTACCTCTGTCGTGTGGTCGAGGCCTATTTGACGGACAGGGCCATCATCTACCCCGGTCACCAGGGAGAGTGGAACCGGCGAGAGATGTCGTGCGGTGTCCCACAGGGATCGGTCCTGGGGCCGCATCTGTGGGACATCGGATACGACTGGGTGCTGCGCGCAGACCTCCCCAATGGCGTCAGCGTCATTTGTTACGCTGACGACACGTTGGTCCTGGCGCAGGGGAGGTCGCACCAGGCGGCGGCCGAACTAGCGACACACGGGGTTGCGACAATCGTGGCCAGAATCCGGCAGTTGGGACTCGAGGTGGCCTTGCACAAGTCCGAGGCCATGTGTTTTCATGGTCCTCGGAACGCGCCACCGTCGGGTTCCCAAATAACGGTAGGAGGGGTTCACATCGGCGTCGAGTCGACGATGAAGTACCTGGGACTCGTCCTCGACAGTCGGTGGAACTTCGTGGAGCATTTCCGACGTTTGACTCCCAGACTGGAGCGGGCCGGGGCTGCCTTGAAGCGGCTCCTGCCCAATCTAGGGGGTCCAAACGCCTCCTGCCGGAGGCTATACGCGGGGATCGTGCGGTCCATGGCCCTGTATGGGGCACCGGTGTGGGCGCGTTCGTTGAGGCGGCGGCCTGCCCGCAGGTTGAACGCGTCCCAGAGGGTCATGGCCACCCGGCTGGTCCGGGGATACCGCACGGTCTCCGGTGAGGTGGCAAGCCTCCTTGCCAGATTGCCGCCATGGGATCTGGAGGCAAAAGTCCTCGCGCATATTTGGGAGTGGCGCGAGGAGGCGAAACGCCGGGGCTTGACTCCGATGCCGCGAGAAATCGCGGCACAGCGGACAGAGCTCCGACGGGATCCATGAGATCCCGTCGGAGCGGCATGGAGAGTGCGATTGTCGCAACCCAGTGCTGGGCACGCCACTATTGCGGCGATAAGTCCCCTCTTTGAGGAGTGGCTGGAGAGGCGCCACGGCGTCCTCACCTTCCGCCTGACGCAGGTCCTCACCGGACACGGCTGTTTCGGGAGGTACCTGTTTCGGATAAGGCGGGAGGAAACGCCCGGGTGTCATCACTGCGTGGATCGCCCGGAGGACACGGTGGAGCATACGGTGGAGGTATGCCCTGCTTGGGCAGAGCACCGCCGTGTCCTCGTGGAGGCGATCGGTGGCGGGGATCTCTCGCGTCCGGCCCTGGTCAAGGCCATGCTACGGAGCGAGAGGGCATGGGAGGCCGTCACCTCCTTCTGCGAAGCAGTAATGCTCGCAAAGGAGGAGGCGGAACGCGTGAGGGAGAGGCAAATTTCGCGCCCTCACGCCCCTAGCCGCCGCAGGAGGAGACGCCCTGGGCGTCGGGAATCGATTGCCGATTCCCGGCCACCGTAGGCGCGGGCTTGCGGACGGTGAGCAATGGGTAGCTCGCCGTCCGGTAAGGACCAGGCCCGGGTCGACGGCGCGTTGTGTTCCACGCGCGCCTCAAAGAGATGTCAGCAAGTGAAGGGGTCCGATGAGACCATTGCCTGCCGGGGTTGCGGGATTAGTCCGAAAGGGATACCGTGGCCCCCTGGCATTGCACAGGCAACAGAAGGAACACGGGTGGGTTTTAGTCAGTAAGAGTCTGACACGCCCTCCCGCTCCACCCAGAGCGGGAGACGTCATTTGATGATTTCCCACCCAAAAAAAAAAAAAAAAAAAAAAGGGCAAATTAAAATAATACCTAAGACCAAGGAAAAATATACAGCATTCACAAAGTTTGTTCCTATTGCTGATAACGATTTTATACAAATTAGGTTTTTAGATTCTTTCAACTTTTTAGGAACAAGTTTGGACAAACTTGCTAAAACATTGCAGGTAGAAGATTTTGTTAATCTTAAATCTCATTTTCCTGATGAAAGACAATTTAGTTTGCTGACTCGTAAAGGCATTTATCCGTATGATTATATGACAGATTGGAAATGTTACGAACAAACATCATTACCGCCTAAGAGTTGTTTTCATAATTCGTTGACCAACGAAGATATAAGCGATGTAGATTATAATCACGCTCAGACTGTTTGGGATGAATTCAATATTAATGACCTAGGTAATTATACTGATCTATACTTAAAAACAGATGTGCTTTTACTGACAGATATATTTCAAAATTTCCGAAAAACCTGTAAACAATATTACAAACTTGATCCCGCGTTTTACATAACTGCACCTAGCTTATCTTTCGATGCAATGTTACTAAAAACAGGCGTTCAGTTAGAACTCGTGTCGGACTTGGCTATTGTCAGAATGATCCAAAGCGGAATACGTGGGGGTCTGTGCATGTGTTCCCATCGATATGCAAAAGCCAATCATAAATACATGTCAGAATATGATGCATCACAGCCTGATTGTTTCATAGTGTATCTAGACTGTAATAATCTATATGGTTTTAGTATGTGTCAGTATTTACCGCATTCTAGTTTTAGATTTCTCAGTGAAAATGAATTAGATAATTTTCATGTTGAAAATGTTGAGGATAACGATGAATGGGGCTTTATATTAGAAGTCGATCTTTTGTATCCTGATCATTTACACAATCACCACAATGATTTACCATTTTGTCCTGAGAAATGTGTACCTCCAGGAGGAAAAACAAAGAAATTAATTGCAAATTTGCATAATAAGTATAATTATGTGATACATTACGTTCATTTAAAGAAGTGTTTAGAACATGGTTTAATATTACGTAAAGTTCACAGAGTTATTACTTTCAAGCAGAGTCCATATTTAAAACAGTACATAGAATTAAATACTAAATTAAGGCAAATGGCAAAAAGTTCATTCGAACAAGACTTTTTTAAGTTGTTGAACAACAGTGTTTTTGGTAAGACATTAGAAAATACAGAAAATAGAGTAACCGTCCATTTAGTTAATCAATGGTCTGATCAATCTAATCGAACCAAGAAATGTATATCCGCCGAGAGACTTGTAGCCAACCCTTATTTCCATAGTGCATCTATGCTTTCTGAAAATTTAGTTGCAATACAAATGAAACCAGATCAAATAATTTTAGATAAGCCTATTTATATTGGGTTCACTGTATTAGAACTTTCTAAGTCACATATGTATGACTTTCATTACAATACAGTAAAGCCTTTTTATAAAGACCGAGTGAAGCTGTGTTATACAGATACTGATTCGTTTGTTTATAAAATATTCACTAATGATTTTTATCACGATTTGAAGTATCATTTTTTACAATATTTTGACACTAGTAACTATAACGATAAAAATGATTTTAAGATACCAATAAGAAACAAAAAAGTTCCAGGGCTGTTTAAGGATGAAATGAGTGGAAAATATATATCTGATTTCGTTGGACTGAGATCAAAACTTTACTCTATAAAGACTCCTCATACAGTCATTAAAAAAGCCAAAGGAGTAAAATCATGCGTAGTAAGAGACTTAAATATAACAGATTATGAAGATATTTTATTTAATGGTGGAGTTATTCGTAGAAAAAATATTATGTTTAAATCAATAAAGCACGAAATATTCACTCGGAGTGTCAACAAAATAGCTTTATCTAACAATGACGATAAACGTTCGATATCTGTAGATCGAATATCAACGCGAGCCTGGGGTCACACATTTATTTTAAAGAATGATGTTGAGGTTTTTGAGACCAAGTAGAATGTGTTAAAATAAGTATTATAGTTTTAATATTAAATATGTAAAACCTATGCTAACTTATGTAGTAAAATAATCCTAGTTTAGTTTTAGAAATTAAGTCTACCTATTTAATTTTAATGTAAATATAATTTATGGTTTTAATAAAACTGATTTGTAAATAAAAAATAAATAAAATGTGAATCATTAAAATTTCCACTTGTTTAATTTTTTATTACCTATTTATTTAAAGTCATACTAAGATACTCTCAAACAATTAAAATTATATTATGTACGCAACACAATAAGACTCATTTTCAAAGTACACGATCAAGTAATATGATCATGACGCTATTCAGTACATATAAATCTCACGACTGTTCATTGCCCTCGACGATAAATGCATAGTTAGCATTTATATGGTTATTGCGATCTAACTTGCATAATGTGCATGTTGTTCATTTACGAAATATTACTCACCTAGAGTAGGTTCTAGTAAAATTCGAGTGCATCATAAACATGTCATCGGTAAGTAAAATATTTAATATTTTTTTATTACTAACGATTGTGTTCACAGCAATTTTAATCATACACATGAAACTTCCCTTGCAGTCGTAGAAGGTTGGGCAGAGATGAATTATGCACTTACATTTTCATCAGTTATTAGTAAGGTTTTTGTTATTATTTGAACACTGATCAAGACTCTTAGTTGTTACTGAGAAATGTCATCTAGCACTTAACCTCTGGGAATCAAACCCAAACACCACGTTTAAGCGTCGCGGTTTCGATCGCTGTGCCAACACAACAGTGTTATATTGTGTTTATATTTTTGTTACAGATTTCTGAATCAGAGCGTGTGTTCAGCCAGTATGCTCAGGATCCTTACGAGGGATTCTCCGAGATGCTTCGCTGTGAACCCGACCATAGCAAACAAGTGACGAAAGAGAAGAAATCCAAAAAACGATGCCGGGATATGTTGAAGAAGCAAAAACCAACAAAATCTTTCGTTATGAGTCGTCTACAGCGTCGAGGCATTAAATTAATAAAAATTTCAGTCGTCGATTTGTGCAATAACAACTCTCAAGCCAGTGATACTGATAGTGACAGTGAGAACGTTATAATAAATGCTCAATATATTGTCAAAGACGCTATAGACAGTGTTATGGACGAAACTGAGTCTTTAGTTAAAAAAATATCAAAATCTTTAATAGATAGTGACTTTTAATAACTGAACTGATTATGTAAACTCATCAATAAAGTTAATGTTACTGTAATTTAGTATGAGGTTATTTAGACTAGTTTTAAATACTGTAAAGAAATAAAAGCATATTTATCGTATTAAAGTTTTTTATTTATATACCTAGAAACCAATACACAAAATAAGTAGGTACACATTTCATGACCACTCTAAATACTTTCTTATACATAAAACATTTTTAAGGGCGCAATGCTTTAAATGTTTCTTACAATTTAATTTAGTTTTATCTTCACAATATTTTTTATGCAAAATAGAGAAATTAGGACATTGTTCTCTACCAAGATCTGACACTTTACAATTCACGCAAAGCTCTTTTACCCACTTCACCTTCTCCAACCCTTTTACAACGATTTCCTTATTTTCTAGATACGGAACGATTATACGTTTAAATTCTCTATAGTCAATATATCCTTCATTCCAATAAATGCCTCTATTCCTTTCCAACCATTTAACTTGCCTTTTTTCGTCACTTGTTAAGTATTTAAACAAATATGGTGGTTTTATTAAAAATGATTGCGTATAATCACAACTAGCAAAAGCTAATTCCTTTATAATAAAATTATTATATAGATCTTTAAACCCTTGAACATCTACTATGATAGTATTCGGATTCATGATATTTTTCTCACAGTATTACTGAGCGGCTTATACTCAATAATACAATCGTTCAATATCAGACAGTATGCAGAAGTTTGATCTGGTATATCCGAATCACTCTCGATTTCCACTCTTACAACCACAACAGGACCTGTCTTTACATTATCAGCTTGTCTTGAGCAATCGATGAGAAATAGTGGTGCCAAATCTTTAAACTGTTTCTCACTTAATAAGGGCTCCGAGCGGCGTCCGTAATAAGACTGTTGAAATCTGGTGTATTGTTCGTATAATAAAGCGATCCGGTTATTCGCAAAACTGGAATTTAGATTTTCATACGGGAAGTAAGTTGAATTGAGATACACTCTAACATCACGAACATGACAATGATCGAACTGGGACATATCAGAACTTGCATTGTTTTTTCTATTTGTCTGAAGACCCATAATTATGAATCTTGGTTTCTCTATTTGTGAGGAAGTTTTGATAGCCCAAGTATGTTTTGTAGTTTTGGGTAAAGCCGGATATTCGTACAGGTCCCAATTCCTGAAAATCATCTGGAGCGCTCGGTCTTTTTCTAACAGTTTAAGCAAATTTATTTTTTCTTTGTCGGACACTTTAACATGCGGTACCCGCCAGATAATTTTATCGATCTGAACGTCGTCTACAATTTCACCGGTGTTAAGTTTCACAGCATTCAGGTTGGTGTTACTTCGTAACAATATCAGTTCATGCCTGCTATTTATCACAACTTTCTTAAAGTCTTCTGCAAAACCCATTATGTTACAGAGTGGTATAGAAGCGGAAAATCTACCACCATTTATATTTTTTATGCCCTCGATATTCCAGCCCCACGCGTTAGATATTTTTGATTCACTCTCATTCATTGATATCAGCGATTTCATGGTGGTAGTTACGCCAGCATTTTTTATTCTATCAATTTCCACACCATTTAGTTCGTACCTAATATCTTGGAACAAGTACAGTAGAGCATTATTCGTAAAATGAATACTAGTGGCTTTCTCTTTCATATCCTTTTTGGTCACGATCACAGTTCCTTCCAAATACAAGGTACTAGCTGATGGAAGTATGTACAAGTCCTGTTGGTTGATAGGTATACGGATTTCATCGTTCCTGTTGAAACTGGTTACGTAGGGCTTGTAAGAATGAAATTCGATTCCTTCAACAGTGTTGTCGTATGTAGGAGAAGATAAAACGTCTAAGATATTCATTTTAGCAATCCGATCGCTTTAAGGAAGGCCTTGTTGTCTTTAGTTAGTTTTATTTTCTTCTTATAGCGAGCTCTTATTTGGTTGGAAGGTTGAGCGGAACTGTTCTTTTTAATTTGTTGATGCTCATATTTATTGTAGTCAATCATGTTTTCTTCTTAAATGCAAATACAGCTGCACTTCTTCACCTCGTAGATTTATTAAGCGATTATTTATGTCTAATAGCCTGATATGTATACAGCTTATATTGTTTTGGTTGATTGGAAAGTATATTACGTTTTTTGGGATTTCTATGATCCTATATCCAGGAGGCACATTGAGAGCAAATTCGTGGATAATATGACTCGGTTCTCCGTTTATGTACGATCCGCTTATAATATCACATTCAATTCTGACCACGGTCGTAGGCAAAATGTTGACGGGAAACTGTGACACATGCCATTTATTACCTTTTAATATCTGCTTATCAAACCCTAGCAAACGTCTAAAATTATTTTCTTTTTCAAAATTTACATCTTTCGTGCAGTACATAGTAGTTTTTAAAGTATTGTTATTGCAATCTAGTTTAATTGATGCACCTTTTATCTTAGATTTTAAATAATCACTGATATCTTGCAATTCATAGGTTCCCTCCGGTATTTCAATGATATCGGAGCCATAGTAAAACTTGTTATTTGTTTCATCAATGTTTGGAATAGAATTAAATGATGAGAAATGCAATAATGCACACTCATATTGTCCATTTAGTTGTAACGTATTAGGATAGTACGTGGATAAGATAGACGAGTTCCCGGTTATCGATAAAGTAAATGACATCTTGCAAATGATTGAAATGAAAAGAACACATTAATTTTATACATGTTTATTCCAAAATTTCCACAGATATTCTAAACATAGATGACCACAATTTACTGTATTAAACTTTTGATATCTTGTGTAGTTGTAATAAACACTACAATTCTTAAAATATCTCATTAATTCCATTGGAGGTTTTAAGTCTCCATAACTATCAAAGTATTCGCAATAGTCGGATACTTTAACATAAGCTACCCAATGCGTTCCTTCATTTTTAGAATCGTCTAAGTTAACAATTCCACATTCAATCCGTTTTGGCTTTCTTGGCAATTGATCCTTCATGTATACTCCTCGAAAGTGTGGGATGTCTCGTGCATGTTCTTGGATGTCGATGTTAGTCAGAGGACGATTAGGTAGCTTCTTTATCAGTTTTTTGGACGTTCTATGAATAATCCTTTACCATTTTTATGCGGTTTAATTTATAAACCCTTACCCAAAGCTAAAGCCTCCATAGTCTTATTATGACGTTCTGTTTCTCGCAAATTTTGTTGAGCTGCTTTGTAATCATTAACGGTTTTTGCAATACCCGCTGCACCACCAGCCAAAGTGCCTAAAGCTGATAAACCAGCAAAAATTGGAATTAAAGGCAAAATACCTCCAGTCTTTGGTATGGGTATGATTCGCAGTACCCGGATTTTCTGAATTTTTGGAAATATCTTTTTTGCTGCTAAGTAAGCAGCATTAATTAAAGCTTTACTATCTTTGTGTTTAATTTTCTTAATTTTTGATTTTATTTTCGATACAAAGTTTCGAAACGTTTTAATCCCGGCACCAGACTTTAGTTTGGCTTTCATCACTTTGCTCACTAGCCATGAGCTAAGTTTTTCACCTTTCCCAGCATCCTTTGATTTAAGTCTTTGTTTTGCCATATTCATTAATTGTAAATCAGCTTTGTGACGATGTGATAAGTCCGTGTGCTTAGCGTATGCAATGTCGTGGTGCATACAAGCTTCATCCAACTTATTGATACCTCGGTCACCGCGTAATAAACGTTTCTGGAGTTTAGTTCCTGGTCCGCAATAATTATATCCAGGCAAATGAAGCTCAAACGGTAGATTTTCTATTATACTATTAACTAGTCCACCCCCTTGCATTGTACAAACCGCAATGGAAAAATATTCAAAAAAATTGATGAATTGATTAATATATTTATTAAGTCAATCCACTAATGCAGCTTTGTCAATCTAACTATTTTCATTATTGCTAAGACCCAACCATTTTACGTAAAGTTTTGTTCCTTTCTTTTTTAAAACTTTCTCTATCAAATAAACACCAGGATAGTTTGATTTTTGAAGTTCTTGTTCATAAAAGGTTCCTAATATAGCTTGCTTTCGTTGATCTTGTATATGGTATGTCACTGGTATTGTATTATTAATCTTCTTTACAGTAAAAAGTTCTGTTGACCAATTAGGAGTATAACCTTTCTCAAAATTGTGTTTGTATTTGCTGATACGAACATAATCACCATTTTTAAACTTAGGTTTACATGGAATAGATACATGTTTATATGCTTTCAAAATATTTTCTTTTATTACTTGCTCATTAGACTTGTTTACATCGATTGGTTTTAACTTAATAGTTCGATGTTTTGTGTTGTTATACGATTCCAGTATAACTTCTAATGGTTTACCCAGCCACTTATAGTTGCCATTGAGGCTAAAATATTTGTACAATTTATTTTTTATGGTTTTAATTAATCGCTCAACAATCGATGCTTTTTTGGTAGAAAACGATGAGTAACGGTTAATTTTGTATGTTTTCATAAGCGCTTGAAATGTGTTATTATAAAACTCTGTCCCCATATCAGTTTGTAAATTATCAGGTTTTCGATGAGTGTTAAGTAATATACGTTCAAATGCATGAGTCACATCAAGTTTATTTTTAGATTTTAGCGGCTGCGTCCAAGCATATTTTGAGAAGCAATCGATCACTATTAAAATGTAATTGTAGCCTTTGTTATATTTTCTTAGATTTTGCATGTCCATCAAATCAGCTTGCCACAAGTCGTCAATACTTTTTAGAACAACAGAACGTCGAAGGAAATTTCTTCGTGCAGTTTTGTGTATTTCATTTACAATTTGCTGTTTTGACATAATTTACAGCTTTTTAAACAATTTATCAACATCTGCTTTAGTATAAAACTTATCTTCCAAATGATTCAAATCCTCAGGTATCTTTGCTTTTAAAGTAGCTTGAATTGTTTTTTTTGCATCTAACGCGAGCTGAGAACGTAATGCACCAATTAGTCTATTTAATTCATGTATCGTATTAGCACTTATTCGATCTACGTAATCCTTGTTCACGGCATCGTCTCCATCTACGGGAGATTGGATTCCCTTCAGTCTTGATCCTTTCAAATCAAAATCCCCGCTTTCTGATTTTAACAATGCGTTATCATTAAATTCAAATAAATCTGAAAAACGCAATCTCTTGTGAATAAAATGACCGAATTTGTCTACATTCATCTTTAAGATGTATTGTTTTGAAAGGTTGACAGTAAAATGAAACACAGATGATTTATGTATTTATTATATTACTTTCACGCAATTCCTCTATTATAGATATAATTTCGTTGTTTACCCCTGTGTTACCAGCATCTTGAGATGCAATTAACAATTTTAGCCGTTCTACCAATTCATTAGGATCATCCCAATATATAAAATCTACATTCTTCTTCCACATCTTTGTTAAGGACAGTCCTTTCCCTTGGGATTGTGTAAAAAGCGGTTTAATAATTTGTAAATATTTTACACCCTTATTACTTTTTATCGGTTTACTTGGATCATAATCTCGACGATGTGCATTAGTATCAAGTAGCATTAATTTATAATGTTGCATATCACTCCCTGTAACCAAACTCAAATCTACATCCTTTTTTAGTAGCAACTGTTTTAATCCAGGCGTACTTCGGTACTTGCGATCTGCCACGGTGATATATTCGTCATTGACAATTATGCGAGCAGATCCCAACATCAACTTTCCATGTTCGTATCTGACACCAAATGGAATATCTGCTAACGCTTCTGGAGAAACTGACCAGGATGTTGTGTTACAATCTTGTTTTTTTTCGCCTAGTGATTTATAGGAGGAGTCACTGTCGACCTCAGAGTCATAATCGTCTGTATCATTGCTTCCTTTGTCACTGAGAACTTCTTTCTGCAAAGTTTTATCAATAAATGGAACTGCAATTTCTTCATCTTCGATATTTTGTGAAGCAGATTGTTTACTGACATTGGCAATTAAGTTTAAAGGTTCTGTCACAGGCTTGAAAACTGATTCCAGCGCTTCTTTATTATTTATTTCAATATCCTTCATTTTTCGTACTTTTTTCTTCACGGCTTCTGTCGCTTCAACGATTTGTCTTTTCAAAGATTTTTCCATGTTGATGAAGTAGATAGTGATTGATTAAGTATCGTAACGAGAATAATTAGAAAAGCTAGGGTACCGGATTTAAATAACAATGATTTAATCAAAAACTACAAATGTGTCAAATTTATTTCTATAACAGCCTTTATTTTTAGGGCAATCTTTATTAATCACTACAAAACTGAAGGGATCGTTCCATATTTTTGAACACATTTCACGAAATTGAACCCATGACATATCAGTGTTGACATGTTCTTCGTATATGTGCTTCAAATTAATTTCGTCTTGTTTAAAAAGTATGATTAAGTTCGCGTTGTCCCTTATTAATTGTTTAGGAATTTTACTATACGTTTGATTTAAATAAAAACAATCGATATACTTGTGTCTTCCCATTGCAAAGTAATCGCGCATATTGTTTTGATTTTCACAAGCAACATCATCAAATATAATCACAGAGTCGGGTTTTGCGTCCTGAACTCTTAGTATTTCTTCATTTTCCTGATATTTCTGAAACGAAATACCTGGTACTCGTTGCAAAACTTTTTCTAAAAATATGTACTTGGGTTGGTACAGGGTTTTTGAATAAATATAAACATTTCGAAATCTTAAACTATTTTCGTGTATAAGAAGACTAATGAGTAAATTAGTTTTTCCACAATTTGACGGTCCGCAAATTATACAGCGTACTGAATTAGGTAATAATTCACTATGACGGAAATCAGTTTTACAAAATTCATTACATATTATGTTGACATTCAACGATTTTGGTTGTTTTACAAATTTCATGATTATTGTGTGAAACAGTTAAATTAATAATGACTAATATTATTTTAGATTAATATTTATAAACCCTACCACTACCACTATCCATTTTGCATTACTAACTACCAAACCGAGTCAACCGTTCACGATTGGGCATAGTGAAAAGTGATCCAGAATGCCTAATAATATACTACTAACCCCCTGTAGGTCACACTACTGTCCTGAACTAGCCTGATCGTACTCGCACGATCGACGGTCGAGTAAAAAGTCGAGTTGATTATCGATTATTGGGCATTCTATACCACTGTCCGGAGCGAGACGCACTCGCCTCGCGACTTGCCGACAGTGGTATAGAATGCCCAATAATATACTACTAATACGTCGCACAATTATTCCGTTAAATAAATTCCATAAGAGATAGTTAGTCCTATTTAGGTAGGTACATGAACTAATTCTAAAACCTGACTCGAATTGAGTCAGGTTATTGAATTAGCGCAGGTTATTAATTCGTTGTGGCTAGTGTTTACAGACAGACAGATCATTGTGTTTGCGATGTGGCGGGCCGCTATTTTGCAGTCTCGCTGCTGGTAGCGTTGTGGCCTAGATGTGGTCGGTATCGCTCACACGGGTGACATGTGGCCCTATTCCTTTACTGTAGTTCTTTCCTCCCATGCTGGGGTCGGCTTCCAGTCTAACTGGATGCAGAACGACTCTACAACCCAGTGACTAGATAATAAGATGGCAAGACTGAATATCAAACTTTCGGGCTTCCGACTACCCAAACCTGAATCCACTACCCGTAACGACTGTCAAAGATCTACAAACGACAGCCGGGACCAACGGCTTAACGTGCTTTCCGAGGCACGGAGGGGTCTCGATATGTAATTGATGGTCACCCATCCATGGACCGACTTCGGCAAGTGTAGCTTAAAACCTTCGATCAACCCGTGCGGCTCTCATTATTTAGCAACGAAACAATATCAAACAATGTAAAATTCCAGCTTGTAGTATTTTTTCTTCGTAGTCAGGAAGAAAAAGATCAATCGATTTCACTTCCCATTCGTTCGAATAATTATTTTCGAACAAATTTACTAATAACTTGGTTTGAAAATAATTATGATCTCAAGATCATATTATTTCAGTAAACGTGACACGAGACACGATAAGCCAGACATGCCACAATCAGCCACAATCCACAGACGCGACGTGTATATGACGTGTCTGACTTAAGTCGTGTCTTCAGTAACTCGGTATTAGACTGTTGTTATGTCACCCAAAACATACAATGGTCTTAATTCTGGACGTTGAAGAGCAAAACTGTGAATTCAAGAACTTGGACAGTAACTAAAAGTGGTCTCTGACGATCGTAATTTTTTATTCAGGTAATAGGAGTAATGGGCAGGGCACATTGCTCGCAGAACAGATGCCCGATGGGGCCAAAGGTTTTGGAGTGGCGACCGCGTACCGGAAGACGTAGCGTTGGAAGGCCCCCACAAGATAGACCGATGACCTTGTAAAGGCCGCAGGAATTCGCTGGATGCGGGAGACAGAATCGGTCGAAGTGGCGGTGCTTGGGGGAGGGCTATGTCCAGCAGTGGACGACTTTCGGCTGAAATGATGAATAGAAGTATGTCGGGCTGCACGGGTTTCGTCGACGGAAGAATAAACAAAATGGCAAATTGTGATTGTGCATCCGTCATATTGTCTATTCTTTCATCGACAAAACACGTTTTAATAGTGGTCTTGCTACGCGTCCTGGTGGCCGCAACTCTACGTCCAAGCGCGTATTTTATTCACGTAATTCCCCCTCGGAAAGGCCCATCAAGTGTACCTACCTACGCATGCTGCCAGCTTAAGAAGCCATTCAGTTTGTTTCGTGTCGAGTATGTGATAAACTGGCGAATTCCTAGAAAATTTATGAATTTCAACCACTGCTTGTAGAAATCAGAAAGTTGGCAACGGCGCAAAAAGCTGTAAAATATTTTGCTTTATTGATTAATTTGTCAATATTACTAAATGAAATTATGAAATATCGTTATGTAGTGGTGCACTAAAATATTGAATATGGATTGCTATAATTGTATTCAGTGTTACGATAATTTGCACACTAGTGCACACTGCAATGCAATTTGCACACTGCATACTAGTATTCAGTGTTACGATAATTTAATTCTATAATTTCTAGAAGTATTAAAATACCTTCTTTTATAAAAAATATATGTCACCATTTTCTATTTCTACAAAATAATAACTCTATTGGACTCTCCACTTAATTTTAGATTCATTTTTTGCTATAACAGTCTGTCAGACGGTATGCCTTATTTAAGCAGATATTTTCATGTCTATCTGTATTTATTTGTCTTCAAAGCAAAATAATACAGTCTTTGATCCTCTGATCTATTTTTATTTATATCGGTATACACATTAGAAAGGTCTGAGCCAAAGCCGGATTTAAAATATCTTTGATATTTTATTTACTTTCCTGGTAAATAAAGAAAAGATCATAAATTATAAACAAATACTTTATTATTACTTTTACTTACTAACACACCACTTTCTTACGTATCATTCATTTCAAATAAAGTTCGTATAAAGTTTATTTGTACAGGCAGTACTAACAAAACAAATACTTTTGTAACTTCTAAAATAGTACATAATATATATACAAATATTTATAAAATGGCCGTGATCACACATTTACAACTTAGCATCACAATCTGTACAAATACTTATAAATAAAAAATATGTTACTACACAATTTTTACAAAGAAAATGAAATTTAACAAGAAATTCACAAATAAAGAAAAGTTTTCGGGCAAATAGTTCAAACATAATAAGTAGGGTAGGTATTATGAATCAATCAAGTTAATTGAAAACTTATGAAAGTAACATAAATCTGGTAACTTATTATAACTTTGTTATGACACCTAGCAAAACTGTTTGTAGTGAAAAATAAAAGTCTCCTAATTTCCGGGAAATTCTCATTTTCAAAGTTGTAAAGCTTTTTTACAATATTAATTGTTGATATAGATAGTGCAATCCACGATGACGCGCTCCACTCCACGTTTACTGTACTGTAAGCTGAACTTTAGTACGAAGCGGAGCGGAGTGGGGCGCGTCGTCGTGGATTGCACTATCTATAGTTGGCGGTAACTTTTTTATTTGTCTTAAATTTAACTTACGCTAACGATTTCTTAAATTTTATTAGAAATGGCCTCTTGCATCCTGCCATAATGCTAGATCAACAAAAGGTAGATGATCGCACGGGATAACCTTGTTCCTGTAAAAAAAAAAAATGTTGTACCGGACAAAAATACCGCATACTCGTAAAAGTACACAATAGACCAATTTCAATTAGCAATCGTCGCGCGAATACAATCGATCCTTTGAATTTTTTGTTCGGTGCCGACCCGTCTCGGCACTTTCCGGTGTTCTGAACAAAAAGTGTTATTACGTATTAGGGCGACGATCGCAATAGGACGCGGCCTAGGGTGTTCATAAACTCCTAAGAGATAATTTAAGCCCTGGCTAGAGTCGTAGACAAATGTATATGTGAATATGCTAAATTGATCTCCGATTTCCCTGCCATATCGCTGACGAAGTGCTTAAAACTTGCACTTTTTGTGTGCGACTTTTCACTTTTCTAAGAATCTTTTTTCTTTACTTAATCAATTCCAAATAACCTTTATGCAACTAACAAGTAAATCCAGAATGAATTGTGATAAAAATTCCATAAAATCACCATCAAAGCAACATCCGCCTGCGAATACTGAATACATTATCACAATAACCCTTCATCGCAAATATAATTCGATGGGGACATACTCCTCGGCTCCACGGAATATCAGACGTAAAAGACGAGACTGTAAGTAATGACTGTACTTACCCGTGCGATATTTGCTGGAAGGCTCTAGGCTGCATGGCTCGAATGCCATCACCGTTATCGCAGAGTAGACGAGCCATAGATGAGCCTTTGCGTATCGTATGGAGCTGACCTGTTTATTAAAGTAAAGTGTTATCTATCTATAAAATACACACAAAACACTCGCTTATCACAAAATCTATGGAATCGCAAGCCAATATAGAAGCTGACTTCATCCAAAAACGTTGCTAACGAGTAAAGCTAGGATTTTCAAGGAAAGCGGTTCCGTCATATTGTACTTGACATCAAGGTGTCAAAAAAATAAAAAATAAACAACCGACTTCCAAAAAATCTCTACAAAAGTGAAAAATAACTTAAATTTTGGAAGTCGGAGTCTTTCGTTTTGTATTTTCGTTATTTGCCACCAAATTCCGAAATTTAAGTTATTTTTCACTTTGTTTTATCAGTCACTCTCTTATATTAATTAGATTTTTGGAATCTAAACAATGAGAGCACAGCACATATGCTTTTCTCATTGTACAGCAAATATGATTTCAAAAGTAATTATCCGTCAAGGAACATAGAGTAGCTTGGCATGGAGTAGTTTGATTGGCTAAGCTAAAGTTATTTGTGTGATGTGACATTTGTTTACTTATTTATTTATCTTTATTTCAGGTATAACCCATAAATATGTTAGTATAACAAACTAAAAACACACAATATCTTAATTACGCCACCTCACACAGACACCTGGCAACAGTACATGCACTGCGCACAGGTGCCCCATAAGGTGGCCTTCAGTCTTACTAGCAACAATGCTCAGAAGACCATTGTCGCCACCCCGCATCCGACGCAGTAATGAAGCGGATCTTTTACGAGACAAGGAAGTTTGGCAATAATTCCTTCTGCACATATTGGCTTCCCTGGTACCTCAATAACGGCATTACTATGTAAATGTCTATTAACTGCTCCCAAATTAAGATGATTATTTGATTTTACCTATTTTATTTTTTTCTTTTACGTACTTTTTTGACATAATCTTTTCGTTATTTGACATTATATACCTTCATTATACTATATTTTTTAATAAATTAGATTTGTTACAGCTTTAGTGGCAGTCATGTCATTTGGTTTATAGAGGTTTTTAATTTGTTTTTTTTTTATATATAGATTCCCTTCTTTTATATTTTGTGAATGTGAGAACGTTGTAGGCATAACCGACTTGTAGATCTGTCGATAATTTTCTATCTTGCTAAGTACCTGGTACTTGTTGATAGGTCTACAGTGTCCTCTCATACCTATAAACACTGTAACTTGAAAAGATTGTAAGTACCATTTACTTTTAAAAGAGTAACCGTAGAGTTTCTTGCCGGCTCTTCTCCATAGGAAACGACTAATTGAAACCGTGCACCTAGCTTCTGACGTTTCATAAGTGCCCTTGCCTTTTATGTGAAATAAAATATTTTGAATTTGAATTGAATGATCGCAAAGAAATCGACCTTATATATTACTGCTGCACTAAACATAATAGATCAACAAGATTGTTGAGTAAAATAAGGTTACGTGTGTACATGGAAAGTGTTTTGATTACCTTCAGCCACGTGCTCTGAATCTAGTGAATCAGAGCACGTTTTTTATTAGCCTTTATCCCCATTTTATGATTTACTGATACTTAAGACAGGAGAATGCTATACATTAATAGAAATGGAATTATTTGTGAAATACATGAAGTATTAAAGACATGAGTTTGATTGAGACAATGATTAACAATCACGAAGTTTTACCTGAACCAATAATATATTTCCTGAATTTCGGTTCAGTAAATGTAGAATCATTGGAAATCATAAGCTATGGAAGATATTTATTTACTTACTGTTTTATTAATACTCACAATAAATAAATATGTAAGTTTTGTTTACTAGGTATTCATGCAAATAAACAAAAAACTAGACTTGGCACAAATCCATCAAATATTAAATCTCTTATTTTGTCTAGATTGTCATATGGAATATACGAGTAATAAATTCTTGTTACCTTTTCTGGCTAGAACATTATTTTGTTTTCCTGTTTTGCCAGACAGATTGGCTTTGGGACATAACCAAATCTATCTCTGCAAGGTTTCAATTACCTACTGCTTGAAATAGAATTCCATTTTATTCTAGGTCTTAGTTTTTCAGGCCACACAAATATTTGTTCCGTGAGGCAATCGGACTGCAAAAGCTCTCAGAGACTTTGCCAAATATTCTAACCAGCCGGTCATGTTTTTAATTTAAAAATATGTTTGTCTTTTCTTTGAATTTTCGCAGCCTTTTCGTTACCTTTTTTTTGTATTTTGTAAACTTTGTTTCATCACAAATGTATGTTCGTTTAAAAAAAAATAACTTAAACTTGAATATGTGAAAATTATACTTACTAGGCGTAAAGGCAATGTCAGGATCAGCACCATTTTCATAGAAGTATCTGTCTCCCACTCGGGTCCTATAGAACTGTTCAGTCAGGATGCACAGGTACGTAGGCCCGGACTGCGCCCCCGGCACATTGCGCTCCAATGAGCCTGCTACCACCAGCTCGACATCTTGAGGAGTCTCGTATAGGTTTTGGAGTACTTTCACGTTCTGGTGGGGAAAGAAAATTATTCAGAAAGTGGTAAATTAGATCTTTTATTGTTTCGAAATTCCCGGAGAATTCGACCGAAACGTATAGTCGTGCTCGGTTGAATATCGCTTGCACATCATAAAGCCACAAGGTCTGGTATAAGTGTCAATTAGAATTTCAACGTTAGTGAAATATCAATTGACTGGGATTTTTTGTCAAAAGTGGTATAGCAATTTACGCGGTTGACTTGATTGATCCACAAAGTGCTCTCTTTAAGGTCGCATAATTTGCTCTCTTAAAGGTAGCATAATATGCTCTTTTAAAGGTTGCATAATATGCTCATAAAAAGGTCTTAAAGTCTATCTTCTTCAGCAATTTTTTGTATCGACGGTCAATAATACCTATATTTTTTGGACCCAGTAAGTCCAAAAAAGACGCTCACATACGTGATCTCCTACTCGGCGAAAATATATTCTCTTATTGAATGGACAAAATATGATGTCAATTTTCCTCTCAATTAAAAATGGTTCCAAAATATTTAAAATCTTCCTGTTTGTACGGCAAAAAATCATAATTTTCTTGGGATATTCCTTTTAAGATTTAGGGCATTCATATTCTCGGTATACAAAACAATTTTTGTACAACAACAAATAATTTAACTCCTTCTAATTCCATATCTCCGTGCTAAAATAATAGTAATAAGCATCAGTAGGTAGGTAGTCAAATATAGATACAATAGAATCTTTATGTACCAATATATGGGATGTGGGTACCTCACTGTCCCACTATAATAGCCTCTATTCTTAAAACCATAATATTTATGTCCTAACACAAACTTTGACTAAGTAATTCCAGCCGCAAGTATATCTACGCCTACACGCCGTGTAATAACGGATTGTTGTTACAAAAGCTTACCATTACTTACTCCTGACAAGTGAGCTACCAAGTCGATTTGCAGAGATAGATAAGATAAACCACTTATAGTACACACAAAATAAATAGCACAACACACAAAAGCACAAGTAAATGATAAAAAATTACGGTACGTAAATATAAATAAAAAAATAAGGTTATTTTAAAGAAAAAACGTCACAGTATGGGTCTATAAGTATAGTCACGTCGGCATTACTTTATCACTTTGCAGATCATAAAACCACCAGCACCTTAATTTTAACACGATCAATCACAATCTATTTCATTTTGACAGTTCAACAACATTCATTGCGTTATTTACGTTACTGAGCAGACAAAGTTTTCGAACATAATGAAGCAATGGATTAGCAAAATGATTTAAACTTCGATCTATCGCGTGTTACGGAATTAGGGTGCAGGGTTATTTGTCTCTGTGATGCTATCATAACGACCACATATTCAACCTTAGTGAAGTTTCAATTCGTGGCTAAATGATAACAGACGCACGAGTCCATCGGGTCGGGTTGTCGGATCGGTTCGTGGATGGGTGACACATTACAAATCAAGACCCCTCCGTGCCTCGGAAAGCACGTTATGCCATTGGTCCCGACTATCATCCGTAGATCGTTGACAGTAGTTCCGGGTAGTCGGAAGCCCAAAATTCTGTCAACCAGTCTTACCTAAGGGTATTGTGTTAACCAGTAACTGGGTTATGGAACGTTCCATGTAAAATACTGATATTCAGCTGCGTCCGCTTGGACTGGAAGCCGACCCGAACACAGTTGGGAAAAGGCTAGGCAGATTAAAATAATGATTTTTGAAGTTGCAACTTACGTACTGCGAATTGTTGTTAAAGATGGTAAAGCAATTACGAGATCGAGTATACTTGAAATAAAATTGAATATTTATTTTTATAATCATATTGTTAGTGTAGTACCTACAGACGGTAGGGACCGAGGTGAACAATATTGGTTTCGACAATTTACAACAAAAAAATTGTTTGTAGATTTAAGGAATTGTAATTACCTACAAATTACACTACATACGGGATAGTATGGGCCAGCCGGTCGATTCTGTACAAATCTCACCGTGAAAACTTAGGTGAAGTGAGTTTGTTTTTGCTTGGAATTTACACTATTGACAGCTCACTCCACGCTCACTTCACCGAAGTTTTCACGGTGAGATTTTTACAGAATAGCACCTCAGTTCACACGGCGATGATCACTATGATCAGGGCCTCAAGTCTGCTATTACAATAGTGTCAGAATGGTCGATCATTGATTTCATAATTGTTGATTTTGACATGTTTGGTAATCTACTAACTTATTGGCGTCATTATGACTTTCCAATCATCAGCCACTGACACTCCATTGAAAGAAATGGCATCTATTGGTAATCTCGTACATAATGAAAAATTTATGTCTGACCTACGCGGTAATCTGCTAAAATGTTGACAGTTCCTTTGATCAGTGACCTACCATGAGAACGTCATTGTGCAGTCATTGCTTTTAATTTGTTACGAGTATCGTGTTTGTGGAATATAATGATCACCATCGACAATTATGAATTTGCAGATTACGAACTTTTAGCAAAATGACAATGGGATCGTGTTAGAATGACGATTTTTTTTAATAGCAAACTTGGGCCCCTGTTCGATATTTGACTGTATAATTTTGGGATCACATGGGAGTTTGATACTGCATCTGTTATTTTAACCGTATGAACGGTGGGACGTGTGATCTTAACGTGTGGGTGTCTAACTTTTTACCGTAAAATATTGTATAGGGCAGCAACGTGTGCATGGCCTCTATTGTGTAGAGAACTAATAAAGGTACATTTAAAACAATAAGTACCTAAAAATACCTAAATACTTGTAAATAAACTTGAAAAATACATTCAGTGTTAAAGTGGTTACGTTTTAGCATGGCAGTAGCGGTCGTTGACCCACCTATTAAGCATTTTACCTTTAAAAGCCCTACAAACAATTCAGAATATAATACTCATATAATTAAAACATTTAATAAAATGAAATCTTGGTTACAGAGCCATAGTCTAGAAGTAAACAATAAGAAAACCAAAATAATACAATTAAAACCCTAAAAAAACAAAAAACTTAAAAACCATAACCGATAATACGAGTATCAAAGTTGAAGAAGTCGATGAATTTAATATATTAGTTATTACACTGGACACTCAATTAAATGGAAAAAAACACGTAGACAAAATTAAAATAATACTGTCACAATTTTCGTATGGTGTTATTATTGTGCTCAAATCAAACACAAAAAATGACTGTGGTCTTACTGCATATTATGCGTATGCCTACGCATGGCTACGTTACGGGTTCATCCTGAGGGGGTACACTGTAGATGCTAAAGACATATTTACTGCCCAAAAGAAATGTCTACGAATAATTTATCACATACAACCTAGAGATAGCTGCAAACCCCACTTCATCAAGGAAAAAATCCTAACGTTACCCTCAATTTATATTCTAGAAATAGCCACATTTGTTAAAAATAATATACAACTCTTTAATTTTGATAAGAATGAGCGCCGCAAAACTAAACTAATTCTACTCATAAGTTTTAGACTAACCTGTAACTGAGTGTACATTATGCAAAACGACAATCAATATTTATCGTGATCTACAACATGTTCCAATTACGAAAACCAAGTTTCTTGTTTGGGTTCTTACACAGAGATATTAGGGATAGAGCAATGACTGCTACTCATATTGCAATCGTAATTTTTATCTAACAAGAGGACACTCTGCACTGCTCTTGTCCTAAAAAATCCTTTAAAGTATGTTTTTGCATGACAAAATTTCTAGAAAGTAAGAAAACCAAGCCAACACAGCGTAACATTATAATAATTCTAGCATTTTGTCTCATGGAAAATTTTCTTCCTCATCCTGAAAATATCCATCCAGTCTAACGGTGAGTTAACTTATATAGTAATTTTATTATGCAAATGCTAGTACAACAAATAGGCTATCGCAAGAGTGCAGCTAGGGGTGCTTGTTGTCTTGTTTAATTTATCTTTTTATTTTTAATAAGTAGGTATAACTAAAGAAAAGCATAAATGAGATTCCTGAAATAAAATTCAGTTATGCCCGTTTTCACTAACACTAAACAACACCTAAATCAATGCCATCAATAATTAAAGGAACGCTGTAGGATTTTTTACTTTCGGCGCTAAGACGAGGGTTGAAAATCCAACTGCATTAATGAACCAACAGACTCGCACCTCTGACTTTTCGGATTCAAGTGCATATTGTATATATAATATCACTTGCTTCAAAAACGGTAAAGGAAAACATCGTGAGGAAACGTGCCTGACAGATATTGCTCATTGAACATCAGAACACAGATATTGGCATGTGTAGCCAAATTAGAGGCTCATGGGCGGCTTTAAAACTCTGACACCAGTTTAGTCACTATCCACACAAAAAGAAGAAGAGAACCAACAGACTAATACTCAGTATATTTGTATTTTAGTATTTGGATTTATTTCACAGTATGGAAAGTAAGTTAATCCAGAATGTGATTCAGAAATTAATCTTCATCGTGTGACAGAGAGAGAAGTAAGAAGAGAGTGTTTAAATTCAACCAAGTCTCGTTAGAATTTAAGAAAACATCTTAGCGTGAAATTAATCTATATTTTTTATTAAAAAAATATAGGACTTGTTCTAATAAAAAATGTAGATTAATTTCGAGCCTCTCAAGTTTTACTAAATCCACTTAATTTTGTTCGTGCCATGTTTTTTTTATTTTTATTTATGGAGATATTCACAAAAGCTTGCAGATATTTTTATAATCTGTACTTAGAAGTTTGTTGCTATATTTTTATTATTTAATATTATTTTTATTTATTATTTTCATAAAAACTTTCAGTATTTCTCTTATTCACCTTGGGATATTACTATACTCATATTTGCAAAATATATCTTTATCTTTATGTTGAAATGAAATGTCAAAGCGTAAATTATTAATATAAAATAAAAATTATTCATCTAAAAATTATGTATATGAATAATTTAACCCCAATATTAAAATTTTAAATCACTAAAGATTTTAACAGCTTGTGCAAAGAGAAACCATATTACCATGGTAACCATTTTCCATTAAAACGTTCGCGAGGACCTTAATAATTACAAGCCACAGTAAACTGGATTTACAACAGAAGATAGTACTTGACATCACGGCGTTAATATTTTGACAACACCGGGCTATAATGAAAGATTATAGGGTAGATAGATTCTAAGAACAGCCGGGCTTATGTCTTGAGGTCACAAATTTACTTACAAATGTTTCGGGAATTCTTGAGTCAATTACTTTCAAGATTTTAAAATGATTTAATTTTAATGTTATCGTAATTTTCAAATTCGTTTTAGTTAGTACAAACCACGATGAAGATGTAGGAACGAACTTGACTCCTACCGAAACGACTAGCCCGCAATGGCAGTGGACAGACAGACGTGTGTCGCAAAGGGAAGGGAGGTCTTTACCCACCTGTGGGACATTACAGGCTTAATAGAGATATTATAACAATTACTGTTACCTACGAAGAACAACAATAAGGTCCAATATCATCAATGAAACTGAACGCAATCAGCTTATGTCAACCTCGTTCAAGAGCTGTCAGTGTCAATATTCCATAACAATAATGACACTGACAGGTCTTGAACGCGATTTGTGCTGATCGCATCCAGTTTCTTACAGTTCTATCTACGCTCTAAATAATAGCCCGTGGCAACTACAAATGACTGATCTATATCTATACATATTATAAAACAGTGTATAGAGTGCCGCTAGTGGTACTCTGTCTCTATCGCATAAAGTGCCGCTAGCGGCACAATAGTGGTGCTGCCTCGGCCCGGCTCAAGTCCCGTAAGCATTGTATTGTTACTGTCACTGTCACTTGTTATTTTGTTTGATGATTGAGGGTAATTCGCTGTGAAACACCACATTCCCAAAACATTACATTCTCTTATGCCTAAACAGACCATGTGGTGACAGTCCTAACCTAACCTACCTTTCAGCCATTTTCATTTGCTACTTTATTTTTCGTAAATTCAGTCATTGTAGAGACTTTTTTCTTTTTTTTTTCTTTTAAAAAAACGCCCCATACTAGGAATTTCTCCTTTATCGTGGGTGCGTTTACAAACATTTAAACTCACATACACAAACAGCCAGACCCGAAACAACTACATGTAGGTCATACAAATATTTGTTCCGTTAATTGTTTTTTTTTTCGGTATAATTATCTAAAACAAATACGATCATTCAATATAAACGGTGGCGAACTAACCTCAACAATCAAACAAAATAACAAGTTCCAGTGACAATGCAATGCTTACGGCACTTTAGCCGGCCCGAGGCAGCGCCACTATTATGCCGCAAATAGCGGCACTTTATCTGATAGGGATAAAGTACCAAATTAAAGTAACTTTTCATGTCTGTCTGTGTGACCGCGTTGTACTTTTCAACCACGTAGTGGATTTCGAGGCGATTTTCACCATTATTTAGAGATTTTATTCCAAAAAATTTAGGAGTATAATATAATAAATTAATTTCGAATTTTGAAAAGACGTAAAAACCGTGCGGAGTGCTGTGGTCACTAATAATACACGAATAAACCTTTCGTCTCCTTTAAGGCTATTTTCGGATAAACCCCTAACATAACCCAGAATAGCACACGGAAGGAACAAGTCACCTTTACTCTCATTTCATGTGTAACCACTCATCAAATATAAGTAGGTAAAAAAACTGAAACTATTTTGCCAAGCCAGTTTTCTCTGCCACGAAAGATATCACCCGTCAGCTGAAATTCAACCGTAATAAATTAATAAAAATATTTTGCTATATTTTTTCTGTGGACATAAAAAAAAAGTCTTATTGTTTTTGATATCACGTAGGGTAGTACCTACTTATTAGGCTGTATGTGACGGTATATCTGAAGAAATATAGCAAGATTAGACGTCTTGCCTCTTATTTTTGTCATTCAGAATGTATTGTTGTTTCTTAGTTCTTTTTACTTACCTAGATATAATCCAGGACATGAAGGACACAGTTTGAAATAAATTTTCTGTACCACCTGGCATCACGTACCTAGTAGGTACTGTCACGAGCACTAATATACATACATACTTAACAACTTTACAGCTTCTAAAAGTGATTTTCTTCTACTATAGGTATCGATTGTGATCTAACAACAACACCATAATATAACCATTAATATTAACACATAACATTAAAAATTAATATTTTGAAACCATACTATTAAAATAGCCTTATCTCAAAGTTGCAATCGTTATTTCACAAGAAAATCGCTTTTGAAAAGTGTATAGCTACTTATTAGGCCCTTTTTTTCATTTTTGGGTGGGAAATTATCAAATAACTTCTCCAGCTCTGTGCGGAGCGGGAGGGTGTGTCAGACTCTTACTGATTAACACCCACTAACACCATGCCCTTCGCTCCGTACCATGGCCTAAACCAGGGCCGGACGCGAGCCTCTCTAGCTACTCTTCAAAGAGGAGGACTTATCGCCCCAATTGTGGCGTGCCCAGCACTAGGCTGCGACAATGGCATTCTCTATGATGCCATGAGATCCCGCCGGAGCTCTTTCCGATGTGAGCGGAGTTACGCCCCAGCATTTCGCCTCCTCGCGCCACTCCCAAATGTGCGTGAGCAGTTTTGCCTCCAGATCCCATGGCGGCAATCTGGCAAGCAAAGGCACCGAAGACCTTGCGGTATCCCCAGACCAGCCGGATGGCCATGGATTCATTTGTTTTCGCGCCATTTATTTTTTCTTTGAAATCTTTCTGTTCACAATACGGAAAACATAAAATATTGCGCTATTAACGAATACGAGTTCCACTGTGGCACCAGCGTGTAGCAGAAACAGCTTGAAGGATTCATGATGTGTATGGGGAAGCTACTGTAAAATAGAACATACGATATAGATACGTTTTTGGTTCCAACGTTTTCGTTTTGGAAATTTTCACCTACAGAACAAACCCAGTGGACGGCCGGAGACCCTAGTTGACAATGAAGAATATAAAATGATCGTGGAAGCTGATCCATCGTAAACCACGTCAAAGTTAGCGGCAGACTTCAGTGTGAGTGATAAAACAATTTTAATTCATATGAAATAAATAAGAAAAGTGTAAAAGCTCGGAAACACGTGTCAAGTGCTAAATTAAAAAGGAGCTGCGATTGGAATGTCTCCGACACCCACCATACTCCCCGGACCTTGATCCAACAAATTACCACTTTTTTCGGGAATTTGGACAATTTCTTGCAAGGTTTTTTTTATTACGATGAGGCAGTCAAAACCGCATTCAAGGATTTTATTGATTCTCGCTCCCACAGTTTTTTTCAGCCAAAGAAACAATTAACTAAGTAGTTTGATTGATTAATTATACAAGAATTTCATAAAAATAACTCGTTTTGTTTTTTCCATATAAAACGCCAATTTCATATGTAAGGACCTAATATTTCAGTCACGAGCAGTGACTGTATATGTCACATTTCATATGTAGCAACGACTTCTTTGTATGCCCCAACAACTTCTTGGTCGTAATAAATTGAATTAATTATATCGCAACCGTGTCTCGCGCGTTTTACTTGGGAGTCACAAATTATATTACTTGGATACCAACTTGTAAGCTTGTAGAGCATTAATTTTATATTACCGTTTCTCTACCCACAAGAATAGATGCCAATAATGGCTCTCCCAAGTCGCCACTTAAGGGTACGCTAGTCGGTGATTCTTCCATGCAAACGTAGTATGGTGTTTACTCGTCTGTTTGATGGTGTAAAAATATTGGTTTGGAAGTTACGAGCGTCTAAACTTCCATATTTCAACACTAATTTTAACTCGTCTTTGGACATAAATAAATAACTTATGTAATAAAAAAATGCCAAAATGGAAACCGTACAGGGATAGATAATTTATTCAAAAGTTAAAATAATGTTATTTTATCTTAATTAATTTAATTACATCCTGTATTTTATTATAATCGCACTCGTTTTCTTTGTAAATCATCGTGTATTTCACTATTTAGATAAATGAATAAATATATAAATAAAACTAAATAAATAAATAATTAGACTAATATGCGTGCTAATTAGTCTAATTATTTATTTATTTAGTTTTATTTATATATTTATTCATTTATCTAAATAGTGAAATACACGATGATTTACAAAGAAAACGAGTGCGATTTTTTTTTTTTGAGACTAATTAGCACGCATATTAGTCACCATCGAGTTCGAGCCGTGGACTAGTGTACCATTAAAATAATGTTATATTTACACTGCACTTAACGGCCTCACGCTTAATTTACTGTTGAGTCAAGCGAGAACAGGTAAAAAGTCAGTGGCATGTCGTATTTAAAAAAAAACATAGACGAGTAGTCCCTATTCAGTCTGTTCCAACCACCTCTTCGAGGTCATCGGTCCGTCTTAACAGGGAGCTTCCCACGTTCGTTTGACGGTTCGCGGTTTCCACTTAAAGCTAGGTCTGCTCCAACGATTATCGGTCCATTTCAAACAAGGCTTTAGTCCAATGCCACTTCAGTTTGCTAACTCTGCAGGCTACGGGAGTGACCACACGTATCGACGCGGTAACGGTTTGAGTCTTGAGCCGATCAACCACACTTGTCGCATTAAGTCCGACGCGGTGTAGAGTCGCATCATCCGAACCATAATGAGGTGAAGTCTTTATCGCTTTTATTGAATGGACACAAAGCACTTTCTGATTCAGCGTCGATATGTGTAAGATCACTCCCTATGTTGGTGACTCCAGTTCTTTCCCGGATTATAAACGTATTATAATAATAAGATAAACATACCTCTTCCGAGATAAAGTCCAGCATGTCATGGAAAGTCTTGGGCACAGAAAGGCCACAGGCAGCTCGTGTGGTAGTATAGGACCCTAGACCATGGTCACGACCTCTTTGGATGTCCATAGCTCGCAGGTCACCTCCAAAAGTATTGTTGCGCCTGTAGAAAATAAGATTACTGTTCAATAAAGTTAAGTACTTTTGTCATCAAATCACTTGTTTTTACAAAATGTTTAACAACGTCCTGATCGTGGCTTTTCATTCTAAAGTATTTTCATTTTGTTAGCGCGCGAGGTTTTTTGGAGCAAAAACGAACCAATCGTCATCGTATTAGAACTAATTTTACGCAGGTACCATCAGATTATAAAGCTGAGTAACTCAATCTCAATCTGCCTAGCCTTTTCCCAACTATATTGGGGTCTGCTTCCAATCTAACCGGATGCAGCTGAATACCAGTATTTTACATGGAGCGACTGCCTATCTGACCTCCACAACCCAGTAACTGGGTAATACGATACCCCTTGGTAAGACTGGTTGTCAGACTTTCGGGCTTCTGACGACCTGTAACGATTGTCAAGAGTCTCGTTATGTAAAGATGGTCACCCATCCACAGACCAACCCCGGCAAGCATAGCTTAACCTAATGGATCGAGCCGTGCGGCAGTTATCACTTAGCCACGAGCTGAGTAACTAAAGATAAAATATAAAATAATATAAGATAGGATAAAAAGTAACTTTATCATCTGTAATTAGCTTAAAACTCATAATTATTTCTAAGAGATAATCCAAACAACCTTTTGAATTTAATTATACGAGCCGCGCAAGACATAGTAAGACACAATACTTAGTAAGTACGTAATATAATTTGAAATGTTCGGTATCTTAGTTTTGTTATTAAACTTGTAGTACAAACAATAAACTAGGGTAAATTATGTTTGGGACAAATAATAGAAGCTATATCAAAGGATTATTACTTTCAACAAGACGAAAATAACAAAGACTTTTGAGGTCTCATATCTTACTTTCATTGTTTTCGTAGCAAGATTGTTTTGTTCTGCTTTATATAGGTAATAAAATTAAGGACGCTAAAGCAACAATGTAGAAACAAAAGGCTTATACGGAGTAGGATCAATTTAGTTAATTAACTATCTGGAGTAGCATTGTTTCCTAATAAAAAAAAGCATGGAAAAATAACATCACGAATGTCACTGGTCTTTCAGAAAGAGTAGCTATATGCAATTAAAATTTGAAAAATTAAATATCTCTATAATTCAGGCATATGCACCAACAGAAAGATTCATTGAGGCTGAAATCCTAACATTCTACGACGATCTAAAAAAGAGCACATGCATTTGCCAAGGAGAAAGTTCTAGTATTAGGGGATTTTAATGCAAAAATAGGGCAACCCAGAAAAGAAGAAATTTTTGTTAGTAATGAATAAACTCAAATACTACGGGACTGATTTAAAAAATTCTTTCTCTAGGACAATGCTATATTATCACTGAGTAATATAATTTATAAAGATATCACACGGGCGCAGCCACTGGCGGAAGCTAGTCCATAAATATAGGTGTTAAGCGTAGTTTAAGTGCATAAAAGGAGCACACCCTTTGTAACTTTATAATTTTACGTCTAGATTAATTTAAACTTTTTATTAAAATAATCTAGACGCAAAATTCATTAATATTGGGCGTACAATGCAAACACGGATCAAAAGGCTATTGATGAAATTTTTTAATTGAACATTACCTACCGCTACCGCTACTTACGTGAAAAACAATAAGCCATTCTCTCACGAATACGCTTCCTTAATTTCAACGGGTAACTTCGTATAATTTCCTTCTCTTTATAGGAAATATCAGTTGAATCCAATCAGCGTAAAATTACGTCGACTACGAGACTATTTCCAGCACCCTACTTGCGTAACACAATTAAAATCACAATGTGAATGACTTTGAAGGATATTGCTAATACATTGCTTCATATGTTTATATTAATTGTCCGCTCAATAACGTAAATAACGCAATGAATGTTGTTGAACTGTCAAAATGAAAGGCATTGCTACTGTTAGCCTGTTACACAATTACCCCGCAGGATTGTTTCCGCAACCAAGGATTATTATAATAATCTAATCATTATTCACAGACATTCATAGTTCATCCGTGATAGTCACGTCTAACTTTAAGTTTATAGACATCAATTTGAAGGCGTAATATCATCTCAGATTGGTTTTAATATTAATGAGGCAATAAATCTCCCTCATATCTTCCATACAGTAAAACTTCAGCATAATTTTAGCGACTGTTTTCGTCGTAAATCATCGTCATTTAAACCGTTGTTAACCCTTCTTTTCTGATTACAGAAGCTTATTTTGAATATTTATTCTGAAAGTTAGCAGCAATTTTGTCTCTCTTACGTCGTCGAAGTTCCTCGTAGCATTCGTTTGAAGCTCAAAGTTTTTATTAGTTTTCAAAGAAGGAATGGTTTACTTGAAAAGGAATTGGGTCATTTCCGAGTCCCAGAACTGGTCACTGAAGTCTTGTTCCTGCGTTGCAAGGCCTCTCGCCAAGTGATCAAAGGCGTTGTCAAGTTCTAGCAGTAGAGGTCTGTTGAACCAGTCACTCATACGCACTGTGCCAGCTACACGACGGGTCTCCGAGATAAGTCTGTGAAAGATAAAAAAATTATGTTTTTTTTTTCTTACAAATCAGGTCGCATCTTAGAAACGTGCTTAAGTCCCCACTCCACTGATTTCTACTCCTACTGCTTCACTGTGCACGTGGTGCGGTTGTGGAATTCACTTCCGCCCGACATTAGGGACTGCCAAACTGTTGTAGTATTTAAAAGAAGAGTGAAAGAACACTATCTTTCCACTTCGTCATAGTTCCGTATGGAATTTATTTTGTATTTTATATATTTTAGAAGTATGTATGATTGTATGTCAGTAAGTATATTCTCATATAATTTGTTTTTACTTTCTCTCTACTCTTACACACGGTGTCTACATCTCTTTTTACCCTCTGTCCTAACGCAGGTATGCTGGAAGAGATTTCTTTAGAAATAAGCATCACCTTTGTATGTATTTTTCTGTTCTTTTCATCTTGTCTGTTTATATATGTGTGTACATAAATGGTTAAATAAATAAATAATACCTCCAAAATTCGGTTTTGTTTCTATAAAAAACTATGGCATATACACATATTGGTAATTATATGTTAATTTTGGTCTGCATAATAAACCCAGACGGGACCGGAATTGCAATTTCCTATATCATTAATATTAATAGTCAATAAATGTATGGCATGATTGCACTAGAGCCAATTTAGTCAAATCACTAGCGTTTGCCCGCGGTATCGCTCGCATGGATGTCGGAAATTGTCCCAAGGCAACGTACCTACTACTGGGATTAAAAGTACCCTATGTTTTGATCTAGGTTATAAACTATGCCATGTGAAAGCTTTTGGGGTATTATTTAATGTATACTATGGCAGCTAAGTCGAAATCGAGCGCAAACATGGTGTTTTGGAACACCCAAAAAGGGTTAAGCTTTCACATGACATAAGTTTCATCACTGTTGAGAGTTGGCTCCAAAATGACGCATGGTCTTTTCATCCCAATCCGTTCAGTCATTTTTGCGCCAATACGGAACATACATCCAGACATATAGTCAAAAATTCTAAAAACTATATTTGCGGCATCAGACTCGTACCCACACCTCGTAGCAATTAACCTAACGTAACTTAACCTTCAATAGAGTAGGGGCACGTCGCGGCAGCGTCCAAAAGTTCGCGTATTGCATTATTAAACTCCTGATAACTTCGAATTTAATGTCCGATTCGAATGAATTAAAAATTATTTTACTGCTACATAAATACCCTTGTAGATAAAACTATTCATTTGAATACGAATTAATACTACGATACAAATGTAAACAACTTTTGTTTCTACCGGCGATCTATGTAATTAAATTTTAGAACACAAAAGCTGCTATCGTGACTTAACTATGATAGTTAGACATATTCTATTTCGAACATTTTTGTACGTAATAATGAGTATTTAATCATGTATATATCATTTTTATGTATCATCAATAGTTTTCTCAGCGCACGCCAAATAGTGAATTTTATAGGCAAAATTTTGCTACTTTGGGTTACATTACTGCAATTTTCTTAAGGACCTCAATTTTTTTTTTTAAATAAATTATAGCTACTTTATGATAATTTAGCTTTCTATTGCTGGAAAGTAAAAATGTTTAAAATCGGTCCAGTAGTTTCGGAGTTTATTCGGTACAAACAAACAATCAAAAAAATCTTTCCTCTTTATAATATTATAGTAGTATAGATAACACAATATGATATAAGGCACAGTGTTGACCCTAATAACCACTTTATAATGACCATATTGTAGTTTCGAATTTAGTGAGAAGGTGAAAAAAAATACATTACCAGCGTCCAATTTAGAAACTGGACATATAAACATTAAGGGCATCAAACAACGGATTCTAATGATCAAACAGTAGTTATTTACAATGATGATTGCTAGTATCTACTATGTCTGAAGATGATAAGTCTCATATACAAGTCTGGTCATTAAAGTTGAGACTTGACCGCGCCTCCGCCGCTCTTTCCGCCGCCCCGATGACGCCCCGGCGGGGGACCTCATACCGCTAAAGAGACCCATTAATCGTCTACTGCGCAAGTCAAACTACATGGTGCGTCAAGTCTCAACTATAATGGCACGACTTGTACCTACAACGCTACTAGGTCCTTTTGATGAGTGGCCAAACTCGGATCGAACGCCGCCATGTTGTTCAAAACAATTTCTGTGGCAATTTCACAAATGTTTACCAACAGGCAACAACGCCCCCTGTCAATTTCATTCAGGCGCCAAAAGATCCTTGTAGCCAATTATATTATAAGTAAAAAGTGGTAAATAGGATATACCACAGAATAGTACAGAAGGCAGATTCCGCTTTTTAAGTATAAGGCTACAAGTACCCGGGGCGCAGCGGCAGGGCCGTCTTGTCGGGCCAATTCAGTGAGCGAACAAATCAAAAGATATTAGAGTTACACGATAGAAAAAGAGGCAACTTCTAGGTGAGTATAACTGTAGGTAATTAGCGCTGTGCGACCTGAATTGCACTTTATTGTATCGTGGCAAGAGTCGCTGTTTATTTAAATGATTTTACGGAGTGAACCATCTGTAGTAATCTGTGGTTATAACTGATACGCACTCCGCAAGTGACACGTCAAAACTTGGCTAATTAGCCAAGTTTTCTTCGTCTAGTCTCTTTTCCGCTCCCGATAATTACGCCTTAATAATTACTCCCGATATCGATACCGAATCTTACTTCTACGTGTCTTCTAATAATGTGATACTGTGCCAATTTCGAAGATCTAATGTTGGATAAGTAACATATTTGCCTTTTTTCTAAACGAATATTACAATAAAGAGAAAATATTTGATTTCTTGTATGTTTGGTTTTTAAGCTTTCACGCTAAACTGGCTAAACGGTTTTGGATGAAACATGCTAAAACTACTGAACATTTTTGGATGAAATTTGGCATATGGGTAGACCATTATCTGGGTTAGGATATAGGACACTTTTTATCCCGACATTATCATAGGATCGAGACTTATGCGAGTGAAACCACGGGGCGAAGCTATTTACTTTGTCATAACTTATAGCACAGTAAACTGCTGTGATTAGATTTGAGAAGATTAAAAATTAAATGAGGGGTTATTCTTTGTTAAGAGTTCACAAAAGTAAGGAGACAATCAAGATTATAATTTTGGCTGCAATACGTACTTCAAGTAACCCCTGATCAAGGAGTGGAAGTGTCTGAAGGCGGCTGTGGCATGCTCATCAAGCACAGAAGGGTCCACTCCGGGATTGTAGTCGTTCACGTAGCCGTGAGCCCCCGGGTAGATCAGCTTATTCTTCACCATGTTGTCAAAACCTGAATGTGAAATAAATAAGTTTAAATAAGGGCCGAAATCCTCTGCATTTAAAGGTGTTCTTATCAGAGGAAAGACTAATATATAAAAACTGGCATGTGGCATGTGCCTCTGCATTTAGCGTATGTTAAGCACGTACGTAAACGTAACGCACGTACGTAAACGTAACGCACGCTCACGTGATACCAGTTATCACGTGAGCGTGCACGACGTTTACGTAGTTCTAAGTTGCGTATTGGATCAATACAAGACGCGAAGGCTTCCTAACAATAAAAATCTAGCAAAATATTATCAAAGTGGCAAGAAGCCAAAAAAGTAAAAAATAAATAAGAAATTCTTCTTCAAACTTATCTTAAAAAAGGGCAAGGTAAAGGGCGACTTTCCCTTTTATTTATCTTTTTAGGCACAAAAGCGCCTTGTATAATGTTCAATAGATCATGCGGTTTCCGGCAAATAATTTTGCCAATATAAGATTCCTTATCTTTGCGTTGGCGTTTAAAATACTTCAATGTAATGAGCTGATTGATGACTGATGAGCCCTTCGATAGCGTGATGATTAACGTAATATGGGGGTTTTGCGTTTATTGTATGATGCATGATAACAGGCTTATGATTTTAAAAGGTCATTTTTAGCAGTCATTGATAAAAAACAAAAAAATCTATCAGCCACACAGAAATACCTAAAAGTTCCTGTATTATTTGTTATTTGTAAGCTAATTAGCTACAATTTTTTAACCAACTCATGTAGGTTAAAGAAATATAAGAAGCCTAATTGACGCTTCTATTACCAGCAAAGACTAATCGAACAAATCTTGTGGTAATCTTGTGGTACATTCTTACCTAATAGAATTGGAAGATATTCATAATAGTTGATGTGTTGTATCTCAGCAATGTGGATGCGCCTCGCTTCTTGGTAGATAGTCTCGTCGTTCCAATGAGGGTTGAGTTGAGCCAGACTGTCGGCGATGCGGTTGTGTTCACGCATCAGGATTACTTGCAGGACCGTCAGTTGAGGGTTCTGGTTCACTCGGATGTCACCTGTTGGGAGAAAGAATATTATAAATTTAATATGAAAATCTTTACCCTTTTTTGTGGCAATAGATGATGGTTGTGGTTGACGTTTAATCTTGCTTTTAAAGGGTCGCGAACTCAGAAGTAACTAAAGTTACCAGATATTTTTCCATAAATATATTATTCATGCATAGCAATTCTATTGGGGAAATAACATCTACCAAATCTCCACCTTTTAGATACAAAAATGCGATCACTTTTCATGGTGTTTTTCATCAAATTTTCGCATGATTTATTAGGAATCCCACTAACAAAGTCATAAATATTCTGCTTTTCGCAGAAAAAAGTCAAAACGAAACCTCATTGATTAAATTGGTTAATGGTTAATCGTAATGACGTTTTAGAAAATTGGGTCGCTTTTCAATCCATTTAAGAACTTCAGAATAAAATTACTGATGGTATTGCGGTGTCAGTGATCTTATAAACTGTGCAAAGCAAATTTGCCGCATTTTTCACTAAATAATAGATATGAAACACTTGGAAAAAATTACGCCAAATCAGAATAGTGGCTAAAAAGAGTTGTATACATTGGAAGAGCTGGCCAAGCAGTACGCTGAACTCACAAAATTCTTGGGTTTGTCTTGAAACTCCAGCTAACAATAAACCAATTTATTGTACCTATCTAACCTTAAACGTTTTTCCAGCTATTTCACAATTTCACTGCAAGTATCTACAATAAACGTTCTCTGTGTGGTGACACGTGCAAAACAATTTGAAAACAAAACAAACATCGCTCTTATATTACCAACTGGTGGTTTATATGTACGGTAACGTCCTTCGTAGTACTGCAAACCTCTTGTGGTATATTTATGGGAGGCCAACTTTAATTGGAACAACCTCTACAGCGAGGGCAATTACAGTCAACTCTACTTGACTGTAATTGCCCTCAAGGGGGTTATAAGCAAAGATCAAGAGGATCTTTCCAACAGTATTCACAGGGCCTTATGATTGTGTAAGCATTTGCTAAGAATATCCTGTTTCCTTTGCTAAACTCTGTGAATATACTTAAGTGGATTATTGTGAACCCTCTCAGCTTAGATAGCCAGTATTCTTATGCCTTATATTAGCTTAGCTTCCCAAAAAATATTTCGAGGCTAGGTTATTCGCAGTGTCACCAAAAATTTATTTAGGTGCGTCGTTTGGTACATAATTATTATCAATATTCATGTGTAGTTTTGTAATGTAAGTAAGATCGACGGAAATGATAGTTAGGTACCTAAACCATTTCCAGTGTTCTACAATAGTAATCGAATCAAAAGGCCCGACAAAGCCGGCCAACCACAAAAACAAAAAATCAATGTATTGAAACTTGCCCATGTTCCAGTAAAATAATACATAGCATTAGATGCACATCCAGCATTTTTTTTGGTTACGGGACTCAATAAATGATGATAAATCATATTCATTTCTGTAACATCGTTCAAGAAACTCCTTCTAAAAAAATATTATTAAAAAAAAAAAACATTTTACTAGAATATGAGGTCTGTGTTTCCTTCAAGACACCGAAACAAACTCAGATGTCTCAATCTCTTTCAAAGTACAGACATATTAAGGGTCAGGCCATATGAGAACGTTGAGGTTACGAACGTTGAGGTTGAAACTAAAGCAGCTATTACAAATTAAATATTATATATGTCTCATGGATGTCAAATATGACAACCGCGGTGTACTGTATTCACAGAGACGTTTGTTGTCCCGAACACCAACATGCTGCGCAAAAATTTTGTTCGCGATTCCTGCCGGTCTATTCTGTAATAATCTCACGGTGAAAACTTAGGTGACGTGAGCTGGAAATGAGCTGTCATTCCACCTGCTGCTAGGGACTAACAGCTTACTCCGAGCTCACTTCACCTAAGTTTTCACGGTGAGATGGTTACAGAATATCACTGCAGCTCTGGTTTAAGGAGTGGAACTCTCTGCCTGCGTCTATGTTTCCGAACGCATACAACCCTAATATATTCAAAGTAAGAGTGAACAGGCTTCTTCTGGGTAAGCTCACTCCATCGTCGACTTTGTCTCAGTCACCTCTGACCTAGACTAGAGTCAAGAGCGAACCCATCGTAAAATAAAAAAAATAAAAAGTTTACTTTGAAATAAAATGTATGATGACCATGCAGATTAGTGTCTTAGGTGGTCTTTTGAATGAATATCTAACTTACAGAAATAAGAAAGAACATTAATTTCTTTATAACTTACCCGTCAAGTAGCAAGGTTCAGTGGGTGTTTGCGCGGACTCGCAAGTAATGGTGACATTGGGGTCTTGCGGGGGCCACTCCCGACCTCCCCTCACGTTGGTCAACAGACGGCCACGTTGAAAAGCTCGGAGGGGGTTGGCCTGACCAAGACTGCTGCCGTAGACCAGCGATAAGTCCATGTAGGCTGTGACCGTTGTTATCTGGTAACAAAAGAAAAATAATTTAGTGAGCCTTTGAGAGTGGGATACCTGAATCAGTAGTGTTAGGCATCGTTCACACCAAAAGTAGGTATAGTTAGCCGCCGATTGGAAGCAGATTCACTGTAAGCTCGAGTGATCCAGGGGATTTGTGTGATAGCGTATTGTCGGAACGATAAGTTAATTATATATGGAAAAACATAGACTGCGTAACCTACGCTCACTGTCGACGGTCGTTACGACAGTACGTTTGGTGTGAATACGGCGTTATTCTGTGCGAAATTATATTCGAAGCGCACTCAAGTGACAGCACAGTTTCAAAAAGAATTACAGTCATTTGTTTTTTAATCATTAACACAACTTCCCACGAAATGATATTTAGAGAACATCACTAGATTGAGCAGTGGTGGCCTTGGGGTAACGGCCCCGAAATACGAGTTGCAGGTCGTGGGTACCAAGTGGTACCCAGGTAGATGCTTTACTTTGTGTAAATAATTTCATCACCACTGCTCTCGAAATGGTGAAGGAAAACATCGTGATTGAAACATGTCCTAGAACCAAAAAATCGAAGACATGTGACATCACCGCACTGGGCCCGCGGGTTGGATTACAGCCCCAAAGAAATATGAGGCCTGTTTCTCAGCAATGGGAATATATGCTATGCTGTTATACTCTACATTATTATATATCTATAATATATGCTATGCTATTATTATTATATATCTTAAGCCAAATTGATGTCTTACTTGTTCTCAAATACCGAAAAAAACTCGTTTAAGTAGCAGGTATTTCCAAGTTTCGAAATCCAATTCCCAGGTCAAGTAATCTTCAACCTAACTTTCTTATTTGTAAAAGTTTTCAAGCGTAAAGTGGAGGACTATTCGGAATTGACCCTACGGATTTTTTGATTCGCATTCCTTACATTGAAATCTAATACTGTTATCTGCGAGCTAACAAGACCAAACTTAACTTTGTAGTTGAATAAATGTTCTCCCATATACGTCACGGTCAATTCTCCAACTGCAAATGTAAGTTTGTAATCGTTTTTTTTATTTTTTTTATTTGTCAAATCTACAAATTAACGAATTTCGAACTTTTTCATTTACTTGTGCTGTGAGACCTTGCTTCGTGTCAAACATGATTCTAGCTAAACGGGAAATACCCTATAGGTTTTGATTTATTTGAGAGTATCAAAATATGTCGCATCAATGACTGTATTTTCTTATTGCGTTCACTTGAAGCTTGATTTTTTTTAGAGCTCCTAGGCACTTTAATTTCAACTTGGGCTTCGCGTTTCTGAGAAAAAGGATCTTGAGTACAAACAGACGGACGGACGAAGTAGTGATCCTATAAGGGTTCAGCTTTTTGCTTCTGAGGTATGGGACTCTAAAAATGAGATAGTATGCATCTCTGGAGACCTCTTCAAATGGTAAATTTCAGATGAGATTTCGTAAGGTCACAAGAATGGTAGTTGGAACTGGAACTATAAACATCCTAAAAAAGGTTTTTATCTTTTTAGTATTTTTAGGGTTCTGTAACCTTTAAGATTAAAACTGAAAGGTGTCGCGAATCTTATTTTAAAACACACTAACAGAAGCGCTAATTGGCTACAGTATTAAATTATAAACCGATTTAAGTCACACGGAGATGAGAATGTTGACATGGATGTGTGGAGTGACGATAAAGTAAGAACTGAGTATTAAGGGGAAGTTTAAAAGTGACAGAAAAGTTAAAAGGAAATCGTTTGGCCTGCTATGGGCATGTGATGAGGAGGGAGGAAACGAATGTGACTAAAAGAGTGATGAATATATGTTGATGGATGGAGCGCGAGAGGAAGGCCAAAGAAAAGATTAATGGATTGTGTGAGGAATGATATGAAAAAGAAGGGAGCGAATAATAGCGTAAGGGTAGAGTGGAAGAAGACAACGTGTTGTGCTGACCCCAAGGAACATTGGACAAGGGCAGGAAGATGATGACTGAATTACGTACCTACATTATAAATCTTTGTCTCTTAAAACTTAATATTTGGCACAAAATAATGTCGTTCATGATTCCAATATGTTTTTTCCATTACCATTCCGTAGAAACTGTAGCCTCCGGGGTGTATTAAAACAGTTTACTGTTTATGAAATGAAATGAAATTGTGTATTCAGTAAATAGGATATTGGAATCACTTTTACACGTGATCTTAAAAAAAAAAATGCTAGATGAGTTCGGCGTTTCCTATCTGACTACTCTGAGAAGAAAGGCCGAAACACACTCAGAGGTCACAGTCTCTTTTAAAGTCCAGACATAATCTAGGCCTAGCTAGGCCGCATAAACTACTCAAACTGCCAGAACATCATTAAAACGAATTGAGAAAGAAAAAAGAAAAACCACACAGTCCTCACATTCACAAAAAATTAAATAATATAATACTTTACAAAGTAATCATGTATTCAACAATGTCAATGTTTATATTTATTCTTCGCGGTACAAATATCATGACGTCAAAATGTTTTAAAATTATTATTGTCTCACACAACATAAAAGCAATATTTAAAAAATACAGCCCGAGTTATAAAAAAGGGGTTTTTAAAATAAAATAAATTTTCTGTGAAATACGTGACCTAAAATTGTAATTGACAAAGACGTTATTGGATTTACGTTAAATACCTAAAGTAAAAGCAATTCAAAGAATTTAATACTTAGACTTTAAAACGTCTAGAGACTTTCGCATTATTATTAATGGAATAAAGGAAATAATAATGCGAAAGTATCTCGGGAACGGGTTGTGATGCCGGGCCATGACCTGGGTTATGGCATAAGATATTTTTTATCCCAGTAGTACCTACGTTCCCGTGGGATAATTTCTCGCGAGAGAAGTAGCGGGCAATAGCTAGTTTAAAAATCTTTTATTTTTATTCGGCCATAATTTTTCTAGATTAGATGCTGACATTAGGAAAGTTGAGAAAAGCCTCGCTTAGAAAGATGAGACTGTACGTTTTGCACACGATAAGAATTTATTCTAAGCTGTATCAAACAAGAATACAAATTGCATTTTATTTTTGACCTGAATATAATGCAGAGATTAGCTAAAAAAGGCCAATTTATTCCCGGGGGCAAACAATTTAGAAATAAAAGATGATAGTAATCAGTAGCTAATCAAAACAATCTAAAATAAAATAAGCTATACTATCAATTTCTAATATTTGATATCCATGAGACAACCTCGTGATACTTTTATCACGAGAAACTTTTATCGATATCAATTGTTTTCTTAGTATTTGTCCAATATTCATGAAGGAAAGCAAAGCTTTTTTTACAACACGACCTATTAGCGCCATTTTTACGTTCATACGCCTATCTACAACAATAATAATGACCCACCTGCGCGTCTTGCTATAAGGTACTGATTATAACAAGCGCCCGTGGCGTGCCCACAGAACGCTGCGTTTTCATAATTTGTTGTAACTTTGAACCCTCAACATGCTCGATATAACTGTGTTTCTTTTAACTTTATTACTGATGCAGAAAAAACTAAAAGGAAAAATAATAAAAAAGGAACTTGCGTCCACGCGTCGAGGACGCGCTAAGGGCGCCCGGGAGGGGCACGCGTCATACGCGCGTTTGACAAGCGTATGACGCACGCCTTTCGACGGCAGCGATTTTATTTAGCGCCCAAAACGGAGCGTACTAGACGCGCGCCTCGGGCGCTTGTTATGACTAGGGCCTAAGTGTTCTTCTTTTAAAAGCTTAATAATTCCTTACCGGTTCAGCAGGAGCATTAGGAGCGGTGCATCCTCTATCCCTGGTAGTGCCAGTTCTCACAAAGTTCATGCATTGGGTTCCTTGCGGGGAGTGCACGGGGTCATTGGGTGGAATCAACACAGGCGCACACATAGGGTTCGAAGTCACGTCCGGAGTCAGTCGGCCATTGTCGTCGCAGCACGTCACCAAGTCCTTATCTGTACAAAAGGATTTATAAATTGAAGTAGACGACACTAGGGTTGGTAACAGCTAAAGCTTGAATCGGTCAAAACGATTTTCAAGCTTTTTCTACAACCGTACACTTTTCTTAAGGCACGTTTGGTGTTACTTTACAACGTAATGAGGTGTTGTGTTACCAATTTAAACACAATAATATAATACTAAACTAGTACAAAATATTAAAAAAACAGGTAACCCATCATAAATCGTTAGAATCTTTTTTTAAAGAAGTTCATCTTAAATGCAGATAAAAGATTCTAACGATAAATCTTTGAATGTAGTCTCTCGTCTCTCGTCTTAGATAATCCCTAGTGAAAACTTTTTTTCTTTTTTGCCCATTTTCGGCAACGAAAATTCTTCTGAACAAACTGTACTGAAACAAAGAAATGGACTGATATATTTTTGTGGAACCATTTTCCTTTGTGGGTATTACTGATCCACCATTTTCTCTAGAATAGCTAAGTCGTGTCCATCGTCAACGACGTCTATTTGAGCAGTCAATAGTAAAAAATTGTCTCTTAAAATCGAAAAATTAAAAAAAAAACTTCGAAATTCGAACTGCTTTGTTTTTTGTTGGCTGTCAATAGTATTCGAAACAATAGTAGGTATTCCTTTCCCGTAGCGATTTCCTCGCTTCTAGATATCAAAATGATTTATTTATTGACAACTTTGAGAATATAAATCATACAAATACAGAATACAGCTTTGTGTTTTCAAATGTTAGCAAACGTATAAAAACGCTATGATTTAGGTACTTTTTTATTCCAGTTTACCCAAAACTAATGATTGCAAATCTTTGCATACAGCCTCAGACTTTTACATAAGCCCATTATGGGCTATGGACATTCTAAAACTCATGCGACAGTGATTACTTACATATTATTATTATGTACTTAGGGTATATAAAATTGTGACACACATAGGTAATGTTATAGACTGATGAAATTGAAACAAAATGATGATATTTTTAGTAACACATTTACACACACATTAAACTTACTCTCAGCTTCAGTAGAAAAAGCTGTTGAAAAACAATAATTATTATAATTAGTGAAGAAGATTAAATATTGAAGAGGTCTACTGGTCTACTCTCGTTAGTTTAGGTCTCCAAATTAGAATAGAAGACTTTTAAAACCAACCTTTTGATGATGTCTTCGATCCAAAAAATTGCGGTCAAATCTTAGGTTAGCTATTTATTGTGATTGGCTGACCGAAATAACAGCATCCAATCCAATTATATTATAAGTAAAAAACGGCTTGTCAAAATTTGGCTAACTAGCCACATTTTCTTCGTCTTTTCTCTTTTCCGCTCCCGATAATTACGTCCTACTTAAACGGGTTATCTAATAATGTGACATGGTGCCGTTTTTGAAGATCGAATGTTGAGTACTTATATTATCATTGATCCAATCATATAACTTCACATAATATTCGACACTAGATTCAACTGAATAGAGATTACATCTCTTAAACAAACACAGAAGAAAAATAGTAAGAGGCTTTATAGTTTCATCTTAATACAAGCATGACAAAAATATCTGCAGAAACGTTCACAACTTTTCTTATTTATTTGATACAGTTTATTATCCGCTCAGTATCAATTTAGTAACGTCACACAGGTTCACGGCAAGAAACATTGTTCGAACGAAATCCGATAATACTGGCGTAAATCTACACCAACCCGATTTGTACGCCTCTAATGTACAGTCAACAAAAGAGTAAGTATTCGGGCATCTAGACAATATATTTTTCAACACAGAAAGACAGGTAGGTATGGAAAAGTAAATCAATAACAATTGATGGTAAAACGATAAAGCTATGTAAACGGGCACGCCGTTTATGTCTGGAGGCTTTCTTTCGGGTATTAAGTTCTTTTTACTTTTTTGTTGGCATATTGGCGTGTGCTAGGTGACATATAGAAAATTATTTAATTTAATGTTTTGTGTTGCGTAATGTAAATTATTTTGCATATTTACTTTTGTATAGAATCAAGTATTCCTATCTATTCAGACAGCTGTGTAGCTGGGGAGTTTGTTGCGCCACTTCTTCTTCCCAGCTAAAGCGGTGAAGTGAAGTAAAGGTGTGAAGGAAGTGGTGAAGGGCGGACGTTTTTAGGGGACTGTCTTATGTAATTTTGACGTTCGAAAAGCGCTGATTTCTCAGCCTAGTTTGAATAAATAACTTTCAATTTAAATTTTCGAGAGAATATCGCAAAACATATGATTGATTTTTGCCGCAAAACTATTTGTTTTTTTACATAGTATAAAAATAACAATTGTTTTCTTTTTTAATTTTATTGCGGCGTACTATTGACTACCCTTAAAATATTCGCACGAGTAATTTTGGCCTTGTAGTTATAGTATTGCCAGAGTAATACACAACTGCACGTACGTTTATACCTTGCCCTCATATCAAACCTTTTCGTCAAGTGTACTATTAGGTAACAAAACAACAAAACAAAGTTTCTCTTTCTGCGAAATAAACTTCTAAGAAATTAATGTAAGAACTTACGGGACTGTACTACGCCAGCTGTGAGTGACATGTCGTGGGTTACAATCTGTCCCCACTGTTGTGTGTTGAGGTTCCAAATAGGGTCGACCAATTGTCGGTCGGGGAACAGCCGAAGACTGATGTCCCGGGGGTTCGGGAGTGGACGGCCCGAGGTTGATAAAGTCATGGCGCTTACACCTGGAAAATAAAGTTATATAAAATCTCATGACAACTAATAACAACCATTTTTCAGATTATCTAAAGTACATACATCTTTCATGGGGTACTTTGTTAAATGTTAAAATAACAAAATACCTTGTGATAAATTGCACATAAATAAAATAAAATTTAAAAATCGTATTAAAATTACCTACACTTTGTAAACAAGCATATTACAAATTAGAGGATTATATCCAAGATAAGAATACTTGGAAACATCCTGGTCCTGGTCCATAGGATAATCTAGAATCTAGACAAAATCCAACTGGTTGCTCATTAAATTGTATTTTTTTTTTAAATATATTTCATTGATTTTATATTCTGTGATTACTTCCTCACAAACTGACATAGGTATAAACTGTACATTTTTAGGAAAATCATCTACTATTACAATGTTTGTAAATATGTAAGTACCATATGTCATCTATCACATAACTAATTTATCTCTTTTTACTTAATTTTTCATTATTTTTATCTATTGTGTTATAGTAATTTTAATCTAGGTGCATCGTCTTCACATATAATAGGGATGATGACTAGGTCAAAAAAAAGAAATTCTATTTAGTCCGTCAGTCAGATAATAAAAAAATATTAGACTCGTATTTTTTGCTTTATCATATTAATAAAAAATGTCTTAGATACAACGCATTAAAGTTGGGGAGTGGAGGTTGCAACGTTACAAGTATAAAATCTACTTATTCGTGACGTCATGGCACATTTTATCTCAATGTATCGCCTAACGCCAAATCTTTTGACAACGTAAATAAAGAAAAAATACATGTACGTTATTTTTTCATAATCTACATGACGGACAAAAAACATTTTTTTAGTCATCATCCCTATTATACAACTAATGTACCTATACAAAATATTGTAAAACATTTTAAAAGAGTTACGGTGAAGTTTCTTACCTATTCTTCTCCATTCGCGATTCGAAAACTAACTTTTGGAAGGGGCGACTAGAATCAATTCAATTTTTTTTGTAAATTTGGACGTTCAAAAGTACCTTATACCAGCCTATTTGAAATAAATGATTTGACTTTGACCATCAAGATTCAAGATTTTTAATAATAAAACTTTACTTGATGTTGTTTTTTTTCTCTAGGATTAGACGCTAGAATATGTTTAATTATGCTTTCCAGTCGTAACTTTTGAAAATGCCATACGTCTTGCCCTTTGAACCATTATCTAGAGAACATGTTACGCTTTTAAAAGATAAAGTAAATATCGACACTATTACAACTGAAAATATATCGCTCTTCAAAATAATGTTCAATAAAACAGTCGAAACAAAATTAGGAATCAAGCTTCTTACATAATTTCTCCAAAAGCAGCACAGACTGTGCAAACATAATCTATCTCGCTCCACTCGCTACATTATGGGAATATTTCACCCCCATTAATCCCAACATCCTGCGTGGTTAGAGCTAAATTAACATGTCCCCATACATACATATATATAAATATGTTTATGCGAGATATATTAATTGCTGAGCCTTTCAATCATTCATCGGCAACGTCGGCAACTAAAGGAAAATAGCCGCAATCCCCTACGACTGAAAGTCTTATTGCAAATGGAACCAGCAGGAATTACTGATTGTAGAGGGGAAAAAAACGGAAAAAATGGTTGACAGAATTACAGTCAGTACCTTGAGTTTATTATTATTAATGAATTTAATAACGACAGAATAAAATCACACATGTAAGTTTTTCCTTTAAATTAAACCACAAACACTTTTTGGATTATGTGTGCTACGCGTATCTACTACTACGTACGCTACGCGTATAGGCGTAGCTAAGCTTAGGTACTATGCGCGTAGCCTGCGTAGCCCGTAGGCTACGAACCGTACCTATTATGAAGCATCTCTGCTACGCGTATGTTACCTACGCTCGTGTAATTTTCAATGCGTGTGCTTACAACAACAATCCATGGTGAAGCTATAGGTAAATATTTTACATATATTTTATTACGATGCGAATGCATATATCAGAGTAAAAAGGTACATGTGTTGCGATTGATGAAAAAGTCATGTGTTCCTGCATCTTGATTTTTACTTTGATAAACAGTTTCAATGAACTCAGTTTTAAACCCTGACTGATATTAAATTTCTCGTTATTAAATACGTTTTCTCTCATAATTTTATTTTCGGTTTACTACACGATATAAAATGTAGTTTATTGTAAACAAAAGAATTTTTAATAAATAGTTGTAGGTACGACTTGACTAATACCCTAATCTCGAGGCCAGTAATCGAGACTTAAACATTGGCAATAGACCGGGACCAAGCAATAAAACGATTTAAATGAGAATGTTTATCCCGAATGTAAATAAAATACTCTATATTAAATTAATTCAGGCAATAAAAAAGGCCAAAGAACTTGGGAGAGCACACTTAGAAATCCAATAAAAGATGCCACTAGTCTTACAAAGATCGTGAACAATTCAAGCCTCAATCCCCCTTAAAATGGCTCCTGCGCTCAATTTGTAGATTAAGTGAGCAAACATCAATAATGCAACTACGTCAGTGACAAGTGAAATGGCATGCAAATGTCTGGAACGTGGGCATTTTAGATATTACCATAAAGCGCCGACCCGGAGCCCGTTCTCGTGCATTCGTAGATCATTTGTTACATTGAGCTGACGTTGAATAAACACATTTGCAAACCTATTTTCTTGTTACAATATTTTTGTGGTACATCCAACGGTGGAACCCAACAAATAAAATCATTAAACTTTACCTGTCAGAACAGAATTTTACAACACAGTGGTGCCGATTCTTTTGTCACAAATGCGTCTAAACTAGACTAAAAATCACCAAAATTTAGTTTACTCCTGTCAAACGATGATTTCCCATTCTGAAATAGACTAAAGTGGCACAACTTAACTATGTTTTAGTTTGACAGCACTAAGATTGTACTGATATTTTCATTTAGTGAAAATAACAATTTAGCTATTCTGAATTTGATGTTTTTCACCTAAAATTTTAATTTTCTAACTAATTCTGACCATTTTTAATCGCCACTAAAAATGGTGTGGAATATTATTAGTGGTCATGAACTTCGGGTGCAAAAACAGTACGGTTCTGGATTTTTTTCTGTTCTTTTGCTTATATCTCGAAAATGGAGTGTCCTATCGCAAAAATAATGAAAATTTCGACCCCCTTTATAAAACCCTAATACTCAATACGTAGGTAATATTTTTTTATTTTCCATACAAATAGTGAAAAATTCCCTAAAAACACGTCGAGGCTGCCCCAACTGCGCGCCTCACATCACAGAATTTTTTTAGAGCCCTCCGGCTCTAAAAAAACTTCACGGGGTAGGGCAAACAAGTATGTACCACGTGGAGTCGCAATTGTCAAATTCGATTTAGTTGTCAAAATAATTTTTAAATTTAGAGACTTTTTACTACAGAATAGCTTTAAGATTCTCATAGCTAAAAGTAAGGAATTTTAGTGATAGTTTAGTTAGTTTAGTTCGGTGTATATTTGAATCGGCACCATTGTGTAGAGAAACCTACTGAAGTACATTATCTGAGTGGGGCGTTATTAAGACGCTTCCAGCTTTAGGCCGTGTGCTAACCGAAAGAGAGCGACTGTCGCGCGAGTACACCATCGTCGTGCTGGTTTATATGAATATGACAAACTCGGACGATCAATCTTGTCGCGTATCTACGTCATCATTCATTATTCGCGCCACTGTCGCTTTCGGTTAGGACGCACCCTTTGAAAGGGAAAAAAGACTGGCAGAGACAACACCACAAAGCCAAACTTATTGAGTCGAATACCGTAGAAAGGCCTTTCTGTATCGATAGTCATTTTTTTTTTGTAGGCGTTGGTAATAAATTCTGTCGACCTATCACAGTAATATACCAAAATCCACTGTACTTACCATCAGCATAATTATAGGGCGCCAATCGTCCGTAAGGCGTCTGGGGGATGCCCCATGCTGGTCTCTGCAGGTTATTGCAGGAGCCATCAATGGCTCTGTATCGAGATTTGGTACAGAATGGGGGTGAAAGACCACAGGTCTGCGTGGCCGGGTCGTCTGTAGATCCCAATGGAGGTGGTGGGTTGCTGAAACTATACCAACAAGAAGAATTTTAATAATTGGTTTTTATGGTTGACGAAGCAGCATGTAAGTAGATAGATCAGCAAATCTAAAACGCTTTCAACAGCTGTCACTGTCAATGTTCCACAACAATTTGACACTGACAGGTCTTGAACGCGGTTTGGATGTGCTGATCGCGTTCAGTTGCATTGGTAAAATCCACACTTAGTTGTCAGTCCAGTATTATAATTATGTGCAGTTAAGATACGTACATACATACATTTACAGGCAATATTCACATAGGTAAAATCGCCGTCATGCTGCCAAAACCGTTAAGATAAGATAAGCTAAGATAAGATAAGACATTTATTTGTAAACATGAGTAAACATACAAGGCATGCAGGTTGTTCATAAACAAGAGAGACCCGTCATGTTCGGCCTTCGTGGCATACAAATAAATAAATAAGATAAGTCATACAACAAAGCTAAAAACATTATTAAATTTTCACACAAGCTAAAAATTAAATTTTAGATTTTAATCAAATTGTCCTATTACCGATTACTATCCGAATTTTGGTCAATATTATGTGTTAAAAATACCAATCGATTCAGTTTTTTCAGATCTGTCGTCTGTATCGGTGAAATGCCGAAACCCATTAGTTGCAGAGATACTCTGTGCATAATAAAGGGTAATTTATCCATTTCTGTAAAAAGTCGCCAGACAAAAACGATTAAAATTGTTTAACGATAGGTTATTAGGATAGGAAACTCGTTTAATTGATTTTCTCATTTACACACTGGGGCAGCGTATTCTGCCATAGTATTTCAAATGCTTTTAGCCGGTTTTGCAAAAATATATTTCTTATTGAAAACTTTAATATCATACGTCAGCAAAAATTAAATTATTAACTTTAACTCGTTTTGGCCCGCGTCCTTAACATTCAAGATGAAATAAGGTTTTTGTGAAAAAAATAATTAAATGCATTTAATTAATTTCGGTAAGACTATTGTAGATAATTGGCAGCCAAAATTGATTTAAAGCAAACCCTCGGTTTTTTTTTTTCGTTTCTATAAGGATAATCGAATCAACTAGTCTGACCTTCTACAGAAGGATAAATAATGCATCGGAAAAGAACTAAAAATATTAATGAATGCTAGCATTAACAAAACAATCTGTTTCAAATTGATTTATCTCTAATTGCATTATTGTGCATTTAGCTAACTTTGGCACCATGACGACGAAATATTTATTGACAATGCTTTCCAACAGATTTTGTTAAATACAAAAGCCACATTTACCCATACCTACTACTTGTACAAGTTAATTATGCATCTGTACAAGTTACTTTATGATAAAGAATTCTATTTCCAACTTCGCTTTTCCTGGAAAATGTAGCACTACATTCACCTGTTTCTAGTTATATCTACATATAAACACTGCATCGCATCAACTCTAGCTGTTTAGTATTCTCTCTATGATGCTACTGAAGTCCTTACTGCAAAGCACACTTATATGCATCGTAACGACATCGCCTCGGACCGGGATCAGCTGGTTAACGAAGCTTAGTCAGCCCGTCATCCGCCGCGGCGACCCTTCGGAAGTGCTGAGCCGATCCGGTCACTTATGTTGGATTTCACAAACAGATATTTTGACTTTTTGACCTATTCTGTATGGCAAATCTCGCAAAAACTTATAATGGAAGTCCCTTTGCAATATTTGTTAATTATTAAACTTGGCCCTCTGGTTGACGACGAGCCGATGAGGTGAGATAGTGGCGATCCGGTGCAGTGCTTAATGTGTGCGATAGATAACCTTCACACGTAGTCAAATTTGTTCATTTACAACTCTAAAAAAGTTCAAAAGAAAATCCCTGGGGAATCTTGGCGCTTGTAAAATACGTGTGGTAAGTGGTAATGACATACATTGATGTAGAGCTTGAGTAATATCTACTTTGTAGCGTTGGATTGAAGGTTGCTTTTATTTTAAATATTTTACGAAATGTTTGAAGCATGTTTTAATAGCGTATACATGCAACCTTTTTGATCGTGTTGCCATAAAAGCATTTCATTTAGGACATTCGGAATGTCTGATATTTAAATAGGTAAGTTACTGCGGATACAAAGGGGCGGTTTGTGATGATTTACCCAGACATTGCATTGCCGTTATTTCATTGTGGTATTTATTACAGATGGTCATTAGACGCTGTTATTATTACTTTAATTAAGCAACTCAATGATTAGAAAGATAAAGTGGAGCCAAACAATATTACTTTATATTTTCCAACAATATTAAAACCCATCACAGCATAACGACATGTTCGGAGTTTGTCGCTCTAGCTCCATTATTCAGCCTTTTAATATAAGTTCGTACGTGGTGGTACAATGTGCTTATACGACACTGAAAAATGTCTTAAATCTTTCAGTTTTTTGAGAACGAATCCAAATAACTCATGCAAGTGAGTAGCTACCGTATCATAAAATGATATTTCACATTACTTTATTTGAGAGCTTAGTTGTATATAAAAAAGGTTTCCACACCCTTTGTATAAGTATTCATACGCGGTTACCTAAGTATTAAATATTTATGATATGAAAATAGTGTGAAGGTAGAAAGGGCTGTTAAAACAGGGTGATGTATGAACACGATTTTTTCTCACAGGCAATCATTTTCTCAGTGAGCGGATTTTTTTTGCTCTAGCAATATTACTAAATCACTACATTCTTTATTTTGTATTCGGTTTAGGCGTGTCGAAATAAACTTAATTTAGGGTTAAAGCCTATAAAATATTTCATAGGTTCACTTATATAGCTTTTTTTCTGAAAACATATTTAAACCTATCTTGCATAAAATTGAAAATCATATCTTACAAATATTATACCTACATACATAAATGCGAAAGCGTGTTTGTTTTTTTTTTTTTTTTCATTCGGTTCTCATTTATTAGTGTTGTTAATAGTTAGTTTTGTTATTAACTAAACCTAATAATAAGTTAATTAAACGTTATTTAGTTAGTAGAGTGAGTCAAACACATAAACAACACGTAACCTTATCGTGGGTCCAAGGTGGGCGGGGTGAATCGTCGGGCTGCAGACAGAATCAGTGCATTTTACAACAGGTACATGCCACACAAAAACAAATTAGCAACCAGTGCATAATGTGCGAACAGAGAATTGTAGTTACAGATTTCAAACAGGCGTCTGTCCGTAACAGTCGAGTGAAAATTATTCACATTTATTATCTACTAGCACAGTATAATAAAGTAACAGTATTATATCTCGGCAGTGACCATGAAATAATTACCTACGCTCGGTAGTTATGCCTTCCGCGTCCGTGCGTAACTGCCGCGCACGCGACACTGCGTACACTGAAATTTCGAATCTCGTCGTTACGGTTGTTTTCTATGAAAACATAATACTGTAATTTATTTATACTGTGCTACTAGGTGCATATGGTGCAGACGATAAACAGGGTTCTAGTAATACGAAGTGTCTTATTAGTTTATCGACCACAAATTCACTAATAAGAATGAAAATGATATTTTGACAAGTTCTTTTTGAAAAATGAATATTTATTTTCGTTCACGTAGGTGTACCTATATTTTCAATTCTTGCAAGTTATTGTGCGCTTTTATAATATCTAACGTCACGATATTGTCGTGGTCATGCACGTCACGGCATCACGTATACATATATAAAAAATAATATACATACACATATATATATTATATTTAAGAAACGTTGCCCAAAAAAAAACACTAGGAATTTCTCCTGTATTGTGGGTGCTTTTACAAACATTTAAACTCACATACACAAACAGCCAGACCCGGAACAACTACTTGCAGGTCATTATTTGTTCCGTGCGGGAATCGAACCCGCGACACGCAGTGCAGCAGTCAATCGCTTAACCACTGCGCCAACCGTGCAGTCAATACGAAGACTTTTTAAATTTCCGTCCATGATAACTTTCATACATTTTATGGACGTGGACGTGGAATCCACGGTAACATCGTCACGTTAGATAATATAAAAGTGCAGAATAAATTACATAAAAATATCACAAAGTAACAATGCAAGAATCTCGCATTACGTTGTGAAATGAAAATCATAAACTCATACTTGGTATTCTCGTAACACACACTTAGAACAGAGAATTTCAATTATACTATACAAGAAAATAATATAACATATTTACACGTTTCACTTTAATTTTGTTTCAAAAGCAACATTCAAATAGTTTATTTAATACTAGCAAGTGCTTGTAAGTTAGTTACAATATTGAAATAACTCTTGTACCAGTACATACTAATTTACATTACGCAAACTGTAACAAATTAAAATAATGTTCAAATATTATGTCGATCTTTAAAAATATTGTTTTTTTTTTCTCACCCAAATCCATTGACAGGTAATCTGGCAGGTTGTGGTCCAAAAGCTGCAACTTTTACGAAGGCGGCTCCAGGGCCAGAGAGATGCAGACTTGGGTTCTCCAGAAAGAGATGCGAAGGCTTCGGTCGGAAATTGAGGTGAATGCCCTCTATGGCACAACACAATGCCAGCGCTAGGTAGATTGTCGCCGTCGCCATTGTATCTGCAAAGAAAGAGAATTGCGTAAGTTTAATAACTCCTTAGTGCATGGTGATACTTCGATTATTGTGACGGAACCATAAGAAATTATGGGAAATCCGCCTGGTTATAGGTATGTTAGGGTAAGTTCGGTGCTAGGATAAGACCGTACGAATCAAATTCTGCGCCTTTTTAGTTAGCATTTATTTTATTTTATTTGGCACTAATAAATATTGCCAAATAAGCCGGAAATTTGATTCTTACGGTGTAATCCCAGCGCTGAACTTACCCCAACATGATCTACGTCACGGTAATCACGGTTAAGATGGCTTCAACCAGGGGGTATCGTTTACATCAATTACCTACTCAAATTGGCTCAAACACTAAACTATTACTACACTAAACGTTTTACTGGCTTCGTTGATACTCATCCCTAGTTCGAACTCGCCCGTATTTTTAAATACCTACCAGGAGCTAAGGTGCAGTTTGTAGAAAATAAAAAGTCTTATTCTAAATAATATATAGGTACTGATCACGTATTTGGCAGAATTCAAAGTAATGATCATTATCACTTCACAGCTTAACATTCCGATTAATATCCGAACACAAAGAGGCATTTCGATGCTGAGGGTCCTCACGAACATTGAGAACCTAAAGATCATTATTATAGCACGTGATGCTGATTTCCTAAAGTCGGGAAAATTCTTGGGTATTTATTCTGATAACTGGGTACCAATAATCAAGAGGATTTTAAAAATATTGCTATGGTAACAATTTTAAACGGTGCACGTGATAATAATGTCAGTTTTTAGACATTAAGATTGATGAAAATGTCATTACTTTTTACAATGACTTGAACGAGAATTAAATTAAATATAGTAAACTTGCTTCCGTCCGCAGCTTCTCCCGCGTGGTGTGTCGATAAAAAGTATACTTTATCCTTCCCCAAGGTTCACAGTATCCCCATATCAAATTTTATCAAAATCGGTTCAGGTAATATTAGTTAGGATAACTAGCACTTTTGTCGGAAAAGGCGTGCAGTTGACTAGTAAACACTGCATTGTTATTGTTCTGAAAAGACTCAAGAACTGAAAGATAAAACGCTAAATCATGTAAACGTTGTTCCCAGCTTTATTTTTAGAATATCCAGATAAATATTCTTAAAATAATAATGAACCTGGAAACAACGTTTGATTGGATTCTTTCTGACTGTTGATCGTACTAATATCGTTGCAATTCTTACATCTCTTCATATATCTCTTAAATCGCAATTAGTCTTCGACATGCGTCATGTTGCTATAATATACTTATCAGGCACTCGTACTTTTACTAAGCTGTGCCACAGTACATTATTTACAGTATTTATACTGTGGTTGTGCCGGGATTTTGACAGGTAGGCTACTATGTTCGTTTCTTATGTCTGCTGTATCTATCCATATTATAAATTAAAGTTACTTTTTGTGTCTGCCTGTGTGACCGCATTGTTCTTCTAAACTACGCAATGCATTTTGATGCGACTGTCACCATCATTTAGAGCATTTATTCGGGAGGGTTTATGTGATAAATAAATTTAGATATAATGACAAGGTGTAAAACCAGCAGTGGCAGGAGCGGGTCGCTAGTTTAGAAGAACTGCAAGGTATTTAAAAGGAAGCTGCAAAGCGGGATTGGGAGATGGTTAATCTTACTCAGGGTCGAAACTGAAGAGACAACTACGTACATCGCTGCGCCCCGCAGTTTCACAGGCACAAGTCTCGATCCCTTATGAATATCCCGTTGGGACAAAAAAAAAAGTATCCTATGTCCTAACCCACGTCAAGATCTACCCATGTGCCAAATTTCATTCAAAACCTTTCAGCCGTTTTAGCGTGAATGCGTAACAAACAAATAGACTTTAACTTTAGTATTTATAATATTAATTAGGATGATAATTCTGTGACCATTATTACCGCATTTCAGATTATATTCATAATAATCGTGGGAAAGATAAAATTAATATCTATTACATAAACCGCATTCTGATTTGCTATTACTACTACAAAATGAAATAACAGCGATTTTTATTGTCTGCATATAACTTATTACCTGCGATAATTTTATAATTATTTAAATTATTGAATAAATATTACTAAGAAAACTACGTAGGTAACTGATTAATTAAGGATCGCTAGGGACATCTTATTAAAACTACACACTAAATTATATAAATCTATATATGTCTTGTGTATGTATTCTACTCTAATCACAACTTCGAGCAGAATCTTTTACATAACTGTTCATATATTTTATACCCATCCCCGTAATGTATCATACAGAGATTAAGTAAAGCAAATAATTAGTTTAAAATGTTTTCAACAGAACTGAAAACATTAGTTTCGTAATACTGTGGCATAAACACTTTAGGGGCATGAGGAACAGGGTGTAAAGTTCACTCATCCACCATAGAAAAGGGAGGATCCTCCGACCAGACGGGTGTTGTGTCTGGCGGGCCGACTGCCCGACTGTTGATGTCGGATAGTCTTATATATGTCGTTCGCGCGGTAAACTCTAATTGCGTGATGCAGGATTTGTGTGACGTCATGTCTTTGATGCGTAGTTCTTATGTGGTGGTGTAACCGCTACAAACACAATCGCCATAATGTGAGATACATTAAATCAAAATGTTCAAGTTTGACTTGTACATTATAAATACTTTAATTTTTGATTGACTTTCATAACGAGCTCATTTTTGGTCTCTTTATCTATCAGCTGTAGTGAGCAATTTTCAGAGCCTATCATAATTATACAAAGGGTAAAAGATAAAGAAACAAATCCATTTATTTTTTTTGTAAAATTGTTTTTTTTTCTTCACTTTTTCGTTATGGTACCTACCCCGCACAAATTCGAATACCACTACATGCTATGTAAATAACAGTGACAGGAACTTATTATCATCCACATAGACTAAGTGAGAAAAATACGTATGAAAATAACTCAAAAACTACCGAAACAGTTAATAAAATTTATATAAAACTACCGCGCAAGCTTTTTCTACTAAATGAAAAAAGAATTTTCAAAATCGGTCCACAATTGACGAAAATATCGATGGTTGAAAATGGTTGGTTGGTTAAAAATGAAAATTTGTTCATTATTTAGAGCTGAAATATTTAGTCATCCCAGAAATTTCCCATTTTTCCAATGAAATTATGTTCGCCAGCAAAAGTTTTATTATAATTACCTATCTAGTTCCTAGAAGTCCATATGCCATTGTTTTACGACCGATCATTATGCACTGATTTTGTCCACAAGGTTTTATAAAACATTGAAATTATATTTCTCATTTTGGGCAACAAAAGACCATCGAAAATGATTTGTTTTTCATTTCCTCTGACGAAAATGTAACCTTTTGCGTTGATTAGTTATTTCCATTCATAAAACTCAAAGGCGGGTTCAATATACAGATTAGCTGAAAGTTAATTACTTTTTCGTTTAGCCTCAATTGATATGAACAAAAGAAATGACTGGTACTTATCACGCGAGGTAATAAAGTATTTAAATGTAGGAGAACTCATAGGAATGTAGGCAGGTACAAATGTAACTGCCCCGTTGGCTAATTGGTACTACTTGCCAACTTGGCTTGATTGCTTCGAATGTCGAACATGAAGTCCTAGTTAGTTCTTTGTCGGAAAATTTTCAGTAACCCTGTCTTTATTCGGTTAGGTTTTAAGCTAAGCAACACTGGATTCAGACGTATTCTGAGACGCAGGTGACGTAGGTCCACGAGCGCAGGGCAGGACAGATTTTGTAATGCATAAACGTACTGAGAGCTGCGTATATACGCTGCGGCACAGGCCCGTATGCCGCAGACATGTGTCTGTCCAGGCCCTGCAGTCTCGACGTAGATAGTGATCGCTATACGACCGAATTTGGTCTCAAAGTCGTAATGGCTTCCCTAGATTTTATCGTCCTTGCCAAGTAATTTTGACTTTGCAACCGAATTCGGTCGTACACGTATAGCGTTCGCGATTTATTTCGAGACTGCCCCCCCTGCTCTGCGCCTCGTTGTAGTGTACCGGCACAGATTTCTGCGTGACGCGTGCATTCGATTCGACACGTGTTTTTACCACTAATTCATAATTTTGTTGCAATGACAGAACGTTTTATTGAATTAGTTTGTTGTGAACCTTGTTGGTAAGGTACTAATCATCTAGACTATTAAAAAAGACACACTACTACTAGCTAAGAAGCGAATGTGTCTGTGTACCTGCGTCGCAGCGCGCGCTCGCGGCCTGTCTCCCTCGCCTGCCCTACCCTGCATATTCTGTACTGTGCTGTGCTGCGTCACCTGCTGTCACAGCATACGCTTCGCCTCAGTCCTGGAAAGTTTGCCTACTTTTCTAATCACAAGGGACATAATGGCAACTAGAGAAATTAAAATGTCAGCACCATACTTCGATCGTCACAGTCCTACGAGGGCTAAATAAGAACAGCCGCAAGGGTAAGCTACGCTTGCCGCGTTCGGTTCGTGGATGGGTAACCATCCATCACATACCCGGACCAATCCGTGACTCGGAAAGCATGTTAATCAGTTGGTCCCGGCTGTCATTTGTATAGATCTTTGACAGTATTTACGGGTAGTGCAGCGTTACGTTTAGCTCCGTGGAGGAGTTAAACATAGGTCACAATAAAAAAAATATTAAGATTAAAGATTAAGTTTAGGACGTTAAGGAACGGCTTCACAGGATATGGGATGCTCGGGTTAGGCGCGAGGTAGGATCAGGCAGACGGGTAGGCAGGCAGCAGGCAGCGTGGAGGAGCTGGACCGTGGCACCACGTGTGACGCTGACGCGTTCCTCCTGCTTGCGAGAGGCGCCGCGAAACGCCTTCGCTATCAACAACTCTCACACCCTTCCCTCCGTTCGACAGGGTGGATAAATCTCCGGCATATTACGCCGTAGTATCGGAGGTTAGAGACTTCCCTTAGAAGGAGTGCCTGGAACTCTCCCCACTCTAGAGGGGCCTCAAGCTCCACTGCTACTGCCTGCTGCTCCCAGACCTGCTAAGCATGAGGATCCGAAGCTCCTCTCTACTGTCTGATACTCCCGGACCTGCTGAGTGAGAGGATTTCAAGCTCCTCCGCTACTTTCCTGTTCGTGCTGCTACGCTTCTCGTTCGTGACTCCAGGCCGCTGCTTCTCTCCAGCCTGCTTTTCCTGCTCCGCTCCCTTAGCTCCGGGTCTCTGCTTCACCACTGCTATCACCGCCGAGCGTCTTAAGCCGCTACGCCGCTACTCCTACTTTTATATTCCTTGTACCTTATTCCTTGTACCTTATGTTTTAGTATGTTTCATGTCTTATCTTATTTTGTAACCTACGTTGCGTAACGTTGCAGTAGTCAGGAGCACAAAAATCTGACAACCAGTCTTACCAAGGGTTTCGTGTAACCCAGTAATTGGGATGTGGAGGTCAGATAGGCAGTCGCTTCATGAAAAATACTGCTATTCAACTGCATCCGGTTAGACTGAAAACTGACCCCAAAATAGTTGGGAAAAGGTTGCGCAGATGATAATAACTATTCGATAGCCACATACTTACATTAATATGTCAACCAAAAATATACAAATATCTCTCAGCCTACCTCCTTCTAATGTTAGCATAGCGTGACTAAAATGACTAGGTACCTAGGTACTTAACACGCAACGCATGTAATAAAATATTTCACGGTACATGATCGCCTAATAAACTATGCTGCTAGTTGATACTCTATAATAACATGCAGTTTAACTATGTGTTAAGTGAGGACAGCTGACACAATAATTATTAGTTATAACATAAAATTTGATTGATGTTTGACTGTCGACATTTAAGAAGGTTATATCATGCATCAGAGGTTTATGTTTAAATTTTTTAATATCTTGTCAAGTAAGGGAAATTTATTGTTAAGAGAAATTGACTACTAACTTAAAAGTGATAAGGTATAAAGTACAATTAATGGCTACCTGTTAAACATTCACCCTCATAATCATAAACGCTGATTAAAGTTAAGTGACATTTAAACGTCAAAAATGTATGGTTAAGCAGGCGTTAATAATTACTTAACTTTAAGCAGCGTTTATTAAAAAGGGGGGATTATGTTCAAATAACGGTATAATAGAGAAGTACCTAATAATGCATAAACAGTTATCAAGTATCGCAAACAAGTTTTAATGTTGGAGACATTGAAATGTTAAACAGCAAGCAGGTTTAATGTCGTTTACAATGATTAGGATTTATGATTAATTTGTGCTCTTATTGTTAGAATATCATATTTATGCATTTGAATACAATAAAACGGTGAAAAATAAATAGATTATCAGTTTCAGCAACAAAATAGCACCCTATTAATATTATAAAGCTTCGTGCAGACTAGCGCGACGCGACAACGCGACACGACGCCGGTTATTGTTATACCCGTGAAGTTTTCTTAGAAATTGTATTGTTCGAGTCACGTCGCGCCGTCGCGTCGTACTGGTCTGCACGAGCCTTTAATGTGAAAGTTTGTATGTTTGAGTGTTTATTAATCAATCACGTAAAAACGGCTAAACGAATTGGCCGACAGCCCGATAGTACGCTGCATGCATACAAGACGGTATTCTGTTCACGACACGTTATGTGCACAATTTCTGAGCAGTAACCTAACAAAAAGTACTAGGCGTCCATGAATTCAAGATAGTATTTCAATCATTGATACCTACTATCCCACTAATAATAGGATTTGGATCGGCAGCCGCTGCCGGAGCTTCATTTCCGTGCTCTGTGAATTAATGGATCAATTTCTGACCATCCCAGCCACATTGATAACCACGTAAATATTATTTACATTTCTCATGCTCTGAAAGTGCTTATTTGTACAGGATATAGGCTGCAAAAAATCGAATTTTGTGCATTAACGTATCTACTCATAAATGTATATTTATAATGAGCCATACAGCCAAACACAATAAGAAGTTCATAGATAGAATTTGTTATTTTATAATATTTACTTTAATTTATTTGCCTTATGTGTTTTTCAAGACATAAAACAATTTCCTTCAGTATTCAAAACTGTACTAATTTTATTTTGAATTTTAATTAAAGAAATGTTATGTTAGACTACTGTTTTATTTCCTCGCAATCGAAGTGAAAAGCAGAGTTTATACCTCGTCCACAAAACCATTTTATCCTCGACATCACTATCAGCCCGAAACGAAGTCTCGGATAAAAATGATTCGTTTTGTGCACTTGTTGTAAAATCTACTATTAACATCATGCTTGTAACCTTTGAATATAACATAATCAGAATATAACGTTCCCACTATTGGGACACAGGCCTCCTGTCTGTGAGAAGGAGTGGGCTGTAATCCACCACGCGGGCCCAGTTGGTGGATGTCACATGTCTTCGAATTTTTGGTTCTAGGACATGCCGGTGACTTTGTCCGTACCGGGGTGACTTTGACAATTAAAAAACATAATAATAAAAATAATAAAAAACATGCCAATTTGATAATTGGCATGTTTTTTAAACCAGCCCAAAAAGGTAAAAAGTTCTTCTAAAACTGGTATTCATACCAAACCTATCCGACATAGCATCCTCGGCGACTAATAAATAACTTAATATGTTACCGATAAAAAAGTTCTTATTTGTTTCCAAAACAAAGTACTTAAAAACATTTTTAAGAGACAAATAAACAAGAATATTCCAGGATTCTTAGAACACATCACAGCGACGAAGGTAATTCGCGCATGACGCACCAAGAAATGGCCTGGAAGACGGTTGGGTTCAACCCTATATGAAGTAAATGGGATGATATTTAATACAATATATATCTATGTGTGTTTGGTATATCGCAGGTACACCACCAGGATCAATATTCCCGTAAGGTAGAAGTTGGTTTTTTAAAATACTCAAAACTTTTTTAATTTACGCTCGAGTAGTCGCAAAGAACTGTGATAGTTCGGAAAGTTCGAGTTTCTTGGCTTGTGAATTTAAAAGCTATTTCGGTTCCATTTGGGGAATACTTTTCTACTAATCTTTCCAGTACATTTTTACGTATTCTCAAAACGAATTGATGTGGTACCATATGAATAACTCTTTTGGAACCAATAATATCTATCTGCCTGCTTTGCTGCAATATAATTATGTACTAAAAGGTTGCTGACTTGCTAATCTTGTTTTCAGGGCCTCGGCAAACCTAATCCACTCAATCTTTCAAGCAACTCTGGCAAACAACTCAGCCCTCCTTAAACTGTTTACGCCTTGCAATAAACATGATGTAAACACATAAGCAACATGTTTAATAGCACCATAAGCGGGAAACTAGGGGCAGAAGGTTCTTACTTTCATAATGTATTATGCTTTTCAAGCCACAATTGGGTCATAGCTGGAATCGGGGATACTCGATAAATTCAGAGCACTAAGGTGCGATTTAGTGACAAGGATTATTTAGATTTACTGATATATGTAATAGTAATAGTAATTTTATTTCAGAACTTCAGTACACAATGCATCAATGAGGTCTCGACCCCTGAACTAGGACATCCTGTATGAAAGGGGTCGGTACCTAAAAGTAACAAAAAATCGAATTATTATTATTATTAAAAAAGTTAAGTTTTAGGCTCGCCCCCTATTACATGAGACTTAAACATAACTGGCGAAATGTGGGTGTAATGCAGGTACACCTCTGCCCAACCCTTCGGGGAGGCAGGGCGTGATCTTATGGTATAAAAAAGTTATTGTTATTTAGAATTCACATTTTTATACCAAAATTATCCCAAATTCATTAAAAGTTAGCAAATTTTCAACAGGGGTCTTAAGATATGACACCCGCTAGTGGCAATTTTTTTACCATGTTGTAGAAAATCTATCTATCTAAGATAGATTTTAGCCATTCACGAAAGGGCTGACTAAGGCTGCCTGGCCATTAGATCGGAGACGTATTAACCAATAAAATCTAAACTCCGCTCCAGAGTTTATATTCTATTGATTAATAATGGCACAGCTCCGCTCCTCTTCTCGCTTCTCCGCTCCAGTGGACAGGCAGCCTAACGTGTGTACCCTACTAGGCAAATATGTTACCTAAAATATTATCCTAAAAGCCTGGATTAAATTTATAGGTTTTTCAAAATTAATAGACGGCACGTTATAAAACTACGTAAACCTAATTACTCTTATTATAAAGTTAAAACTTTTCCTGTCCCTTTTTTTTCATTTAATATGTGGCTGAGAGCTATATAATATGGATTAGAATAAAAACTTTTGATTACGTCCCGCATTGCTTCCATTTGCAGGCCATTATTTTATTTACCAACCCTTTCAAAAAACCTATTTAAACTAAATAAATGCATGAAAAGTTTCCATTTGAAAGCTATGCTTTTTAACCGACTTCAAAAAGGAGGAGGTTCTCAATTCGACTGTATGACTACTATAAATTGACGCCGTATATCCGAAACTACTAAGGCAATTTTTTTTTTTTTGTTTAATTCTGATTATGTAAGTACTATTTTTTTACTCATAGAAAACCCTATAAAAAGTCTATGGTCTTAAAATAACATGGTTTCAGAGGAAACTCAAGTCCCAGCAAGTGGCCTCCATGCCCCCCCTGACCGGTCCCGACAAGACCATCGCGTTCGAGGACTTAGAAAAGGCTGAATGCCTAGCAGACAGTCTCGAGGCTCAATGCTCCCCTAGCTCCCAACCGGTAGACCAAGCTCACCTCCTAGAGGTCGACACCGAGGTCGAACGTAGATCCTCTCTCCCTCCCGTTGAAGATCCTGATAGTCCTCTGCCTCCCGTCACTCCAGACGAAGTGCATGACATCATCAAAGGTCTGAAAACCCTCAAAGCCCCCGGCTCTGATGGAATCACCAATAGGGTGATCCAGCTATTCCCTGCCCACCTGATAATGCTAGTGGCCACCATCTTCAATGGTACCCTAAGCAATAACATCTTTCCCCAAGCATGGAAAGAAGCCACGTTCATCGGCATACCGAAGCCCGGCAAGCCCAAGACCGAGCCGTCGAGTTACCGCCCCATCAGTTTGCTCAAGGTACTCGGCAAAGTCTATGAGAGGCTTATTTATAAGCGCCTCAGAGATTATGCCGAAACCAAGGGCCTCATCCCCAACGAACAGTTTGGGTTCCGAACCCAGCACTCTAGCGTGCATCAGGCCCACCGGATTATTGAAAGCATATGCGCTGGCTTCCAGCGCGGTTTGATAACCGGTGCAATATTCTTCGATATAGCGAAAGCGTTCGACAAAGTCTGGCACAACGGCTTATTATATAAGCTCTACAAACTCGGTGTGCCGGATCGTCTCGTGCTCATCTTACGGGACTTTTTGTCAAGCCGCACCTTCCGCTACCGTATCGAAGGAGCTATGTCCTCCCCTCGTCCTATCCGCGCAGGAGTCCCTCAAGGCTCTGTGCTCTCCCCCCTAATCTTCACGCTTTTCACCAGCGATATCCCAAAGAGTAAAAGGGCGCAGTTGGCTCTGTTCGCAGATGATACGGCCATTTACTACAAGGGTACCAGCACTGACTCGATAGCCCACACTCTCCAGACCTCAGTCGACATGCTCGGCGCCTGGTTTAGAAAGTGGAGGATCGAAGTCAACCCGGACAAAAGCCAAGCGGTTCTCTTTAGGAAACCGCGTAAAAGGTTCAAACCCCCCCGACCCATCACCATGTTCGGCAAGCCTATCCCCTGGGTGAAGCGAGCCAAATACCTAGGTGTCGTCCTAGATCAGCATCTCACCTTCAGTGATCACATAAAGCAGGTCCGCTCGCGAGCCGCTTTCGTCCTCGGTAGACTCCACTCTGTCCTGAATGCACGTAGCAAAATGTCACTTAAGTGCAAATTGCGTACGTACACGGCGTGCGTTCGTCCCATCATGACCTATGCGGGAGCCGTATTTGCACACGCAAAACCCCGCCATATTCATAGGATGCAAACACTCCAAAATAGATTCCTCCGGAAAATCACTGGTGCCCCCTGGTACATTAGGAACGAGATCCTCCATCTCGACCTAAAGATCCCCACAATCCACCAGTTTCTCAAACGCAATTCCAAGCGTTTCTTTGAGTCCGCCGCCAAACACCGCAACCCTCTGGTTGTCGAGGCCGCCAATTATGTCACCAGTAGAATCAGTCAGACCCGCCGCCCAAGGCAAATTCTTACCGACCCAGACGACCCCATACCCCTCCTCCAGGAGAGCAATAGGGCCACAAGTACAGTGCACAAGAAACACAGACACCGACCCGCATTCCGACCTCGCCGCCGAGGTCCTCCGCGATCGCGACCCGCCCGAGTAATTAATACTCCCCACCGACCCTTGCTCGCAGAAGCGCCAGCCCGCGTTTTGCTGAGAAATGTAGAATTCCCCGATTAATAATAATGAATCATCTTTGATCCAGCCTGTCCCAACTTGCTGTCCTCCCCCCAGCGACGCCCTAAGCCGAGGTCCGTACCCCACGGGGGGTGCCCTAAACGAGCGTTCGCCTAGTTTTAATTTAGAATAGTTTTGCCCCTGGCTGGAGGCTTTGAGTTAGTAGCTTAAGGCAGCCGCAGGATTGACCGGTTAAGTAGTCATCACCTCAGAGGTGAGCTACGAGATGCCCTAGACAAAAAAAATAAAAATAAAAATAACATGGTAAATCTCTCAATATTGTACGAAAAAACTTACATTTGCAGTTGGAATGTATGGGAGAACATATTTTTCAACTACAATGTTAAGTTTGTTCTTGGGATAAATTCATCTCAATTACGGAATCCTTTTAACTGTGCGTGGTCCGACACGCACTGGACCGTTTTTTTCTTCAAACCGCAATGCTTAAAGAACTTATCTGGTAGCAACTGTTAGGTGGCACTTATTTTTACGATCATTTCGTTTTTGTCGTTATTGATAAGAGTAGGTTTTTTATCGACGACCCAAAAAAGTTTGTGGGTACTTTTCTAAACTTATATTGTAACGACGGCTACACTTATATCAGTGTAAACGTTATATCTAGACCTCATAAATTGTCTTCTTTTATTATGTTCTAAAGCGGTGTAAAATCTGGTCGTACGAAAATAAGTTTGTGGCAAAAATGAACTGGGACATAGAACTAAGTTACAGCCTCTGTTGCTAAAGAAAGTCCAAGATTATTAAAATCAAAATTCTATCAAAAGACAACATGAATAATGAATTAATCATTAATAACGTATTAAACCACCTAGTATAAGTTTAATCCCATCGGCATTTTCTCCTCAATAAAAAACAAAACTAAAACACAACAAACCATTAACGTCCTCTAGACGTGCTACCATAAAATTGAAATTACTTCGTCGCCCTTCGAAATTTTACGTCCCCATGTTAAATATGAAGTTTGTACGGGTATTGCGTAAGCTATAAGTACGGACCAAAATAGCTCGAAGCTAACAAGAAATTTCGGCAGCCTAGGCGCCAGGTGTGTTAAATTGTCAATAATTTAACTTTGGCTGCGGACGTTATAGGCAGATAAAACGTCCTATTGTATAATAGGGGTCTGGTTTGAGACCCCTATTATACATTAGGACGTTTTATTTAGATTTTTTTATTGTTTCTGAATACACGTGTTATAACATATATAATACGTGTATTCAGAATTATATACTCATCTATATATTTATTTAACTAATGAAAAGGTATTTTATTTTATTTTATTTTAGGTATATACATCCCATCAATGTTAGCATCATGATCATGCCATTAGTTATGAGCCATTATCTCAAAATCTGACAACCAGTCTTACCAAGGGGTATCGTGTTACCCAGTAACTGGGTTGTGGAGGTCAGATAGGCAGTCGCTCCATGTAAAATATTGGCATTCAGCTGCTTCCGGTTAGACTGGAAGTCAACCCCTTGATTGACCTTTTACCACAAGATCACAAAAAAACCGGCCAACGTGTCAGACCACGCACAATAAGGCGTTCCGTAGTTGGGATGAATTTATCCCAAGAACAAAGTTAACATTGTAGTTGGAAAACGTGTTCTCAATACGGAATGTATGGGAGAACATGTTTTTGCAACTACATATGTAAGTTGGTCAATTATTACTCGTGAACTTGTAGAGCCTACTTAGCTGTGATATTTTTCCTTTTAATTTTACTTTAGATACTACCTACTGCCGTGAAATTTTTACATATCTAAACCAACCATTTAGCTGACACACACTTGACTCTATAAAAATTAGCATTTCGAAGCTTAAAATTTCGCAAACTGATCCCTGAATCCAAAAAAGGTTTTCACACACTCACACAATATTTTTAACGACCTTTCCAACGACATTCCACACCATGGGATAGACGAGAAAAAAAAAAGAACATCCCCACTTTACGTGTAGGGGAGGAACCCAAAAAAAATATCATGATTTGATTTTACTACTTTGTCGACGTGATTAATATGTACATATACATAAGAGTCTCTGAGCTAAGCCGCGGACAGACAGACAATCATGGCGAAACTATACGGATTCCTTGTTGACTACAGAACCCTTAAAACAGCCATTACCTACCGACATTAAAAAAAATCTGAATGCAGTTTGCATTGAGTTTTTTTTTGTTCGTTGACGAACGAATGAATTAAAGAATAATCCCTAGTGACAACAAAACGTGACAAAGGTACAACGAAACAACGGCTCGTTGTCTAAAATCGCTATTGCGTAGTTTCTCGGTAGCAGCAATGAATAATGTAAGTGCTTTATTTCCACTGCTTTTATTCATCGTAAATAAACTTTTACCGAGCTCAGAAAACCAAAGGAAAAACTATTCTCACAACTTCCTTGAAAAGTGTTCAAAACTTTGGACAAGGGATAATGCCCAACAAATAGAAACCAGTATTCAAATCTTCTTTTTCTTCACTGAGTTTAAAGGTTGGTTTAGTCCCAGTTTAGCTACTAAAATTGCCCATACAAGAATTTTAAGCAGGCTCAGCTAATCAAATTAAAGCATGAATTTGTTCACCACTATAAGCTTTGGCCATAGTGAAGCGAATCCCGCGCGGGATACGGGATTGTTTTTTATGATTACGAAGCCACGCGACTCCTTACAAGTTAGTCGACAATTTCGGCGCGACCGAATTGGGTCCTGCATCTCGCACGGGATGCCTGAGTTTGGACAGAGCTTTATACCGAGCTAATTGTATCACAATTTTATTTAAATTATTATTCACCATTATTCTATGTCCTTCTATCCAATCGTGGGCAAATTCTCTTTACATTGGATTCCATTTTTACTTTTAATTGTATCATTTTATTGACTGTTGATTCTAGCCACCCCTGAAGTCCTGTTGAAGCGGCGCTCTGTCTATTTCATTGATTCAAATTGCATTACAAAAATGTAGTTCCACAATTTTCCGCCGGACTTGCCTTGACCGAACCAATAAGACTTATGACGTAAACTATTGACGTCATAAAAGACATTATATACTCATAATTACCACAAATAATAACCATAGCCACCATAACCTGCCATAACCTGCCACTCGTTCGTAATTTCTATCCATTTATAGTTCAAGTTCACGATACAACTGTTATAGGCATATTCTTTACAGTTCTCACGCACATAGAATTCGAGTTCTGTCTGAGATATTTTTCGTTTACAAATGCTTTCTGAAGAATTATGTTATGCAACTTCAACATTTTCAAATACATACTTATATAAGCCGAACCTGCCTCGTTAGTAAAGTGCCCGCAAGACCTACTGCTGAGCATGACGGCCTAGGATCGATTCCCTGGTCGAGCAAAGTGTTATTGGGTTTTTCCGTCAGGGATTTCTCAGTATCAGCTCGAAGTCTGGATTTATGCCCGGTTGATGGCAATAGGTTCGCCCCCTATTACTTGGGACTAAACATAACTGGTGAAATGTGGGTGTACTATAGGTACTCCTCTGCCTAACCCTTTAGGGATTATAGGTGTAATTTTATATTATTTTATAAGTTTCTTCTTAAATTGTGTAAAGACTCGTGCAGACTGGTAATAAACATAAAGGTATTTGTTGTACCCATGAAGTTATCTTAGAATTTGTTTTATTAGAGTCGTGTCGCGCCTGTTGCGGAAGCTTTAATAAGTACTCTATTTTTGTTAGGTTGATATCCAGAATTATTTTCGTCTAAGCTGTATAGATAATGAAAACCAATGATTTGAAGCGAGCCACCTTGTTACCTACTTCGCCTTCATGGCGATAACTATTGTCGACGACAACTCAACAACCTTCATTTTTATTCCGCTTTCATTCATCTTAATTCCCGTATGACGATACGGGAATTAACCATACGTTATGGCCGTAACTGACGAGTTCCGGCCATATCGTATGGCCGTCACGCACATACATGAAGTGCCCTGTCTATAATATTTTCCTTTTAGGGAGCTTTATTGTTCACGTTCGCCCTTTTTACCATCGCTTCCCATTAAGGCTTCCCATTGTACTCAATGCACACTCGACCCTTATCACTTTCAATTTTTCATAATATCCGCAGAACATTGGCACTTCAATATACACGCTCGTAAATATCATACGTCGGTGTTGCCAGTTATTCGATATCAATCAATAATAATAACTAGAGCTACGTTTAACATTAGTTTTCTATAGAACTGAATATCAAGAGAATTATCGGGAGGCACAGAATCGAAGTCGAAGTGGTGGTGCTTGGGGGAAGCCTAGGTCCAGCAGTGGATATCTTTCAGCTGAAATGATGATGATGGTGAACCTAGTTTATTCATTCAGGTTTCTGATTGAACACGGAGGAACGGAGTTTGGAGTTACATATAGAGAAAATTATAGTATTTAATGACGTGTGGTCGGTAGACCATACAAACATGGTTTAAAAGCTAATAATATAATAATATTTAAAGAAAGAAAGAAAGAAAATATTTTATTTGGGACACGCACAGGAAATACAAACAGTTTTTTTTTTTTTAAGGAAACAAAATTATATAAAATTAAAATAACAAAGGCACATAAAAAAAAACTAACAAAAACAATAACGACCTGTGCGAGGCCAAAAATGCCCCTATCTCAGCATGATACGGCGATATTTAAAAATTAAATACCACCGCGCTGGTACTCTGATAGGGCCCACTAGTAGGTATAATATTATGTTGTTTACAGTTGAGAAGAGGTTCCACGTACCGATACCAATACACGTGCATTTAATGGCGATAGTTTTGGCAAATATAATTAAAACTCTGTGTAATGTTCACCCTTACATTTTCCAGGCTGCCATAATATGGGCTCTAGCCATAAATGATCTTCAAAAGACGCGTCATCGTAATTTTGAGTGTGTCAGTTAAGTCAGTAGGTCCCTAAAAAATAAATGTTCAATTGGTAATTAGGGCCTCGTGAAGACTGGCGCGACGCGACTCTAACAAAACAATTTCTAAGAAAACTTCACGGTAGAACAATTACCGGTGTCGCGTCGCGTCAGTCTGCTCGAGGCTTAAAGCACGATCTGAAATTTCTCATTAGCCTATTTCATGCCTGATTTGCTGACAGAAGGATATGAACAAACTTTTAAATCGGTATTGATATAGTTACTGAGGTATAATTCCTCCACGACAAATTGAACACACGAACTGTTAAAACGCTTTGCATTTTTAGTTACGGCTAGATTTTCTACGAGCTTTATTCTGCCCTCCTAAGCCGAAAAGCGCTATCTCAATCGGAGTAAGTTTTGAGAAAATTGACTTTATGTAAATGGTAATCTTAGGGAACTTATGGATTTAAAAAACTTCTGGGTGTTTTTTTTAAATGTTTTAACTTAGATAGCGGTATTTGGCTTATACCATTAAATGCGAAATTGTTATATACTGAATGGTATAAAAAAACTAAAAGGCCGTATCTCAGAGATAACGCCTCAGTATTATAATTATTATTCAAACCTTTTCCAAGCCAAACTTTTTGGCGTGCTCACAATATAAACTAACTAGATGCTCTTTAATCATAACATATTGGGTCTAACTAAATTATACTGTTGTTTTGTTGTTTGTCAAATTTTCATTTCTCAGGAACCCCTCGGCGTTTCCCAGGGCGTTTAAAACGCAGCGTTTCGAACGCCTGTCTACGTCGGAACAAGAGTCAGTAGGGCATGAAACTATGTGGGACAGCCTTGAAGTTGTGTCACAGCACAATTACTGCACAAACAAACAGATATAGCACGGTATAGGTACTGTTATAAAATAGACTATTGTGACCATATTGTGACACCGAACACATAGAATTTTGCAATGGAATGTCAATGTGAAGTCACTCGAAATAGATCGATTGTTATAATAATGAAAATGTTGGTTTTATAACAATGTGCAATAAAATATTATTGTCAAATATTTCGTCTGGGAATAGGCCTAACAGTCTTACAATTTGTAGGTAGGTAGGGGCAGATTATGGATAGATACATACAAGTTACAACTATTTAAATATGTAACTAGTTAAAAATTATAAATTATATGTAAACTTTGATGATAATTTTTTTACCACCTGTTATGTTCATAATAAAACTATTTGACAAGCATTAACTTTAAGGCCTCATTTACAGAGTCGCGGGGCGTCGCCCGTCGCGTTGTGCGGCGCGGCCCGCATTGAATTCAAACATATGGCGTTGTATGAGTGCGTTTACGGAGAAGCGATTTTAGACGCGTTTGCTTAAATTTTGCGGCCGATCCCGCGGCTGTCTCCGCGGCGTCTCACGCGGCGTTTATCGCGGTAGCGCACACAGCTCATTCTTGTTTCCGAACTGGCAGAGTGCGGAAATCATAAAATAAACTAAGCCGTCTGTGGTATATGTCCAGTATTTGTACCAAACGTTTTATTAGTGTTGGTTTAGATTCCGAACATTTTGTACCGTGTCTTAATTACAGATCGCCGTCCGACTGCCGGAAAGTTTTCGACGATATCCTTTTAAATGTTGTATAAAGAACATTCCCTGATATTCTCGTTGGATGGCCTCGTTAATATATCTGGGGCTTGTTTTGTAAGCGAATGTTGACTTCGGCGTTGTTCGTACATAAAAGTGAGATCATACCACAAGGGATCCGACAGAAGGATCGATTCCGAAAGAATAGTCTGTTCTATACCTAACTATCTGATGAAACTGTAAACAAACTCTGTTCAATTCTTACACTCTTCTTCTTCAATCGGTCCCTCATTATCCCTGAGGATCGTGGTCATTGGACCCCTTTAAGCGGACAATATGCCTCCATCGACTTCGGTCCAAAGTTGCCATCTCCGACTGATGAATTTTTTTTGAGGACGTAGCTTCATTTTTTTTCTATACAACCACTCACTAAAAAGAATTTTGGTAACACATTCATCTGAAATTCAAGGTTTCAACTTTATCTCTCAACACTTATTCCAACAATTATTGTTTGAATAAAATTATTAATTTGTAATTGAAAAATCGGCGACGAAAATTGAGTACTTATATAAAACTAACCTCTGTTGTCACATGAAAAACAGCTGTCACATAATTTCGGATTTAATTATTCAAATAATAAAATCAAAGAACATAATTTTTATAAAAAATGTACCTATGGACGCCATTTTGTAGTGCCTCTTCACTACAAAATGGCGTCCATAGGTACATTTTCTGATCCATTTAATTACATTTCCATCTGATGCTTTTGGAACAGACCATGGTATCGATACTTCTGTTACGAAACGTTCCTTGTCAACGATATTTTTAGTCTACCATTTAAGTCACACTACCAACTTACTGTCCACCTATTTTACCACGATAGGTAGGAGAGAAGAAGAAGTGAGACTTGATTGGTCGCAGCATTACGCTGAGCGATGGCTGTTTTGCGTTCATGTAACGCATATTTTCCCCTAACTTGTTCTTTTTTGTGTTCGTGTTGTTTCTTTGCGACATGCTTACCGCAAAGAAGCGTAAGTATTTGTTTTCTTAATTTTTTTTGTACCTAACACCCAATATTTTATCCAATTCTCGATACTATAAATTAATATCCCTGGAACTACTGCGTTACCTACATGATGCAAACAGGTGGTCTGTTTCCTCAAAAACATATTTTAAATGCTAATAAAAATCAAGGTTAAAAAACGTTTTATTGATTTCGAGCGACATTTTCATAAATAAGTTGCCTTTAAACATTTAAAGTTGTCATTAGTCACCTTGCAGACTAATGAAGGTTAGCCGGTTGACCAACCCTTTTACTGCTACATAATATACCTTTATTATAGTTCATCAACCTAGCATATGATTTCAAATGCGTAGCATGTGTGACTATAACTTACTAAGAAACTACATTAGTAAACATTTATTCGTAACGGTGGATTAATTATCACTCACGTACTTACATGTGAATCAAAGTTTTATAATTTATAGATTAATTTAAATCAAGGTGTTACATTTTTTTTGTAAACGTTAACAGATACTTAATAATCAAATAATTAGGCTAATCAATCAAATTTATAAACAGTCGAGTTCCAGTTTTCAAAAGCTTATTTCATAATCTAATAATAAATGTAAACTTATTACTTATAGTTTTATTTGCATCTTTGTTTAGCGACTAACGAATCGTTTCACTAACCAAACTTAGGTAGCTTTTCTGTTCTTTCTTAAACTTTAGTCGATTTTCTCTCATTAATTGACAGGTCAATTGATTTATGAAATAAGGAGTCGTTTCCCGTAGTTTGAACACGGGTTTACGTCCATTCGATGTGTCAACGAACGTTCAAACGTCCCACGAACATGTACCTGCAATCCACATTTCGATTTTCACACAAAATCATTGTTCAAGACAATGCTTATAACCTTATTGTATGTATGTTGCCCCATATGCGTAGGTATGCAAGTTCATGCACACTAATGACATAACTTCGCAAGAAAACAAGTGAATTTCATATGACTACATAAGAGAAAATTACGTTTTCATTTCTCATACTTGGAAAGTACGCTTGACGTTACCTGATCAGAGGGATGAAAACAGTACTTTTCGTCCCTAGGAAACGATTTTCCCTGTTGTCAAAAAATTTAAAAACTATGCAAGCCTTACCCCAATTTTTTATACAGCCGCGCAGTTAAATCGCGGCGGAATGTTTTAATTAAAAAATATTGTCAACAATTTTGTAACTTGACTAGTTTATACATTTTATAATACATGTTACAAAACTGTTGACAGTATTTTTTTATTTACTTTTCACTAATTTATTATTTAGTTTACATAGATTTGAGATAAATATCTACTTACCATCATTACCTAATGATAAAATATAGGAGATACATTGATGAGCTCGTGGCTAAGTAATAACAGTCGCACCGGTCTATCCATTTAAGCTACCCTTGCCGGGGTTGGCCCGTGGATGGGTGACCATCTTTACAAACCGAGACTCCTCCGTGCCTCGGAAAGCACGTTAAGCCGTTGGTCCCGGCTGTCATTGGTGGGTCTTTGACAGTCGTTAGGGGTCGACAGAAGCCCGAGTCTTACCAAGGGATATCGTATACCCACTTACTGTGTAGTGGAGGTCAGATATGCGGCTGCTCCATGTAAAATACAGGCATTCAGCCACATCCGGTTAGACTGGAAGCCCACCTCAACATAAAGGAAAAAGGTTAGGCAGATTGATTAATTAATTATAAAATATACTGACTGGTAGAATGCCACAGAAAAAGAAACATAAAAATGGCGGAAAAGCGGCAATTCGATCTTCAGATGTTTTGTCGAGTGCTAATTATTTATATACACAGATATTTGTACAAAATGAGTTCATCAGATTCTGATCGATTTAACGCTTTAATGCCATTAACGATTTAACGCCATTTCATTAGAGAAGAGGCTGAAACGGTAGTGGAAAACCTTTTGCCGCCAAATTCAAAAGAAATACTTAAAATCTTTCGATGTTTTTATGAAATAGCGTGCTGGAAAAAGAGTCATGTCTTTTTCGGAAAACTTGTTACTGACATAAGTACCTACTTAAGATTATTTATATACTTTCCCCATATTCAAAATGAAAAGCAGAGGGTTTACCCTGGGTGACAGACCTGGGCCTCAAGTCTGCTATTACAATAGTGTTAGAATGGTCTATCATTGATATCATAATTGTTGACCACGTAAAACCACGTAATCGGCCCTTGAGATCCCAATACAAGAACTTGCTACATTCGGGTCATTACAAAACAGCACTGTTAAGGAAAAGTATTATGACAATGGGACCTGTCATTTATAATAAAATACCTCACGGTTATAAGGATTTGTCTGTAAACATGTTTAAATTTAAGGTAACTGCACTTCTTTTAGGCAAATGTTATTACACTGTGAAAGACTTTCTAAACGATATGAACTTGTCCAGATTATGATTGTTATAATTATGTAATTGCAATTTGACACTGTAAGACTTATCTAGCGGACTATAATATTATTAATTGACTTCCCTATATTTTCTGTTTTGTTTTGTTGACATTGTTTTGTATGTATTGATATTTTAATTAATGTAATAATTTGCACGCCGTAAGGTAGACTGTAGCCGATCTTATTAATTTATGAACATCTTATACCTGTACCTACATTCATAGCAAATAAAGTTCTGATTCTGATTCTGATTCTGTTGATTTTGACAAGTTTGGTAATCTACTAACATATTGGCGTCATTATGACTTTCCAATGGTCAGCCACTGACACTCCATTGAAAGAAATGGCATCTATTGGTAATCGCGTACATAATGAAAAATGAATGACGACTTAGGCGGTAATCTGCTAAAATGTTGACAGTTCCTTTGATCAGTGACCTACGTATATATGGGAACGTCATTGTGTAGTCATTTCTTTTAATTCGTTACGAGTATCGTGTTTGTGGAATACAATGATCAACCAATGATCGACCATTATGAATTTAGCAGAATACGAACTTTTAGCAAAATGACAGTGGGATCGTGTTGGAATGACGAATTTATAAAAATAACAGACTTGGGCCCCTTTTTAGGCACGAGATGGAATAGTTCGTGCCTAAATAGGTCATTTACCCCCGTCGTCCCTTTCATCCCTTGTATAACAATCTATAACTGGCCTGTATTGTGTTTCAAGGGAACAATAAGGTGTCACATTTCCTTATTTCATATATGGAGTAGCCATGAATGGACAATCGATACCCGAAGTGTGAGATATCACTTGTTTGGGTGATGTCCTTTCGAATATGGCATTTTGACATATGGTTATCAGGTATAGGAAATGTAAAACCTCCAGGTGCAACTATCCTTCTAGTCAGATACCTTTAGCATGCCCTGCCGTATGCAAAGGAATAGAATCTTTGGGAGTTGAACTTCAAAAAAACTATAACTTAATGAGAAGAAAGAAAATATTTCATTCCTAAAAAATTCGCCGGTCTTTTTTAAAACCGACATGGCGGCAAGATAATGTCAATTTGACTTTACTAAATATAGTCTTTAAATAAACTGAAAATAAAGAACAGCTCTCTTATCACTAACTTTACTCACACTTTTATTCACCCAAGGGAATTCTTATAAACATAAAGTAAAAAGATTGAGATACTCAAGCACCTAAAAATTCTTCGCAACAATTAAGTATCACACAAAAGAAACTTGAGGTTTGAAAGTTCTTTTTGTATAACTCTTATTATTTCAAGGAATTTGTAAGATATCTCTCTTCTGAATTAACTTTTACAAATTGAATTAGCGGACAGACGACATTCCGTAATAATACATCACAGTATGTTTATGAAAACGTTTTTAAGGTCCCATACCCGAAGGGTACCAGACGGAACCCAATCACTAAGCCTCCGCTGTCCGTCCGTCTGTCTGTTAGCGGGCTGACTCATGAAGCGTAATAGGTAGACGGTTGACATTTTCACAGATTGTGTATTTCATTGCCGCTAAAACAACAAATAATATATTGAATGAAGTTAATAATTAAAGGGGTCCCCATACAAGAAACGTGTTTTTTTCGGTGTTTTTCAGTCGATTTTTAATACGGTATGGTACTCAAATTCTAATTTATTTTACGACCGTTTATATCAGTTGAGGCAAACATACGTAGGTAATAGTAATGGTTAAAAAATAAAACCTAATAAAAGTCCAAACTTTGTTTTTCCTTTTGGCCTAATTCTTTAAAAATGGAAGACGAATATTTTTTCACGTCTCAAGTCTAAATGTTTCACAAGAAAACTTATCAAGTGAAATTGTTTTATCAATGTTCATTGTTCGTAACTTTAAGTGGGACTGTGGGACGCGTAGGAAGATATTTCTATCCATGTTTAATACAAAAACTCTTCTTAGAATTCTGCCTTATTGTAGACATCTTAATGAAATGGCAAATGTCGCAGCATCATGCTGAGATTGAGAGCCTTTTGGCCTCGTACAAGACTGTTTTTATTTTCATTTTACTTTTCTTTTCTTTTTTGTCTATCAGGCAGTTGCACAAAAACAAACACTAATGCCCCATTACGTAATGGATCATGAAAGCTAATGATTTCATTAACTTCATCAAAGAACCATTAAAATCGAGTCTAATGTTTCTTTCTGCAACAAGTTAAAACAAGATAATAGAAGATTAGTATTTAATGACAGCTTTTAAAAGTTTAAGTTATTTTCTGCAAATAGCTGTATGAGTGTTTAGTTTAATTGTGATCTTACTGTGCGAGTCCCAATAAATACTTTTTATTTCTTTCACCCGTCTATGTTTCTCTCAAATCCGTAGTAACTGAATTGGCAAAAACCTTTGGTAAAGTTGATAGGATGGATATAGGTAAGGTATTTATCACAATCCCACAGAGGAAAAAGGTAATGGGAAAGAATTCGAATACGCAATTGTAAACGGTTTAATTCAGTTACAAACCTGTCTAACTGACTGTGTCGTTTCAAATAATTGATTTTTCGTTGACTTCCCCTGATTCTGATAATACATGCGAATATAATGGTCGATACAATACAGTGGTTTTAACTTTTACAAAGATCTAAGACGTAAAATGTTCCGTTCACTTGATAGTTATTTTTAATTCATTTATATTAACTGACCACTGCTGAATGTAGATTTTCCTAAGTTTTGCCTTAACAACCTTTTCAGTACAGTTTACCCTATTCAACTTTCTCGATCTGGCTTTGATTCTTCTATCATAAACAAAACTATTTACCAAATTGCACGTGAGTAAAGCTCAGCTTTATGCATATTCAGTGTTTCTTTATACGTTGCTTAAAGTTAAGTAATGATTAGCGACAGTTACGCCATACATCTTTGACGTTTGAGCGTCACTTAACTTTAAGCAACGTTTATAAATAAACTCCTAAATAAAAACATCATACTATACCGCTTCCGCTGCGATCCACTTTTAAGCCGTCCCTTTCCAATTTTCGATAAATAAAAACTATACTATTACGATACGAAACTTTTATTTTCGACTTCGTAAACATTTTAATACATTTCAAATAAAAGATCATCGGATAGATTCGCAAATATGGACCAACATTAATTTGCTCGTAATTCTCTGCGAAAGGGAACTTGGTCATAGATGTGTATCTAAGTGAAACTTGTATTGCAAACTGCGTCGGTGCTGACAAGTCGGGTATTACCAAAGAGCCGCGAAAACTGACCAATATTTCAGGTAGGATCATGTTTGGTATGTTAAGATCGTTTGTTCTGAAAGTTGGCAACGTCGCAAATAGATGTCAAATATTTCGCTGTTTTTTTATAATTTGGCAATATTACTGTATGGAAATAAGAAATGTGGCTAACTAGCGAACTAGAAGGAATGAATTGCAATTATAACACTGAATTTGATGATGTAACCGTTTTAGGTGAAAAAAAACCGGCCAAGTGCATGTCGGACCACGCACAATGAAGGGTTCCGTAGTTGGAATGAATTTATCATAAGAACAAACTTAACTTTGTAATTGAAAACATGTTCTCCCATACGGAATATATGGGAGAACATGTTTTTGCAACCGCAAATTTAAGTTGGTCGATTATTACTCGTAAACCTGTAAAGCCCACTTAAGTGTGATAGTTTGCCTTTAAACTTCGTTATATATAAGTACTAATGCATTTAAATTTCTAACTACAACCGTTTAGTTGGTAGAGGGGGGAAACACTTGACTCTAACGAAAATTGGTACTTTAAACCTTGATAAGTCACGAACGGTTTACTTAATCAAAAAATGGTCTTCGGAAACCCCTAATATTTTTGAAAGACCTATTCAACGATATCCCACACTATGGAAAGGACGAAAAGAAAAATTATCATCCCCACTTTACATGTAGGGGAGGTACCCTAAATAATTGTTTTTTCAAAATTTTATTTTACCACTTTTTCGGCGTCATTAACTCATTGTATACTCATGCGAAATTACAACTTTCTAGTACCAATAGTTTTTGAGCTAAACCGCGGACAGACAGACAGACGGACATGGCGAAACTATAAGGGTTCCTTGTTGACTACGGAACCCTAAAAAGGCATTTGGAAAGTTTCCAAATACTTTTTTTACATCTTAGGTACTCACAATTTCCATGAAATTTTCATATTGTTCTACTAGAGTCGCGTCGCGCCTGTCTGCAGGAGCCTTGAAACGTATTCATTAGATTCTTTACGGTGCTTTACGGTAAAATGGTGAAGGAAAACATCATGAGGAAACCGGCATGTCCTCAAATGTCCGGAAATCATCAAATGACGTCTCCCGCTCTGGGTGTCAGACTCTTACTGACTAAAACCTACCCGTGTTCCTTCTGTTGCCTGTGCAATGCCAGGGGGCCACGGTATCCCTTTCGGACTTTCCCGCAACCCCAGCAGGCAATGGTCCCATCGGACCCCTTCACTTGCTGACATCTCTATGAGGCGCGCGTGGAACACAACGCGCCGTCGACCTGGGCTTGGTCCTTACCGGACGGCGAGCTACCCATTGCTCACCGTCCGCAAGCCCGCGCCTACGGTGGCCGGGAATCGGCTATGGATTCCCGACGCCCAGGGCGTCTCCTCCTGCGGCGGCTATGGTCGTGAGGGCGCGAATTTTGCCTCTCCCTCACGCGTTCCGCCTCCTCCTTTGCGAGCATTACTGCTTCTAGGTGACCTCCCATGCCCTCTCGCTCCGTACCATGGCCTGGACCAGGGCCGGACGTGAGAGATCCCCGCCACCGATCGCCTCCACGAGGACACGGCGGTGCTCTGCCCAAGCCGGGCATACTCGTACCTCCACCGTATGCTCCAACGTGTCCTCCGGGAGACTGCCGCCCCTGGGCCCACGTGGTGGATTACGGCCCAAACCCCTCACAAAGAGAAGGCCTGTCTCCTAGCAGCATGGAAACATTATAGGCTGATTATGAAGATACTTTACTTATGCGAAAATAACAAAAAGTTAAGTAAGTACCTAGATACTTAGTAACAAATCACGAAGAACTTTTTTGTAAACTTTTAGCAATCAAATCTAAGTAACTTGTTATTTTTCTTACAACTATTATTGCAAACAATTGCAGTCGTAACGTACTGGTTTACTCAAGATTGTGGTCTATAGCATAATAAACAAGTTAATCGAGTTTTTAAATGCATTTATTATTATTAGTGCAATATCTCACTTTTGCTGAGCAGTTACTTACTTTGCCTGTTATGAAATTTTATGTGTCGGCGCTTGGCAGCATACAATGGGATTGCAATAGAAATAAATGTGTACGAATTACTTCCTTATTAGGAACGAACTGTAGTTTCAAAACCTATTTTAGACACAGATTTTTGCATTAAATTCCAACAAGAGACATTTTTTGTTTTAAAATATTCCGTCAATTACACGTGCTTAACGTGGCAATTCTGTATTCAGTCTTCTGGGGCACGTTTCCGCAGTACCGCGATGTGGACGAGTACTTATGTTTGTGTTTTTGTATTTAATTTGTATAGTTAGTTAGTCATTTATGTAGTAAGTTGTGTAATAATTAGAGATCAGATATTCGGATGCATATTTACCTAAAGTTAATTTTTGGCTAAGAAATTATGGAAGCGGCTTTTTAATTTAAAAAAAATCTTGATATACTTACACTGAATTAGTAAACACAAGTCCCGGAGTCTGGATTTGTGCCCAGTTGATGGCAATAGGCTCGCCCCCTATTACATGGGACTTGAACATAACTGGCGAAATGTAGGTGTACCTGCTACAGGTACACCTCTGGCCAACCCTTCAGGGAAACAAGGCGTGATGTTATGTTTACTTTACAATAATAAAAAAATAGTTTAGATAAAATGCATTAAAGTTGGGGGTCAGTATAAAATCCACCGGGGAGTGACATCACCCATCATCATCATCATTTTTATAAATTACCTGAAAGACATTTTTTTTTTTTGTTCTATACCCATAGAATAGTGTGTGTAGTTTCTACTCCGGCGTGAAAAAGGATTTAAAACAAGACCGTTGCTTCTAATTCGTATGAAAGTGTAATTCTGATACATTTTGTAATAACATTCTATTTTTCAGTTTAATTTGCAATGCAAGTACGTGTTTACATTTTTTTTATCAGAGCCAAATGAGCTATGCGATAGTTGTGTTACAGAAAATATTAATTAATACTACGATAAGATGCATGTATTACAAATAAGTTGCCAACAGTTCAAACAAAAAAAATGTAGGTACTTAGTAGATATTTTTCAAAAATATTTTATTTTGAAATGCATATTTTTGGCTACTTTAAGCCTTTATTAACGGTTACAGTTTTTTTATAAATGTCTTATAATTATAATTAATAAACTCTAAATAAGGGTTACTTAATACCATTCAACTTTTATGAGATTAATACTGGCCCTATTGCGGTCATCTCGCCGTTTTGTATTGAAATGCAAAACTGAAAACCACTCTCAATCGTTTACCAAGTGACCGCTAATTGTGTGCGAATGCGGGGTGAATCAGTGGTGACATCTCGTTAGCCAGCCCCGCTCTGTCGCCGCGTGTCATTGACTGGTGCATCATGGAGGGGGTGGAGACCTATTCCGATCACCGGTACATACGGTTTGACGTCTCCACCCAGACCTCAAGCGCGCCGGTCCGACAGGCCCCGAGTGGTTCGCGGTGAGCGCTGAAGCAGCTGGACCGACAGCTTCTCCTGGAAGCCTCGATCGAGCAGGCCTGCGTGTCATCACCGGACAGGCCTGCCGACATCAACGACGAGGCGGTGTGGTTCCGGGAGGCCATGTCCGAAATATGTGACGTGGCATTGCCCCGGGTCCAGTGGTGGTCGCAACAGCCGACGTCCCTGCGCAATGCGTGCGTTGCTGCGCGACGCCGGCACACCAGGCACCGCAGGCTCCGTTTCGACTTCTGGATACGGAAGCCATTCAGGCGGAGCTTTACGAGGGGTATAGAGCGGCGAAGACGCCCTCCGAGCGGAGATCCTGCGGGCCAGGAGACTGGCCCGCGAGGAGTCGCTGGAGACTCTGAACAGGGACCCGTGGGGACGCCCATACAAGATGGAGCGGGAGAAACTCCGCCCATGGGCTCCCCCGCTGACGCAGAGTCTCCGGCTGCAGCTTGTGTGGGACGTGGTGAGCGCTCTGTTCCGTTCGAGACGGGAACATGCCTCCCCGCCCATGGCTCCGCCTACTGCGTTGTCCGATGCGATACTCCGGAGGTGACCGAGGTAGAGAGAGATGAGGGGGGCACCAATGTGGGCACGTTCATTGAGGCCGCTTCCAGCCCGCCGGTTAAACGTCCCAGAGGGTCATGGCCAGCAGGCTGGTCCGGGGAAACCGCACGGTCTCCGGTGAGGCGGCGAGCCTCCTTGCTGGATTGTCGCCATTGGATCTGGAGGCAAAAGTCCTCGCGCATATTTGGGTGTGGAGCGAGGAGGCAAAACGCCGGGGCTTGATTCCGACCTCCGGCGGGATCTCATGGCATCATGGAGAGTGCGATTGTCGCAACCCAGTGCTGGGCACGCCAATGTTGTGGCTATAAGTCCCCTCTTTGAGGAATGGCTAGAGAGGCGCCACGGCGTCTTCACCTTCCGCCTGACGCATGTACTCATCGGACACGGTTGTTTCGGGAGGTTCCTGTTTCGTATCAGGCGGGAAAAACGCCCGGGTGTCATCACTGCGTGGATCGCCCGGAGGACACGGTGGAGCATACGGTGAAGGTCTGCGCGGCTTGAGCAGAGCACCGACGTGTCCTCGTGGAGGCGATCGGTGGCCGATCTCTCGCGTCCGGCCCTGATCCAGGTCATGGTACGGAGCGGCATGGGAGGCCGTCACCTCCTTCTGCGAAGCAGTAATGCTCGCGAAGGCAAATTACGCCCTAGGCATCGGGAAATCGGGAATCGTAGGCCGATTCCCGGCCACCGTAGGCGCGGGCTTGTGGACGGTGAGCAATGGATAACTCACCGTCCGATAAGGACCAGGCCCAGGTCGACGACGCGTTGTGATCCACCACGCGCGCCTCAAAGAGATGTCAGCAAGTGAACGGGTCCGATGGGACCGTAGCCTGCCGGGGTCACGGGAAAGTCCGAAAGGGATACCTTAGCCCCTGGCAACGGAAAGGCAACTGAAGGAACACGGGTGGGTTTTAGTCAGTAAGAGTCTGACACGCCCTCCTGCTCCGCCCAGAGTGGGAGAAGTCATTTGAATTTAACCAACCAAAAAAAAAAAATTACCGCTAATTGTTTTTAATCATTTTCATGTAATTTTTGTAACGAACTACTAATTTTTATAAATTTTTATAAATTTTAATGAATTTAACATAATTATGGATGTTATGTATTTAAATTTAAATTTGATTTTCACTTCTCATGCTCTGAAAGTGCGTATTTGTGCAGGATATAGGCTTCACAAAATCGAATTTTGTGCACAAGTGCATTAACGTATCTACTCATAAATGTATCTATATTGAGGAAAAGAAAAGAAAATGAGCCATACAGCCAAGCACAATAAGAAGTTCATCGATAGAATTTGTTATTTTATAATAATAATATTTACTTTAATTTATTTGCCTTAAGTGTTCTTTAAGACATAAAAGATATTAAAATTTAAATTCAAGTACATACGGTAGGTTATTTAGTTAATTTAAGAAAATTATTATCACAAAATTAATTTCATAGTAGACTGTATAGGTCTGCAGCCCAAGCCTAATATCAATGTTGTGAAATTCTGAAAAATACCGTTAATATGGCAATGGCAAAACAATTTCCTTCAGTATTCAAAACTGTACTAATTTTACTTTGAAATTTAATTAAAGAAATGTTATGTTATATACAACGTATGTTATATACTACTGTTTTATTTATTCGCAATCGAAGTGTAAAGTAGAGTTTATAACTCGTCTACAAAACCATTTTATCCTCGACATTACTATCAGCCCTCGCCTTTGTCTCGGGCTGCTCGGATAAAAATGGTTCGTTTTGTGCACTTGTTGTAAAATCTACTATTAATTTTACTTATAGGTATCAATTAATTAATTTAAAAAATTTGAACTTCGCATTTGAATATTTTATACCTATTGTTTTTATATCATTTTATATCAACCGATTATATTATTTTTTGCCAATTTTAATTATTAGTGTCAAATTTCATTATTTGTTTTATGATCTTCAAAGTATGTGCTTATTACTGAGTAAGTTAGCTTGACTTCTGATCTGCAGTGCTATTCTGTAACCATCTCACCGTGAAAACTTAGGTGAAATTAACGTGAAGTGAGCTGTCATTCCACCTGCTGCTAGAGACAGGTGGATGACAGCTCACTTCACACACTAAGTTTTCACGGTGAAATATTTACAGAATAGACCGGCAGATATTAATTTAAGCATGTGGTGTTTACCTATAAGTGATTGTTAAACTGTAATTTTATTGTTAAGCATGTGTTTTATATTGAAATTGTGTAAACAATTGTTGGTTCAAATAAAATAATAAAATAAAATGAAAATATTGTAGTTTCGCCTACTATATTTATTTTTAGAAATATAGCTTATGTATGTATATAATATAAGTATTTAGGCCTTTTTTTACAGGATACTATATTATACAACATGTAAAAAAAACCTGTCTGATCCGTGAAGGTGTTGTTAGGTATCGTAGTAAGAGTCTATTTATGTGGTAATTTTGGGGAAAAAGAAAAAAAAATCGTGATATTTTTACTGCAGCGCGGGGGGCCGTCGATTAGAGGGTGTCTCCAAGTCATAAGCCCTGTTAAAAATTTGCTAATTTTTAATGGATTTAGATTAGGTAATTTTTGTGAATTTTAAATTACAATAACTTTTTTATTTTCAATAATAATAAGATGTTTTATTACTTTTTGGTAATGTTATTGCTATTTAAAAAAAACCCTGTCTGATCCGAAAGTGGCACATAGGTACTGACCTATGTTCTAGTTTTTTTTTTTACTTATTGTAGTATTTAGGCCTCTAATTTGACAGGATACTATCTTATATATTAGGGTTAGCAACCTTAATTACAATGTAGTTTTGTCAAATGTCAAATTGTTTGTTGATACGTAAAATCTGTATTGTAGGTATTGACAACCCTGTGAGTGAAAGTGTAATTGAAAACAAAGGGTACACGGGTCGTAGGACCAATTTATATAGCTAACTAACGAAAACAGTCCTATTGATATTTCAAATCGACGTCATCTACAAATCTCAACCATTTATCATAGCTAGTAGTCTATTCACCGATAGTATAAACATTTTTGTTTTCAAAACGTGTCCAGCCATAAGTAGGACATCCCATATACATTATAGATAGAAGAGTTATTTATTATAGCGTGACATTACGTTCATAACCTTCTTCATAACCACAAACCCATAAAAAGCCATTAAAACTAAAAGCAATCGAAACGTACATCCACAAGGAAGTGTGAAAGATTAACGACAGCTGACAATCATGTGAGCGACGTCTCTGTAAAAGTACTTTAAGATTTAATGCTCAAGAAGATGTCTTTTATTTGAAGGGCTCTGAAATATCTGAACTGTTTGTAAAGGTTGGCTGACTGAGTATCTATTCTAGTATATTGTATACTTATTATTTGCACCAATGACAGCCCCATTTTATATCCACTCAAGGGTTTTTTTTTTAATTTTTTTTTTGTTATGAATTTTTGTGGTGTAAAATAAAGTATATACAGGGTGTTAAAGTAATTGCGTGCCATAGCTTAGGGGTAGGTTCAGTATCGATAAAGGAAGCCAGTTTTTTTTTTTGTGGCTTCCTTTATAAGAACCCTAAAAAAAAAACAATGGGTGGGCCTTATCGCTTTCCGCGATCTCTTCCAGGCAACCTTGGAATGGACAGTGATTTGAGTGGATATAAAATGGGATTGTCGTTACAATAACTTGTATAAATAAATACGTGTGGTCGCACGTCTCACTGGCTTCGATAAACCGCTTAGCTCTTGTAGACAAAGACATCTCTTTACATAGTTTTTCACAAGTGTTGTAGTTACGTCCGTTCTCCGTTTCACTTCACAGTTTTCGTACGTCGCACATTGCTACACTACCTCGCCTACCTATGTATGGTGCCCTCTAAGCCAGAACATTAATAGAATTATCTGTTGGTCCTTCGTCGTATGAATACTATTTTTTTGTTTTTAAAAAAAAAACCACCCGTTTTCCTTCAGTGCCTGAGCATTGCCAGGGGCCACGGTATCCCTTTGCTGACATCTCTTTGAGGCACGTGTGGAACACAACGCGCCGTCGACCCGGGCCTGGTCCTTACCGGAGGGCGAGCTACCCATTGCTCACCGTCCGCAAGCCCGCGCCTACGGTGGCCGGGAATCAGCCTGCGATTCCCGACGCCCAGGGCGTCTCCTCCTGCGGCGGCTAGGGGCGTGAGGGCGCGAAATTTGCCTCTCACGCGTTCCGCCTCCTCCTTTGCGAGCATTACTGCTTCGCAGAAGAAGGTTACGGCCTCCCATGCCCTCTCACTCCGTACCATGGCCTAGACCAAAGCCGGACGCGAGATCCCCGCCACCGATCGCCGTCATATGAATACTTAGATATTCATGTGACAAATGACCATGAAAACGCTGATCTAAACAAACATTTTGTTACCTCCATTAATTCAATTTAGGAACACAATTCCAATTGGCAGAATAGTAACTAGAAGGCGACCTTACATAATGGGAAAAAGAACTTGAGTATTAAATATAAATATTCAAATAAGGTTTAGTTTATTCATCGAGAGTAAGTAATCTGCTTTGAAATCCTCCTCCTACGGCTTTGCTCTGTGATTTCCACTGGGGCTCATTTTAAGTTATTAGTCATTTCGGTTTAACTTTATATATTAAACAAAATTGTAATGGAACTATAGTATCTACTTGTTAAAGTCATGTTTTTAGAACCTATTAATAATTTAGCTGTAAGTACCTAAATTCTAAAATAAATCCGTAACCCAATTATCTGTTAGAAAACAGTCTCGTTGAACTTAATTCTATGTAAATCATTCGTCATAGTTACAGGTCAATGACACCGCGATATTTCCCACAGTATATGAAAGGTCAAAATTATTGAGTAACCTTATTAATCTTCGTGCAGACTAGCGCGACGCGTCAGCGCGACGCGACACCGGCTATTGTTATACCGTGAAGTTTTCTTAGAAATAGGGATGATTCCTGGGTCAAAAAAAAGAAATTCTATTTAGTCCGTCAGTCAGATAATAAAAAAATATTAGACACGTATTTTTTGCTTAATCATATTAATAAAAAATGACTCAGATACAACGCATTAAAGTTGGGGAGTGGGGGTTGATACGTCACAAGTATGTATAAAATCTACATACAAGTGACGTCATGGCACATTATAACTCAATGTATCGCCATTATCTTTTGATAACGGTAAAAAAGAAAAAATACTTGTACGTTATTTTTTCATAATCTACATTACGGATCAAAAACATTTTTTTAGTCATCATCCCTATTGTATTGTTCGAGTCGCGTCGCACCGTCGCGTCGCGCTGGTCTGCACAAGCCTTTAAACTACTACAAAAATACTAGGGCATTTAATGTTATTACATAAAGGACATGTTATAGTGACTTTATTAAATAATAGGCGCACGGGTCGGTCCATCAGGTAGAGCTACGCTTACCGGGGTTGGTCCGTGGATGGGTGACCATCTTTACAAACGAAAACTCCTCCGTGTTTCTGAAAGCACGTTTAGCCGTTGGTCCAGGCTGTCATTTGTGGATCTTTGACAGTCGTTACGGGGCGTCATAAGTCTAACAACCAGTCTTACCAAGGGGTATCGCATCCGGATAGACTGGAAGCTGACCCTAACATAGTTGGAAAAAGGCTAGGCAGATTGATTGCCGTATAAGACGTAGTGACCTTATTAGTAATGTTCTTCAGAAAGTTCAAGTGCGTAGTACTCGCAACATGCATGTATGTATGACCAGATGGATGAACGTGAATGAAGCAAAAGGAGTATGTAAGGATCGATGCAGGTGGCGTTCTGTAGATTCTACCTGCCCCCATGGGAAGAATATTTATTTATTTTATTATTTATGTACACATAAAAATAGATACAGATAAGACATAATCATAATTATGAGTACAAAGGTACTGCTTATTTCTTAAGAAATTTCTTCCAGCAGACCTGCGACAGGAGAAATGAAAAAGAAATGTAGACAATAGTGTGTGAGAACAAGAGGAGAAAAAAATTATAAATATGCGAAGTCTTAAACTAAAATATTGAAATAAACCTACGTATAACGTAATAAATTAACATATAATATTGAACTGAATGTGTAAATAAGTATGACATGTGTAGTATGACCTTATGAAGTAAATTTCGAATTTAAAATGAATACCTATGTTCTGAGGTACTTTTGTCATTTAATAATAAACTTTCTCCGTATATAATTTTGCTATGATCCCCAGTCGTTTCTTTTAACTTACAAAGAAAGCGTGAGTTTATGTATCTATGTATGTTTGTTAATGTCATTACAGCTATTTAAAAATTCAGAGCACTTGTTCATTATGTAAATGACGCACCCCACTAACTGCGGTAGTTACGTACACGGTAATCCGGGCGTATTTCTATGGGCGCGACATTTTAGACTGAACAAGTTGCACGTTAGCTTTGCCCTTTATTTATCACGGCAAGTAGTCAGTCCGTCAGTTGGGACTGGTCATCTCTTAGCTGCCATGGCTTATTTTAATTTATTTTAAGTTTTTGAATGATTCTTTTTTTCTTTTTATTACGGACGCTTTTACGAACGTGCACGTCTTATTACATTGTTCTCACATGCATAATTTCAAAATGAATGATGTAACCAATATTTTGTATCAATTTTATATTTTATTTAAAAGAGTGTCCGTGGAGTTTCTTGCCCGTTCTTCTCCATAGGTACCTACTACGCTTTGGAATGGGCAACTAGCTTCATATTTTTGACTGACCGACCCCTTGACAATTCAAAAGTGCCTGCAAATGGTTTAATTGAAATAAATGCTTTGAGTTTGAGTTGAGTTTGAGTTTGAGTTGAGTTGAGTTTGAGTTAATTACAGTAGGTACCAACAATTCACACACGAAGTAATAATTAAAACAATCTTTTATTTAAATGTTGATGAAGTTTGATGGTCGTAACGTTACAATAGTTTTAATCACAAGTATTTAAGTAATTGAGATCAAGGCTGGTTGAAGGCAATAATTGTTTTTGTTTGACCAGTAAAACTTTTATAGTAAAAAGTGGCTCGCTAAAAAGTTTAAGGTAGAATTGGCAATGACTTTGATTAATTAATTTATAGCTAACTAGCTGCACCCCGCGGTTTAACCCGAGTAAGTCTCGACCACGTGGGAATATCAGGGTAAAAAGTATCCTATGTGCTAATCCAGGTCATGTGCTAATTTTTTTGGACATTTAGTTTTTTTTTTTACGAATTAAATTCGCTAGCGAAACGAAACTCCGCAGATTTGATGAGTCTCGTATCGATGTCTAACGAGGATAAAAAAACTACACTCATATTAGTAATATAGAGAGCTAAAATAGACTTTAATTTATTTGATTTAAAATCCTAACTTGAATGACAAGTTATTTGCCATGTCGGAGAGATGCTGATATAATGAGCGATTTCCTTTAGTCTATATGGTTATAATAAGTTCCTGTCACTGTTATTTACATAGCAGGTAGTGGTATTCGAATTTGTGTGGGGTAGGTAAGTACCTCAACTAAAGAATTAAAAATAAAAACAAAAAATAAACAACCAACTTCCAAAAAAACAACACTACATCGTGAAAAATAACTTTATTTCGGAACTCGGTGGCCAAAAACAAAAATTCAAAACCAAAGGCACTGACTTTCGAAATAAATATTTATTAGAAAAGAAAGAAAGAAAAATATTTTATTTAGGACAAATACAAATATGTAGTAATATAAAATTATACAAAAATAAAATAAAAAAGGAGCATAAATAAAACTAACAAAATAATAACGACCTGTGTGAGGCCAAAAAGGCCCCTATCTCAGCATAAAACGGCGATATTAAAAAAATAAAACACCGCGCTGGTATTCAGAGATTTTTCACTTTGTAGTGTTTTTTTTTTTTAATAATGTTGTTTTTTTTTGTTGTTGTTTAATCGATATTAGATATCAACACCCTATCACGTCCACGGAGTTTCATTATGGCTAATAAACGATCCCGTACAAATGAAGGTTAATCTAAGTGATTGAAAGAATAAACTCTACTCTAGAAAATTAATTATCATTCTCTGAAATATTATTAAGGTTTCTTCAGTACAAAGCTTCAGAGAAAATTATGTGGGTGTAATGGAGTCTGCATAATCAATTGCTACAAAAACGAACCATTTGAATGGAGATGTTTAAACCTCTCGCTCTTTAGTTCCATTTATTATTATCTTTCGCACGTGGCATCGCCCGCGTGGAGGTCTGAAACTGTCCCACGGGAACGTAGTACCGGGATAAGAAATCATATCGTAGGTCCTAACGCAGGTTATGGTCAATACTCAATACTCATTGCAATATCTTTATTGCTTTACCATAATGTGTACTTAGGTGGTAACTATATAATTTAGTTCATTATGGACCTATATATATGTACTTTCGCATTTTTAATAATATTACTAGCTGCATCCCGCGGATTCACCCGCATAAGTCTCGATCCTGTGGGAATATCGAGATAAAAAGTATCCCTTGTCCTAACCCAGGTCATGGTCTACTCATGCGCCAGATTTCATCCAAATTCGTTCAGCCGTTTTAGCGTGTAAGCGTAACAAACAAACAAACTCACTTTCGCATTTATAATATTAGTTAGGATAGTTTGGAGTTTGGATTTAATTATTTAAATCACAATTATAACACCTACTCGTAAAACCTTATCATGTCATTTAAGGAACCGAACATCTTATACAGTCAGGAAAATTAATTATTTATCAAATTGATACACTATGTCAATTTGCCTTATTATACAGGGTGTTTGGCGCATGGACCGACACAATTTTTTCAGGGATTTGGGAGGTCATTAGCTAGGTTCTAGCTAAGTTCAAAATAGCTTTTAGTTTTTTTTATAATTAATTTAGAAGTTGTAAAATTTCATTCATTAAATACAAAAATTAACTTTGGAAGCTTGTAAGGAATTTTCTTGAAACCAGTTGTATAAAACAAAGATGTTTTTAGATTTAAAGGACTTTGGAGAATGCAACAAAATTTGTTTTGTGCCACTACACCCACAAACAAAAAAGTTATTTCAAATTAAAGGACACATTTTGGGAATTTTTTTCATTTTAAAAAAATAATCATATGTAACCAACCGTGACATTTGGGACAAAGGGTGTTTGGGTAGAACCTAGCTAATGACCTCCCAAATCCCTGAAAAAATTGTGTCGGTCCATGCGCCAAACACCCTGTATAGCTGTTTCATAAAACTACTAAAGAATGACTGACTGACTGTTGTGACTTGAATACACCGACAATTTAAGGCCCTAAGCTAATTTGATAAATAATTAATTTCCTTAACTTTACTTTACTTTAGGTATCTACCTATAATAGCGATATAAATAGTACCTAACGAACGGATAAATACCCGACTACCTCAAAGGGCGACCTGCGAGAAGCCATTAACAAAAATGACCACGTAATGAATCGACATCCGCCAAAGTTCAAAGAAACGATATCATCATACCTACTTTGGGGTAAATGGTGAGAAAATTTGGCTGTAATTTATTCAACACCCGTTTGGCTTTTACCTGTAACTTTTATCCGAAATTATTTTGAACTAAGTTATGATTGAAAAAATATGGCTAAGCTTGATTTAGTGAGTCGATAAATCAGTCTATACTCCATTTGAAATAAGATTAGACATTTAACTAAACATTTTTTACCGTTCCCGTAACTGTTCAACCGATTTTGAATTCTATTGCGTTGGTGGCATGACAAATGGCAGTTGCAGAAAACAGTTGGTATTGTAACCACTTTTTGCTTTTAATGCCATCCTTATGCCTACAGTATAGAAGTCAGAATCGGTTGAACGGACTGTAAAAAAGGTTTGTTCAAATGTCTAATCTTATTTTAAATGGAGTATAGTCTAAATTGAAAGTTAGCTTGTGTCAAAACTTTTAAAGAAATAAATAAAGTGCACACAGCACATTGTATTCTGTTGTAAAAAAAACACCAAGCCGCAGACGTGATGCACACCATCACGTCTACTAAATAACTAGCAATAACTTTGTTATTTACAATAATAATTTTAAAAAAAACTTTGGTGATGTTATTGCAGTACCTATATGCCCCTTTCGGATCGGATAGGGTTACTTTAACATATTATGTAATAGTGCCTCATTTAATTCAAAACGTTTAACAGGCCTTTGCGAGATAGCTTCGGCACCTGGTACCCCTTTCAAAGGTCCGGGATCAGGATCCCAAGAAATGTCAAAGACGAAAATATTAATAATGAATATGTACCTACATAATTAGTGTTATATTCAATAAATGTGCAAGACATATTATTTAATATGTCTGACAGCGTCATCTGCCACTTTCCGTTTAACCTAGCTGCCAGGTCATTGATTCTTAATTCTTGATGAGTTGTTCCACACTACGTTTACAAATTTACTGACGAAAATCATATGCTTCATTGATTATCGATATGTTTGCAAGCACGACTGGAATTATTGATGAAGTAGTCAGAGAAATGACACGTTAGTAGCGTGCTACTTATGTCTGTTATAATAGTAATAAAAACAAAATATTATCTATCGTTAAATTGATTACATCTTCGCTTCCTAATATATTGACATGCTAATTTTGACTTACATTCTCTTTCAATAACTTTCTAACTGATCTACAATCGACATCAAAAGTACTACCGACGAAACATTTCAAATAAAATAACGACTGATTGTTTTGAAATGTCACAATTTAACTTCTGAATAGGAAGTTACGATCTCTTGATTATTCTTAATATTGATATACGAGTAATGTTAAGTATTAATGTCATCATTATTAATCGGTGTTGAAGGTGCCAGATCATTAACAATCTCATCACAAAATTGGCTTTTAAATTGTTTAATTGACTTATTTAAGTATGTTTTTTTACTGATTAGGTACTACATATAGGCATACTTTCATAAATGGATGTGTGTGTGTGTGTGTGTGTGTAGGTACTAGAGCTATGTGGGTGTACTATAGGTACACCTCAGGCTAAACCTCGTTATGTTATATTACTTTCATAAATACCTAAAGTATTATTTATTTTACAATCACTACAACTATTTTGGTTCTACATAATCTAACAGCTTTTATCGCCGCCTGTACTTCGTGATTGGTTCAAATATTATGCAAGATCTTTACAATAATCATGCTCATTGTACACTGGATCTGATTGAATGCAATGCAGTGTAACTAGCCCTGCACGCACACAGAGCAATTACACACATTGCATAATTATGCACCATAATGTATTCTAGTAATCGATTCGTAGCGTTATGTGGTGAAATGATGTATAACTATTCTAAGTATGCATCAGTTTTCAACATTGAGGGGCTTGTGACTAAGTAATAACTGCCGCACGGGTCGATGCATCAGGTTAAGCTACGCTTGCCGGGGTTGGTCTGTGGATGGGTGACCATCTTTACATACCGAGACTCCTCCAAGCCTCTGAAAACACGCTCAGTCGTTGGTCCCGGCTGTCATTCTTTGATCTTTGACAGTCGTGACGTGTCGTTAGAAGCCGGAAAGTCTAACAACCAGTCTTACCCAGGCGTATCATATTACCCAGTATCCAAATGGGTAATTGTGGAGGTCAGATAGGCAGTCACTCCGTGCTGATATTCAGCTGCATCGGTTAACGTTAGGAAATGTTGTTCATTGGTTGATGTTGATGTCATAATAGACTGGAAACCGTCGGTTTCCAGTCTATTATGACATTATTATTATGACGTTTTTTTGTTGGTTGAATACAAGGCTTTTGGCTACTTTGTATTTATGTATAATTTTTCTTTTAATGTGCGTTTTGTTTGTGCAGATTGAACCATATATTTTTTTAATACATAATATGCATCAGTTTTCAACAGAACAATCCATAATTAGCATGATAAAATGATAATATATGACTATGGAATGTATGTTTTAATTTTAATGTATAATATGACTAATGTATAAATATTTTTAATGTATAATTTGATTAAAGCATACTAATTTTATAATATTTTTTAAGGTATAATTTGATTAATGCAAAGAGTGACTAGACCAACTTTAAGAATGTTTACAAAATAATAACGTAATAGAATATTGTATACCGTATACGTATGTTACAGTGCTACTATTATAATTACTATAAGATCTTTTTCTACATGTAACAAACAATAAACAAATTTGAATTTGAATTTAAAAACGTTAGAACATCTTTCTTTTTTATAGTTTTTTGTAGATTTGATATGAGTAGAGTAATTGAATACTTATTTAGTTGACTGCCTTGTTGATACATCCAATGGTGGCAAGCGCTACTGCTGAGCGTGAGGTCTTGGGTTCGTTTCCCAGGTCGAGCAAAGTGTTATTGGGTTTTTCTATCTAGAATTTCTCGATAGCAGTTCGGAGTCTGGATTTGTGACCGGTTGATGGCTCGCCCCCTATTACATGGGACTTAAATATAACTGGCGAAATGTGGGGGGGGGAATAAGGCGTGATATGTTAGATGGCTCAACTCTGAATAAAAAAATAGTACTTTCACAAATAGAATTGTACCTAATCTTGTTTAACGACTGAAAGCCAATTATTTGAATAATAATTTTAAATAACCAGTTTAAAGCTTTCATCACGTTGAATAACCAATGTCTGTTAAAAAATAGCATGACTGTTCATTCTCATAATTAAAATTAATTAATTGACACATTAGCTTAATTGATTTTAAATATACACAGATTACAAGCCGATGCATTTTATAATCAGAATGTACCGGAATAGCCGGAACTTGCGGAGTTCAAAGAATTCATTAGAAACTAACTTTTGCCTGCGGTTTGGCCTCGTGGATGTCAGAAAATATCTCACAGGAACGTACTACCGGTATTAATCCAGGTTATAAACTATCTACGTGCCAAATTTAATCCAAATTCTTTCACCCGTTTTTGCGCCAATCCGGAACATAATCCAGAATTCCAGACACACGGACAAAAATTCTTAACACCATATATTTCCGACATTAGACACGGTCCCACATCTCAAAACAATTACTTTTTGTCAAAAACATTCAATGTACAGTTTTGAGTTTTTACTATCCTAACTAATATTACTAGCTGCGCCCCGTGGTTTTTCCCGCATAAGTTCGGATCCCGTGGGAATATCGGGATAAAAAGTATCCTATGTGTTAATCCAAGTTATAAACTATCTGTGTGCCAAATTGTATCCAAATTCGTTCAGTAGTTTTAGCGTGAAGAAGAGACAAGCATACACACTCACAAACTTTCGCCTTTATAATATTAATTGTATATATATAATATAATATAATATTACTGTGAAATGCGAAAGTGAGTTTTTTTGCTTGTTACGCTTTCACGCTAAAACGGCTGAACGGATTTAGATGAAATTTGGCACATAGGTAGACCATGACCTGTAAAAGGACATAGAATACCTTTTATCCCGATATTCCCTCGGATCGAGACTTATTCGAGTGAAACCGCAGGTCGCAGCTAGTTTTATAATATCTACTATACAGATGACTATGTAGATGAGACAAACAAAAATAAGCCACCATAAGTTTGATGGAATCAAACTCAGAATTTGAAAGTTGGCCTTCTCGAATTATCCAACAAATTAAGTATGCGAATTGCGGTTATTTGATCCGTAACGAACATTAAAGTATCTGATTTTAATATTCTGAATAATATTGAAAGAAGATCCCATTGATCGTGTTACCCAGTAACTGGGTTGTGGAGGTGCGATAGGCAGTCGCTCCATGTAAAATACTGGTATTCAGCTGCATCTGGTTAGACTGGAAGCCGACCCCAACATAGTTGGGTACTCGTAAAGGCGACCCAGGTGATGATTGAAAGTTGGGGTATTGGCGAGTAAAGGTGGTTATTTCAATTAGGCACGAAAAAGGCACCCTTGAACGACAAAATTAACTGACCTTGAAAAAAAAAAATGTCTTCTTCCAAAAGGTACTTTTCGTATGGAGAAGTGGGCAAGAAACTGCACCGTTACTATATAATTATATGTGAACACGATGCACCTACGAGTAGAATAAGAATACTATTGTAGCGGTTACACCGCCACATACGTACTACGCATCAAAGACATGATGTCACACAAATCCTGCATCGCGCAATTAGAGTTTACCGCGCGAAAGACATATAAGACTATCCGACATCAACAGTCGGGCAGTCGGCCCGCCAGACACAACACCCGTCTGATTGGAGGATCCTCCCTTTTCTATGGTGGATGAGTGAACTTTACACCCTGTTCCTCATACCCCTAAACTATACCACGATAGGTAAAAATAATGGAAAAATCATTCCTTGATAAATAAATTAATTATGTGATAGATGCATGGTGCTCACATATTTACAAACATTGTAAAATTATACGATATCCCTAATATTTTAATAAGTAATACGTACTAATAACCAACAGTAGGAATATTACAGGCTGATTAAGTTAATGCAGCTTTTTGTCTTGAATTTTCTTTCAGAAAACTGTAAAGGTTTATAATTTCTGACCAGGATTTACAAAATTTTAACAGTACAAAATATAGGTCACATGTTGAACATACTCAACCTATCCGAAGGAGGTAGGACTAAAACAGTAATGTCACAAAAATAGCACATATAGGAACCCTCAGTACAGCCACTCCTCTTTACTGTCACATAAAGTAACTATAAAAGCTCCATTTAGAAGACATTTTTCTTTTCAGTTTTATTTCAAAGACTTCTCCGCACTCTCCGTATAAAATGAATATGATTTTTATTTTCGTTAAAATTTTGGATTTCCCCTCTCATGGGCAATGTAAAGGATTTTTTATCGCTTTGATAAATGGAGAAAATAAACAGAAATCGCGGTTCAAAAGAATAATTTCTAACACATTGGAGAAAAGGCAAGGTAAGGAAGTGCGGTATTTTGAGCTGCGGTGGCCCAGTACCCGCGACTTACGACTTGTAGGTCGTAGGTTCGAACCCTGACAGCCGCTTTACTTTGTGTAAATTATTTCATCACCACTGCTCTCAAAACGGTGAAGGAAAACATCGTGAGGAAACCGGCATGTCCTAGAACCAAAAATTCGAAGACATGTGACATTACCAACTCGCCCTGGGCCTTTTTTTTTTTTTTTTTTAGTTGGGAAATCATCAAATCACTCCTCCCGCTCTGGGTGGAGCGGGAGGGCGTGTCAGCTAAAACCCACCCGTGTTCCTTCTCTTGCCTGTGCAATGCCAGGGGGCCACGGTATCCCTTTCGGACTTTCCCGCAACCCCGGCAGGCAATGGTCTCATCGGACCCCTTCATTCGCTGACATCTCTTTGAGGCGCGCGTGGACCTCAACGCGCCGTCGACCCGGGCTTGGTCCTTACCGGACGGCAAGCTACCCATTGCTCACCGTCCGCAAGCCCGCGCCTACGGTGACCGGGAATCGGCAATCGATTCCCGACGCCCAGGGCGTCTCCTCCTGCGGCGGCTAGGGGCGTGAGGGCGCGAAATTTGCCTCTCCCTCACGCGCTCCGCCTCCTCCTTCGCGAGCATTACTGCTTCGCAGAAGGAGGTGACGGCCTCCCATGCCCTCTTGCTCCGTACCATGGCCTGGACCAGGGCCGGACGAACTCGCCCTGGGCCTGCGTGGTGGATTAGGTAAGCCCACTCCCTCTCACTGAGCGGCGGCCAGAGTCCTTGCAGTGCAGCTGTGGGGACATTAAAGGCTGATCATTATATCGGTATTTTGAGAATCCTAACTTAATATTATAAATGCGAAAGTGAGTTTGTTTGTTTGTTTTTACGCTTTCACGCTAAAACGGCTTAACAGATTTGAATGAAATTTGGCACTAAGATAGACCATGATTTGGATTAGGAGATTGGATACGTTTTATCTCAATATTCCCTCGGGATCGAACCTTATGCGATCAAAACCGCGGGGCGCAGCAAGTTATTATAAAATGAAAACTAATTTAACATAATTTAAAGTTTACCTATTCCGAATAAAATTATTTAAGGTACGATGTAAAAACTTCTTCTCTTGGTTTTTTATTCGAAGCTAAAAGTTAAACACAAGCCTTTGCGAACACCTGAAAATAATAATTTACGAATACGTATAGTTCATTCTAACATTAAACTATTACGAATTATTAATGGATCTTTTTACATTTACCTACTTACTGAAAAATTGCTTCTGAATGTCACATAGGACACAAAACGACTAGTCAAGTCATTGTAACTAGGTACGTAATAATTATCCCCTAGTAATAGCAGCATTTACCATTTATGTGTTAGATATTTATCTACTCCATTTCAACGAAAGTGAATGCCATAACATAACATACCATAACAATAAAAAAGCATTCGGTCACCTTGGCAGTTCAATAACGCCATACGTGGCCTCTCTCTTTATATCTATTTTAAAAATATAACAAAAATCGGCCAATTGCGAGACGAACACGGATGCTTCTGTACGACCGTACTACATCTTTTTATAATTTGTTGTTATAGCGTCCTAAGTAGTTAACCCTCTGTAAAAATGACTCTTCTATATTCTATTTCATTCTATTACGGTGCAAAATATACAGCCCTGTGACAGACGGACGGACGGACAGCGGGGCCTTAGTAATAGGGTCCCGTCGTTGGCACCTTTTGGTTACGGAACCCTAAAAATTAAAGATAAAACATATTTTCTCACAAACGAGAATACGAGGAAGTAGTGAACAATAAAAATGGCGAACAAAAGGTTTCTTTTAGGTATAATACGGTGGGAATAACAAAACATTTCGAAATCATATCCTTCGATGGAGTGATATCAGAAACTGCAAATAAATCTAATTTCACAGCAGAATATGGAGGTGCTGAGTTCTATTGAACGTAAATCTTGAAAGCATGCACGAGTTCATGTTCCTTTTATTTCTCTTGTCTCCGATATGAATGCGGGCTATGAACTCAAACATTCAGTACCTAAGTACCTATATGTAGTGTGAAGGTGAAAACTTCTTAGAATAATTCTGCCAGCTAGCATGCTGTATAAGTGAAATTGAATCTGTAATGGTTTATACTTGCCGTTTATTTTTTACGTACAAGTCTACTTGTTAAATCACTCGACCTGAGAGAGTGAACACGTAAACTAATATGTACGTAAAAAACAAACGGCAAGTATAAACCATTACAGATTACTGTGATCTAAGTATGACAAAAAAATGGCCTGGGTAGTTGTGAGTTTACTTAGTAGTCGCTGAAGAAGACTGTCTCATCGAAATGGGGCACCTGACTTTATGCGGACTACTGGGTTGGCGCTATCTTTTTTAACTGACTGCAAAAAGGAGGAGGTTCTCAATTCGATTGCATTTTTTTTTTTTTTGTATATTTGTTACGCGATTACTCCGCCAATAATGAAATGATTTTGATGATTCTTTTTTGTTTGGTAGTTACCCTTTAGAGGTGGTCCCATATAAATTTTATTAACTTTGCTTGGGTTGTTTTTGAGTTAGCTTCAATAATAGGTATTTTTCCCACTTAGTCTACGAGGATGATGTAATAATAAGTTCCTGTCACTGTTTAACTTTTGCAGCTATCATCGCTCTCCTTTGTAACTATTGCCATCTGTATTATGTTTACTAAATAATATTTTAAAAAAAACAATACATAGCAGGTATGGTGTATGGTGGTATTCAAATTTATGTGGGTCAGGTAACCAAAAAGTGAAAAATAAAACCTTTTTACAAAATTATGTAAAAGACAAATTAAAAACACTAAAACGTGCAAAATGAAGCGGAATTACTTCGAAAGTCGGTGGCAAATAACGAAAATACAAAACCAAAGACATCGACTTCCGAAATTAAAATTATTTTGCAATTTTTTATGTTTTTTTTTTTAAATCGTTTCAATTTTTTTGTAAATAGTTTTCTGCGTGTGAATTCCCGTGCCCAGTGTGAAGTCGTTTTGCCCAAGCAAAAGTTCGTGCATACAGATATTATTCGTACAGACCTATATTATTACACTTTGATTATATAGATTTTTTATTATATCATTGATACTTGGAAATGTGCGATAATCACTGGTTATCTAAAACCAACAACTGGCACAAATGCTATATCCACTAGCAGGAATAACTAACCAGAAGTTCGCAGAGCGGTGGCAAGCCCCAACGAAAGAGCCAAACAGATTTCCGAAACATGGCACCCTATGCACGAAAACATCCTTGTGCCACAAAGGCTGAAAAGCCGAAACAGTTTTTTAATGTGTGTCGTTCCACTTACTGGCGAACGATCAAAAGAAAACTGAAGCTGTGACGAGACGTGCTTCCTTACCCAAATTACTCATGCCATTAGTTGCACCTGCTGAAGATCCACCTGGACACGAGTTGCCTTGGCGAACCTGGAAGTTGTTAAACAGACTCCAGAACCAGTTTGGTTGAATCAAAGAAAACCTGTTCAGGTGGAGATCCATAGACTACTCCGCCTTGGAGTGTAAATGTGGTGCTGTTCCATAAATAATGGGACACTTAATATCGTGTACTGTGTGTCCTGTCCTCTGCAAATTACAGGAACTGATGGACACTAGTGATGGCAGCAAACACGTAGAAAAATTCTTGAACGAGTCCATTTAGATTGCCATGGAAACGCTAAGAAGAAGACAGTGAAAACCACCACGACCAACTAACCTAATACAACACCTGAAAACTATTTCTATGTAACCAATAGGTACCATAAACATCATAACATCACGCTTGTAATCTCGAAAGGGTTAAGCAGACCTATAGTATACCCACATTTCGCCACATTTCGCCAGTTAGCTTAAGTCCCATGTATCAAGAGGTGAGCCTATTGCCACCAACCGGCCACAAATCCAGACTACGGGTGGCTACTGAGAAATCCTTGAGAGAAAACCCAATATAGGTATTTGGAGTAAATAAGGAACTGATTGTTGTTCACAAGATAAGTTGGTCGAAAATAAAGCTGGGCGTGATCATTGACGTGACAAAAAAAGGTCAGCGCTCACTGAACCCTTTGCACACACCTAACGTTTGTTACGACTTAATGTGCCGAAAAACTCCTAACAACTGCCTCGGTATTAATTAACGAATAAATACCGGTTAATTAACTTGTAAAGAGTACTTAAAACCGTATTTTTTTACTTCAAAGGGTTATTTTAAAAGTACAAAAAAATCCTATCAGTTGTGTGTGCGTGTTATTGCGTGTAGTTATTTTTTGGAAACTGGCAACAATGAGGTACCTGGAATATTGTTGATAAATGGAGAATGGCCTGAGAGGAAATTATTTGATAATTAAAAACGACCGCGTACTGTTCTGCTCAAAAGATTTTTTGTTTTCATTTCTTACACTGAAGCATAAAGAGAAAGATATTTTTTCTGTCTGTCAGGAAAATAAATATTGACCCTATATTAACATACTTCCATTTTTTTTATTAAAAAAAAAACAAATATGTTGGATTATAGGTAGATTTGATATAGTTATAATTTAAAGAAAAGACATTGAGCTGGGAAGTGATTGATTGCAATTTTAAATAATGTTCCACTACCTCCATTTTAACACTCAGTCCCGTGATCACACAATAGGCACATACTTTAGTAATAAAACAAATTTCCACGCGACCAAAATGCCTAGGTACAAAGCAGTAGGCATTGTTTACAAACATTTTGAACGCCAACCTTCACTTCAGACGGGAAGGCGTTCAATTCGACGCGGCTTTTGTGTGCACCGTTCAAAAAAGTCTTTGCCGAACTATTGAATGAACCAATTACACGGTACCTATTTTTATCGCTTTTTATAGTTTTAAAGTGATTGTTTAATTAATAGGAACCAAAATAATAACAGTAACGTTTTTTGTTTGAAGCTATACTTTAATGAGGCCTACGCCTCACGAAAAATGTAGGTTAATCTTATAAGAAAATTACAAAATTAATGAAAAAGTTGTGTGGAATCTTACGTAAGTCGTCATTTGACGGAAATTGGGTAATACGATGTCGTGGCGGTAATTATGTGATTTGTCACACGAGGTGCCTTTACTAACCGTGTACCAATAACCATTCTGTTTGTACAACAGAATTTATTCGGAGTTACTACTTATATATAACACCAAGAAACTGGCTTTTGAGTATTGCCTTCTGAATATATGAATGAGCTTTTAGAAACAGCTAGCAGAATCTTACACCTTTCATTTTAAAAGTTTTGACAATCGTTACGTAGTATATAAGTAGATACAGTCATGAGCCTTTTCCTTACAGTTACAAAAGATTGAAAAACAACAAATAAAATTTTCTCATACTACGAACAAATGTAGTATTTTCGAAACCATATATTATGAAATAAGGCCTTTTCGAAAAGTTGTTTTAGTTCGTTCATCAGAAATCGCTTTTATATTATTGCTCGTAACTATACACATTGTTCATGAATTTTTTCATCGCATAGGTAGGTACATGTCGAGTCGATCAGCATAAAGCTGTACCCACATCAAAAAAGTTTAAAACATTGTTTAAAAGTAAGTTTAACCTACTACGCAGTATATTTTTCATCAAGCAATGTAACAGGCCAGGTTCATATGTTTTAATCCCGTCATCAAAATAGGCCTTCATTAAGAGGATAATCTGGCAGCTTGTTAAAAGGAAGCCAGAATTAATGATCACAATATAATTGGACAAAACGTTGTAAAGTTTCCATAATCACGAATTCACGATTTTAATGACATGAAAAATGTCTAAAAAAGATCCTTCGTTTGTAATTTCAAAGGAAATTTTATACAGTTTCTCAGAAATTACTGTGCTGAGTCACTTTTCTGTAATTACTACAAAGAAAACTGCTGGGTTTTACTTTCATGAATAACCATAACCTTTCCGGGCAGAATATTTCGATATTCCTGTCCTACTGACTACTAATACCACAGGTTCGTCTTTAGCAGTCGGCATATAAGTAGGCCCTGCTGGAAAATACTGATTACCTATGTAGAACTTACCTATGTAGCATTATGCAAAACTCCAACAAATCAAATCATTATCAATGTCACAATAAGAATAAACATGGCCTTGCTGACGTCACAAGCACAGCTGTTACGTTCAAAATTTGCATTACGCAGACCTGCGTACGCGACTCTAGTTACGACATTACACGATCATTACCGATCGACGTTGTACCTAATCAGAATAATTTATGCAACATAACTGTAATCATTGGAATGAGGTGAGTTCCGTTATTGTAAATTTGTAATGCAGTGTAATGAAGTGTGATTATAATAAAATAAATTGTAATAAATTAAAGTTGTATTTACAATCTCTTTGCTGTAAGTATAGCTGTATAAAAGGTGTTGCACAAAGGTGTAAAAATAGAGAGATGATTTTGTGTGATCAAGTCTGCGCGCACAAAAAGTGTGCGCTGGTAAACACTTTGTGTGTCAGACTACTGTCCTGTCTGTCGTGTTCCTTCATTTTATTTTATGTTGTCCATTAATTTTGAAGGATAAACTGGCTCACCGAGGTTTTTGTGGCTGCCAATAGTGGAATGTACCTAATAGGTATAGTACTTGAAAGCATGAAATATGAACTTTTTAAAAACACATTCACCTCCAAAAGTACCTACGCATTCCTTTCAGGTGAAACATAAAACAGAGGCCTATGGGCGGCTTTAAAAACTCTGACTACTTCAGCACTAACCACACGAAAAGAAGAAATAATCTATAACTTATTTCACTGGTTTTGTTATTTAATATTTCCATACAGTAATATTACCAAAACAGCAAAACATTTGACATCTATTGGCGACGTTGCCCACTTTCAGAATGCCACGCTCTGAATACACAAGAAAAAAAAACAGACTGTTTTAAGTACGGAGGTACGAGAGAATCTATGCATGAAGGAAGCTAATGAATACTAAACAAGAAAAGGGAAAACAAGTTCCACCTTCCCCCATCTTTGCCTTAATTTAATAACTTTGTTGAAAGCAGTAGTTATTAGTTTTTACTTTCGAAATTGAAATTGATACATTATTTCCTTCAGAATTACCGCATTATTAGATAAGAACAGGAAATTAGGCTACATTGTGCCTTCGCCTAGGTAATTAAGATACCGTACTCAATCAATTAAAAATACTTATTTGATGAACAATTACGTTGTGAAATGCACTAACTACTCATACAGAAGGTTGTATAAGTAGTTAGTGCATATGTGCGTTGGCTGGTTTAATAAGGATAAATAGAACAAATAACTCTCCGAATATACAAATATATGTCAAAAGCAATAATTAAACCAGATCAACAAAATGCGAAAATAATGCGGCTTATTCCGATCGGATCCCACAATCCGATCCCACTTAGTGGAATACGTTACGAATGGGGATGAAATTAATATTTTATTCCGAACCGATCATTCGGAGGTCCATGAGGCGTCGCAAGGCATTGGGCAACGCTTCGTGTGGCGTCGTTTTTAGAATGTTATATTTTTTTTACTATATTTTATTCCCATTTACTTTACTATGTGTGTCGATATTCTACCTATATACTTACTCTTAATTTTCATTTTCATCAATCGTTTCACAGCGGAGATAATTGAGTATTGGGATCGGTTCGCAACAAAATACAATTTTATAATTATATCCCTATTCCTAACGAATCACACAAAGGATCCGATCGGAATAACCCATCGTAAAAATATTCCACTTAAAACGCTTCATACGAAAAATAACCCTGTAACTCAAACATTTTCATTACCCCGATTACAAAGTAGACCTACTTTCTCTTTATCTACACTTTGCAGCTGTTGTGTGGGGAAGTAATCGCCCAAGTCAAGGCCAAGCCTTCCCTTTCGAACTTGAACCACTTGCATCCCGCTTGTATGTCACTGCCTTAAACTGCTCTCACCCGTGATCAGAATCATGGCCGCGAACATTTCATACATCTCCTTTCGAAAATTCTGTGCAATATTGGCTGTTTTAATTAGGTTTATTGAAAACACTTTGTAGGTACGATAATGAGTGTAAAGTTGTGAAACAGTCTTTAGTTTTTTACTGTTCTGAAGGATACCGTCTTGTTTCTCGCTGCAATATTTCACAATTAAATAATTAAAGTTGAGGTTCGACAGCATTTACAGCTAAGTAGAGAGGCGTTTCAATGTTAGCTATCAAACTAACCTGATTTCCGATGTTCGTTGTCACCTGAAAAATAAAAAATAAATTTTAAACTTTTTTGTAAGTACCTTATTGTTTTTATCAGACGAGAGATCGTATTGTCACAGTGGAATATTTAGATAGGAACTTTTTTTAAAGTGTTTTTAGACTAAAGTCTAGACTTGAAAATGTTTCCATTTAATCTAAAACTTTCTAAGTTATTCAAATTAGTTTTAAAGACCGCTACATCAAAAGAGAAAGGTCAAAGCTTTTTATCTTCAGGGATTTTCATTTTTGGTCGTTTTGATGATAAAGTTAGTCAGAAAAAAAATATCTGCTTGAAACGTGTTGAAAACAATAGCAAATAAAAACAAGCTTTACGCTTCTGGTGTTAGCCATTTAAACATTTATTAATCTCCATTTTTCATGAAAATATTGAAAGAAATCTTCTTGAAATGGTAGGATCATAAATTTCAAGACTGCACGAACACAAAGATGAATAGAATTTTCAAGGAGCGAGTATCGATGTTTGTTATGAATACCGACCCGATTCGCTGCTGCAATTTCATCGATAAAGTCTCGATTAAATTGTTCAATGAAAGAAGGAAACGAAGTACAACATGAAATACGGTTTCTCCTTATAACAAAACATTAAACTGAATTGAATTTGCTGAGAATAACCTTAAGTACCTACTATTTTGTTGGTTTCAGGAGGAATAACTAGGACATGAGATATTGAATTCAAGGTCACACGTACCAAAACCTCTCCCACTAATATCATCTATTACAGTGACACATATATTTTATGATTTCAGGTTTCAGGTAAATGGGCCACGTCCCGTCAGTATCACAGACAGACCTTACGATCGTAATAAAAAAGTAGGTGGGTAGATATTTATCAGACGAATGATTTTGAATTCTGATGCTACGTGACTTGATTCAGATTTCTGTAATCACAAGTACCCTCGTCACGGTCTCCTGGGCCCAAATATTGAGGATTCGAATATGACGGATTTACCTAGCAACGGAGACATGACGAACGAATTTCATGAGGAAGAATTTAATGGACGATTACATCCATCCTATATCTAGGCTAGCGGTCTACTCTATTCTAAAGTTTTTTTACGTATTTCGGCTACAGTGGTATTATTTTTATTACAGCCTAACATTTTTTTTACGCAATTCTATGGTTGTTGTAATGTTAATATTTTTAGTATTAATAAATAATTATTAATGGTTATTCTTATTATAATCTAATAAAATCTCAGGTTGTAAGACAGACTTTTTTAATATTTATTATTTTCAGCGACAAAGATGTAAGATTCTTAGTACTTTTTTCCGGAAAAGTTTTATAAGTCCGGAAAAGTACTTATTGGAAAAGTCTATTCGTGAAGCACGTTCCGCCTTTTGATTGAGGAAGGTGCTCTTTCAAAAGTCTTTTATGTCTTTTAGGCAATCACGTTGAAATGAGCTTAGGAACACGTGGAGCACAGTATGAGTTTCCTCTTTTAGGTGAATGTTATTATGTATTTTCTTATTATTGTAAGTAGAATTGAATTACCTACTAAAGAAAGCAACAGAGACAAATACCTAAAGTATAATTTGTTTTATTTTTTTACAGGAATTAAAGGACTTGGGCAATGCTATTTCGTAAAATGAATACGGGATTTTACATCTAAATATTTTCCAATCTATTAAGTTATTTAAGGGGGATGCAAAATGCCGCAATATTCCCCGCCCTCGAATTGAAATTCAAATTTTCTAACATTTTTGCAATTTGCAGGTCAGTGTCGGTTGTATCTTGATTAAAATATGATTCGCGACCGTCACAAATATGGCTTTACAGAATTATAATCATTAGAATCAGCAATACAACTCCATAAGGTTGAATAATCCTAAAATGTCATGATTTCATGAAATAGTCATTCAATAGGATTATATGATTTTAGAGTTGTATTGATGATTTTTATGATTATAATTCTGTAAATAAATATTTGATACGGCCGAGAATCATATTTAGATCTGACCTGCAAATTGCAAAAACCTTAAGAAAATTTGAATTTCGCAGGTTTACCCTGACGGTGTAACTTCGCCTTTAAATTATATTTCCACTCATATTCATAAATTCATTAAAAAAACTTGCTATTTATAAATGTTTAATTTGTAAATACTTTTGTCGCTGTCAATTTCACTGTTTGTACAGCAAACAGGTAATGTTAACACACCATTTTCACTAATTTATTTTTTATGAATAAAACCAAAGTAAGTACAAACTTAATTCATTATAGCTGAACATGGCTCTTCAGCAGCACCAGACCAAAGAATAAGCTATTATTTTCGTGTGGTTAGTGACTAACTTAGTGTCCGAGTTTTAAAGCCACCCACACGCCAAAGACTTGGCTTCACATGCCGTCGAGATAAATCTCTCAGCCGTGCCGGTTTTTCCTCACGATGTTTTCCTTCGTCGTTTTTGAAGTAAGTGATTATACAATACGCACATGAATCCGAAAACTCATAGGTTAAGCTTGGGTTCGAACTCGAGACCTATGTCTTGGCAGTCCGACGGTCACACCACTAGGCTATAACTGCATTATCGATGTTCACCATTTTTTACTGTAGGTAATCCCTAAACAGCTCTTCAAGGAGGTCGTCACACCTGACCAGTAGGTAAGGCGTGGTGTCTTTGCCAGCTAAATTTTTCATCAAAACGAACTATGTAAGCCACTAAGTGTTACAAGTCACTGTACTGTACTTAAGTCAAGTTTTTGCGCTATTGTTATGTAGAATACGAGGCCGACAATGAGGCAATGTGATTCAATGGATAATAGAACATTTTTAGTTTTGTTCCTCGTTTTTCATGCTGTTGGGCAAGTTGGTAGCTGTACTGTGCTACGGCTGGGACTGAACTTATTTGAAATATTTGCTGTACTGTGGCTAATTTGAATACCTGATCTTAAACGTTGGTTACAATTTTACTGTAGGGCATTTGATTCATCGATAACAGTGAATAACACTTTTTTATTTATTTTTTTATTTATATATACTTTATTGTACACCACAAAAACACATAACAAAAAAAACAAAATTAACACTACAAAATATACAATGGGTGGCCTCCTCTATTTGATTCAACGATAACAGTGAATAAAACTCTCTTTTAGTCACTGAGTGAATAAAAACATTTTGAATTTCGAACAACTACAGTATATTTAATCCTTTGTTCGCTTATTACCGATTATAAAATAAAATGTGATAAATATAAATACTATACCTATTACTATTTACTATCTCGCTGCCAATGGTAAAACGTAGAATAAACTACTCGTGAATATAAAAAACATCTCGGTCCTTGTATCCCTCGCTCCGCTCAGGATTCAAATCTAGAATCCTTCGCTGCTCTCGGGATTCAACTTACTCCCTCGAATTAAATTCCCTGTTTTTCACTTCTTGTATAATCTACTATTGTTGTTTTTTCCCAAATTTAATCCGTTAGCCGGTAATTTATCAATAAATAAATAATGTATCGTACCTACTGAAGGTGTTATAGGTACCAAACCACCAGATTGTAGGTCTTTACCTAAAAAATCTGGGCAGCAACGTACTAGGTACGGTCTATGCCACGCAAATCATAACAATACCCAGTTTAAAAAAATAATTACCTGAGTAATAAGGAAAATATTGTAATCACAAGGACTTTACTATCCATTGAAAAAGTAACTACCTAACGTAAATGTAACTATTAATGTTCCTCGTGATTTATATGAAATTACACTTTTAAATCCTATACAGGGTGTCCAGTAAATAGCTTGGGTCACTACCTATCAATACAACACAACATATGTTCAGCAAAATCTACGTATTTACAGTTTTACAAAATTTTCCGAAATATCGAAAAATCTCTACCTTGAAACAGATTTTTAAGCATCTCGTAATGAAAAAATCTTTTTCTAGAACTTTTTTTACATCAAATTAAAGTAACTATTCACGAATAATTTGATGTAAAAAAAAGTACTAGAAAAGGATTGTTTCATTACGAGATGCTTAAAAATCTGTTTCAAGGTAGAGATTTTTCGGTATTTCGGAAAATTTTGTAAAACTGTAAATCCGTAGATTTTGCTGAACATATGTTGTGTTGTATTGATAGGTAGTGACCCTAGCTATCACCCCCTGCAGTATGTCGTGCTATTTACTGGACACCCTGTATAATTAAAAGTTGTGGTGCACTAAATATTTTTTAAACTAGACAGAGTAGATGAAAAGGGTAATTAAAAAGCAGCTATGAAAGCGCTTTAGAAAACTTGTATGTTGGTAAGCGCTGCATTTTAATAGGAATGAGACTCGTCTGAATGTGTAATTTATGAACCTTTGGTAAACAAACTTTCCTTTTTTTCTTCTGAAATTCAAGTTAAGTAGATTTTTGAGACAGGGCCGTAAGTGCAGATTACCTTAATTATTGTAGCTACAGGAAAACGTTCTTAGGAGAAGTGAACTTTTTGATGTTATGCTTACTGCGTTCACAGTCCTTGAAAACTTATCTATATTTCCCAAGGAAAACGTCAATTCTCACGTTTTATTTTTAAGTTACTTACCCTGACTGCTAAGAATATACCTACACAAAATAGTGTGAAAATATTGTAGGTGGTGTTAAAAAAAAACATATTAGTGGTTACCCACTAATATGTTTTTTTTTTTGCTATTGGACCAGCTCTGAAATATCGAAAAATAAAACTATGTTGACAAACATAGTCCCTAATGTATACAAATGATAGTTGGTTAAGTAAACTCAACTCGATTAGAACTTTCGATAACTACCTACAGATTGTGCAATCCACGACGACGCGCCCCACTCCGCGATTCGCAACTACTACTAAAGTACATTTAAGCTTACACGTAAGCTTCGCTACTGTAAGCTGTACTTTAGTACGGAGCGGAGCGGAGTGGGGCGCGTCGTCGTGGATTGCACTATCTATGTATTAAAATCATGAAAATATTCTATTACGGCACTAAACTATGCACAATACTTAAATCTTGTGAAGTGAATCCAGAGACGTCTATCTACGCTGAGACTGCCTGGCTGCTGTGATTTATGTAAATCATCATAAAACAGAAATCTTGTTTAAAGCGTCGTGCAGACTAGCGCGACGCGACTCCGGTGATTGTTATACCGTGATTTTTTCTCAGGAATTGTATTGTTCGAGTCGCGTCGCGCCGTGGCGTCAGCCTGGTCTGCACGAGCCTTTAAACGTCAATTTTTATATTCGCTTAATTTATCGCATTGGTGAAGAATAAATATAATAGCACTGCCCGACGGCGACGTGGGGAATGACCCCAGGGGCCAATGATCACCACACGGAAAAGAAAACAAAGCTAAAATTTGCAAACATATTACGTAACGTATGTCGTATTATTACAGCATTATTAATCAACAATAACACACAAACAGGCGTGGGAACTTATCGTGCGATCTCTCCAACTTCCTGTTCCGATGTTACTGTCTAGGTATCTAACAGATAATTATCTACTCAATAAACTTCCAACCGACTGACTATAATTCATACCTCTGTAAGCCACGTTCCGTCCGGTATTGGATAACGACGTTAAATAATACAAACAGTAAATATTAATGTATGATAACTGATCTAGTTTGATCATTAATTATGTGTATAGACAGCTGCTTTATATACAGGGTTATTGGTTTTATGTCGGCAATCTTTTAAGGGGATGTACGAGAGGTCATTTGCAACCAAATGAACCCTCAGGACCCCATGCCAATGTCAACCTCCTTTTCTACATCACCTTAAGAGGGAACAGGGCCTGCGATTCTCCATACAAATGTATTCTACTTTTTTCTTCCTGAATAATGCCTCCAGAGCAATCATTTTTTTTTTTTCATAAAATCTATATCTGCTGTATACACGTCCCTGTTGTTTGCTTTTTTTCAGCAACGTATTGGTAAAGAAAATATGACCCTCCAAAAATCAAAAAAATTACCCATTTTTACCGCCGTGTTTAGAGGATTACCGGACAAATTTGAAAAGGTTTTAGGTAAAGGTTTAACATATAAGAAAATAATAGGAACCTATAGACATACCCTTTCCTAAAAGTGTCTGAGCTGCAGCTGACCCTATCGCACTCTACAGAGGCAGACTTGAAGTAAGACGACGGCAATAGTTTCTTCAAATACCTATTTTTCAAATTCCTCGCAGGCCCTGTTCCCTCTTAATGGATCACCGTCATATTGACAATAATCCTGTATATTATATGCCAATCCAGTATTCAATGCGTAAATATCTATCACCATCTCCAGCCTCTATCCCATTTTATTTATGGCCGCAGCATGCCTCCTGTCTCATAACTTAACCGAAATACAGGCATTGACTAGTTCGGTTGCAGTGGCTACATCCACCTATTAGAAATTAATACTGCCAAACTATTTTTCTGTAACCTATTATTAAGTTTTTTGAGAAATAAATTTATTAATTATTATTATTAACTTGGCTTCTCAGGAGTCACCCCCTTTCTACATCATCTCGCACACAGTCTATCCATCGTTTGTTTGTTTACTGAATGCCTCAATAATTACCTTCTTGATTATTATTAGTATTCTCGAAAGAGAAACTAATTCAAATAACAGAACACAATAGATTCTCTGAAAATGAAACTTTACAGACAGACAACAACTAATCGACTTGCTCAAAATGCAATTGTTTTTCAATAGGTACATACAGAATGTGCAATCCACGACGACGCGCCCCACTCCGCGATTACTGTACTGTAAGCTGTACTTTAGCACGGAGCGGAGCGGAGTGGGGTGCGTCGTGGTGGATTGCACTATCTATAATGTTATTTATGGAACGATCTGCTTCTGGCAAAATAAGAACTCAGACAAACAGTATATTCACGAAAATTTGTCAGTTTTGTTTTACCAAAATAACCAAACCAGAGTGCTAGCTGTTGCCCGCGGGTTCACTTACGTCCAAAGGAATTTATTACAGTCAGATGAAAGCATCCTTTAGTCTACCAAATTCGGTGAGCCGTCAAAACGTGTCTAATAAACGAACATTCAAACTTTCACTTTAAAATAATTGGAGGATTAAATTGTTCTGTCAGTCAAAATGAAAATAAAGAATGAATATTTTGTTTTATGTAAGAACAAAATTCAACTATAAAATAGTCAACGAGACTTTCGATGTTGACAACAGTGTTATGTTTCAACGCATATGTACCATCAAAGAAGTTCATATATATACACCGTAAGGACTATTTCTGCTTGCAGCGCTCGGCCGCTATAGAACCGGGGTGGTAACAGATGTGGTCATCGTGTTCACGGGATTTTGTTTTCAAACAGCTTAGATATGAAGTTCTTCGATAGTACGCAAATTTAGAAACAGCGCAGTAATTATTAGGAAAGACTACTTTGTTATCACTCGCTATTTTATATCACACGAGAATAATTAAATTATTATATATTTTTTTTCTGAACTGTAGTGGTGGCGTATTGGCAACGGCCGTGACTTACGAGTCGTAGGTCGTGGGTTCAAACCAGGTGCTTTACATTGCGTACATTATTTCATCACCACTGCTCTCAAAACGGTGAAGGAAAACATCGTGAGGAAACCGTCATATCATAGAACCAAAAATTCGAAGACATGTGACATCCCCAACCCGGACTGGGCCCGCGTGGTGGATTACATCCCACTCTGTCTCACAGACAGGAGACAGCTTCCCAGCAGTGGGAACATTATAGGGTGATTATGCTAAATCTATAATATACTTATATAAAAGAAAGTCGTGTTAGTTACTCTATTTATAACTCAAGAATGGCTGGATCGACTTCACTAATTCTTTTTTTGTTGTGTTTGTTATTGTCAGAAGGTTTTAGGTAGGGTAGGTAGGGTCTGTAGGGTAGGTAGGGTCGGTAGGGTAGGTAGGGTCGGTAGGGTAGGTAGGGTAGGTAGGGTAGGTAGGGTAGGTATGGTAGGTAGGGTAGGTAGGGTAGGTAGGGTAGGTAGGGTAGGTAGGGTAGGTAGGGTAGGTAGGGTAGGTAGGGTAGGTAGGGTAGGTAGGGTAGGTAGGGTAGGTAGGGTAGGTAGGGTAGGTAGGGTAGGTAGGGTAGGTAGGGTAGGTAGGGTAGGTAGGGTAGGTAGGGTAGGTAGGGTAGGTAGGGTAGGTAGGGTAGGTAGGGTAGGTATGGTAGGTAGGGTAGGTATGGTAGGTAGGGTAGGTAGGGTAGGTAGGGTAGGTAGGGTAGGTAGGGTAGGTAGGGTAGGTAGGGTAGGTAGGGTAGGTTATTGCATTGCTAATCTACCTAAGCTCAACACACGTTTACATAGTCAAGATGGTCACACATCTGACAAAAGATGCGTCGCATATCGGTGGCGGTCGCGTAACGCCAGAACGCACAAGTTGACAATAAAACATTCAACCTTACACATTCAACCAATCAATGATGCGTTAGAGCGTCGAGCGTATTAACGAAGTTACATATTATGCCCGACGCATCTAACGTCAGATGTGCAACCACCCTTAGTGTTCGAAATGACTGATTTGTTGACATATATACTAATATTATATTAACCAGTCGCAAGTTTGTTCTAAGAAATCGTCAATGTCTCGAAATTATTAAACTGGAACAGGTATTTTCAAACGAAAATACATTCAAAGGGATTTCCCTTCTCAAAGAAATTATACTGAATGAGATACTATTTATTACATTATTATTACTATTTATTTTATTATACTGAATGAATTATACTGAGTTATTAAGAACATTTCTATTAATAAAGTTATTATGGGTCTTCGTACTTTATTTTTAATATAAATTCGCGTTATCACGATACCATTATAAGTTTGAGGGTTGGTACTTGAGTATTATAAGCACCTAAATTAAACGGGACGCCCTAGGAGGACGTATAGTGACCTTATTGGTGATGTTCTTCTTAAAAATCAGGTGGGTATAGTCGCTGGCACGTAACTTGGCAAGGTTTTGGCGTATTGGGAGTATGTTTACGCATGTACAATTAGTGCAACAACAAAAAAATACAATTTTATTTCATTTCATTACTATGCCATAATTAATTTTTTGAACATGTCTGTTAAAAAGAACAAGTGACAAGAATTCTGCGCATCCACGATTCTTGCCAAGTTACGTGCCAGTGACTGTAGTACTAGCAAACCGACGTGAATATATGACCGTAAACGAAGCAAAAGGAGTATGTAAGGGTCGTAGCAGGTGGCGTTCTGTAGTTTCTGCCTACCACCATGCATGGGAAGAAGACGTAAGTTTATGTATGTAATTAAATAAAAGGTATCTTATTACGACGGAAGTATTGCTTTAACTATCGAGAAATTCTACCTATGAGGACGTTACGTTGAAGTATTTTAATGCTAAAATTAATTTGCTCTTTTCGTAGTTCCTGCTGTAAAATTTTGTGTAGAAAAGTTTGTGTTAGGTAGCTATCGCTTTCGTATCGGTATGATTTACATAGCTTTTCCTTATATCTATGGAATGTTTAAAACAGGTTTTTTTTTTTTGTGTCGGATAAAATTTGTTTACCGCAAGCAAATAAACGTTTTATTTTTTCTTTCTTCTTTCTATAAACTTATTGTTTTGCAAATGCACCTGTAATATTTATTTTTCTTTCGTTATAAGTTCGACTCAGATTTCAGCCTCAATTTGAGTCTAGTGAAATAAAGCAAACAAAGAGCAGTTAAAGTTCGGCCGAAATGGATGCTTATTCGCTTGAGAATTCCAGGGATATGGCATTCTGGAAATACTAAAACAACATTTATCTCTTCTACGAAAATCGTATTTACTAACACAGTTAGACTGAATAACTTTGCAATATAAACAAATTCTTAAAACTACGCAGCAAAACTTCACAGACACGATGATGATGTAGGTTTATATCAATATTTTAGTTTAAGACTCACACACTATTGTCTACATTTCTTTCTCATTTCTCCTGTCGCAGGTCAGCTGGAAGAAATTTCTTAAGAAATAAGCAGTACCTTTGTACTCATAATAGGGATGATGATGAAATGATTTTTGTCCGTAATGTAGATTATGAAAAAATAACGTACACGTATTTTTTTCTTTTTTTACGTTATCAAAACATTACGGCGCGATACATTGAGTTATAATGTGCCATGACGTCACTTGTATGTAGATTTTATACATACTTGTGACGTATCAACCCCCACTCCCCAACTTTAATGCGTTGTATCTGATTCATTTTTTATTAATATGATAAAGCAAAAAATGCGTGTCTAATATTTTTTTTATTATCTGACTGACGGACTAAACAGAATTTCTTTCTTTTGACCCAGGCATCATCCCTATTATGATTATATCATCTGTATCTATTTTTCTGTGTGTACATAAATAATAAAATAAATAAATAAACAACTTTAAGACGATTTGTCTGCTATAAATTTTATATTTTTAATATTTAAAGCTTTGTTAATCAAGACTACGGAATAGTGTAATATTCCGACAGAAGTGATAAATAATAAGTATATTTATATCTCAGTTTGTGTAAGTTTTCCAACCAATTAAAAAAACGTTACGCATACGTACACCCCTTATTTATCTGAGGTCATCTTTTATACACAAAATAATGGAAGCTTACAGGAGTCATGAAACGGACACACGTAATGAAAATATTACAAAAGGGATTTAACAGGAACCGCGGCGGAAACGAAGCCATTTTTGGAGCGTAGAGATTTAAAAAAGTCTTGTATCAAGTTTATAACAATGCTTCCAGTGTGTGAATTTATTATCTTTACATGTTTTTATCATTTATATTCTTTATTGTATCATCGGTAATTTTTAAACCGTAAAGTTTTCATAGAAATTGTTTTATTAGAGTCACGTCGCGCTGTCGCGTCGGGCCTGTATGAAAGAAAGCCTTTAAACCGGAAGAAACATGGAATTATTTTTGGTTCAAGCCAAATAAGGTACCTTATGGTAATAGATTTTCTTTATTTATCTTTCAGGTAAAGCTGTGGTCGAACTAAGGAGATTCCCACGCGAGACGTTTCGATTATTTTAATATTTATAAAGTCAAACGACTATTCGCTATTGCTATTCTGTAACCATCTCACCGTGAAAACTTAGGTGAAGTGAGCTCGGAGTGAGCTGTCAGTCCCTAGCAGCAGATGGAATGACAGCTCACTTCACCTAAGTTTTCACCGTGAGATCATTACAGAATAGCACTGCAGCTATATAGTAATGTTCTATTAATTTAATGTAACTGCATGATTTCATTGTTTCAAGCTATTATTATTGTATTTGTACGCCTTTCCAGGCAAAGCATGTTGAAACTTTTTTTTTTTTTGAACATACCAACTGTAAACCTACACATGTTTTTGACAAATAAAATTATCTATCTATCTATCTATATAGAGTTGACACCATCGATCGTCACGAGTGAATTTTGTGTGCTTGCACTGACAGGACAGGTCCATTCAAATCAATGTCGTTCTTTTCTCAAAACACCATTTCAGACTAATCTACATGGTCCTCATATGGCCTGACCAAGATTATGTCTGGACTTTAAAAGAGACTGTGACCTCGGAGTTTGTTTCGCCCTTTCTTCTCAGAGTAGTCAGATAGGAAATGCCGAACTCATCTAGCTAATTTTTAATATTATTTTTAAGATGACGTGTAAAAGTGATTCCTATATCCTATTTACAGAATAAACAATTTCATTTCAATTCAATTACGTCCCGCATCCCGCGAGGGATTTGCTTCAGTTTGATCAGTGCTCAAAAGCTCTCATCGCAGAATGTTGCGATACAGTGGGCCAACCACCACCTCCTTAAGCAGTATTATTTTAATATTACTTCAGTGCGAGAAAGAAATAGAGCTATACAGGACGTCTAGCTCCATCTCTTTCCCACGCTCAAGCAAAATTAAAATAATACTGCTAAAAGAGGTGGTGGTAGGGCTGTAATATGGCTGTAAAAAATTTAGGATAAAAATGTATACTGTTGCCTGAGTTTTGCACTTGATTTCTTCACAAGCAATACTTTTATAAAGAAAGTTGGAAACTTTTTCTAGACCCTGAACAGTGCAGCGTGTTTAAAATAGAGTCAGAGAAATTAATTGTTATACAAGTTGATACCTTACGTCAATTTGCCGTGTTATAGCCATTTCATACAACTTTCACAGAGTGACAGTTGTGATTTGAATAAATAGACAATTTAAGCTGGTAGTCAATTTGCTTTAACAATAAATTTCCCTGAATTTTACTATTCATCATATTTTTATTGAATATTTTAGAACGCCCCATTCGTTTTCAAGAGAAAGTTAAAAACTTATAAAAATTTTAGGAGCAGCCATGTTGAAAACTAAAGTCCTGTACAGACTGCAGAGGTAAAACTTCTTAATTACTTATAACAGATGTTCAGACCGCTATACTTTCACTGAACCTTGTTTAGTACAAGTGGCTAATTAAGCGAATGCCAAGTGGAAAATCATAATTACAAAGATGTTTTGATGCTAGACCTGCCAGTGTTTCCAATTTAAAGTTTTTGTATATTAACTTGACATGCAATCGTTTTTGTTCCAATAAAGATAAAGATAAAGAATCATTGTTTGTTGTTTTTTGTTAAAACGGATCAATCAGAAACAAATCTTTTTGTATACATGTTCAAATAAAATTAGCTAGTGAAACCCCACGGACGTGATGGGTACCAATATCAAAATGGCCATAAAAAGAAAAAAAGATCCCTTGTGTTTTTTTTTTCTACGACCGCTTGTATTATTGTTTGAGTTTAGAAAATCAGTTTTTTGTGTAAACTTTACAACCATGATGGGTATCAATATATAAACCCGATAAAAAAAAACAAAAAAACTGATTTTCAATCTTCAAGTCAAAAAAACATCAATTCTTATTTTTTATCCTTTTATCATGTTTAGATATCCATAACCCTCACGTGTGCGGAGTTTTGCTAGCGAATTTAATTTGACCCTGTATAAGTTTAGGTCATTATATGCAGAACATGATTCTTACTGCTTGTAGCCAATCATGCATTTAAAGGGCAAACCTTTTGGGTATAATTCATGCAAACTGGTTTAAAATTAAGAACACTGAATTGACATTGACAATGTCAGTAAACAATTTGATTGGCAATGATAATATTTATTATTGACAATTAATTTAACTTAACAACATAACATAACATAACATGGCGCCTTGTTTCCCCGAAGGGTTGGGCGGAGTGTACCCATAGTACACCCACATTTCGCCAGTTATGTTTAAGTCCCGTGTAATAGGGGGCGAGCCTATTTCCATCAACCGGGCACAAATCCAGACTCCGGGCTGCTACTGAGAAATTCCAGAAAGAAAAACCCAATGACACTTTGCTCGACCTGGGAATCGAACCCAGGACCTCATATTCAGCAGTAGCGCTTGCGACCACTACACCAACGAGGCTGTTCAAGCAATCAATTTGTTTACTGATAAAGGGTAAATAGCCGCGAATGGTTTTTCCTCCTTCTTTAAAAAATCCAACTCAAGATTAAGAATTATAAATACTGTGTGAAAAGTCCATTGTAATAATAACATGCATAGTTCTCCTGCCTTTATCTATTGCATGTGCGAAAATCAAGTATAGCTATCGAAAGCCCCGAAATTCTGTTTATTGCAACCAAAGTAAGGCCATTTTAATAGGTAACATTTGACGTCTGTCAGTTTAGTGAAAGCAAATCGTAAAATTACTCGTATCGGTCATTATTATAATAAATATGTAATCGTAATTGAAAAAAGTTAAGAGGGAACAGGGGCTACGAAAAATTTGAAAAATAGGTATTTGAAGAAACTATTGCCGTCGAGATGCGCCCGAAAAACCGAGTTAAACCCCGTAAAGTGCGATAGGGACAACTGCAGCTCAGACCGATTATATCACAAAATTTTTGACGAAAACGACGTTTGGCATTCTCCTTTTTTCTCCTCGAAAACTAAGCCGATTTAATAATTTTTTACATTAAAATTTTAAGAAAGAGTATGTCTAGGTTCCTATTATTTTCTTTTAACGTGCTTTCCGAGCACGGGGGTATCACACCGCCAACTTCCAAACTCCGGGCTGTTACTAAGAAATTCCTAATGGAAAAACCCAATAATACTTTGCCCGACCCGGGAATCGAATCCAGGACCCCACGCTCAGCAGTCGCGCTTGCAACCACGAGACCAACGTTTTCCGTCTCGGAAAGCACGTTAAGCCGTTGGACCTGCACCTGATCTCTCTCCGGTCGTGATTACCGTCCCATCGGACTATGAGAGTGAGGGAAGAGAGAGTGCACCTGTGTCTGCGCACACACTTGTGCGCTATAATATCTCCCGCGCCGAAGGCTAGTCTCCGTTGAGATTGGCCGCCGTGGCCGAAATACGGTCTGGAGGACTATATTTTCTTTTATGCTTAAAACTTTTCCGAATTAGTCTGGTAGTCCTCTAATCACGGCGGTCAAAATGGGCATTTTTGTAATTTTTGGAGGGGCATAGTTTTCTTACTTATTAATTGCTGAAAAAAAGGAAATGACAGGGACATGCCTATAGAGACCCCGATTTTATAAAAAAAAAAATACTGCTCTAGAGGCATTACTCAGGAAGAAAAACTTGGAATACGTTTGTATGGAGAATCGCGGGCCCTGTTCCCTCTTAAGCAATTGTGCAGTTCTAACAAAACGAAAAAATGTATTATTTTATGCCCGGCGTTACAAGGTTACGTTGTTGAATTTTGATGAATTGTCAAATGTTACCTATTAAAATGGTTTTTCAGTAATCTCAAAAGTATTATTTTTACGTCAACTTATGCTACTACAAGCCTTCACTTTAACTTATTTTCTTAGGTTATACATTATTTGATTACAAATAATTTGATGACTTCATTTGCCTGAAGCCTAGCATCTACTTTCCTATAGTTTTTTAAAGTAAAAGACACTTCTGGGAAAAAATTGTGCATCTAGTTATCACATCTACATCTTCGTGGAAAATTGAACGAACGAGTTGTCGGATGCGGGGCGTGGCGGTACAGGCGAGCACAACGTTGCTGCCTTCAAATGCACACGGCTTCTATTAATAATAATGCAGTTATGCGTAACATCGTCGTGCGCCGAGCGAATTAATACCGCGAGTTATACCTTGGTGACAAATATTTTTACTGTGTTCAATATATTCAACGGAAAAAATAACACGTCAATCGATCAACAAAAAATAAAATTGACCAAAAGTACGCTGTGAGCATCTCCAAAAGGAGTAAAAAATTAAAATCTAAAAAAAAACAAAATCAGTACATATCAATTTGTAAATATCTATGGGCTAATAAGGCTCATTAATTCATTATGTATTACTAGTTTTTTTTTAATATTTTACCGTGTTTTTCTGAACAGATAAAGTATTCTTGTTAATTATTAATTATTATTATAGAAAAAAAACTGCTAATAAAACTTACGAATAAAACTGATTATAACAACTTCAAAATAAAGCCCTAATAAAATACGTGTAGTTCTGATTAATTCAGTGTCTATTTACTTTAGTATAATGACGCTTAAATCGAACGTTTGGTTGCTATTAATTAAAATTTATGTTACATAGCTTAAACTCCATAAAGTAGACATTTTGTCTGTCAACAGACATAATTAACATGCTGATTGATTGAGTGATCGATCGCTTTGCCATTTGACAGATAACTTATCTTGTAAACTATTGATTTGTTTACGGCTAACTAGTGTTTTAATCTGTTTGAGAATTTCCAGATTTTCACAACTGTAAATACACGCCATTGTAGCGGTTACACCGCCACATACGAACTACGCATCAAAGACATGACGTCACACAAATCCTGCATCGCGCAATTAGAGTTTACCGCGAGAACGACATGTATAAGACTATCCGACATCAACAGTCGGGCAGTCGGCCCGCCAGACACAACACCTGTCTGGTCGGAGGATCCTCCCTTTTTTATGGTGGATGAGTGAACTTTACACCCTGTTCCTCATGCCACTAAACCATAAATGAATAAAATGATACAAAACACAGCGTATAGATATAATAAAATGTCTGCCCTTGAGACATAATCGAGCAATTCAATATATTTGTTATTGTACAAAAGAAAGTTTGATTCAAATTTAACCATTTTAGTCACATGAACCAAACTGTCGAAAATAGCAAAATTCATATAGTTTACCATTTATCATACATGATTTTTTTTTGTTTTAGATACACTTTCTAGAGGTTACCTTGAATTTTATTTTTGATATCGTAGAATTCCATTAGGTATTTTCCCGTCCAAGCTGCAGAAAAACCTATCACATTACAGATATCAAATAAAATACAGGTTCGTATTAAAAATAATTGAATCGGACAACTTGTTGTTTTCCAATGGACAATAAAGCTTTATTGTATCGGTTTGACCTGCAGAGTGACCTCTTTTCGTAAACACATGTCTTATTGAACACGATGTTTATCTGTGTGGGACTGTACTTGCAGTTCTTTCATTTTTATTTGTTTTTCACTAATAAAAAATTGTACGAAACTTACTTCCTAGAATTCCTCGGAAGTTCATGTAGCTTCTTGGGAGTATACGCACCGGATAAATCGGAGGAGAGATACACCTAATCATAGGCAAAAAACTATCGAGGTAAAAATAGTCTAACAATTAAATCAAACATGGTTATGGTTTATTTTTTATTTTTTGTAGAACAATTTCATTGATATTCATTTCATGAAAAGTTTTTCTCACCCTTTTCATTAAGTTTACATTATTTTACCCGGTAGGTACTCGGGCAGGATAGAAATAGTTACAAAAATAGTTAGCTTAAAAAGGGTAAATAATACCGATTCCTACGTTTCATTAAAGTGGTCATTAAATATTGAAGTTCATACTGACAGTGGGCCGCTCTATAAACTTGCCAAGTGATGGCATGAACCTAACCTAGTATTTTTATTGATCTTGAAAATATATATTAGTGAAAATGTTATGAAAATATTTGTGAAAATATTTTCACTATTTTAATATATATATTTTACAAAATATATATATTAATAGTGATAATATTTTCATAATATTTTCACTATTAATATATATATATATTACGCTCCAAGACAGGCATCGGCAATGTTGGCTATAAGTCTGCGAGGCTGAAATGGGACTGGGCGGGTCACACTTACAGAATGCACCAGGATAAATGGGCCAGGATCGTCACACAGGGGGTGCCTGAAGATGGGCGTCGTCACTGAAGCAGGCCTAAGAAACGCTGGCGTGTCGATTTAGACTGGTTCCCGAGCTATTGGACCGAGAAGACCAAACACAAAGAAAATTGGAAAACTATGGGGGAGATCTTTGCCCAGCAGTGGGACAAAAGAGGTAATTTAAAAATTAATAAATCATTATACAATTCACGTCTACTTCTGAAACAACTACACACATTTCTAAGCTATTTTGTTTTTCTTTCTGCTTTGCGATTCATTTTGATTCGTATTTTAATGAAAAAATTTGTGTCCAATAAATCGTGGAAACAAGATATTGCTTTCATGTGGATATTAATCTTGATAGGACAGCTAGCTTATATTAAAGTCGATACTATGATATTTATTGTATTTACGGATCGGTCGCATGAAGTGCAAAGACTGGTTACATTACTAACTTTTGAAACAGATAAAAATTCAGCAATCTCCTCTGGCGTTGCCTGTCCTAAAATAACTAGAGTAAATACTTGTTTTTTTTTTTGTTTTACGTACCAAACATGTATAACATGTTCCTTTTGATATAACATAACTCTAGGGTTTTAATGAGAGTCAAAGAATCAACTGGCATATTAATTATTTTTCAAGGTTTCTTGTTTTTTCGTTTTTATTTTTCATACAAAATAATTCGACAGTCTCGACCATTTATGTAAAACACCCTTACATGAAACATAAAAAAAAATGGCCTGAAATCCTTACAAAGTTTATTCTGTTTATATACATGTATCTATGTATCGATGTATTAGTAGGTATTAATTTATCAAGAGGAGCTCGTGGCTAAGTACTAACTGCCGCACGGGTCGATCCATCAGGTTAAGCTACGCTTGCCGGGGTTGGTCTGTGGATGGGTGACCATCTTTACATACCGAGGCACGGAGGAGTCACAATGGAATGACAGCCGGGACCAACGTCCCGGCTGTCATTCGTGGATCTTTGATAGTCGTTACGGGTCGTCAGAAGCCCGAAAGTCTGACAACCAGTCTTACCAAGGGGTATCGTATTACCCAGTTACTGGGTTGTGGAGGTCAGATAGGCAGTCGCTCCATGTAAAATGCTGGTATTCAGCTGCATCCGGTTAGACTGGAAGCCGACCTCAATATAGTTGGGAAAAGGCTAGGCAGGCAGGTAATTTATCAAGTTATCTGTCACTTATGCTGCACCTGCCATGTTTTGTCTCTGCACCACCCTAAGGTTGACTGGTAGAAAATGCCTCTGGCATTAAGTCCGCCTTTGTACAATATTTTTTTACCTGTGCATAAAGTTTTAATAAATAAAAATAAACTATTTCTGTCCAAAATATTTGTTTATGACAAAGTCGCATTTTCTTAGCTTTAAATATGAATGATTGGTTTTATTGACTCGTACTTATCAATGAAACTTAGATACACACATAGAGAGTTTATGTTATCTTCGAAACTATGTATCTTTGGAACACTTGTTCTAGGAATTTTTGTATTATTTTTACTTATAGCATATAACCTTAGAGTTAACAGACATCAAAAAGAACACGATGTATAACTTTTTCCCAATTTCGCCAAACTATATAGGAAGGAATACAGAAACACGGCAAAACTGTCACAACCAACATTAGTTATTTCTGTCTTGGTATAAACTTCAGACTTTTTTCAGAAATCTCCATTAAAGATAGAAGATGGCAGCAGGTGGGTAAGTACCTACCTATATGACTATTGATGCGTAGGTACTAGCGAAGACAAAGGGTCTTAACAATGTTCGCAAGTACGCATCAATACGTGTTATCACCTTAAGGCAGAGATACAGATCTCAATGTAATTATCACACACAAGTAAGTAATGAACTTGTTCTCAGATTCTAGAACCCCGTACACATTACATTAAATCATCGCGACTAAATCGCTTTAATTAGTCCATTGCAATACACTGAACGATACACAAGACTGAACTGTACATCTTCACTTCTCCAACGGGCAATGGAACTGTAACAAATACTCTACTACTCGGTTCAATCAGAACGATTTGTAGCAATGTAGGTATGTAGCTGGCTTTAAGGATTCCAATCACGTGTTTCTCATTTCATTAAGCCAGATCGTAAATTAAGTTTTAACGAACAAACAGTCCGTATTATTATCCCTAGCGTTTTCTTAAACGTACGCAGGTAATTAATACGTAGGTTTTTAATGTTTATATGGTTTAGTACTTACCTTAGACTCAGAAGGGACAAACCTTAGTCTACCTAAAAAACGGATCTTTATCCAATGCACGAGTAGTAGAATATTTTTGATGAGCTTTTAAGTTTCCATCATGAACCTTTATCTCAGAATTGAAGGAACCTTTTTAGTTTATTTGCCACCTATAACGACGTAGAAAAGGCTTGAGGAATCGACTATCCTTGAACACAAAGGTACTCGATACTCCATTGGACAACGGAAGGCGGGGCGTGGGACAGTTATAAGGTAGTGAGATTCCTAATATTCTATTGAAGAAGGTCAACCATGTTGTATGTTTCACATGGCATATAACCTTTGATAGTCGAAACATCGCAGTAATTAATACAGTCGAACCTGGATAAGCGAGCGTTCAAGGGGCCGCGATCTCTTTTTCTCTTATAGAGGTGTAGCGGTTACACCGCCACATACGAACTACGCTTCAAAGACATGACGTCACACAAATCCTGCATCGCGCAGTTAGAGTTTACCGCGCGAACGACATATATATAACACTATCCGACATCAACAGTGGGGCAGTTGGCCCGCCAGTCACAACACCCGTCTGGTCGGAGGATCCTCCCTTTTCTATGGTGGATGAGTGAACTTTACACCCTGTTCCTCATGCCCCTTAAGTGGTTTCTCACTAACTCGAGTGTCTAGCTTATAGAGATGCAGGAATAGCCTTTGTCACTTATAGAGGTTTAGAAAAAATACACATTTGGCCATTCGAATAGAATACTATACAATGCTTTTGTTGTATGTTAGTTAGTTCCTAAAAACAATGTTAGTTATACGAACGTATGAGTCATAAATAGCAGATGTTAAATTACGCTCGACTGTCGCTTATAAAGGCAACTAGCAGTCTCATAGAGGTCTACGAGTGAAAAACGACTTTCTCTTATAGAGGTTTAAGAGGGTTAAAATGAGGGGACCTGGCAATTACTCTTAATTATAGAGTTTTCTCGCTTAACCAGTTCTCACTTACTCAGGTTTGACTGTATATTCAAACAGAGATACTGCCAGACACATAATATCATGCTTGACAGACGGATTAATGATCGTCTTTTATTATTATTATACAGACAAACAGGCGAAAGGATGATGCTGCGTGAATCAGTCGCCTTTAACAAAAACTGGGCGAAGATAGAAAGTATTTCGTTCTTGGCGGTGGCATGGCTGTCGTCCCGAAATTGTTAGCAATCAGCCTATAATGTACCTACTGCTGGGATATAGGCCTCTCGGTGAATGGAAATGGGCGATTCACCACGCGAGCCCATAGTGCGGGTTGGTAGATGTCACATGTCTTCGATTATTTGGTTTTAGGACATGCTAGTTTCATGTTTTCCTTCACCGTTTCGAGAGCAGTGGCGATGAAATTATTTAAACAAAGTAAAACGGCTGACTGGGTTCGAACCTACGACTTAAGTATATATAACTCGTAGGTCGTTGTCGTTACCACTAGGCCACCAATCTCCCAAACGGTCATGAGTCGCGTATAATCTATATCTAAGCACAGCTCGACACAAAAGCCCATAGCGAATTGGTAGCTTTTAATCAATTGGTAGCTTTTAATCAATAGGGTGTTTTACTCTATATGAGAATAAATCTAAAAATATATTATTGAGATAGCTTAGGCAAAAAGCAGTCGGAAAACGTTAGTTTTAGTTCATAAAATAGCAAACTAAATTTTAAAATTCAATTCAAAGGTTTCAGCTTTTTTAATCTGTTTCTTAACACCATTAGATAGTAGTCGCCATGTTATTACGTCATAAGGATATGTAAACTTAAAAAGTGTTAACTTCTGTCAACTATCAGCATACCTTTAATTTATAAAGGCTTTTTATTATGTTCGTAACCAACGTAATTTTTATTGAAATAATACCATGGAGGACGGTTTTGTAAAAGGAGACAACACAAATTTATAACTTAAAAAATATCACTGCATTTGTTTACACAGCCAACTGACGTCATGACCACAGAGCAATATGGCGTCCACTGCGTCCAGGGTTTTCGTCAAATTACGCGCAAAATTTGAAAATGCAAAATTAAAATGCATTTTTATGGGACTTAACGATTTAATTTAAAAAATTGTGAATTTTTTAGTGGTTCATTAGCACTATAGAATCAAATTGAGACACTTTTCAAAAATGGGTGTAATACCACTTTTAATCAATTGGTAGCTTTTAATTAATTGGTAGCTTTTAATTAAATCAGTTTAGCGCAGATGGACCACATTTCAATTTGCTGATGCAAAAAGTGTTAAGTACCCATCCAATTCGTTTTGTTTCGTGTTTCTATGCTCGTAGATGTGTAATGAAATTTAAAAAAAAAAACCTTGCATTAGAATAACTAACGAAATAAGTTTTAGAAACACGGACAGGTGAAAGAAAAATCTGGAAAACACAAATTCTAAGACAACAAAAAGTTCTCTTACAAACTTCAAAGATAAAGTTACTAATTACAGCTTCAGGCTGTAATTTGTTTCATAGTCTAGTAAACTTATTTATCTCTCACAAATTACAATTACCTACTTTCATTGTTTCTGTGTTCCCAAAATCTTTCATCTTGAGAAAGCAAAATGCGATGTGATGACGTAAAATCGATTTAGATTTATTTCTGTAACTCTCTTGGGCATAATTAGAGTTGACACGACAGCAGCGGCTAGTTTAAGAATGGGCAGTGCCGTAAGGTGATTTCAACCATAAATGTCTCTCTGTATTACTTATTGTACATTTTTTATAACCATGTTACCTCTCTAATGATAGAGATTTTTTTTCTAAAGAATTCTTGGTTTCAAATGCTTACATAACTCTACAAAACACGACGTGTAGTAACAATATAAATAAGTACAGTAAGACAAATTAATCCTACTTATCCTATACTTCCTATTAATATTATAAATGTGAAAGTTTGTACGTTTATGTGTTTGTTGCTCAATCACGCAATAACGGCTGAACGGATATGGATCTAATTTAGCACACACACAGTTTATAACCCGGATTAACACATAGGATACTTTTCATCCCGGTGGTATGTACAAATAGTGCCATCCACATAGACACTCCCCACTCTTCATCCTAATCGCTTATAGTACAAGTGTGCAACATACCTACCGCTAGTGTTTTTACTTTTTCGTGTTTACTAATTACGCACTCCAGCATGGCTGCGAGTCGCCTGGACTGTGTATACGTGGATCGCTGTTGTGCCGTCTCTCATGGGATGTCGCGACAGTGACCAACCGTGCGTTGTTTCGTGAATATTTTCCTTATTTTTGTTTAGTGTCTGTGATTACTAACATAGTCGTAAGTTTTACTAACAACCCTTGTTGAGTCTTGGTTACTGTAATAAAGAAAAATTCTATTCTATTCTATAGGTAATTAGTGTGTATCGACAATAATAAAATACTAGCGGAATGTAGCACTCTTGTATTGTAAGCGATTAGGAAGAAGAGTGGGGAGTGTTTTCGTTGATGGCACTTTATGTACCTATACTACCTTTGGGTTGGACATTCCCGTGGGATAATTTCCGACCTCCACGCTGCCGAAGCCGCGCGCTAGTAATGCATATTTTACACAATATAATGCTTAGATATTCGGACACCACGCACTGGCACATTTAAATGTATGATTATGAATATCCATTTACTTCGTTCGATGACATTTCTCCTGTGGATACGTGAAGTTGAATATACAGGAGCCTGTTTTTTTGTCCATATAATAAAGTAATGACTAAGGAGGAGCTCGTGGCTAAGTAATAACTGCCGCACGGGTCGATCCATCAGGTTAAGCTATGCTTGCCGGGGTTGGTCTGTGGATGAGTGACCATCTTTACATACCGAGACTCCTCCGTGCCTCGGAAAGCACGTTAAGCCGTTGGTCCCGGCTGTCATTCGTGGATCTTTGACAGTCGTTACGGGTCGTCAGAAGCCCGGCAGATTGATATATATAAAGTAATGACTAAAGATAATGGTCAATATTCAGTGAGTTCTAAAGTTAGTGCTTCCAAAAATTGGGAAAACTGAAGGTATTACGATAATTTATTCTGGAATATAATTTCACACAACACTCTGCCGTACGTTTTCCTAACTTCTTTCTAAGTAATATACAGCAACAACGTATTTTAATCTATACAAACTAACACAATCTTCTATTTAGTTTTTTTTGCCAACCTCTTTAACCGCAATCAAAATTCTAACTTATATTATAAATGCGAAAGTGAGTGCGTTTGTTTGTTACGCTCTCACGCTAAAACAGCTGAACAGATTTGGATGAAATTTTGCACATGGGCAGACCATGACCTGGGTTAGGACATAGGATATTTTTCATCCCGATATTCCGAAATCGGAATCAACACTTACGCGGATGAAACCGCGGGGCGTAGCTATTGAGTTTTTAAACTCAACTGCAACCCATTATTTACTCACAATTTATAACAAAAGAAAATCCTAAAGCAAAACTATAATTATTGTTCCAGACAAAAAATAAACTGGTTTCGTATTTATTTAAATTGTAGACATAATGGTGGGTTTGTATATAACAGTGAATAACAGTGTGTTTCAGAAATTTTATTGATGCCTAATATTAGCGTTTAATTTATTGACAGACATTCTGTGCTCCGTCGTTTACTTGGTAACAAAGTGTGAAAAATTACTGTATTTAAATCTTTATCGTTAAAAAAACCACCCTGACTCTGTTTGCTCACCGCACCGTGAACGGGACGTCAACGAGAAACGAGATTACGCGGCCATAGTAACTTTACTGTCGCTACTTCTGCGTCGTCATCTGGCTCTCGTTGACGTCCCGTTCACGGTTCGGAGGACAAACGGCCTTACCAACGGTACGGGATGTCAGTAGATACGTAGTACATATCCGATGGTCCCTGTATTCTATTTTAATGGATACACAGAAATTTTCAAAATAAAAGAATGTGTGGGAAATCCTTAATTATACAGGAAGTATCCCTTCTGTAGGCAGCAAACCCAGAAAGGCTTTTGTATAAGTTATAAGCAACCAAATCTTCGCTCAGATTTAATAAAAAAAACGGCCAAGTGCGAGTCGGACTCGCGCACGAAGGGTTCCGTACCATTATATACATTCATCTATAAAAACGGCAAAAAAATCATGTCTGTTGTATGGGAGACCTCCTTAAATATTTATTTTATTCTGTTTTTAGTATTTGTTGCTATAGCGGCAACAGAAATACCTACGTCATCTGTAAATATTTCAATTGTCTAACTATTACGGTTCATTAGATACAGCCTGGTGACAGACGGAAATTCAGCATTTATAATATCCTAAATAATTATTAGGATATTTTAAAAGCTGAATTTTGATATGACTGTAATGTTTAATTTTTTATTAATTGTTTAATAACAGTGTAATATTTTCAACACAGTGTATTTTGTTATGAAATAAATGACTTATGGACGGATGGACAGCGAAGTCTTAGTAATAGGGTTCCGTTTTTACCCTTTGGGTACGGAACCCTAAAAAGAACTCCGGAATTTTCCTAATTAAAGAGCCCGTATTTTTTATCCTCTGTTTGTGGTATGACGGTCCCGTTAATTAAAAACTTTGCTCTCAAAGTACGAGTACCTATGTATGAACCACCACTCGCCCGCGACATAAGACTGTATAATAGTTGTCAAAAGTATAATTAAGTTATACATTATTCAGCCCTCACTAACATTATAGAAGTGAGTTTAGAGTTTAGTTTACCTACATGTTGTTTTGTTGTAAGTTTGTAATATTCAATGATTCCATAAAGGATGAATGAATTTCGCTAAAATCTTGTGTGGCGTAAAATAGATTATGGAGCGAAACATGGGGAACAATTCAAGGCCACGGGCACAGCTAATCCCTACGTAATAACTAATAATAGACTGTTAATTATTACGCAATCTGTTATATTTGAGCAGATTACGTAATAATATGTATAAAGCTGTGATATACCACCTTTTTCTTATTGACATACCTTCAATGTACAGGCATAGATTAAAACAGATGGGACATTCCGCAGTTTAGGTATAAAGCTACAAAACGCGACGAGCCCGTCTTGTTGGGCCAATCCAGTGAGTGTAATGTAGTCAGAAGATCTAAGAGTCACGCAATAGAAAGAGAGGCAACTTCTTGGTGAATATAACTGTAGCTGAGAGCTGTGCGACCCAAATTGCAGTTTTTTGTGTGGTAACAAGAGTCGCTTTTTATTTAAATGATTTTGCGGAGTGTCCCATCTGTGTATTAATCTATGGTACAGGTGTTATAACAAAATAAATTAATAACTAAGTAGGTACTAAGTGCGATCATAAAATATTATGTGTTAACGTTGTATGAAACCATTACAAATGTTAAAGTACGGTCTTAAGCACTGTCATTACTTACATAGAACCTATAATTTTGATATAATCAAAATATCATTTTCAAGCTAATCAGTGCGAATGCTTGTACTTATGGGATTGATTTATAATGACTGTAGTATCACTGTTCAAGCTACAAACCTTTAGGGTCACTATACCTATTTGCCCTTCATTGTTCAATGTTAGTCATGTAGATTGAAAAACAACAGCAAAAATTTACGTTCAAACACGAAGAACATGTTTAATTCTCTAACTTGACTGTCCCAGCATCAGGTAGACACAAATTCTTCCGAATTAGATGAGAAATAAGAAATAATAAAGTTTGTGCTAAGCTTGCATTAAATCAGGTGTCGATCAAAGGTGAACGCACATTTATCCGAGCCGAACGCGTCGAACGAATTAAAGTCAACGAGAACGCTAGGAACAGTCTTCCTGATTCGGACAATACGACGCGGCGACGCGGGCAGGTGTGTGCGAGTTTCCATAGAATTTCATATAAAGAATTCTAAAATTCGTTTCATTTGGTACCTTTAAGAGCCCATACTACCTCAGCTTAAATTCACTTTTTATCTCACTCGCACCATACTGCTCGCGGACTAAGTGAGAGCGAGACGGAGTGGGGCACTGGCGGCTCCAAGGCGCCAGTAGTTTAGGTAATTGCTTTTTACGGTGCAATAATTGTAATTTAAAAAAAAAAAAAATATAAGACGTGCTATATAGTTCGTTCAGTTAGTATGCAAAGTTTCATGATCTAATTTGAAGTATTTTCTGTATACCAGTGGTTTATTGTTCGGTTTGGAGGGAACTTTGGATTTTTTTTCTATCAAGAAAATTTTATGAAATCTTGTTTTCGATAAACATACTTAACATTAATCCTCAACTTTACCATATATTTATTTCAAAATTAATGCTGCAGTATTTTCTGCAAAACGGAGGATCATGCTAAGCCATTTGAGGTAGTACAGGCGCTTAACGAGCCGCACAATAATTCACTGTCGTGCCATTTTTCACTCCCTTTGGGAAATCAGTGTTTAAAATAAGCTCCGAAATCAGCTTTAAACATCTTTAAAAAATGTTACAAATAATAAATTAGATTCTATTTTTGGTAATACTGCAATTTCTTCGATTAAGATAATGATTGATTTTGTCTCTCCGACCTAGGTTTTCTTAAATGTAATTTCTATTATAAAAAAAATCTTGTTCTCATTTTTTTGTTCGTAAATATGATCAGTAAATATTTTACATTAATAAGTCTGACACGTGTTTATGGCGGCACATACCTGCCCATTTAAAGCTTTTGCACTCTCCATTAGAAAAACACCAAGTTATAATGGGTCGTGAGCACAGTGGCCCAGTGGTGAAGGCCGGGAATTACAATTACGAGTTGTACGTCCTAGGTTCGAACCCTAACAGGCGGTTAACTTTGTGTAAATTAATTTCATCACCACTGCTCTTAAAAAGGTGAAGGAAAACATCGTGAGTAAACCAGAACCAGAAATTCAAGAAGGTAATCGGACTGTCTACAGCAGACTCATGTATTTCTACTCCGTCTGTGTGACTATGGGAATTTACTGCCTTTTCGGGAGTACATCTTAAAGACCACCAAATTAGACCAGCTTGGCAAAAACTGGCTTCCCTCGAGGACATTGGACCCCAAGTTACTGAAGTTACTGAACGGATTTGTATAAAATTTGGCACACAGATAGTTTATAACCTGGATTAATACATAGGATACTTTTTATCCCAATATTCCTACGGTATCGAAACCTATGCGAGTGAAACCGCGGGGCGCAGCTAGTTGAAAATAATTATACAGCTAATAAGCCTTATTGCGCTAGAAAGACATCGTGTAAGGGTATTTATGAGCGTTACAAAGTTAAATACAATTTCCTTTAAAACATCAAACTAGAGATAGTGAACGGAAATCGTAAAGTATCCTAGTACGTAATACAATTTGTATGCACATATTGCAAAACTCAACTTTCCACGATATATTGCACAACTTCAGTCAAGTTGTGCAATATATCGTGGAAAGTTGAGTTTCAGTGGGTATTAGAAAAAGTAAGTATTTATTAACAACAAGAATGCCTGTTATTCAATTTGCACCCGGTTGATGGCATAGGCTCGCCCCCCTCGCCCCCTATTACATGGGACTTACACATAACAGGCGAAATGGGGGTGAACTATAGGTACACCTCTGCCTAACCCTTTTGGGATTACAGGCGTGATGTTATGCTATGTTATGAATACCTATTAAAGTTGGGAGTCAATACAATGTATAAAAAAAACCCTGTCCGATCCGTGAGGGTGTTGTTAAGTATCGTACTGAGAATTATTTATTTATGCGTTAAAGTTTCAGGAAAAAATAAAAATAAAATACCCCGCATTTTTTTTTAAAGGTATATTTTACCGGGCTAATACATGGTGCGGCTCTGTCATTTAGCGGGTGTCTAAAAGTCATAAGTTATGAGTTATGAGTTTATGACTCCTGCAGTTGATATAATTTGCTAATTTTTAATTGAATTGGGATAATTTCGATACTTTTATTGCAGTACCTATTTATTTATTTATTTAAACTTTTCACACTTATAAAAAGTACAAAGGCGGACTTAATGCCTTAGGCATTCTCTACCAGTCAACCAAGGGTAGTGAAGAGATTAGATGGCAGGTGCTCTGTTTGAGAGGAACAAAGAAAAAACATTTTTTATTAAAATATATCATTATAAATAATTATATTACACACACATACATACATATTTAATCAAATATATACCTATATTATTTATACATTATACAAATTCAAGGGAGAGGTGTTGAGATGACTCTACTCTATTTATTTTGATAAAAAAACTCTGTAGTTTCCGCTTAAATGCATACCGACTGGTCGCCGTCCTGGGGCCCAAGTCTGCTATTTTTATAAATTCTTCATTCCAACACGATCCCATTGTAATTTTGCTAAAAGTTCGTAATCTACTAAATTCATAATGGTCGATCATTCGTTGATCATTGTATTCCACAAACACGATACTCGTAATGATTTAAAAGAAATGACTGCACAATTACGTTCTCATGGTAGGTCACTGATCAAAGGAACTGTCACAATTTTAGCAGATTACCGCCTAAGTGAGTCATTCATTTTTCATTATGTACGAGATTACCAATAGATGCCATTTCTTTCAATGGAGTATCAGTGGCTGACCATTGGAAAGTCATAATGACGCCAATATGTTAGTAGATTACCAAACTTGTCAAAATCAACAATTATGAAATCAATGATAGACCATTCTGACACTATTGTAATAGCAGACTTGAGGCCCTGATATCAAGAGGAAGCGTATTCGATAGAAGAATGGACTGAATATGAAAGGAAGAATGAACAAAGTCAGAAGTATGAGAAGGACAAAGTAAGAGAAGATTGTTAGAAGAACGCAGATTCTTAGTGTGTGACGAACATAGATATTGGAAGTGAGACATGAGATAAGAAGGAGGAGTGGGAGAGTTAAGAAGGGAGAAAAGCGTGGTCAAAGCGCGCAAACTCCTTCTTTGGCGAATGGACATCCATTTGAGCTCAGACCTATAGCTCGACACATGATCATATTTCCTGAGGTTGAATATGAACCGGATACAATTGTTGAGCAGTCTGTCGAGCTTATCCAGCAAAACTGAATTCAAGTCAAAGTAGCATACGTCACCATAGTCGATTATAGGGAAAATCAAAGTCTGCACAAGCATAGTTTTCGTCTTAGCAGGTAAAAAGTTTCTCAGACGATACAGAGATCGCAGAGTACCGTTGACCCTTTGACTAACACTAGAGACCTGGCGTTGCCAGCCAAGCGTCAAGTCAAGATGCAAACCGAGATCTTTCACAGTAGAGGTAAAGGGTATGACGTTACTATTGAAAATAAGAGGAGGAAGAGAGCTAAGCGTCACCCTACCTATCATGCGTGAGCTCCCAATTACAATGGCCTGACACTTTGAGGGGTTTACTGACACCCCAAAACTATCAGACCACGTTTTGATGGCATCTAAATCTCTGTTTACATCAGCTATAGCTTCCGACAAATCTTCAACCCGCCCAGCTGTATATAATTGAAGATCATCGGCATAAAGATGATACGAACACCGAAGACAATGAGTTATAAAATTAATGAAGATGGAAAATAACAATGGAGAGAGAATACCGCCTTGTGGAACACCAGCATCCAGGTCACGCCAACTCGACGAGCGCTCATCAACGCGAACCGACTGCTGACGTCCCCGAAGATAAGAAGAGAACCACTCGAGAGCCTCGGGCGAAACCATAAGATGAGAGAGTACCTATGTGTTCTTTTCCGATCGGACAGTTTTTTTTTTTACACATTGCATGCAGACATTTGTTTTAGGCCTTTTCCATGCAAGGCCGTTACTAAATCTTCTTTAGATACCTACTTTTATTACAATATAGAGTTTTGTTAGTAAAGACTCTACCATAGACAAAATAAGTAAGTTAAAAAAGTTTTAACTTATATATTTTTCTCTAGGATTGGGTCCGAACTTGTCGCCTAAAAGGACACGAAATGGTTTTACTTCGCACAGCCATAGAAAAGGCGTCCGACATAGCACTTTCCGAGATTAAAACAAAGAGGTTATTTATTCTATCCACTTTAAGCCATAAATATTTCAGATTTAATATCTTTCATACGTCAGTTTTTAAATCTAGTTTCAAATAAAATTGTATGGGAACAAAGTTATGCAAACTTTTATCTAGTCCGCCATCCGATAACCCAGAAACAGATTTAGGATCACTCGCAATACGGTTCTTTGTCAAAACTCTAATTCCCGAGAACATATCTCAATATCAATTTCTATTGTACGAAAACTCGTTGCAAACCGATATACAGATAGTGCAATCCACGACGACGCGCCCCACTCCGCGATTACTGTACTGTAAGCTGTACTTTAGTACGGAGTGGAGCGGAGTGGGGCACGTCGTCGTAGATTGCACTATCTATACCACGATTTCAATCCGTCGATACGTCATCGAATGCAATGGTAACGTTCTACAAATATTTATCTATAAAGCAGCCGACCAATTTCATCAGGCCTCCCCTGCCGCTTTTGGTTCCACATGTTTGTGTAAAGATGGAAGATTTTCTGCAATATCTAGGGGTCTCACGTGGCTGGTTGCGAGGAGGTTACCACGTGTTAGGATAATAATGGCTAGTATTGAAGTGAAGTTCCTTTTGCGAAGTTCTCGGAGCGTAATATCAACTAGTTGTTAAGACAACTCATTAGAATAGAAACTGCTTCGTAAAGTTTGGGGGTGAGTAAATATTATACTGAATGTGGCACAGTTTCGGATTTAAATTGAGTTTGGCATTGTTCTTTACGTTATATGTCTCAAAGACAGGTAAAGTTGCCATTGTAACCATTAAGAATCGTGTTTATTTGTTTATTGAACATAAATCAACAAAGAATTTCAATGCATACATTATCGTTGGTTGGTGGTAGGGCTTGTTCTATGTTAGCCTGGCAACTATCTTGTCTAAGTCTGTCGCCATAACAACAATGTTAATAACATTGTTAATAACATTGTTGTGTTTCGGCAGTTAGAGGTAAGATAGCCAGTTCCTCTGTGGTTAAGGACTCCGGGTGAAGCTCACTTCCACCTTCGGCCTGATCATCACTTCGACTTACTATCAGGTGCGCTGCAGGCAGAGAGAAGTGGTACAAAAATAAAAGAATTGATATACCTACGATAGTTTTTATTTTTTTATTTATACGGTAGATGTATCATACAGGGTGTTAAAGTAATTGCCTGCCATAGCTTAGAGGTAGGTTCAGTATCGTTAAAGGAAGCATTTTTTTTTTTTTTTAACTGCCTACTTAAAATAGCAATCATTTAGAATTAAAATTATTTTATTTGTTTAAATGCTTTAATTACTTACCTACTATCGAACGCGAATCGAACTAAAGCTACGATGGTATGTAAGTTACAATTCGAATTTTCCCTTCGTACGGCGATGCGGTAATAATGTTTTTTTTTTCTGGCTTCCTTTATCGATACTAAACCTACCCCTAAGCTATGACACGCAATTACTTTAACACCCTGTATACGTATAATTAATCTACCTATCACCATAATTGAGTACTTGATTTATGGCCTTAAAACAAATAGGATCGAAATTATTATTGATAGGCCTAAAAGTCGATTGCAGAACATCCAAGGACAGATAAATTGGAGCACGATCGAAAGCAAGGCACGTGTGCCAAGGTAAAGTGCGGTCAAAGAAAGGTACCTACTCATGTGACTAAGAGCCCTCACATACTGGCTGTTAACTTGCCTCAGGTCAGTTTATATGACACACAAGGCCGGTTGCCCGAATTTGGTTTTAAACGCCTACTGTTTATGCAACCGTAATAGAGTTACAAGCACATAAATATGTAGACACTTAGCGTACTGCGCACTTCATCGTTGGTCTAGTGGTCGCAAGCGCTACTACTGAACATGAGGTCCTGGGTTCGTTTCCCAGGTCGGGCAAAGTGTTAGTTATTCTATCTGGAATTTCTTAGTAGCAGCACGGAGTCTTCCGGATTTGTGCCCGGGAATAGGCTCGCTTACATGGGACTTAAAAAACATAACTGGCGAAATGTGGGTGTACTATAGGTACACCTCTGCCCAACCCTTCAGAGAAAACAAGGCGTGATGTAATTTTATGTTAGCACATAATTAAAAGCGATTGGCTCGTGGAATAACGATGGCAACTTTGAGATAACACCTATTTCATAATCATATGGGTTTCTAAAATTTCGTCGTACCGTCCGTGACTTAGTTTTTCGTTATAAAATTGTCAATGGTCACATAGAATACAACCAATTGATTGAATGTGTCATGTTGTCAGTCCCAGATAATCAATTCAAATGAAATGAAATTGTTTATTCTGTAAATAGGATATTGGAATCACATTTTACAGGTCATCTTAAAAAAAAAACAAAAAAAATTGCTAGATGAGTTCGGCGTTTCCTATCTGACTACTCTGAGAAGAAAGGCTGAAACAAACTCAGAGGTCACAGTCTATTTTAAAGTCCAGACATAATCTTGGTCAGGCCATATGAGGACCATGTAGATTAGTCTGAAATGGTCTTTTGAGAAAAGAACCACACAGATTTGAGTGGACCTGTCCTGTGCACAGTGCAAGCATTTGTCAGTAATCGTGGAGCTCAACTCAGAACTTAGGAGCTCAACTCGACGAACAATAAGAAAAGAAAGGACATTTGGTAGGCCGCATAAACTACTCAAACTGCCAGACCATCATTAAAACTAACCGACAAAGAAAAAAAAAACCACAAAATCCTCACATTCACAAAAATTAAAATAATATAATACTTTACAAAGTAACCATGTCATTTTGTATATTATATTCAATAATGTCAATACAAATAAATAACATTGGGAGACATTCGCCAATATCTAGGATGTGTAATAAATTCAACGAACTCACCACTAAACTACCTGATTTAGATGTATTCTTTGGTTCCCTGCCACAATTCAAAACCCTCTTGCGCAATCATTTAAATTAAAAAAATTAAATGGCCAATATCATACTAGACTAGACTTCCACAATTAATTGTAGAATAACTAAGTTAGTAAACTATAACTTAGTTATTCTACAATTAATTGTGGAAGTCTGTTTTTTGTTCTGTTTTAGACCAAGTCAACGCTGTTTTATTTGCTGATGATTTTATTTTGTTTTCCATTTTAATTTTATGTAATCTAAGAAGGTTGCTTTGTTGTATGTGAATGTCGTGTACACCTGTTATTTGTACATTATATGGGCCATATCTATTATTTAAATATTTAATGTACAATTTATATGCTGTTGGCTATTTAATTAAATAAATAAAATACAATGTTCGTAACAACATAAAATTACAAAATCATAAATCACTTTTAAAAGTTGCTAAAGTGTGCTTGTGACTGTACCTATTTGATTCATAAAATTTTACAGATAATAAATTAGCGTACACAACAATTTCTAAAAATAATCATAATTTATTATGTTGTAATTATTTACTAGGTATGTTAATGTGTTATGTATTTAAATAGATTACACACTTAATATGCAGTCGAATTATAAAATACTTCCCTATTGATGAATAAAACCATTAGGTATACCTATTGGTCCAATAAATTATAATTATATAATTATGAAATCGTTCTTTTTTTTTTACTCACGAGAAATGTCCTCAAAATTGCGCGACAGTTATACCTTCTCACTAAACAATTATTTAATTTAATAATATTTAATAAAAATGTAATAATAACGCTCATATTGTTTATTTTAAATATTGCTTGAATTTGCAAAAAAAAATTATAAATATAATCAAAATGTACTTATCTAATAAATTTAATCATATATTATTTATCAGTCAAAATATGATACGTATTAATATTTAATTCAAATGTAATAAATAAATGTATTTTTTAAAGCTAATTTATTAATCAAATTTAAGTCCATTTATAAATCTTTATTTATATTAAAAAGAGAGAGAGCTTTTTTTTTAGTTTGTGTATATATATGAAGGGTAATCTCCGGAACTGCTGAACCGACTCCAAAAAATATTTCACTAATAGGAAGCTACAGTATTGCTCTGTGTCTTGGATATAGTTTATGTTAAAACAAGTAATTTCATGCGGACGAAGTTGTGGGCTAAAGCTAGTGTTTAATAACATTTATGCATGAGTTGTGTACACCTTTTACACAGAACGAAGATCCTGTGCAAAATCGAATGTAAAATCTATTTTAAATTATTTATTATTGTATTTTTTTTAATTATTTTCCTAATAAATGCCAATAAACAACTTCAAGATATCGTGTAATCATGAAAAAAAATAAAAAAATCCATCTCCCTAGCCCAACTATATTGGGGTCGGCTTCCAGTCTAACCGGATGCAGCGGAATACCAGTATTAAAAAATTAAAAAAAACTAATTATCATTGCAATTTATTAAAGTTAAAATACTTCTCTTTTGAATTACCCGAGTAGCATTTTTCAATAAATAAACTGAAATGAAACAGCTCTACGGCTGAAAACGCGTGCTTTACAAACCAGTAATGAGAGTGGAGAGTGTAATTAACTCTATTGATGGAGCTGTCAATGTAAATAGTGTTGAACATTTTATGTTGATTATACACGGTGCTTTCAGTGGTTCAGACGGTAAAAATAATGACAATTCAATATATATATATATATATATAAGTAGTACATATCTGCTTTATATTTAGTTCAGCTATTATGCAGTTTCATGATCTAATTAGAAATATTTTTGAATACCAGCGGTTTATTGTTCGGTTTGGAGCTCTTTAAATTTAATTTTTTTACCATATATTTATTTCTAAATTAATGCTGCAGTATTATTGATACAACGGAGGATCATGCCAAGCAATTTGAGGTATTAAAGACTCTTAAGGTCAGTATATACTTGACGGCGCTAGGACGTGGACGGGTTGGAGGCTGAACGTGGTGTTATGAGAACACGGACGGGTGTTTAATGTATACATTGTGACAGTGACGGGAAATTAACGTGCTAGTGTGAAATTAGCTCTCTGGAGCGACCGGAGCGACTGTGTATATGTAGCGGCAGCACGGACGGGACGTAGCGCGCGCGGGCGAGAGGAGTTAAACTTCGTCACCGACGATATATTTCACTGTTCCTTGGGTGCCACGTCGTCATCCCGTGCGTGCGTGCGTGTGTCTCTTTTGTATAAATTTTCTATGAAACGTTGTTTACAAGAATTGTCGTCCCATTCCGTCCGGGTTAAAACACGTTACGTGTGCAGCGACCTTTACAGTTTTTGTCATTCAGTCGAGATTCATACTTCTTTAATAAAGACCTCAGATATAAGATAAAGATCCACCGTGCATATTTACATGAAGAAATAAAGGTCAAAATAAACAAAATAAATAATCATCAAAATAAATATGACTCAAAAAAGTCTAAGTTTGCCGATACACTGGTCAACTGGGGCCCAAGTCTGCTATTTTTATAAATTTGTCATTCCAACACGATCCCATTGTCATTTTGCTAAAAGTTCGTAATCTGCTAAATTCATAATGGTCGATCATTGGTTGATCATTGTATTCCACAAACACAATACTCGTAACGAATTAAGAAATGAAAAGAAATGACTGCACAATGACTGACGTTCTCATGATAAATCACTGATCAAAGGAACTGTCACAATTTTAGCAGATAACCGCCTAAGTCATTCATACATTTGTCATTATGTACGAGATAACCAATAGATGCCATTTCTTTCAATGGAGTGTCAGTGGCTGACCATTGGAAAGTCATAATGACGCCAATATGTTAGTAGATTACCAAACTTGTCAAAATCAACAATTATGAAATCAATGATAGACCATTCTGACACTATTGTAATAGCAGACTTGAGGCCCTAAACAAGTGACAAGTGGACCGTCACCAGCGTAGTATTGTAATAATTATTATTTTGCTTTTGATAGCCCAATTCTTGAGAAAGGTTATAGGCTATTTAACATCACGCTTCGACCCTTAGAAGTCGAGCAAGAAGAATAAAAGTCAGAAAAAATGTTAAACGGAAACGAAGTTATAGTGCTCGCGGGTGATGCGATGCGACGCGGTGGGGGCGGGGATATATTTTATGTTAACACAAGAAATTTCACGTGGACGAAGTCGCGGGCGAAAACTAGTTTATTAATATTCGGACGGAAACCGCAGTCTATAGGTATACGCTTACTCAACTTAATCGAATCGTTGCATAACTGACCGCATTTCAGTACAAAGCAGGTTCACATAAGGTCTGAGACTCTGAGCCCATGTCAATTATAATAAATGTAAATAAAAGCAATCAATGGCGTCATAATATTATAACATTAAACTCGTTTCAAGTTAAAATACACTCGAGAGCAATGAATCCGGGTCACTTAAAGAATCCTAAAAATCTCGGAAACTAAAAATGCTAGGTTAATGCAATAAATTGTATTTAATAGACAATGTAATACTCCTTAAATGAAGGTATTAAAACTTCTTAGTTATTGTAAAGTTATATCATAAAAAAATCAAATTTGAAAAAGGGCCACTTTCGAAGATGGAACTACGAAATTACAGCATTTGGTTTTGCTTTTGTTTGTAATCTGTCATTTATGTGGGTACATAAACCATGTTGATAGTGCTCTATATTCATTATTCAAGCTGAAATTATGTCGCTTACGCCTGAAGAATGCACCAGAATTCTTACAATGCTGGAAACCGGCCGGAGTCAGCGCGATACAGCCAGGACTGTCGGTGTGTCGCTGTCAACAGTACAAAGAGTTCTCCGACGTTACGAAGAAACTGGTTCTAACCTACGCAGACCAGGAACGGGCAGAACCAGGTGTACCACAGCACGAGAAGACCGATACTTGGTGAACACCATGCTTCGAAATCGCTTTCTTACAGGAACTGAACTCACAAATCAGTTTCGACGCCTCGGAGGAAGTAACCCAAGTGCATGGACAGTAAGACGTCGGCTTGCTGAATCTAACTTAAAACCCCTTAGACCTGCAAACGGTCCTAAACTGGAGCGTGGGCATCGTATTTCAAGACTAAGATATGCCCAGAGCCACGTAAATTGGAGTATTGAAGATTGGTCAAAAGTTATGTTCTCCGACGAATCAAAATTTATGCTCTACAAGCACGATGGAAGACACAGAGTGTATCGAAGACCAGGGGAAAGATTCAAGCAAGCATGCATAAGAAAAAGTAGCCTACGGTGGTGGGTCTGTACTTGTGTGGGCCGGAATTTCTTCTGAAAGTCGCACAGAGCTGGTGATCATAGAAAACGGCTCTTTAACTAGCGAAAGATATGTGGAAGAAATCCTCAATGATCACGTTGGTCCATTTATGGTCAATTTAGGTGAGGATGCTATATTTATGCATGACAATGCCAGACCTCATACAGGAAGGATTGTGAATGACTACCTTCAAGAGATGAACATTACTCGTATGGAGTGGCCAGCGCGCAGCCCGGATATCAACCCGATCGAGCATGCTTGGGACGAGCTAGGCAGATGCGTAAAACAACGAAACCCTCCCCCAATCACGCTTCGTGAGCTCAAAATTGCTCTCACAGAGGAATGGGAGAATATTCCCCAAAATCGTATAAGTAACTTGGTGTACAGCATGCCAAACCGCGTAAACGCAGTAATGGAAGCACGAGGAGGCAATACGAAGTATTAAAATTCAAGAAAATCGTAATAAAGTTCAAAAATTTCATGTTTCCTATTTTTGTTTTAAGGAGAGATCAGCAGTTTTTTTCTTTATGTAATTTTGTGTTAATAAAATGTATGGTGACTCATATTTTTTTTTACTTTCATTTAAGGAGTATTACATTGTCTATTAAATACAATTTATTGCATTAACCTATCATTTTTAGTTTCCGAGATTTTTAACATTCTTTAAGTGACCCGGATTCATTGCTCTCGAGTGTAGTTCGGTTTCGTTATTGCATGAAGGTTTGTTTTATAAAATCAATAAATTGGACACGGATCCGGACGCGTGAGTTTTCTCTCTACTAATAGGTAGAACTTTATTGCAGTCACGTACAAAAAGTGTTATTCATTTGGTGTTATTCAAAACCGATTTTCTCGTAGTTATCGGCTGAAATTTTATATATTATTCGTACTTAACTATAACCACCCCGGACGTGTACCCAATCGCGTAACACACGATCAATAACAATCTGAATAGTTTTGAAGGATATTGCTAATCCATTGCTTCATATGTTCGAAAAAATTGTCTGCTCAGCAACGTAAATAACGGAATGAATGTTGTTGAACTGTCAAAATGAAACAGATTGAGATTGTTCGTGTGTTACGCAATTACAGTGCTGCTCCTGTTTCGTGCGGTATATATCTCTTGACAAAACATGGGAATTGTTACATTATTCAAGTTTAATATTAATGTATTATGCACAGTAAACTTTCCGGAATAAATTCTCTAAATTATAAAATCCATTGCGTAGTTTAGAAAATCAATGCGATGACACAGACAGCAGAAAAGAAAGAAAGAAAGAAGGAAAAATAGGTTTATTTGTCACAGAAACACGAGCATACAAAAAAACAACAATATAAATTCTGCAATTTAACGACACGGATGGTGCAGTGGTTAAGCGATTGACTGCTGCGCTGCGTGTTGCGGGTTCGATTCCCGCACGGAACAAATATTTGTATGACCTACAAGTAGTTGTTCCGGGTTTGGCTGTTTGTGTATGTGAGTTTAAATGTTTGGAAAGGCACCCACGATACAGGAGAAATTCCTAGTGTGAGGCAACGTTTAAAAAATATACATAATATATATAAACATACTCGTAACATAAATAAAAGGGACTTTAATTTATAATAAACACATTAATATAAACGAAAGTCACTTTTCTTGACTCTCGAGAGTATCTGATGATGGTATCTGTATCTGTTCACAGCTCTATGGCATAACTAAATGCCATACTGCCATAATATCTGACTGCATCGTTGGTCTAGTGGTCGCAAGCACTACTGCTGAGCATGAAGTCCTTGGTTCGATTCCCAGATCGGATAATGTGGTATTGAATTTTTCAATAGCAGCCCGGAGTCTGAATTTGTGCTCGGTTGATGGCAATAGGCTCGCCCCCTATTACATGGGACTTGGTGAAATGTGGGTGTACTTATAGGTAGACCTCTGCCTAACCCTTCGGGGAAACAAGACGTGATGTAATGTGTGTTATGTAAATGTCATAATTTTAATTCAATCCCTAGATTATTCTGCACATTGAACCCCTAGTTTTCGTACGTACTTTGTCTCTGCTTAAAGCCCAGTACCTCAAATCTTCGCAGAAATATCTATGAATATCTATTTATTTAGGTATCAGGTTGGAAAAGCAATCTAGTTTAAAAGATTTCTTTGATGTTGCAGTAACTATAAAACTTATTAGAGTCACGTATTTTATCTCCACAGTAATAAGTTTCTGTTAATATGTACGAGTATAAACCACACTACCAAGAACACAATATTAATATCATTTAGCAATGACATTACGAGAAAACTTGATTAATTCATAAAAAAAACGGGTTGCACTCAGGGAGTACCAAGTGAAAACTTGAATATTAACGTTGTGCATTTTTGATATTTTGGAATGGTTAGGGAATAATTTTGCACCGGTCTACTCTCCCTACGTCTTACGAATTTTCGATCACGTGTCCTGACGCGAGTTTAACATTTTTTACCCATCACAAAAAAAAAATCACAACGCCGCTAAAGAAGTTTTCACTTCAAAAAGCTATAATGAAAAATGTGTACACGTTATTGCATCTTATCGTGTTTTAAATATTTCTATGAATGTGAACATTATTTTATAGATATCAAAAATAGCAAATGAACACAAGAGTTCGAAAGTTTCGAACTTTTGAATTCTCCAATTGGCATTCTGAATTTCATTTGTTTCAGCCGAATGCGTCTTCTTGTTTTGCTTAAATTAAAAAATAATAATGAGGAAAATATCTCTTGAATCGGTAACAAGACTGTATTTCGTCAATCCGACGGGAACAGAAATATTATAATTATTTTTTTGTCATGTTATCGACAAAAGCCTTGGCCCGCTCCAAGAATTGTTGATTTCAGAAAGCGAATTGCAAAATGTAGTGTCGCAGTTATTTTAATTGTTATTAATAACATACCTACACGTGATTCGAGCATACAAAATAAATTGCTTCCAGTTGTACAAAGTTAAAGCATTATTTATTACATTGGTACATGATTTTTACCTGTTACTTCATGAGCAGAATTAATTTATTATTGTTTAATAATAGCAATTGAATTAACCCAAAATATACCAAAAAACTATACATATACAAAGTATGAAGTATTGTAAGTATTTCATGTATGTTCAGGGTGGGGCCAAAGTAATGTTATGTGAATTGGCTGCCATTTTGTTGAAAATTAAAAAAGCAGCCAGATCAAATCGCCGAAACGAGAGGTTATGGCCCAGAAATTGGTGTTTCAAAATCTCCATCACTGCCTGAGGCTCCTGACCTGTGTGTTTGGCTCCATTGCATTCACCGTCAATTAATTCTCCATCTGTCTGATAACTAAATGTCAAAGTACAATGACATTTGCCGCCATTTGCAAAAATATGGCGCATTCACATTGTGACATTACTTTTGCCCACCTTGTATGAACTGTGGTTTCATCTCCATTCTCAGACACAAAGAAAATGCTTAATAATGTTACAATCAATTTATAGTCTATAGGGGTATTAATTATTATATTATTATGGTATTGGGGGAGCCCTATGTCCAACAGCGGACGTCTTTTGGCTGAAATTATGGACAGCGGGTACATGGTTCTTTTGGCCCGTGGTTAAATTCGGAACTAATGCCGCCATCTTGGTTTTTCAATACATTTCACAATACTATAATTGCACAAACGTTTACCCCAATCCCAACGTCATTCGAGCGCCAAAAGTTCCGTAGCTGTGTTAGTCTGTACTTGTTTGAACACAAATACATAGGTACCTACCATAAACAGTAGAATACACTGTAAAACCAACACAAAGTTACGCTATTTTCATAACAAAACATTAAAAATAAACAATCGATTTTCTGAAAGACCCTTAGGGGTTATAATATTATATTGACCACCAAATGATGATCGAGTTAACGCTTCGAGCTATATAAAACAATAATGGTCGGGTTTATTATCCGTAAACAGTTTAAGTTGGTGAACACAGCTTAGGGCTATACATATAGGACCAATTTACCAAGTAGAATTTTAGGTGACGTCATACTTCAAACCTCTTACTCAATTACATTAATCCACGTTTCGCATGTAAGCTGCATTCTTTGCATCAGAAATCTATACATCTAAACAAATAAATAAAATTAAAGTGTCTGTTTCTAATGTCAAAAAAAATTTTTGTCTGTCGGTCTGTTTGTTCCGGCAAATCTCCGAAACGGCGGACCGATTTTAATGGGACTTTCACTAGCAGATAGCTTATGTTATAAGAAGTAACTAGGTAAGGCAACTTTTATTTTAGAACACGAATTAGGGTTGACGCGGGCGACGCCACGGGCAGCTAGTTAATCATAATAATCTATTCAGCCATATCTTATAGTCTCTTAAAAACGCCTACTGCATAAAAATTTGAAAGACTACACAGCACATTAACTCGAAGAATTATAGCCGTACACACCCGCATCGTTATCATTACCACGCTTTCGATCGTTTGGGTGATAATAAAACATAATAAAAATCTTTATTCATACAAAAACCTTTGACATTGCTATACACTAGGATACATATCTTATTTAAGTAAAGGCCATACGGATAAGGTAAACCCTGACTCCTAAACTAGGTAGGTAATCCTGTGACTTAGGAGTCAGTAATTTATTGTGACTGAGATGCGCTGTTTTGCATATTCTTGAGACCAGCACATAGCTAGACGGAGTGAACCCTTCGTTTCAAAACTAAAGACTAAATGCAAACCATTCAAGATCTGGTACAAAATTATAGCAATCAGTGACTGAGTGAGTGTGAGTGAGAGTTCTCTTTGCTTTTTATCCAATTTAATCTTCATATATTATGATGATGTCCCGTACAAAAAGATCATGCAAAATAAATTGCCACAAAAAGTGCTCAAGTGGTTGCGAAACCATACAAATAGAAGCAGCTCAATGATTGATTGAACTACTATCTATCGCGTTCAGTCAGTCGTTAGTGCCTTTGAAATATTCATACGTGTGTTAATGGCATTGTCGAAATTAACTGGGTAGGTAGCTAGATTTGCATTGTTATGTGACTATATAATAGGGGTTGTATGCGATGGTATAATGGCCCAATTGTAATCACTATTAGACTGCCGATAAGCCTTTATTATGTCCAGCAGTAGATTGCTTAAAGATTAGGACAAATGGGGGATTATTACTCATAAATATTATTAATGTGTAAGTTTGCATGTTCGGATGTTTGATCTAGACATTTAATTGTATAATATTATTTTTTTATAATATTTAATTTATATTCTGTGATTACTTGAACTCACACACTGACTTATTATTATTACTTGTTAAAATGTTAGGGATATCGTATAATTTTACAATGTTTGTAAATATGTGAGCACCTTGCATCTATCACATAATTAATTTGTCTATCATTCCTTCATTTTTCATTCCTTTTACCTATCGTGGTATAGTAATCTTATTCTAGGTGCATTGTCTTCACATATAATTAATGTATACAAGTATTGTGAAAATATTTTAAAAGAGTAACGGTGGAGTTTCTTGCCCATTCTTCTCCATACGAAAACTACCTTTTGGAAGGGGCGACTAAAATCAATTATTATAATTTTTGTTGTTGTAAATTTTGACGACCAAAAGTGCCTTTTTTGTGCCTAATTGAAATAAATTATTTGGCTTTGACTTTGTTACTCAATCACGAAAAAACGGATGAACGGATTTGAATGAAATTTGGCAAACGGGTAGACTACCAGCTGCACCCTAATTGCGTAATACCAATCAATCTCAATCTGAATCATTTTGAAAGAGATTACTAATCCATTACTACAAAAGATCGTAAAAAGAATCTGCTCTATAACGTAAATAACGCAATGAATATTGTTGAACTGCCAAAATGAAACAGATTAGTCGTAATCATTTACCAAAATGTGTTACGCAATTAGTTAGCCGGATTACGACAAAGTATACTTTTTAGCATGTTTCCGTGGAATAATTTCCGACATTCACGCGAGCGGAGCCGCTTGCAAAGCTAGTGGATAATAAAAGATTCTTGTTTTTCATGTCAGCTTATTCTATTCTGAAAAATGTGTGTTTTTATTGTGTAGGTAGATATAAAGAGCTTTTGCTGTTACAGGATCAAATTAATTTTTTTAGCAAAAATTCGCAGACGAGACGGTTATCCATATGTAAACATGATGTCGTAACAAAAAATAAATAAATTTGATGATGTTTTTTTTGTGGTTTCATTAACCGCCGCGCGCCGTAGTGTAAGTCAGTGACTTAAAATATCAATATAAAAATCTGTTTTTTTTTTTTTGTAAACTTCTCATGTGTATCGATCGATATCTCAATCTCAACATGATAAAACAGATTTGATCAACTTCAAGTACAGCGGTCATTCATCCCGTACGGATTTCCGTAAATGTCTATTGTAAATCATAATACACACATCAACACGGTCTAGGGATATTTCATACTCAATTAAATAACTCGAAAAGTACTGGCCGCATTGGAATCTTTTATACACCGATTTGTTTGTAATTTATCTCAGACTAATACCAAATTAAAATTTTTGAAAATTCTTTTGTTTCGATGGCATAAAAATGTCTTGATGTATAGGAGAGGGAATTTTCATTTGTGCGAAATTTAGAAAACAATACGAATTACGTTTAGTTACAGTTTTTTTTCATTTTTAAACGAAAGATAAAGTTAAAATTGAGGTATTGTAGCCATGCAACGCCGACATTTGACGAGGGCGGAGATGTTACGAGCTGTGGGAATGCTGGAAGCTGGATCTGTTCAGCGTAATGTTGCTGAGGCCATAGGGACCCATCAAAATGTAATTTCAAGATTGTGAACACGCTATCGTGCCACAGGTGAAGTAGCGGAGAGGCACCGGGGGCCAAGTCGCATCACTACCCCCAGACAAGACCGATTTTTGCAAATTACTGTGCGAGCTCAACCAAATGCAACGGCGACTCAATTGGTCCAAAGGCTGCGAGTGGAACACCAAGTGCTTGTGAGTGACCAAACTGTAAGAAGGCGACTGCATGAAAGCAATCTACGCTCTCGTAGACCACTCCGGGTCCCACCTTTACGGAGAGGCAATCGTGGACGACGATTAGAATGGGTTCGGAACCACGTGGACTGGGGCCGTGAGCAATGGTCCAATGTGCTGTTCACGGATGAATCCAGGTTCGGCTTCCATCCAGATTCACGAAGGACGCGTGATTGGCGAGTTCCTGGACGATGGAGCCGTCTCCAGAACCCTCAGGAAGTTCACCCATACCAAGGAGGAACAATTATGGTTTGGGCAGGAATTCGTCTTGGAGGACGGACGGATCTCGTTTGGGTGCGGGGCAATATGACGGCAGAACGATACGTCCAACAGGTGCTGGGGCCCGTAATCTTGCCCCACAGAACACAAATGGGGCAAGATTTCCTGCTCATGCACGACAGTGCCCGGGCACACACGGCGAGAACGGTAGCAGCTTGGTTACATACACATAATGTTAGGGCCTTAGACTGGCCTGCTCAATCGCCAGATCTAAATCCCATTGAGCATGCGTGGGATATGCTGCAAAGAAGAGCTCTGAAGGAAGTTCCTGAAAATCTGGCTACAGAAGATCAACTTTTTGCGCACCTCAGAAGGACATGGGACAATATTCCGCAGCAAGACATTGACAACCTTGTTCTGAGCATGCCGAATCGTTGCCGATGTGTTATGAACATCATGGGCGCTTTCTCAGACTACTAAATTCAAGTTTATAAACACAAATTAAATGATTTTTCTATTTTTTTCAGTTTTTACTCACAAATTAAAAGTTAATTCATATACGGTTTCCGTCTATGCTTCATTTTTTTACCATAAAATCCTGAAATTTTAATCTAAGTACCTTAACCATTATTAAAAAATGGTAGAATATTAAATAACGTATCTTTTAAATATATACATGTCATATAAATAATTAACACATTGATAGTAATTCGCTTTTTTAAAAATATCCCTAGACCGTGTTGATGTGTGTATAATATTTGACTTTAAGCGTAACTTCCAACAATATCCTAAAGCCATAAAAGTATATAAAAATGTGTTCAGCCTATAACGTTCCCACTGCAGGGACACGGCCTCCTCTCAATGAGAGGGAGTGAGCTATAATCCACCACGCGTGCCCAGTGCGGATTGGTAGATGTCACATGTCTTCGAATTTTTGGTTCTAGGCTAACATAAATAATAGATACTACCCATGAGTCAATATTATACCATATTATATGACATATACGATCAAATCACCAGAGATGTATCTTTAAGAAAGAGAAAGTCATAAATAATGGAAGGTGTATCTCACCTGACACGGATACAACTTACATACATAACATAACATCACGCCTCGTCTCCGCGAAGGGTTGGGCAGAGGTGTTCCAACACCACACCCACATTTCGCCTATGTCATAGCGAGGGGGCATGCCGTCAAATGGGCAGACTCCAGAAATGAGATATTCCAAACGGAAAACCCAATAACACTGCCCGACCCGGGAATCGAACCAAGGACCTCATGTTCAGCAGTAACGCTCGCGATCACTAAACCAACGAGACAGTCGTGGATAAAAAAATTCGCTGCAATTTAATTCACGAAGACGCGGCGATCAATTACGATACTGTATTGTATAGCTAACACAAGTCTAGAGTCTAGACTATTGCATAACGCTTACATATAAGCGTATCTAACGTAACAAAAAGGAGTAACACTAACAATATAAGCGACACGCGTCGGAAAAGATTAAAGGTCGATAGTCCAATACCGAAACATCATTGTATTGTATTTCGTGGTGATGTATTTGACCCCAAAATTGAATTGAAATTTTTTAACTGCCCCGTTGGTCTCGTGGTTGCAAGCGCGACTGTTGAACGTGCTTTCCGAGACGGAAAACGTTGGTCTGAGCGTGGGGTCCTGGGTTCGATTCCCAGGTCGGGCAAAGTGTTATTGGGTTTTTCCATTAGGAATTTCTTAGTAGCAGCTCGGAGTTTGGAAGTTGGCGGTGTGATACCCCCGTGCCTGGGAAAGCACGTTAAGCCGTTGTTCCTACGCCTGATCTCTCTCCGGTCGTGTCGGATTGCCGTCCCATCGGACTATGAGAGTGAGGGAAGAGAGAGTGCACCTGTGTCTGCGCACACACTTGTGCACTGTAGTATCTCCTGCGCCGAAGGCTAGTCCCCGTTGAGATTGGCCGCCGAGGCCGAAATACGGTCTGGAGGACTATATTTGGGAAAAGACTACGCAGATGATGATTTCCTGATTCGCATTACATTACACAAGGTCAATTAAAAGTACCTAGCGAAACTTCTCAGATGTAATGGGTTCCGAATGATCTTAAAATGACAAAGCAAAAAACAAAGACATTTTTTATTTCGTTTTTGGGGTTATCGACCGTAGCTGGTGTAGTCAGTTGAAATATCAGTTTCATATTGTTTTATATGTAACATCTTCCTGCAATCACAAAACATATAGCCTGACCTGCAATCTGTGAGAGGGACTACGTGAAAAGGGACAGAAGTGTGTGACCAAGGAGCGCGCACGGTGCTAGAGTTGGCCGTCAGAAACGACCTTGACGAGGCCCCGTCCCTTTAATGTTGCTTATTACCAAGGTCAGATGTCAGATGTTACATGTGATTTATGCAACTGGATACCCATCATATTTGCGGAGTTTCGCTAGCTAATTTAACCCTGTTAATACTTTTTGGATTGAAATACCATCGATCGAAATGCCTTTGGAGCCAGAACAGCTTGTAACTAAGTAATAACAGTCGCACGGGTCGATATATCAGGTTAAGCTACACTTGCCTGGGTTGATCCGTGGATGGGTGACCATCTTTACGTACCGAGACTCCTCCGTCAGTCGTGGATCTTTGACAGTCGTTACGGCTCCTCAGAAGCCCGAAAGGGGTGTCGTATTACCCAGCTGATTTGTGGAGGTCAGATAGGCAGTCGCTCCATGTAATATAAAATACTGATATTCAGCTGCATCCGGTTAGACTGGAAGCCGACCACAACATTTTGAGAAAAGCCTAGGCAGATTGAGGCCTTTGGAGCCTAATAGTAATGTAGTAAGTAGTGTTATAGGGACATTGAAGAATACAAGAATAGCTTATTCGAGTATTGTTGATGACAGCAACAACACTCGAATAAGCTTTTCTTGTACCTAAATGTTGTGTACACGTTGACTTTGTTCTTTGTTTGTTATTTGTGTTCGTTTATCATGTTTTTAGCAAGTAAATGATATTTCTATTTGATAAAGTTAAAGTTTACACAATGTGTGAATGTGTGTTAATCTTCTATATATAAAACCAATTGCCGACAAGTTGTGATGAAACTTTGGTAAGTTGTTATGTGCACACCGGAGAAGATTCCTAACAAAAAAATGAAAAAGGCATTGCAACGCAATAGCTAGTGTGTAATAACCACTTCCCAAATTAAGGTTCTATGAAATCATTCATGGACATATCGACAATTTGGTATTTATATTTACGCTTATTTGTTCTAGGTATCCTGGGAATTTCTCTGCCACACTATATTTTAATTGGAGCAAAGTTTAACAACGGAACACCTGTGAAAATTTCCTCGTTCTCGGCACAATGAGTCGAATACGTTTTTTTTAAGTTCGTTTTTTTGTGCCTTACACATTTATAAGGTTAATTAGCCAAGATCTGGGTATTTTTATTTATAAAAATCATATCTAGTATGTAACCATACATAAAATTATAGAATCAAATATATGATGTTGTTTTGTTAAAAGTCAGTCTGTGTTAGAAATAATAGAGATGAATGTAATGATTTTAAATACGAAACTGAAAATATCGGAATCACTTATGGTAAGCTAAAATGAAAATACATACTTACCAGAGATAGAGATGATTAAGAGATGGAAGTCGTGGTAGTTGGCTTGATAGATAAGTGTTGATGAAGCTCACGTTGAGTGGTCAACCGCCAGCAAAGTCCTACGGTGCATCTCTCACTCAAAGCATAGGTCATTCATTGGAAGTCGTACAGTGGCTGGCAAGTGAGATTGCTTGATCAGTGAAGCTTGCGGTGCAATGTTTGGCAGGTGCGAAATGTTATGTCACTCATTGGAAGTCGTACAGTGGCTGGCAAGTGAGATTGCTTGACCAGTGAAGCTTGCGGTGCAATGTTTGGCAGGTGCGAAATGTTATGTCACTCATTGGAAGTCGTACAGTGGCTGGCAAGTGAGATTGCTTGACCAGTGAAGCTTGCGGTGCAATGTTTGGCAGGTGCGAAATGTTATGTCATTCATTGGAAGTCGTACAGTGGCTGGCAAGTGAGATTGCTTGACCAGTGAAGCTTGCGGTGCAATAAGTGTCGGATAGAAATTGAATTATAAAACGAATCGATGGTGATGCGTTAGTAAAACTAATGCTGAATGCCAGGGAAAGGATAGAAAAACAACAGGATTATGCTAAAAAGCAGTTTGATAAGCATAGGAAGGGTCAGACAAAATGCAACGTAGATGATTTATTCATGATGATGATCAGAATAGAAAGGACCGTAATAGGCAAATATCATGTAGGAAAATCACATAAACTCATCTCCAAATTCCAAGACTTCTATCGAATTTTAACGTTCAAAAATGCCTTTTTTGTTTTAAATTGAAATAAATTATTTGACTTTGACTTTGAATCCTCAAAATGTTACCAAATGGCAGATATCTCGTCGAAGACACCACATTAACCAGAAAAGGTAACAAAAGGTATGAAAATGTTGTTACGCTAGATAAAATCCATCCTTGGGTGAACCTTAAAGTGTGAAAAAAGTGAAAGCACTGTCAGTGATCAGAGTGAGGGTACAGAAATAGAGTTAAAGTGAGAGTGATTTATTATTTTACATATTAGGTGGGAACATTTTTTTTTGTTAATCTACATTGGTTAATCAACTTCCCTGATTAAAATCAGTGTAGCTAGATTACGTGTCATTGTTAAGCATATACATGAACAATCAGTGCAGACAATGAATGGCATTGAGAACTCGATGTCGTACATTATGATTGCAAGATAGTGAGTAAGATTATACGATGTGAGCACAATATGTTATAAGAGGTCAGTGCGGAATATGAATGGTATCTATCTACCAAGATGACGGTGCCGCACAGTTGACCAAAGATCGTGACAGGATGGATTATGCAAGAAACAAAGAATGAGAATGCAGATCCAACTTCATGAATTTGAATTGTAATAAAGATTTGTGGCCTAGATAAAAAACGATAAGCTGAATTGAGATAAACTTAGATATAATATGAATTTTGATTGTAATGAGAATTTGTGGCAGACATAGATTGTGATAAGAATGTAGTATCTTAGTTGAACTATAAAGTAAATTTGAATTTATATTGTGATAATTATTGAAGAATGAAATTAGTTGTAGAAGTATGTATTCATAACCAAGTAGTTATTACCTATATTTTGTTTCATTTTTTCTTTCTCTATCATTTGTTATGTATTGTTACGTAAATTGGTTATTATAACAATGAGTACCAAATAGGTGAGAGGACTCACTTACACACGATGGCCGGGATATAAGGTTAATTAGCCAAGATGCGGCTATTTTTTTTTTTTTAAATCATATCTAGTATGCAACCATACAATTATATGCCATTATATTACTATCAAATTGAGTAAATATTAGACTATTCTAGTAGTTATTATTATAGTTAAATATTAAATCGACTATTTAAATGTATCGAATCAGAGATAATTATGGCATCACTTTGTATGACATTTTTGACGTTTGACAACGAAGTGAAATGGAGGGATTTGCTGTTCGACACTGAACCGAACACTTGTCAGAATAATAAACCCGTTTTAAATCAATATAATCGTTTAATTCGTAAGATAAAGAGTAGATCCTTTACATTTAAATTGTAATATTTTATAACCATTCCTTTGAATTACATAATAAAACTTACTTTTTCAAGGCTTTTTTTTTGGTTGAGAATCGTCTAGTTCCAGTTCTACCTTTCTCAGAAACGGTAAAAAAATATCGTCACCCTCGAAGGAAACGTTATAAAAGGCAAGATTACCGCTAAGCAAGTGCTCTGTGTTTAACGGTCGGTGTCACCACCAAAAATTACTGCTATATAGCCCGAGGTACATGTGGTAATTTCCTTTTTACTTGCAAAAAAACCGGACAAGTTATGTACGGTTTGATAATATCGCGTGCGCCAATTCCGTACGTAATTTGTGTGCATCAATCTGAGAACCGGTGAACTGAGAGGTTTGTTTTTTTTATATGTGTACTATGCCGGTAATTTAATTACTTTCAATACGAAAATTAAATTAATTTGGTTTAAAAAAAAGAGCAAGTTGAGAGTGAAAGGTACAGACGACCGAAAAAGTCAATGTATACATCGTTGATTTAAAATGAATTATAATTATAGCAGAATCCAATCATTGTACCAAGCATAATCAGCATATAACGTTGCCACTACTGGGACACAGGCCTCCTTGTGGGAGGGAGTGGGCCTTTATTTTAAATAAAATAAAAATAAGTACTGAACTTTATTTCGTTTACATTATAAAACATGACTCAACAAGTTCACTGGTCACTGTGGAAACTTCATAGGTACCTACAAGACAAGTTTAAGATGGCACAAAAGAGAAAAACCAGAGTAATAACACAAAATAAAATAACAAAGAGATATGCATCAAAAAGATACAATCAAAGTTGTCACATGCTTCTCATTTCTCTCTCGCAAACGACTCGACAAAGTAATTGAAGAGGTTTCTTGCAAATTTTCACATAATTTGCATAAAGAGTTTTACTGCCTGCCTATCTTATTTAATTAATGAGTTCTCCAACTCGATCGGGTGCGAAATCGTGGGAAATATCTAACGTGCGTATTGCATGATATTTTATTCAGCAACACTTTGTAGCGTGGGGTCCTGGGTTTTTGGTCTATGAGATTTTTTCAGAAGTAGCTTAGAGCCTGGATTTACGTCGATGTTCCTGACTCGAGACTCATTATCCCATTTGGCAGTTAAACACAATGAGGAAAAAACAACAATGGTGAAATGACGTTCACTTGGTGGCAGCACTAAGACGTCATGTTCAGGCACCTGAACACACACTGTGTCAACAGTGTGTGTACAGCCGGTCTATTCTGTAAGCACCTCACCGTGAAAAGTTAGGTGAAGTGAGCAGTCATTCCACCTGCTGGTAGGGACTGACAGCTCACTCCGAGCTCACTTCACCTAAGTGTTCACGGTGAGGTGGTTAGAGAATAGTACTGCCATCTCACCGTGAAAACATAGAATAGAATGTCAGGTAGAATGACAGCTCACTGCACGCTCACTTCACCTAAGTTTTCACGGTCAGATTTTTACAGAATAGATCGGCAGGTGTCAAAGTGCCTACATTTTCTTTAGGGGAGTATTCCACTAATGATAGTGTAGTAGTAGTGTAGTGTATTTGATCATAGATATAAATCATAGATCAGATATCAATCTATGTAATGAAATTGTAAAACAGACATATTATCGGTATATCCCCTTTAGGGCAATATTACACTATAATATTATATCATCCTATCTACAAAGCTCACAAATTACCCACAAATATGTGTATTTTACAATTTCATTATATCTTTGATCATAGATTTCATGTTGAATATCAAGTTACAAGTACACTAGTACACTTCTATTGAAAATTAACCGTATTAACAAAAACAAAGATCTTGAGGATACGTACTTTGCGTACCACTTATAACAATAACACCCCGTTTCCGGAAAATCAAGTTTCCCGGAATAACAGTAAAAAAACCCCTATGAATTTCAACCACATCACATCCATCATCCGGGTCTCGAGGCGTAAAAAGGTTCAAAGTTGAGGAAGTGAACAAAGAAACGTTATTTTATTTATAGAGCAGAAGCGTAGAAAATATCAAGATGTTTTTTATTCTTTCTTTCTTTCTTTAAAGAAAATATTATGGAATTCAGGCCCTAACTAATATTACCTATAAATATGCGAAAATGAGTATGTTTGTTAGGCTTCAACGTTAAAACGGCTGAAGGTATACCCATAAAATTTGGCATATGAGTATACCGTGACCTGCCGATCTATCCTGTAAAAATTTCACCGTGATAACTCAGGTGAAGTGATCGTGAAGTGAGCTGTCATTCCACTGATGCTAGGACACTTTGATATATTTAAACCTCAGAAACCAAGTGCACGGTTCCAATTGGATGTTTCCTATAGAGAACAGCCGGCAAGAAAGTCCACTCCACTCCATTATAATTGAATAACTATCCTCTTATAAATGGTAGGTGTTATTTAATATAAAATCATCCAATAGAAAAGCGGAAACATTATTAAAAAAGCATAATTTGAGTGAAATTATGCTGTTTTGTTATCGTTTCCGCTATAGTTTATTAGGTCATAATATTAAAAGTAACACTCAATTTATAGCACTTATGAGTTGTGATTATGACAAATGTTAAGCAATATCATAATCGTTAAATTGCTTTAATGATCGCCACTTCCTAATCTTAAAACACTTACATTGGACTATCATGTTTTGAACTTATCTTCTTAACTTTATGTAACATAAACAATCACTGCTTATCGACTAACTACTTATGATTTTTACATATGTCTAATGTTGCATGTACTTATGGGTACAGCCGGTCTATTCTGTAATAATCTCACGGTGATAACTTAGGTGAAGTGAGTTTGAAGTGAGCTTTCATTCCACCTGCTGCTAGGGACTGACAGCTCACTTCACCTAAGTTTTCACGGTGAGATGGTTACAGAATAGACCGGCAGTATTCGAAATTTTATCATGACAACATACTATATAACAAAGTCCAAACGCGATGAACTCAAAAACTCCCGAACGGATTTTCATACGGTTTTCACCAATGGACGGAGTGATTCATGAGGAAGGGTTACGTGTATGACTCGATTAAGGATTTGTATAAATTGGTTGAAATATGACGATGGTTGTTGAAGATGTCGGAAAAAATCATGCCGACTGGAAGATTTACTGGCGTGCGTCGCAAAAACCAATACAGTTATATGAAAACAATTTATTACAAAGGATTCTTTTAATCCCGGTAGTTCGTTCCCGTGGGATATTTTCCGACATCCACGCGTGCGAATCCGCGGGTAAAGGCTAGTATTAAATATTTATGTGAGTTAATCATTATCATAACATCACGCAGAGGTGTATCTATAGTACACCCACATTTCGCCAGTAGTGTTTTTTTGAATACCAAGTAAAGGCACAAATCCGGATTCCAGGCTGCTACTAAGGAATTCCTAATGGAAAAACTTAATAACACTTAACCCGACCAGTAGTGCTTGCGACCACTAGACTAGACTAACATTACTTACAAATAAATATGTCTAAATTGCATGTGTGGACATTCTAAAATGTTATTTTATGTAGCTAGGTTTTTTTATTTTTATTTTGCATCATTCCGCTGAGATAGGAGCCTTTTTGACCTCGCAAAGGTCGTTTTTTTTTGGTTTGTATTCGTTTATTTGAAAAAATATGTTTATTTTGTTAGTTTTAAATGCTCCTTTTTAGGGTTCCTTACCCGAAGGTTGCCAAACGGAACCATATTACTAAAAGCCTCCGCTGTCCGTCTCTCTGTCTGTTTGTCAGTGAACTGTATCTCATGAACCGTAATAGGTAGACATTTAAAAATTTCACAGATTATGCATTTATATGCCGCTATAACACCAAATAACAAAAAAATAAAATAATTAGAGAGTTGTATCTCCATACAATAAACCTTTGATTAAAAAAAAAAAAACTAACCCTGGCATATGGGGTATCATTGTCATCATCAAGTAGTTTTTTTTTTCGAATATCATGAAATAGGGGGCCGTTAAAGCTGGCAGTTTTAGACCATTTTTGTAGCTCTATCTCAACAACTAAACAAGTTAGGAATTTGAAACTTTTGTACCATATACTATACATAATCAACAAATTCTAAAAACGCAGATTCATAAGGTATTTATTTAAATATGGGTGATTTTCTGCAACTGCGAATTTATCTTTAAAAAATATTCTTCGTTTAGTATTTTCATTTATTTGATAATTATTATGTACAGTGGTACGGAACCCCTCGTGTGCGAGTCCGACTCGCACTTGGCCGGTCTTATTTACTGTTTGTATTTCCTGCGCGTGTCTATTAAGTAAGTAATATTTTTCTTTGTTTCTATAAGCTATGTAGTTATTCCCTATTGCTTTAATAAAAGGGAACATAGAACTAAGGTTCCTTGAAATATTTACGTACACAGTGATTTATAACCAGTTGTTAAATAGGCAATATACATATTTACAACTAGCACTTTGCCCGCGGCTTCGCTCCCGTGGTCTTTCCCGCGGGACCCGTTATTTTTCCCGGGATAAAAAGTAGCCTATGTTACTCCCTGAAAACCAAGCTTTGTAATGGTAAAAGAGTTTTTCAAATCGGTCCAGTAGTTTCGGAGCCTATTCAATACAAACAAACAAACATTAAACATTTGTATAGATTAGAATTGAATGCAAATCAGTAAACAACAGAAGACAAATAATTTATTGTTCTTGAATGCAGTTTTTATGTAGATAAATTGTGTTATCTTACTGACGAGTTTTAGATTTACGCTATTTCGAAATTAGTATAATTTACATTTTGTCACACTCTGGCCTGTGGCTACCTTTACTGGGTCAATGACAACTCGGCCCGAGTCAACTCAACCCGAATAATAATACTAGGTATTTCACTCCCGATGACGGTGATTTGTACGGTCAGGCAGAAAGTCCCTTTAGTAACGGTTCGATACTTATAAGGCTTTTTTTTTTTAAACTGACAACTACAATAATAGCTGAACTGTCACTGACACAATTAAATTTTTATTGTTAACGATTTCTAAAGGCCAGTCGATAGTTGAGCGGATCGTTTACCTACATTTTGCTTAATTGGATTTTTTGCACAAATATTTTTTAAGGATACTCAGGTACCATGTAAGACAACCAATTATGTTCCAATTAGGCCCATACTAAATCACTTGGTACTATAATTTAATATAAATCCAAGCATTGTTTTTAATAGGTATCGCTTTTTGTTGTAAAAGGCATTTTCAGGTCCTTCACCTTGAACACTGTGAATTAAACCAAGATTAAAATAAAATGGTTTAAGAGTACAAAAAACTGCAACTTCGTTTTTTTACGTAACCTCGAGTTCCTACTAAATGAAAATCCTCAGATAATCTAAACATAACTAATCGATTTGTATTAATACACTTTGTATATCTAAATCGATAATGAAAAACGAATCCATGAAAATCGTTCCAGAAAATGCGTTCCAAGTGCATGCGAGTCGGACTCGCAAACGAAGGATTCGGTACCATAGTAAAATATTTATCACTATATATTTAAGAAAAACACGTTTATTCTATGGGACCCACTTTAATAACGTTTAAAACGAAAAATATGTTTATCGTTATTTGTATTTATTATTTTTTGTTATAGCGGCCATATTATTACACTCTGTGAAAATTTCAAGTGTCTATGACGTTTCAAAAGATACAACCCTGTGATATACAGAAGGACAGCGGATCTTTAGTAATAGGGTCCTGTTGGCCACCTTTGGATACGGAACCCTAAAATAAGTAGATACCGTCTTTCACAACAGTCAGTTGTTTTAACCGTAACTAACCGAGTCGAGGAAAAACGTGCGACGGAGAAAAATAATAAGTCATTGTAAACGGCGAATAATACAGGTATCTTAATGACATTGTCTTTGTCGGTAAAGTGAACAAACTGAATAATTTACAACTACCAATTTAATTGTTTCACTGATTTAATTCGCGTGCTATTATAATCACATTAAGATATTTTATTGTTTCGTACGCAATCACTGCCCATGCGCATGCGCATACAAAACCGGTGCAGTTTCTACCAGTCTCTACAATCTTATTATGTTTCGTAATACACTAATTATGGTGTTACAATTTTACTGTTCCAATTATGAAATAATTACTTAAACACGATTATATTTATTTAATTTTATGCTTCCACTAACTGCTTATTTTATCTCAACTTATCGATCTAATAATTAAATTATACGATAATAATCATTATCAACCGAAGTAATTTATCAATCAAAGCGAAAAAGAATTGCTGTTTCAAACAAAATGTAATTAATACTGCACTCCTTACGAGGTATTTAGTTATTTTTCCCACACACAGATAAATATCTCTGACAACATCGTGAAAGAATTAATTATAGCGTGCAATATTTATATCTAAGCGATAACTGCTTATTTCTCACTTATTGTTAGTGTAAATAGACTAATTAAGATATAATTAAAATTAGCTCGTAATTTATTTTGTTAATTTCCTAAATAAATGATAGTACCTACAAACGGCTGCTGTTGGTACCACTTATTAAGAACCGAAGGCATGATTAATTACCTAATGCTTTAGTTAACTTTATAGAAAGATTCTTGAATTAATTTAAAAATAAAAACATAAAATATTCCAAGTTCGCTAATAATTTAGTCAATATTAATTAATTAAACTCACCTGTTCACATAAATCAACGTATCTCCAAAACACTCCACTTCACACTTATACGATTTAATTGTAACAGCTTTCCGAACGTGAAACTCTTTCGCGCGTGCTCACGCGCAGGCAGTCGACGGTGCTGCCAATGCACCAATCTCAAACAACTAAGCCGCGGGAAGGGCGCACTTGCAAATATATACAGCCACCAAGCGGGGATACAATATTAAAACCATATTGAAATTTTAAAAGTAGGTACCTACCTACTCTTTAATTTAAAAATAACTGCTCACTTTGGGAAGTTTATTAAGTGTTAAGTAAAAGTAACAAAGATTGATTAAAAAACATAATATCTTTATTCATTTTTGCCACTTCCATAGTAACATGAGGCAGACTAACAGTTAGACTAGACACAAAGCAAATATAAATTAGAATTACATAAACCAAACGATTGAAAAGCTTTAAAATAAAATTAATTAGAATTTATGCACGATCCAATCTCAGACCAAATAAAAAACCAAGATATAGCTCTGCGAACAAGCATGTCAAAACTACACCTCCACTCTGTGCATAGGCGCTCACACGCACACATTTACAACCAAATTACACCTCACTAAGTGCACAGATATTTTCGAAACCTGCCTCACGTCACTTTTGACAGCGCTATGTCTTGTTTTTTATTTGGTCTGAGGATCCAATCTAAATAACAAAGGTAGGTACAACACAACACGACAACTTTTAGAATGATTTAGACCGGGTGATGTAGAACGTTTTTCAATCAGAAATAGTGAAAAGTGATTGGTCATTGTCACTACGGCCACATGAAAAGGCCCCTAATAATGCCAATGTTTACCAACGGAAATTATATTGATAATGATTATTGGACTCTCTATTGTTTCTCATAAAGCACTTTTTGGTATTCGTTGATCTAGTTGTTGCAAGCCCTACCGCTGTGCATGAATTCCTGGGTTCGATTCCCAGGTCGGGCAAAGTGCTATTTGGTTTGTCTATCAGGAATTTCTCAGTAGCAGCCCGGTGTTTGGATTTGTGCCCGGTTGATGACAATAGGCTCGCCCCCTATTACATGGGACTTAAACATAACTGGCGAAATGTGGGTGTACTATAGGTACCTACTTCTGCCTAACCCTTCCGTCATTATAGGCGAGATGTTATGTAAAATTTTATTTTATTCCATTAGATCTTCGTCTAGTTAAAATCTAACAAGATATATAAAACGTACCGGAAATTTATCATTCCGGATATTTAAACATTCCCGGAACGTTTAAACACACAACATGTTATTCAAAAAGAGCTTGTTTAGGAGAATCCGCACATCAAATTGTGAATAAGTAACCGGAATATTCGGATATTCCGGTTATTCACAACTGAGATGAGTCCGGACTCAGCTCTCAGCTCAGTCGTTTCTAAAGATAATGATGACAACACAAACATAGTTTTGAAAAAGAGGCTATATAAATAACTCGACATAATTTTCTGAGGAACTATTTACTACGTATGAGTATCTATTTATTATGTAATGGTAGTAATGAGTAATTACCGCGTTCTTCTTCTCTTAGTACAGTTTGGTGATTCATTAAGAGATTTACTTTATTTTCCTCAATCAAGAATGAGACAAATCAATATTCTGTCTATATGTTGAAGCACGAAAACAGAACATTAACCGCTTTAAAACTGTGCATCATTCAATCAACCTTGAATAATTTTATCAAAATCTTGGAAAGTTTTACTTATGAATCTTATCAGATTATTAGTCAATAACGGTGATTGCTGAACTCTGCCCTAATTCTCGTTTTATTTGATGTCTGTATAATTATTTATCACCTTTATCACAGTATAATAAAATAACAGTATTATGTCTCGGCATTAACCTTGAAATAATTACCTACAGCCGCTCGGTACATAAATCTTCCGCGTCCGTGCGTAACTGCCGCAAACTCAATGGGTACTGTTGCGTACTGATTGATATACACAAAGATTTCGAAGCGCGTCGTTACTGTCGGTTTCTATGAAGATATAATACTGTTACTCTGTACCTTATTTATACTATGCCTTTATTTACTAAATAATTAAGACAACCTATTACCTACCTCGTCAACATTCTTGATTTTATGGTAGTTAGGTTATGTGGTATGTCGTTATGTGGTAGGTATTAGCATTTTACTCCGACATACAATAAGTATTTTATTAGAAATCTGAGAAACTGTAACTACTGGGTCGTAGTAGTATTGATACTGCCTATTGTTAATACTTTTGTTTTATTTATTACCTTTTCTATTCATTGAGTCCACTTAATTATTTCTCCGTATTTATAAGTTTTACATCATAAAAGTTGTAAGTTTCCATATTTAAATAATATGGAGTTTTATATAACTATATTGCTTAACCCTATAAAAATAGTGTGCGGCACAGTGACGCACGCGTTAGCGAAATATTTCTCTATAAATCTAAATATTGCAAATCACTCGTAATAGAAGGTCTCAGGGCTGACCTGGAGCTCTCACGATATGTGTTTCGTCTTCAAGTCTCACCAATTTTGAAATATTACGACCGTGGATTATCTTAACGTGAGATTTAAGAGGGAACAGGGCCTGTGAGGAATTTGAAAAATAGGTATTTGAAGAAATTATTGCCGTCGTGTTACCTCAAGTCTGCCCCCGTAGAGTGCGTTAGGGACAGCTGCAGCTCAGAACGATTATATCACAATAAAAATTCACGAGATTGACGTTTCGTATTCCCCTTTTTTTTCCTCGAAAACTGAGCCGATTCAATTATTTTTTTCATTAAAATTTTAAGAAAGAGTATGTCTAGGTTCCTTTAATTTTCTTTTACTTTAAAAAGCTTTTGAATTTGTCTGGTAGTCCTCTAATCACGGTGGTAAAGATTGGGCGTTTTTTTGTAATTTTTGGACGTTCATATTTTGTTTACCAATAAGTTGCTGAAAAAAAGGAAATAATAGGGACGTGACTACAGCAGACCTTGATTTTATGAAAAAAAATTATTGTTCTAGAGGCATTGTTCAGGAAGAAAAAAGGGGAACACATTTGTATGGAGAATCGCAGGCCCTGTTCCCTCTTAAGATTTTAGTCTTCCCTTTTAAAAGTTTTTTGTGTTAAAAGTGTAAATGTTTTATTGTAGTTATACTTTATAGGTTCAATTACAAAACAAAGTAATCAAAGTGAGCCGAAATTTGGAGGAATATCATAATCATCCCGAGTGTGTTGGTGAGGACACTCAAAGCGAAGTGGGAGAACATAATATGTAAGAGCGAAGTTGACGTGCTGAGTTATTTGGAAGATTCTTTCATAGAGACGACTGTACATAAAAAAAACGTACTTATTTTACATATTGCCCCTCCAAAATAAAAGCAAGGAGTACAAATGCATCATGCAATAAAAGGGAGCAAAATACTGACTTGTGCCACAGCGGTTTCAGATGGATTCAAAATAAAATTACTGATTAGGTACATAATAATAATAGTATTTTTTTCAATTACTTAATATCTATAAAAATGGCTGATTCATTTTTGAAATACTTGTTATGTGATAATTAAAAAAACATGCAAAATTCGTAGATTTTTTATAATTTTATGGTTTTACATCGTGTTTATCTTCATGACTGTAACGTTTGTTTTATCATTATTTAATTTTCTGTAAAAGATAACAAATTAAGTCATGTGTCATTTTTATGCATCATTGCGGATAAATGCAATCATTTGCATTATTTTTTGTATAAATGTTTTTTTAATGTTTTTGTGTTTTTTTTTTATCGTACGTCTCAATATGATTATCTTTCTAGGGTTAACGAACTGAAAGCTGTTCTTAGATATATTGATAACTAACTGGCAACTGCGGCTTCGCCCGCGTGAATGTCGGAAATTATCCCACGGACGTACAACGTACTACCGAGATAAAAAATAAATACATATTATAAACTATCTGTGTGCCAAATGTCATCCAAACCCATTCAGCCATTTTTGCGTGTTTCAGTAACAAACATTCAAACACACAAACTTTCACATTTATAATATTAGTAGGATTTACACTAGGTATTACATTACCCATGTGGGTGTATTATTATTACGTATCTACTTCAAAGACTCCTTCTAAAGTCCTTGTGAACATTGAAGAGTTGAAGACAGATATTTCTACATTATTTCATACTATTAACCAGATATTATTATACCTTCTTACGTAAAGTTTTTGCAATACCGCCTAATACGAAAGGTGTATTCAGAATCTCGTGACGAAATAATCAAAAACTGCACGAGACCTTTTATGTGAAAGTTCAGAATGTTTTTAAAGTTATTGACTTCGGAAACTGCAAAAATAGGCAAAAATATATCTTCTCGACACTTCTTAGTTTTAAATCATGTTCACGCAAAACTGCTCCATATCCATTAATTTTAACGAAGTTTCAGGGTCACTAAATCTAATGAACTCACGGTATGCATGAGTTTCTTCCATATTTAGTTGAAACTTTTTTACTGAAGCTCGTTTGGAAAAGAATCGGGGTACAATTCTTTAATCAATCTTCATAGTTACAACGAAAGCAATATGTACATTAGTAGGTAAATTATCACAGTTCTACTCAAAGCAACGTTTTTAAACTAAATGTTTCACTACGACGGTTATTTTTTGTCGGAAAACGCTCCTGAAAAGATCCCACTTCTTAGCGTTTTATTATTTCACAAGCACCTGGAACTGCAAATGAGCAGTTTTATTTTATAAACGAACACAACTTTTTTAAATTTTTCACTCTCATTTCTGTTGAGCCTCTTTAAAACGCCTTAAGGTTCGTGCGACGCGACTCGAACAATACAATTTCTAAGAAAACTTCACCGTATTACAATAACCGGTCTCTCGTCGCGCTAGTCTGTACGAAGCTTTACTTTTTTTTCATTCTACTCCAGTACCTACATTATCCAGGTCATTCAGGACTTTTAAAATAACTCTTATGTTAAAGTCTTCTAACCAGACATGGACATAAACTACAGATAGTACCATGAACGAACACGCGCCCCACGCCTCTTCCTAATCGCTTACAGTACAGTTTACAGTTTTAATCGCGTTTAGGAACTACCTAACTGGCGCGTCTTCGTTGATGGCACTATCTGTAAACAACTTTCAAGGACATTGCACCCCGTAAACAAAGAAAATAAATTATTTTATTACCTCTTAACGTAAGTAGTTTCTGGAACTAAGTATGTATAGTACCTATTAGCGCTTTCTTTCAGTTCAAAAGTTGGTTTAGATTTTAGAGCCCTTTTTGGTGTCATGGATTTAAATCCCCTGAGGTAACTTGTTTTTGTTTTCTTCTTCTTCTTCTCCTTGTTCTTATCGAATCTATGGTAAATACATGTATTATGTTAATTGAATTGGGCCCAGTAGATGGCCACGCAAATCACGGCATCATTGGCATTTTTTAGGTCCTCAGAAGTGCAGGTGTGTGGACACTTTGGATACTCCAATATATGGGACATTTTTTTGTCAGAAGCATCGGATTCACACTGGGTATCGGAATCTATTATCCTTCATTTTTTTGATTATGTTGCAGAGATGTGAGACATGTTTTTTGCTCGGCTCCTAAAAAAAGCTCCTTGGAATTGGACTATCAAATGCAAAAAATATTTTTCAAACTGTCAGTTCCAGAGATAACCGCGTTCAAACAAAAAATAGACTCTTCCCTCCTTACTAATAAACGTTGTATAGAGTCTGTGTAGTTACACAACGTTTTGTCTTCTTCTTTCGAAAGTCAAATTACTGACGACTAAAAGAGAGAAAACGGTGTGTAACTATTCAACTGATATAATACGTTTATTAGTAAGGCAGTTAAGCTTTATTTTATGGGGTTTATTTATAAACGTTGCTTAAAGTTAAGTAATGATTAACGATAGTTACATTTCTGACCTTTGAACGTCACGCAACGTTTATAAATTAATCCCTTTTTTATCTAGGGATGATGTCTATCAATAAAAGCAAGTAGTTCGACATAAATCTGAGAATAAATATAATTCTGTAATATTTCAGTAATGTTCAATTAGTCAAGATTTTTCCAGTAGCCTCATTATCTTAATAACATAAATTAAGTTAGCTGATAATTATCAAGATATTTTTAGTTAATCAGTGCGTGCTCTGATAAAAACAAATCGTTTACTTCACGAACTTAGACATAAACTCTTGGAAGGCGAAGAGTTCCTATAAACATAAAAAAAACCATTTCCATCACTCGTAAGCCTGTAAAATGTCCAATAAAGTATGAAAAAAACAGGAAGTTATGAGAAGGGCATTGCGTTATGTTACCCTTTTTGTGTTTATGTACAAGCAATATGCAAGGGAAGTTTGGGTGATTTTCTTGTCAATATGCAGTCTTCATTTTTACTAATATAATTTATACTAATAATAAAGCTGAAGATTTTGTTTGTTTTGGCTTGTGGCTAATTATTAACACCCGCACGATCGATCAGGATCCACAGACCAACCGCAGCAAGCTTAGCTGCGCTTGCCGCGATTGATCCGTGGATGGTGACCATTTTTACATACCTAGACTCCTCCGTGCCCCTAAAGCATGTTAAGCCGTTGGTCTCCTCTGTCATTCGTGGATCTTTGTCAGTCTTTACGGGTCGTCAAAAGCCCGAAAGTCTGACAACCAGTCTTATCAAGGGGTATCGTATTACACAGTTACTGGGTTGTGGAGGTCAGATAGGCAGTCGCTCCATGTAAAATTCTAGTATTTAGCTGCATCCGGTTAGACTGGAAGCCGACCCCAACATAGTAGGGAAAAGACGCACATTTACACTTTTTATTTTTTATTATTACCTTTTATTTTATTTTTTCTTTTTACTTGTGTGCCTTTTAGTCCGTGCCGAATAAATGTATTTTCTTTCTTTTCTTTATTATAAATTTCGGAAATTCCAAGTCAGATTTAAAAATAGTGTATATACAGGGTGTTAAAGAAATTGCGTGCCATAGCATAACCTACCCCTAAGGGTAGGTTCAGAATTGATAAAGGAACCCAGGAAAAAAAAGAATACAAAATAAAAACATTTTTTTTTTATTGCAAGAACAACCTAATTTAGTACCTACTAACTTAAAATAGCACTACAGCGCTTTTGATAGTAGGTAAGTAATTAAAGCATTTAAACAAATAAAATAATTTTAATTCTAAACGATTGCTATTTCAAGTTAGTAGATTAGGTATTTGTAAATTAGATTGATCTTGCAATATTTTTTTTTCCTGTTTTCCTTGGTCCATACTGAACTTACCCCTAAGCTATGGCACGCAATTTCTTTAACGCCCTGCTAAAACATATATAAACCATTAATAAAATAAGATACTATCAGCTCACATCGTTTCAAATTAAGCTCAAATAACGTAACTGCGTTGACCCATACGTTAATAAGACTTATCATGAATAAAAGGTATCGTACTGAGAGTATATTTATGTGGAGATTTTCAGGATAAAAGAAAAAAAATCGCTTGATTTCTTTTCAATGGGGAATTTTACCCCTCTTGAAAATTTGCTAATTTTTAATGGATATGGGGCAATTTTGGTACTAAAAATGTGAATTTTAAATAGCAATAACTTTTTTATTTTCAATAATAATATATATTTTATTACCTTTTGGTAATGTTATTGCAGTACCAATATGCCCATTACGGATTGGACAAGTTTTTTTTTACATATTGTATATTGCTCAGTGATCCAAATAATGAAAGAATAGTTTTTCAAGTTAATATCAAAATTCTACTGTATAATACCAGCCTGTTACTGTCCCACTGCAGGCCAAAAGCCTCTTCTCATACAGAGAAGGCACGAGCATTGATCACGCTTGCTCAAGACGGGTTGGTGATATCAGACTTACACTGATTAAAAGTCCGGTTCCTCATGATGAGATGCCAGTGATGTTCAAGATAAATAATATTTATACAGTATGTTCACTAACAGAGGGCGTTCCCGTTAACCCGCAAAAGTATAGCGTCCGTAATGCTAACATTTTTTTTAAAATAAAATTTTCATATATCATATTCAATTGATACGTAAAAGAAACAATATGTACACACGCACTTGTCTTTCAAAGTGGAAAGATAAGTTGGACAATTTAATAAACGAAAAAAAATGCAAAATATTTAAAAAACTTTCTTTTCGAATTTAATTATTTTTTTAGCATGTATGGACACCATACTATTGCGAGTTAACGGGAACGCCCTCTGTTAGTTAGCATATTGTATAATAAGATTTATATAATCTGACAACAAAGATCGATAATGTTAGTAATACCTTAAGGCTATAATGTTAGATACTAAACTTTAGAAAGTAAGTTCAAATCTAACAAAGAAAAATATAATTATTTCGGCTACCATCCTCTTAGATACCGACTTCTTTCAATCACAATCCGAGGGTTTGAAGGAAATTCCTAATTCATTGCTTTTTTAGGGGCATGAGGAACAGGGTGTAAAGTTCACTCATCCACCATAGAAAAGGGAGGATCCTCCGACCAGACGGGTGTTGTGTCTGGCGGGCCGACTGCCCGACTGTTGATTTCGGATAGTCTTATCTATGTCGTTCGAGCAGTAAACTCTGATTGCGCGATGCAGGATTTGTGTTTGAGGATTTGTATTCATGTCTTTGATGCGTAGTTAGTATGTGGCGGTGTAACCGCTACATCACTCCCCTCCGGAGACCGGAGGTCGATAGTGGTCTGAGTCTTGTATCTTGCGATGCTTCACAGTGCCAGCTAAGGTTCCAGTGAGTCGGAACCGGGTGCCGCACAGTTCGCGGTGAGTCGGAACCGGGTGCCGCACAGTTCGCGGTGAGTCGGAACTGTCTGCGGTGATTGCGGCAGTTGTGGTGATTGAGGCGATTGCGGTGATTGAGGTGATAGCGGTGATTCCCCAGTGAGTCGGGGTGATGAGGCTGAGGGTGATGACCAGGAATGCGCGTTCGCTTCATGCTGGTGGTCAGGATACCCGTTGAAGCCGAGGGTGCTGGCTGTCTGTGTGACTCGCCTCACGAAAGCTTGCGGGAGTGATGATGATGACGTCACGCTGAAGTAGTTGCACGAAGGCTGCGTTGACGTTCATACTCGGGGTGACCAATTTAGGGGCATGAGGAACAGGGTGTAAAGTTCACTCATCCACCATAGAAAAGGGAGGATCCTCCGACCAGACGGGTGTTGTGTCTGGCGGGCCGACTGCCCGACTGTTGATTTCGGATAGTCTTATCTATGTCGTTCGCGCGGTAAACTCTAATTGCGCGATGCAGGATTTGTGTGACGTCATGTCTTTGATGCGTAGTTAGTATGTGGCGGTGTAACCGCTACACTTTATACATACCTACATACATAAACTCAAGCCTTTTTCCCATGGAGGTAAGCAGAAACTATAAAACTCCACCTGCTACGCTCCTTACGTACTCCTTTAGCTTTGTTCATAGATTTGAAAAATTCGTCAGCTCATCAAATGAATGAACTGATCTGGCTGAGCTGTCAAAACGAAAAGCATTGCGATCGATTGCCATTTTATGTCCGTTACGCAATTACCTCTCCAGTCTTCAGTGGTCAGATCGAGTGTGTCTCGGCGTGGGAACACATCAGCTACTTTAGTTGACATCTTCCTATATCATGATTACCAGCAACTACTTCAGTGAACACAGGCTTCCTATCTACATATTGAACGGTCCCCAGAATGAATATAGACCACAAAGCAGATTCCATTCTAACCGGCGCACGGCGGCGGCGGCACTATTAACTATAGGAAATTAGTTCCCCTACGTTCTTCATACCAACTATTCATAGGATGATATTACTTCACGGAAATTATTTTAGAACTCCACATACGGTACTACCTATTTGATTGCATTGTGTTTGAAGTCCCGATTATTTGTAAAGGACAAAAGAGAAAGAGTATAGTCTAAGGTCATGGGTTAGGGCGAGATGGATAGACGAGGCCATTATATCTAGGGTCCACACTAATATGATAATCGTGAAATGATATTTCTGTGTAATTTATGTGATGATGAGTTTTCTCGACGATACTTTTGAAAAAAAATTACTTAAAGGTTTCATCTCTGAAAATCGAAAATCTTTACTAGCAGGTGCTGTCAAGAGTCAATATAACCTATGGATGATTTTAGTTTGTGAGAAACAAGTGAGAAATAACGACAAATTCTCGGTAGTAATCTTAATTCTTTGAACCTTCATTTAGCAGCTTTCAGGAATGTTCTCGTAATTTATGTCTCCCTCGTATACAATGTGTGGGAGTATAAAAATGAAATTTAATATAATAAGTCGACTGAGAGAAGAGTTCATGTTTCGTGAATATTGTTAGGAACTCTACACGACAATTAGTTTAACTCTTACACCCACATAATTCAAGTAATGCTTAGAAACTGATATTGTAATTAAACGTTTTAATTATCTTACCCGATAAAGCCCCACCGTGTACACGGCAACCTTATCGTCAATTAGAACTAAAATAATCAAAAAATGATAGGTAAACAACGATATTTTTTTTAAATTTCGAAAGAGTTTGGAGTGCGCGTCAATGGCCAACCGCGGGGCTTGACAATTAAAACGTTACATATGGGGCGGGGCTATATCTGTTGTACCCTTTGGATTAATTATTTCGTCGAACAACGGTAAATGAACGTAGATCGATTTGATCGCCTAGTAAAGACTTTAGATCGACGTCGCCGTCGGCTCTCGGCTGATCTTGTTTTCTATTAATCAACGTTGTTCGACTAGGTGTGGTAACACCCTAAACCCTCTGGTCTGGTTTCGTTAGATATTAAGGGCAGAGTTATAAGGGCAGAGTCAACAACCTTGAGTATTATATTAATATTACATAGTAGGTATCATTATTACTTCAAAGAATTTGGTATTTAGAGTAAGAGGATGTAATTAAGTGCATTTGCTCACTTTGTCTTTGAACTGTGCAAGGAGGTAAATGATTTTTATCTGTGTTGCCAACGACAGGAAATACCGTTTATATTGTAATACACTTTTATGCGACAGTAATTATTTAGAACGTCTAAATCTACAAGTGTTTTTCTAGATTTAAAAAAAAAATCTTTCTATTTCCAAGCTGGAAGATATTTTTCTAATTTTGTTACGTTCATATTATAAGTACATTTTAGGTAAGTCCTCATCATCTGGCAACGTGAAAAAACCTTGAATCAGAAGCTATACATTCTCATGTAGTAACTGAGTGAGTTACATGAGAATTAATAGCTTCTGATATCGACGAGGTAACTATATGAATAAATAGTTACATCATATAGTTGACGAAAATTCGGACAACCAATATTTATCAGCTGGTTCGCTAATACTTTAATAGAAAGTTTTATTACATTAAGTAATAGAAAACCTAATTTATGAAGACCTGGATCATTGTGTACGAAGATACAAAATCTCCAAGGTATTTATTAAAGTTGTAAAAGACGTTGAAGGGCAGAAATTATGTATTTACCTAAAAAATTAACAATAACCACAAATATTCAACCTCACAAACAAACAATTTTGCATTTAAAATTCCAAATCCAAAACTTCCAAAAGATAGTTAACAAAGATACCATAAACTCCAAGTGAAGTTAAAGTAACATTAAGTAAATTGTTTACGTAATTTAACCATTGCACGCTGGAAAACATTTGTTTCTTGGACTAACGTAAAGAAGACAAAATAAACTATCGATTAAAAATAAACACTTATCTTGTGAAGAAATTGTAAGAAAATGTGTTGCGAAGGTCGCTCATGGAAGATGAACGATTTTCGTGAACTGAGGCGTCGATGGAATCCGGCGGGATCTTATGGTCCGGCGGGATCTCATGGCATCATGGAGAGTGCGATTGTCGCAACCCAGTGCTGGGCACGCCACTATTGCGGTGATAAGTCCCCTCTTTGAGGAGTGGCTAGAGAGGTGCCACGGCGTCCTCCCCTTCCGCCTGATGCAGGTCCTCACCGGACACGGTTGTTTCGGGAGGTTCCTGTTACGGATAAGGTGGGAGGAAACGCCCGGGTGTCATCATCACTGCGTGGATCGCCCGGAGGACACGGTGGAGCATTACGGTGGAGGTCTGCCCGGCTTGGCCAGAGCACCGCCGTGTCCTCATAGAGACGATCTAACGATCGTCCAGTGCGGGGATCTCTCGCGTCCAGCCCTGGTTCAGGCCATGGTACGGAGCGAGAGGGCATGGGAGGCCGTCACCTCCTTCTGCGAAGCAGTAATGCTCGCGAAGGAGGATGCGGAACGCGTGAGGGAGAGGCAAACTTCGTACCCTCACAAACTTAGCCGTAGGAGACGCCCCGGGCGTCGGGTATCGCTGGCCGATTCCCGGCCACCGTAGGCGCGGGTTTGCGGACGGTGAGCAATGGGTAGCTCGCCGTCCGATAAGGACCGGCCCAGGTCGACGGCGCGTTGTGTTCCACGCGCGTCTCAAAGAGATGTCAGCGAGTGAAGGGGTCCGATGGTAGTTAGAGTGCTACACTAACAATTGTTTGCCACTTGTCTTGGAAAAAGTTCGGGAGAAACGACCTTGCAGTAGGATCCTCCATCGCCACGACAACGCCTCGTCGCACACCGCCAAAAGTCAACTACTTGCGAGCTCTGACCTTGCGATTTTTATTTATTTCCGAAAATAAAAGAAAAACTTCGAGAAAAATGTTTTAAACACATTTAAATTGACACATTTTAATGGTGTGTTTTGTGGACGCCGAGGAACCAGTGGCTGCGTTTCAAAATGAAAAGGACGTGTGGGCAAAGTGCTTTTCTCAGTGGTTACATCGGATGCAGCGATGTACTTATTGATGTAAATGGACACTATTTTGAAAAGATATAGGTAATACAACTAATAACTTGCTAGTTTGTTCAGTGTTTGATTTTCTAAGAACTTTCAGTGTCACCCTCGTAAGACGATAATAGTGGATGCCAAATGATATTTCTTAGTCAACAAATATGTAACATCACGTCATCGTCATGTAGATGTCATGATGATGTTTTGATTATACAAGGTGTAATCAAATCATTGAAATCCTATATCCTAACTAATAAGTTTGTTTCTTACGCTTTGGCGCTAAAATGGCAGAACGTATTTGGATGAAATTTGGCACAAGGGTAGACCATGACCTGGGTTAGGACATAAGATACTTTTTATCCCGATAGTACGTTCCCGTGGAATAATTTCCGACCTCCACGCGGGTAAAGCCGCGGCGGAAAGCTAGTAGTCTATAGTTTAAAGTGTTCATGAAATTGACATCCTACATAAATTTTCCGTGTTATAACTATTTCATACAATTTTCAAAGATTCGCTGCGTATTCAAATCGCAACTGCCACCAGTTGCGATTTAAATACGGTTTAGGGCCTATGCACACCACGTTTTTTAAACGCGCCGTCGACGCGCGTTTGTAGCGATACAGACGCGATACGCACGCAAGTCAACAAATATACAAACGACAACAATCTGCTCTGCAGGATAAAAACGCGCCGGCGACGCGCATTCTCAAAACGCGCGTCGACAGCGCGTTTAAAAAACGTGGTGTGCATAGGCCCTTAAATTGGTGGTCAATTTGCTTAACAATTAATTGCAATGACTTTACTGTAGCAGTGATAGCCTAGTGGTGTGACCGTCAGACTGCCAAGACACACATCTCGAGTTCGAACCCAAGGCACGCACCTGTGACTTTTCGGATTCATGTGCGTATTGTATAATTATCTCTAGCTTGAAAAACGGTGAAGGAAAACATCGTGAGGAAACCGGCATGCCTGAGAGATATTTCTCGACGGCATGTAAAGCCAAGTCAGAGGCCCATGGGCGGCTTTAAAACTCTGACACCAGGTTAGTCACTTACCACACGAAAAGAAGAAGAAGAATGACTTTACCGATCTAACTACACATTTTTCGCTTGTATAATAGTCAGTACAGACTCTAGGCATAGTACAGGCTAATGTAGGTATGAAAATATTGAAATCCAAATACTTATTGAAAAAAAAACTTCGTCAGTCGATACTAGATACTAATACCTACAGTCACTGAACCGCAAACAGAAACGATAAAGATTTCACGATGTATTTATTTGAAAACGTATTCAAGACAGTTCAAAGGAAATTTATGGAAAAATAAGTTAGGCAAAACGGAAAACAAATTCCCTGGAAGTAACAAACTTTACGTTTAATAATTCAAAGAAACTCGCTTTCTAGGTGCTGATTTGGAAATTGGGTTTTATCGTTTCTACATTTCTAGAAGATTACATCTTGACTAAAGAAATCAAATTTCCATCTTTAGTACCTACGGTGGATTGTGGATTTGTGAGGCTTCCTATAATTTGGTTCTGTTTTAGTAAAATTATACTTACACTGCGCCTGTATTTTGGCAACCTATTAAACTTATATTATAAAGAGGAGATTAGAATTTTTGTATATTTGTTTGTTTGTTTAAAATGGATAAACTTAAAAACTACTTGCCCGATTGTAAAAATTCTTTCACCTATAAAAGACTACATTATCAGCGAGTACCATAGGTTATAATTTATAAATATATCACGCGGGTGAAGCCGCTGGCGGAAGGTAGTCTTAAATATATTGCTCATTTGGATCTCATTTTCGAGATGAATAATATTGATTGTTAATAGATAAAAAGCCACTATTGGCAATGTCCATTTCAAAGGATAATTATATTCTTTGTGCCCTGGTATCTAATGAATAAGTGACATTTTATGAGCGAATGACATAAGCTGGGGCAGCATCATCTACAAATAACAAATGAACTGTGATCTCCAATTCATCTGCGAGCACGTTGATTACAGTAATTTCCATCAAGACCATTTAATACTCCAGTCATGCATGCTGCAAGGTCGAGGTCTACCACTGAAGACATGTACTGGCTGATATTATGACATGATTCCAACGAAAATGTACAGCAATGAAGATTAACTTTAAGAAACCTAGTACATTTAGTTGACTATACACAGGTGATGGTAATACGAAGGTGAACTCAGTCGCTGGTAAAACCAGTGCACTAGACAATTTTGCTTTGAACTCTTTGCTAGCTCTAAGTAATTGTTGCCAGACACAATACAGACTAAAACGCTTCGTATCTCCGGCATAGCTATGTTAGGCTTAATCCGTTAATAGTGGTCCATATATCTTAATCTGGAACGAATTTTGTCGAACAAAAACTAAGCTAACAAGCTTACATAGAAACCTATGTAAGCTTGTAAGCTTAGTTTTCTCGTACATGGTGGTATTTTGGAAAGACGTCGGCGAAAACATCCAAAATATCGTATTGGGTCACTGTAAAGGGGCCACCCTGTTTATAAAATTACATGTTATTGACAAAAAACATCTCATATTAACAGAATTTATGACTTTTATAATACTTAAAAGGAGTAATCAAGCCACTTTATGGTCGCTATACTCGTATAAAATACCTCTGGGATATTGTTAGATATCAAAAGCATTTTAGTAATAACATTATTTGACCGTCTATAAATTTTATTTTTATTAGTAGTCTCTAATCAAATTACCTACTTAGCTTTAAATAGGTCTTACTCACTAGCCAGCCAACACACCTAAACAGCTCTATAATTTTTTTACTAGACAGTAAGTACCTAAAAGTCACTTGTAGGTATCAGTGTTTTAAAATAAATCGCAGTAATGCTTGATACTGATAATTACTAACTATAAAGTGGTAAGAACTTCATTTGCAAGCAATGCTATTTTACTCGTGCACCAAACATCTTTTATGCATTGTAACAGTGACAGCTAATTATTTTTTTCGGATCCTCCTTAAAACTTCCGGCAAATATAGTTTGATAATCGGATAGCTCATGACCTAAAGAGGTGCTAAAAAGAATATGATTTAAAAATCCCGAATAATTAAAAAGTTATGCAAAAGTCCGAGAAATTTCGCGGGCACATATTCTGGTTTAGAATATTGAAACGCTTTAATTTTCAAAATCATGCGAACAGGTTTTTGGACAAACGAATACACTTAAGTTAGAAATTCAGAGCTCTGAATAAAGTAAAAGCCACTGTCGTTGTTATCGCTTTCTGCTCTACAATATCTTAATTTAGATAACGACAACCCACACTGCTCGTCAATTCGAATTTCTGCCATCATGGCGTAACATCTGAGGCAATGTGGTCTCGAAGCGTAATAATATCCTCTTCATAGCCAACAATAACTCGTAAGCAGAGAGTAGACACGTTATTAACGTTAATACATGTATTATGTAAGTAAGTCCTAGCGTTTATACTCAAAGTCTAAGATTAATGATCTGCCCGCAATTGTTCTAATGCAACTTGACATTAGGACTACAATTAATAATATGTAACAGTCTGTCTGGTCTATGCAGTTTGCATTGTAGGAAGATAAATATTTATATGTTAGAGATGGTAGTATTGTTAACTAGCATCTGCCCATGGCGTCATTCGCGTGGAATTCTGAAAGTTGGCAACGTCGCAAACAGATGTCAAATATTTCTCTGTTTTGATTAATTTGGCAATATTACTATATGGAAAAAGTAATGATATTCAGAACCTAACAGATTATAATTTCAAGATTTATGAAGATGTTTTTATTTGTTACCATGTACCGACCTGTTATTGCAATGTTGTTATTTATCTATGTATTTCTTTGAAAAAGTGCAGTGCCCAAGGAAAAGAAGAAACTAAAAGGAAGGGAAGGAAGGTAAGAAAACATTCAACATCCTTAAACATTCACGTCATCTCCATGCGGTGAACCTTGCAGCTCAGACGAGGCAGTGACGTTAATACATGTTGGAAAGTTCAAGAGGCAAGGTTCAATATAAATGTACTTGTGACGTGTGCATTCATGCCTAGCCTAGTGACTAAACCTCTTTCAAAGAGTAAGGCCCCTGCATACAATAACTTCACTCTTCAAAAGAGGTTTTTTCCGAAGAAAGACTTGTCCACTTAAAATGACTCCTCTAATGTAGATATGGTTATAACACGACACAAATGAATACTGTAATTTAGAAATTACAGTATTCATTTGTGTCGTGTGTGTTGACACACGTTGTAATTTCCTAATGAGTTATGATGCTGTGACTAAGAAATTAAGGAAAAACTCAGCTGCATCTACGTAGTTAACTGTTTCACAATATTATAATATACCTACTGTAGTTGCATACTATGTTAAATGCTAATCAGTTTCTGTCTGAACCTAAATCTAATGAAAAGCAAGGCAGATGATAATACCAAGATTCTGAATTCCACCCTGAGTTAAAATATCTACCGTTTCTTGTTGCTTATTTAATATGATATCGTTAGCTTTAACTATTACAGTTGTGTATATTCAGTGTAATTATAATTATAATTTGTCTGACGTATGTTTTACAAGTCACATGTAGGAAATTCTTAATTAGGTTACACGAGGAGCAACTGAGTAGCTTCCCACATACATACAAAACTTACAATAGGAGGATATCCGAAGGCGTACGATATCATACAAATCCTGAAGAAAAGGGGAAAGGTAAACGAAAGAATATAGAAAAGTCAAAAGCTATTTTATACTAACATAAACGATTTTCTATAAGATAAATTTAAGACACGACGTAAGGCCTACGAGATAGGAACTGATTTGGTGTCACTTCGAAGGTCATTACCGGGTTGCTGAATCCGCTAACATGTAAGCACAGTAGGCCGCGCGTCAGTGGGATCAAAACCAGTCTAAGCTAGCCCCGCATTCTTTTGAAACTCCGTACTACGCTAGGGCAGCTCAAGGTGTTACCATTGACGTGCAGTTTACTGTATAACGATAAATGAACCAACAATGGGTTAAATTAGACTTGATTGATTGATTGACCATAGAAAACATGCTGCCCCCATTAGTTCAATGAAACAATCATAAATCCATAGAAACGGAAGTTACTCCATAACATTATAGACACTTAACCCTCTATGGTGATTGTTAGGTATAAATTATTTTGTTTCGCCTCGTTCCGAGTTGCCATAAAATCTCGCCTTGAACAATTCGTGTATTGGACAGGGCGCGACCTTACTTATGTTGCGTAAGTTAACCAATTTATTGGTTGGCGTAGGTTAACGTACCAACAATTCGAGATTTAATTTCGTAACTTGTTAAGTTGTGATTAAGCGTGAGAAAGTCCCGAAGTGTTAATAATTCATTGGTGTTTTAGGATATCTAGATCTTCGCGCCTTTGGTGATAGCAGCGTCTGCTATAAAAGTAGATAAGTAAAAAACCGATTGTTCAGTGCCTAAGTACCTTAGTTTTTCGATTAAAGACCACCATGCACTATGCTCATTTTACCTTTACTTCTTTGAGACTAAGCCAAATACTTGAATAAAGTGTCGGCACTTATTTAAATTCCAATTCCATAGATCTAACGATAACATTATAATCTGAACTTTTTTCGTTTAAAAGTAATAAATATTGTAAGTAAGTAGGTGCCGTTGTAAAAATAGTGCTTGAGAATTTTAATTAAAGCGAATGAAACCGCGAAATATTTAGAACGCTTACCTACGCGTAAAATCTTGATATAAGACGACGAAACGATTAAAAGGAATTGGGTTAAATATTTACGATGTTAGGTACTGTATTAGCACTCTACTCTTTACATATCTACTGAAAATCCTTCCACTTTCATGTATAAGATACGCGCGTGTTTATGGACATATTTCGAATTTAATAATTATTCTTATACCAAAGGGCAATGGAGAAGGCTATGCTTGGTCCCTACGTGGACGAATCACAAATCAAAAGATCCGTAGGAGAACTAAGGTAACCGACATAGCTCCAAGAATTGCCAAACTTAAGTGGCAGTGGGCAGGGCACATTGCTTGCACAACAGATGGCCGATATGGGGCCAAAAGATTCTAGAGTAACGACCGCGTACCGAAAGAAATGACCTTTCAGCTGAATGTCCGGCTAGTTATGAATGTAGTCAAAGTCGATGGTCTTCTTCTTCTACGTTTTACTGGCACGAAAGTATTTTAAATCTTGCTGGCCTAAAACTTGCCACATCCATGGCGTCGTCAGTGCATCCTGCATTTTTGTGACAAAGATGGCAGGATTGTCATTAATATGACATTATAGGTAAATAACAACATGGGAATGACCATGAGTATGATATAATATTATACTATTTGCATTCGACTAAGATGTAGGTACTATCGAAGAACTTGATATCTAACCACTTTGAAAACAAAATCCCGTGAACACCGCCCCGGTTCTATAGCGGCCGAGCGCTGCAAGCAGAAATAGTCCTTACGGTGTATAGATATGAACTTCTTTGATGGTTACTAGGTACCTACAACTTTTAGCAGACGCCTCTCAGTTTTTTATTGCAAGTATGATTATGTGATTTGTTTCTATCAAAGTAAGTAGTAGGCGTTTGGGAGAATTTGCTTCTGCCGAACCCCGCTACCGCTGCACTCAGCAGTGGTGCCGCGGCGTTGTTGTCCCGGCAGTGCTGCCTGTCGCTCCTACTGGCCGCTGATTCCAAGCACCTGCTCTTCGTGGTGTCTCGCTGTTTTGTTGCCAATTTACGTTTCCATCACGTTCACGTGATATCGCTGTGATAAACGCCACACTACTGGTCTGACGTAGCGGCAGGGCAACACTGCTGCGCAGCAGTGCTACCGCGACATTGGCTGAGCGGCACGCATGTCGGATGTCATGTTGGTGGAGTTTGTGTAAACAACATTAGCTATGCGGACGACATGGTGTTGCTAAGCGCCTCGGTCTGTGGCCTGTCTAAGCTGCTCGGCATTTGTGAGGAAAATGCTCTCAGTCATGGGCTGCTCTATTACACCAAGAAAAGTGAGTGTATGGTATTTCGGGCCAGGGGTAAATGTCTAGATAGTATTCCTAGCATCAAGTTAAATGATTAGGATTGGCACCGTCAAATATCTTGGGCATCTGGTGACCTCTGACTTGAAAGACGATTCAGACATAGAGCGGGAACGTAGGGCGTTGTCTGTTAGAGCGAACATGATAGCTCGCAGGTTTGCACGATGCTCGAAGGAAGTAAAAAACAGTCTTTTCAGAGCGTATTGCACCTGTTTTTATTCGAGTGCCCTGTGGGCTAACTATACTCAAAAGCAGTACAGCGCCCTACGAGTCCAATTCACACATCCTTGGTGCGCAGGGTCCGTGCCAGCTCCAACACCATCTTCAGGATGATGGCTGAGAGGTTTGACTGTCACTACATTAACCATTGTTGTATGCTTAATGTAGTGACAATAAAATGAAATTGTGTGTTGTGTTTTGTCTTATTTATATTTATTTTTCTAATAATCTTTATTTTTTGTACCCAACTCATTATTATTATTTGTATTTTATGATCCAATTGTTGAATGAAATAAATGAATTGATTGATTGATTGCTGCCGTGCTCGGAATGTTATTTCATATAAACCTATAGAAAATGTATGGAGACCAGCACAGGTAGCTTGACCATAATAGAAACGGGGTTTGTCGACGGAAGAATAGGCAAAATGTCATTTTGTCTATTCTTCGGTCGACAAAAACAGTAGAAAACCCGTTTCTATGGATGTCATGCTACTCGTGCAGTAGTGACGCGGCAGAACTGCTGCGGCAGGTCTGCCGCCGTGCCGCGAGCAGTGAGGTTCGGAATCATACCTTCAGGTACCTAGGTCTTTTTACATCAATGCTATTATCGGTTGTCATGAAATATTTATTAAACCTGAATAACTCGAGGAAAAATCCGGGAAACAATAGTTATTTGTTATACAAGAGTGCAAAGTTGCTTTTTAACCGCGTGTTCAATTTTGATGACCGAGCAAGCGAAGGATTCTAAAATTGAATCACGAGCGCAGCGAGTGATTCAAAATTAGAATCCTGAGCGTTAGCGAGGGAATCAAAAGAGCACGAGGTGAAAAATCTTTGCACTCGAGTGCAACACGTAACTTTTCATTCCACCTCAGCGAGGAAATGACTAAATGCAAAAAAAAAAACGTTTACAATCACAAGATAGGTACACTTTTATTTCAGTTTAGGTATTAATTACTACATTATGACAGGTAAGTATTACAGAATAATCTTTAAATTATAACAAAATAATACTAAGGTATAATTAAGAAAATTTTAAAGTAACGTTGCTACAGTTATTTAAATTGAGTGTAATATTTTTGTTTGGTACTGTAATATTGGTGTTAGTCACTTGTATACTGTTTTTCGGTAAACTATCTGTCATACTTAATAGTTGTACCGATTCATCGGATTCCCTTGGCGTGAATGTTGGAGAGAGAGGGAGATGGTTAGGTGTTTCATAACGGCTTATTTTTGATGTAGAAGGGCCAGTACAAGGATCCGATTGAGGCTCTTTCAGTGTAATGGCTCCTACGATGCCTTCACATATTTTAGACTTATTTTGGATGGAATCCTCTATGTATCCCTCTACAACTGCATTGGACTTCCAGCCTCCGTGGCGCTTAAGGGACAGCAGATCAGCTCCGGAATCAGCCAAAAGTGTGGCTGAAGTTCGTCGGAAACAATGACCCGTGTACAACAGGGGTTCTGGAAGTTCAAGAAATGTTGCTATTTCTCGTGGGATACTGCCAATTTTATTAGTACCCATAGGCTGTCTAACACACTTTCCATTGCGATACTGTAGAAAAAATCGATTGATTGGAGTGTTAGGCGGGCGTAAGGCTTGATATTTCTCAACAATCGTTACGTATTCCTTGCGAATGACGAGGTTGCGGTCTCTTTTTGTCTTTGTATTAGGTAAATTAATTAATAGTAAGTCATCTGAATGTTTCTCAATGTTTTTGACATTAAGTTGTGTTAGTTCATTAGTTCGACATGCTCCGTTTATTCCAATAATAAGAACAACCTGTAACGTAAAGAGTATTGTAGTAGATAAATGAATAAAATTGATATGAACGCATAATTATGCCTATCAACATCTACTAAGTATACTATTTAATTGAGATTAATATACTTAAGTAGATACTGAATGTGCAACTGACTTACTTTTGCCGCCAAATATACGGAATCGGGTGCTTCGTTAAGAAACTTTTCAATATCAGATACTGTGAAAACCTTCGATTTTTTTGGTTGATGACCAGATGAGGCTCTTTTTAAAAATGCCACTAATTTAGGATAGGTATCGATATGTTTGTCTTTTTTCATCTTTATTGTTGCTTTTAGCATCGAATACGTACTCCATAGAGTGCTTGCTTTCTTGTTCTCGGATAATTCTATAAAATATGCCAGCAAAACGTTTTCTGAGAAAGTTTTGGGTCCTTTTGCTAGTCTCCACGTGTTGAACATATCGTACTGTTTTAAATACTTCTCGCGTGATTGTTGAGGGAGAAAGCTCATTTGCGCATTATTAACAGTTTCAGTCAATTCTGTTGGCGTCAAGCAAACTTCCTCGTCGCTAGAATCACTCATTTTAGTTTTTTCACTTGTTTTCAAGTTTCTTGTTTTTAATATACCTAAGGTTTAACAATGACGTGAAAAAATGCCGCGTAAAGAACCGCGTACAAAGCAAATTGAAAAAAGAACACCAAGAAGGTTCCGAGTCTGAGTTTTTAACAAATTAAAAAAAAGTTGTATGATATATTCGGCACCATAGAGGTAGCAGTAAATAGGTTTAATGTTTTTTTTAATTCACAAACTTAGTGCACACGATGTTCTAAATTCAATTTACTTTATCCTCTAGAGAATAAAAACGGCTTTTCCACTCAGATACTGAAGATTAAAAATACTCTTTCCGAGATGGTGGGATGAAAAATATTTATCATAACTAAAAACAAGTACCTAGTTACTGTAAAGTGTTAAAACTATTGGAGAATCTTGGCGTGGAATACAAAAACCGAATTCAATCATTGGAATACAAAATACAATCCATGGAACACAATCACTGAGACACTTACCTACTGAGCTGCTAAACAAACAATAGGCACTTCAGAGGAATTATTTTCGAGTGGGTATCGGGCAGAATAAATGCTCGACCAGACCAGAAAAGCTTCCCAACTGTTGAACTTTCAGCTTTCAGATAGATCCCACGATGTCAATACACCATATTTATGGTTATTGCCTGTTTCACTACTTCCAAAGGTGAATTTCCTGGGCAAATGACTTATCTTTTAGACCCACAGTCACTAAGGTCCAGATCTATAAACGTTACATATCACGACATGACTAAGACATATTCCCGTCTTTGTTTTGCACTTGTCTTATAACAATTGTGCGTCAGTGACGGGAATAACGCTTAGCCAAAGTATCTACGTGCTAATGTTTAAAGATCTCGGCCTAAGAAAGACGCCTTTAGGCGACCTTGTATCACGTACATTCACGTACTAGGTATCTAAAGAGCAATTAGCAAAAAAAAAAATGAAAAGCAACCTTTTCCTGACAATATATTTATTACCTGTCCACAGTTCCACACCGGAGATGTAAACTTGTGATAGGAAATGTACAGTTAAGTTGTTTGTGAAACTTGATTTATTGCTTGATGAAGCACATCCTGTCCACCCAATTATGGTAGGTATTAAACATTGTTGTACGTACTTAATTTATTTAATATGTCTCTGCATCAACATGACGGTAATTGACATAACTAGTTTTCAACTATTAATTGACATAACTAATTTCAACTTTCATCCAAATAGTTAGATCCGTTTTCGAGAACGTGACCACAAATATATGTATATATACAAATATTGCTCATTATATAGTCCTCCAGACCGTATGCCATGGCGGCCAATCTCAACGGAGACTAGCCTTCGGCGCGGGTGATATTATAGTGCACAAGTGTGTGCGCAAACACAGGTGCACTCTCTCTTCCCTCACTCTACTAGTCCGATGGGACGGCAATCCGACACGACCGGAGAGAGATCAGGCGTAGGACCAACGGCTTAACGTGCTTTCCGAGGCACGGGGGTATCACACCACCAACTTCCAAACTCCGGGCTGTTACTAAGAAATTTCTAATGGATAAACCCAATAACACTTTGCCCGACCAGGGAATCGAACCCAGGACCCCACGCTCAGCAGTCGCGCTAGCAACCACGAGACCAACGGGGCAGTTAGTAAATAGTATAGGATAGGATAAACTGAGGCCCTAGTGTGCTTTTAACCATCTCGATCTTACGCATCGACCGTGTTCGACGCTCCGATTGGGCCTTCACTGGTGCAGGCCGGCCGGCTGCCAATCGGTGCGCCGAACGGGTCGATGCGTAAGATTGAGATGGTTACCATCACACACACAGCATCACCTTGTTGCGAGTTAACCTGGATTTCGCCACAGTCTGTGAAGCCTGACCGGCCGGAAAAAGGTCGTGGTCAAACCACAACCTTTTTCGCACGTTCTTATCGTAGGTACGTGATCCACTTTTCATCACCAGTTATCAGCTTCTTCAAAAATGGTTCGGTTTCATTACGTCGTAATAAAGAATCACAAATGAGTACACGGTTCATTAGGTTTCTTTCAGTGAGCTCGTGAGGTACCCAAATATCGAGCTTTTTTGTATCTTGTTTTTTTCAAATGCGACAAAACTGTTTTGTGGTCAATTCCCAGTTCTTCAGCTACGTCGTAACTACTGATATGCTATACTATATATAGCACTTACTTGCTCCACTTTTTCAAAAATGGCATCAAAATTTCCGGATTGAAAACGCTTAAACCAAATTTGTGCTACTCTCACAGACACTGCACTAGGTCCATAAACATCGCAAATTTTTTTCGCAGCTTGCGTTGCATTTTTACCTTTTTTGTAGTAAAATTTTAAAATGTATCGAATCTTCATTAGATTCACTCATCTTGACGGTACGAAAAACAAATGAAAATCACACATGTTCCTAATTTGAATTTGGAATTATGTTCTTTAAAATTTAAACTTTCAATGATACCAAAACCAGCCAGATACAAATAGTATAGTAGTAGTAGTAGATTTGATTACAAGTTCATACATACTATAATGCGAAAATACTTTTTCCCCAACCTAATATACAGCGAAAGGAACTTCGTACAAACCGGGTGTTCTAGGACAACTGCGACTTTTTTGTTTCACTATCATTAACAGAATCCCCTATGGAACTGGCTACCCTGGCGCTAATCAATCGTAATTCAAGCTAGCTAGTAGATATCATGTCATCTTTGAAACTTAACAAAATAAAGCATCGTCGAAAATTCATCAAATGAAAGTCATAGGATACTAGTAAATATATTTATTGACGTATAAAAAGAACTTAGAGATAAACATAAGTCAATCTGATTTAAAAATTAAATTAATTTCAATACTTACAATTAATTATTTTGTTCGCAAATGATAATTAAATTAACAATGAGTTATTCAATATCATACAATAAGGCAAAGCATATGATATTGTTTTGGCAGTTGTAGAAATGTGAATATTTTTTGTAACCTGATTCTAATATACATAATATAATATTAATAATTAAAAAAAAAAAACAATGTGCTAGATATGTGTGCAAAAAATTATTTCGAAAAATATTTTTCAAATCCAAAAGGATCGATCAATTCGACCTGTTGTGGTATCTTGAACAAATTTTTTAATTTAACCAAAGCAGTGGGATTATATACCATGTTTTCGAGAAAATATACGAGACACAATAGTATTAAAATTAAAAATATAATTTACAAATTTATTGACATGTTTTTGCATTATACTCGACAGTTCCTAAACCATAAAAAGTAATAAAATCCTCAGTGAAGCTAGCATTCACAATATATTATGTAATCATTTAGATAACGTCGGTATAACTTTAACAAAAATAACAAAAATTTAAAATCGGTAATCCAATCTTTGGCATTAAATTTCGCCATCGCTTCTAAATTTCGTTGTCAATAAGAAAATATACCTATTCAGAACAATACATGCCCGTAAACTTACAACTATTAACATAAGTAATTCAAAAGAGAAAAGATAGAACTCGAAAACCAGACGAGATAACAACAGGAAACAATGAAAAGAAAGCGCTGAGGTGCAAAAATAATGGGACCAATATATTTGAGTTTCTACATCTAGACAATCCTCACTTGAAAGCACCATAAGTTATTACACACGATAACGATCAAAATAATGACCATGTTGCTCAAGATATCATAAATTTCAGTGAAAACTGGTTAGCCTCGTTATGTCAGCAAAAGCCAGAATCCTTATTTGGATCGCATTGTGCGTCATGCGAAAGTAATCTCTTGTCACCCTCTTTAGTATTTCCTCATCAGTAAACGTGATAATCCATAAGATGTTTTTAACAATCTTAGTTCTACAGAAACATCTGTGTGGCTTTTATAAAACTTCAAACCTCTAACAACCCTTCGCCAGGGTAGGCTAGATTAAATAATTCATAATTTATTACTAAATGTTGCTTCAAATACCCTGGCTTTGCAGTCTAAGTACGTTAAATTAAATTTACTTCCTCTTAATATATCGAGTTTTTAGATGTTGTTTTTGTTATTAGAAACAATTCTCGGATCTTTTAACATATGGATCTCAAGAATCATAAACTCACGTCCCGAACTCGAGACTTTTTTCTCTATGCAGTGGACTTAAAGTCCACATATCACAGCCACTGTACGACACGGTACAATCACACGACAGGCAGATACGACCAAACCTGCCTTCATCATATATTATAGAAAGCTCAATTTCTCAGAAGACACTTGAATGGTCTACACACTAAAGTCGTACGACTTAAAGTTCACTTTCGCTTAAGCATCGAGGAACGTGGTTTTAACTACGACTAACTAAATAAGCACACTGTTACAATCAAACAAAATACTGAATCTCTCGACTACACTACAATTATTTACTTAACGTCTACAATGCAAGCTGGAACAGTCTTAATACATTCTCTTTATCTTTACTATGTAGGTGTTCAGTTTCATACTTAGAACTTTATTGTATTGTTTATACTAAAACTAAGTTCCAATCATCAAGTTTTACTTTAAGTACTTGATGGCTCAAAATAACATAATAACTAACACTAAAAACTAATTTCATGGGCCTAACTTGCACTGCAGATTAACAGAAGATGCTTATGCTAAGGGCGAGAATCTACTTGGTGGAGTTTCCCGAGCTGCCGACTTTGTTTTTGAGCCAGTTATTGGTGCGGGTCAGAATGTCAGGCTGTTCTGCTGAAGCCTGCCACGCTTCCAAATTCACCTTTTTTATTTCTTCACACGGCACGATAGGATTGCTGTAAAGACAAAACATGATACATCAAGTTGTATTTAAATAAAATGCCGTCATCATCTGCCTAGCCTTTTCCCAACTATATTGGGGTCGGCTTCCAGTCTAACCGGATGCAGCTGAATACCAGTATTTTACATGGAGCGACTGCCTATCTGACCTCCACAACCCAGTAACTGGGTAATACGATACCCCTTGGTAAGACTGGTTGTCAGATTTTCGGGCTTCTGACGACCCGTAACGACTATCAAAGATCCACGAATGACAGCCGGGACCAACGGCTTAACGTGCTTTCCGAGGCACGGAGGTATGTAAATATGGTCACCCATCCACAGACCAACCCCGGCAAGCGTAGCTTAACCTGATGGATCGACCCGTGCGGCAGTTATTACTTAGCCACGAGCTCCTCCTAAATAAAATGCCGTAATGAACGCAAATGTCACAATAAGGAAAACTACTTTGCAATAAAGTGATGATGAAAATATTTACAAATAAACAAGTGGAGCAGGAAGCATCATAACGAAGGTCTTTATTGTCTGCAATGATTCTGTGTCCATCGGTATCCTGCTTTCCATCAGGAATTGAATCATTAAGACCAAAGTTTCGATGTTGTCATACACCACAATCATAACCTTCAGTGACTACCGTAAACAATGGTCAAGCATATTTTAGACCGCAATAACCTCATACTGCAATCACCAATCTCTTTTTCTCCAGGTTGCGCCATGTTACATATGTGTGCCTAGTACTGTGCACTTCTGTAAGTGACGAATTTACAATACCTAAAACTGCATGTGATTTGTGTATGTTTTAGTGAGTTAGTCGTTGAACTGCCATATCAATAAATAAATATGGTCCCAAGTCTGTACCTTGTGGCATTCCATTGCCTATTTATACTCATATAAAAAATGGCCCTCCAAACACAGTGTAAATCTTCTTTGTAACTAACAAGATACGATTGCAATACGTAACAGGACATTTTAAAGCAGCGCATTGTTTTTTTTTTTATAGACACGCTTTGTTATCCAAACCAATGTAGGTCAAATGCTTATTGCGTGGCGACCGTTTGATGTAGAACAACTTTGTTTGCTCTGGTACTAAGAACTATGATAAATACACTGTGAAACTATAATATACCTTTCAGAAGCTGGCTGGAACACATCCTTCTGTATTCTGTCGAAGGGTGTGTTGTCACAAAGCAGTCTCGCGAGGGATGAACGTCTTATTTCAGCGAGCTGTTTCTTGGTGAATCTGCCAGACTCGTCCTGGTGGCTGTAGAAGTATCTGTCGCCTGTCTTTGTGCGCCATAGCTGTTCCTCTGTGGATAGAAAGAAAAAACATTATTTTTTAAGATCAATTGATAGGTAGTTGTTTCTTGAAAATATTTAATTAAATATTCTGCAGCTCAAATAAGATTTAGAGAAATTAAATTAATTCAAAGATATCACCGGTGTGATGAAACTGTGGTTGCCAATTTAAATAGTTTTTAACGCGCATAGTCTTTCTATGGTGGATTTTCTCAAGAAGACTGAATTGTTTCTTTTATATTTTTTATTTAGAATATCTTTATGATAATTAATTCCAAAGCCAATGCCTCCAGCTACGTCATCATATTCTATATGTGCTGCTTGATACTCACTTATAAGACAAATAGCCGTGGGTCCAAGCAATGATCCAGGGACAGCTGTCTCTGCCATCAGACCGACCACCAGGTCGATGTCACCAGGTTGCTCGTACAGTTTTGATAGTTTTTCAATCGTCTGTGAATAACAGAGAATTGTTTATGAAATTCCAAATATCGTTATGAAAAGGCTCGATGTTATTGAAATTGAATAAGCTTGCAGAACCCTGGAGCCATATAAACATAACTGTCATTTTATGATTCTAATTCCTTCTCCAAGTTCTTTTTGAGAGATCTCCAAATGCGTAATTTAAGCGCCCTTTTGCCTGTCTACTCATCGAGACATCGACATTATAATTATGTACCTATTTGATTTCAAATAGTCTCTCTGAATTTGAGCAAAAATAAACTACTCGTTCAGGAATTCAAAAATAAATTATCAAGTTACTGTGTATGTAAGAAATTTAATTTCGAAATAGAAACATACCTCTTCCGGAATAACATCAGCAAGTTGTTGGAAGCTGGAAGCTGCAGGCAACCCACAGAGAGTACGGTACTGAGTGTAACCAGGCAGACCATGGTCACGACCACGCTGTACGTCCACTGCTAGCACGTCAAGTCCACCCAGCCATTGATCACGCAGCTGTTCAAGGAAATCAGACTTTATTACATGGACGATACGACGTAAAATTAAACATTAGGCATACAATTGATACTGGTAGTCCTACGTCTCATTGATACTATAATGTTCGGTTAGAATCAATTAAATCAAATACTACGCAACTAAATAAATAAAATTCAAGATCTGTTACAAATTGAGAGCGGAAACTAAGTTTCTTAATAATAATAATTAGTTATTCAAGTTGTTGACATCGTTCTACAATACTGATTTAATTGCCATGTAAATATTTTAATTTGCATAAAGGAACTAAGCTGGAGTAATTAGATACAGCTAATGAAGTTAAAATGCGTAGAGCGATATCTATGTAATAAAAACTTAAAAAAATAAACAATCCCAAATACACAACAAAGTGAAAAATAACTTTATTTTCGGAAGTCGGTGGCAAAAAACGAAAATACAAAACCAGACACCGACCGAAAAGTTATTTTTTTTTTACTTTTTAGTTGCGGTGGTAACCCACCCCACACAAATTCGAATACTACTACGGGTCGGTGTCAGGTTGTATGTGTATTAAATTATGATTCGTGACCATAACAAATATGGCATTACAGAATTATAATCATTAGAATCAGCAATAGAACTCGGACTGAAATGTCATGATTTCATGAAAGGGCCATTCATTAGGGATATATGAACTTAGAGAGTTGTTTTTGTGATTATAATTATATAAATAAATATTTGCTACGGCCGCGAATCATATTTAGATCAACATACAAACCTGCAAATTGCAAAAAACCTAACAAACTTTGAATTTCGCGAGCTACCCTGACGCTTTCGAATTTACGTACAGAAGCAGCCATAGATAAAATTGGCTGAATATTGGATCATCGTAAATGCTATACATATTGTTGTGTATTAATATAATTTGATTCGTTTCTGGATATAGAATACCAGCATGATTATCTATAACGCTATTTAACCCAATCATTATCAATGTTATTTAAATAATATATGCAGTGATATACATTATTTACTTAAGGCAAACATGTTCAATGTGACATTCAACCATTGTTCAAGGCGATAACAAACGGTGGTTGAAAATTCATAACATATTTATAACTCTTCGCTTTGTTATTTTTCTCAGCTACACGTGACTCATACTCAAGTCATTTGAAATGAATTTCCAAACACCACAACCGAATAATATGTTTATTATTTCTTTTAACATTCGATGGTATATGCCCTGGCATAAACATAAACATGGGTACATGCCTACATAGCATAAGTACTTTGTCAATATGTTTTCAAGGAGAAGTGCCTGCAACGGTTTGGGAAAGTAAATATTTTTGATCAGTCAGATCGTTAGGTACGAGTTTTATTAGCATAAATGTGTGAATTGAATTGTATATACTTCACTTATCATCATTACCATATTGATACCTTTGGACTCATTACTGGAAAACCCAGTCAATACGATCTACGAGGACCTACTTCACCATTGACTTCGACATTTATATACGTTATTTGACATTGACTCAGACTCATAATTACTTCAGCCTAGCGTTTAACGTCTACCTACGTCACTGCTACGTACTTATTACCTTCGATCGACGTTTAAGTAAACATTGTAATTTAAAGGTTAATCTTCCATATATATCAATATAAGGAAGATCTGTTCGTCACTCATTCATCATCCGGGTCCCTACGACACTGTTACCTTGTACTGATATTCGAGTGACTTTTGTATCATTGACATTTGGTTTTTCTGCAAAGTAAGTACTTACATTTTAGTTTTCCCTTTTTAACAGAAATCTAATAAAAACTTACGTCATCATCATAGTTCAAGTCCAACTCCTGGCTCTTCTGGCTGATCATTCCTCTCAAGATCTTTTCCAATCCTCCCTTCTGTGAGACCAGCTCAGGATTGAAGTAGTTGTTCATGAGACGGTGTGACGCCATTTTGTTGGTCTCATCAACCAGCTGGATATCTTGGTCCAAGAGACTGTTTACAAAGTGCAAACCGGCTGTGGCGAAGGAGTTCGTAATAGTGGGGTCAATGTCTGGGTTGTACCCAGTGTCGTAGCTTTCATACAGCTCATCTAATGCCTTTCCTGTGAAAATAACAATTTGCATTCATTAGCACCGGTTGTTAAAACACCAGAGTATTATGAACGTTGACTTGTTTTTTTTTTTAAATCTTTTTTTCTTCATTTTCATTATATATTATAGGTGTTTGGAATAGCATGTATGTTATCCATAATGCATTTTGTTAGTTGGTTACTCAAATTTGGGTTCGTAAAATATAAAAAAAGATATGATAAAACAACGAAGAATCGTACCATCGACACGAAAAGAAAAAGTTGGTTACTAGCCTTTAAGTAATCAAATGTTTTGGTTTCAAACCAAGTTGTATAGCTTTTTGTTTTTCGTCAATGGTTGGGAAAAATTTCCATTGGTTTTGATGAAATGATGCTTTGTGGTGTTAATGCAAAATCCTTACCAGTTAATGCAGGTAGCCATGTTTTGTAGGTAATATGCTGAATTTCAGCGATTACAATCCTCCTAGCTTCATGGTATAGTCTGTCGGAGTTCCAGTTAGGGTTGAGGGTAGCCAGGGAGCGAGCGATGCGGTTGTGTTCCCTCACCCAGATGGAGTACATACTGGCCAACCAGGGATGGGCGTTGGCACGGGCATCACCTGAAGAGAAAAAAGAAACATGCAATCAATAATGTAATTTGGATATTTTGGTGGAGGAATTGTTATCGGATTTGAAATACTTTATTTGAGAGATAGAGTAAGGGATTGATAGAAAAGTCAGACAGGATTTATTGAAATATTTCCCAAAATCATTGAACTTCTCACGAGTCATTTGTTTTTATTCTAATCCGTAACTACAGATAGTGCAATCCAAAACGACGCGCCCCACTCCGCGATTACTGCACTGTAAGCTGTACTTTAGTACGGAGCGGAGCGGAGTGGGGCGCGTCGTCGTGGATTGCTCTTTATTTAATCCATAACCAACTATTTAGTCAATTTTGGTCTTATAACCTTATTGAAGATGAATCATAACAATATATGTGTCAAAAATTATGGGTGTTCTAGAAAGAGGTGAAGAGGTTAAAACTTTTTGCAATGACGCATTTAGTTAATAACTAAATAGCATCTCAAGTCATCGCCTTAGCTTCGTAAGAAAACGAAAGCCAATACTCAAATTAAGAATCTATTTTAATCAAGCAGAGAGGTCAATGAAACTGAAATCGCAAGTACGAGTATATAGTACTATCTCATGTCTAATCGAAAGCATTAAAACAATGTGACATCTTGGATTCATAATGGGCAACGGGCCCTTGAATCAGACTTTGATAAATTGATTCTGAAACTGGGTTATCGTACTGTGTACAATTGCAATTGTACAATTGCAATATGCTAAGAAGTCTTGATTGATGATGTCAGAAAATGCCTCATCAAAACGATTGGATGTATTTAAAATGAAATGAGGTGGTTAGTATGTTCACACGTTCAGTGCCGAGAGCCCTCCTGGAGCGTTCACTAAAGTCGCATATATGGGATGCTGGGAGCCCTCACGAAGGGCTCATTTTAAGTTACGTTTTTCTTAGCAAATACAGCATTAATCACTGAGAAAGTTTTTTTTTTAATTCTCATCAGGACACCGGCCTGGCTTCTGGCTTTGAAAACAATTTTCACGGATACAAATATTCACTAAAAAATTTAAAAGGTTTGGACACCCCTGTCTTGGGATCAGAGCAAATTATTATACTTTTCTTAATTTTTTTTTATTTCTTCACTTCCCCACCACAGTAGTACATGAAAATACCCCCAGAGATTCTACGTATAGCGACAAGACCCCCTGAAAACATTATTTTACTTCGTTTTACAGTGTTTTATAAACATCAACATAAACATCTTTTCAACATAGGCGCCACAGATAGCCCCCTTTGCAGGGGCTGCCTTGACGCTGAGGAATCAGCCGCCCACGTTATCCTGGAGTGCGAGGCTGTGGCTTCTCAACGGGAAGAAATCCTCGGAACAGTGAGGTCGCTCGGCGAAGCCTGTGAAGCCCCCAGGAGGCTTCTGTACTTTTGAAGCTAGGCTGGCTCTGTTAGCCAGTATCCCCACGCACAACGGATCAAATGAGAGTCTAAGTGCGGAAAAGGGAGTCCCATCATCATCATCATCATCAGTGTTTTATAAGTATAACACGGTTTCAAACCTAATGCCGTTACCCGTCCGCGAGGGTTAACTTTAGCGCAAGCGTAATGCCGGTAACCCTCCCGGAGGGTTCACTTCCAATATGTAAAATCAAGCATAAAACCGAAAGGGATTATGCATCTTTTACTATCGGAGTACCAGAGGGAGTGTATGAAAAATTGTGTAAACCAGAAGTATGGCCCGTGAACGCTGAGTTTGCCGAATGGATTTGGTTTCGGAGATACACAAATAAGGGAGACAACGGAAAATAAAACGATGAATATTTACTATCAAAATGCAAGAGGACTGCGTACAAAAGTAAATATTTTCTGTAAAAATATAGAAACGATAGGGGCAGATTTATTTGCAATTACCGAAACGGGTTGCAACGATTCGATACATAACGCGGAGTTAGTACCACAAAACTATAGTATTCTGCGATGTGACCGGGCGGATGGGCGAAAGCAAGGCGACGCGCTTCTCGTGGCCGCACACTGGCTCGAGCTGCGCCGAGTTACGCTACCTGAGAATAATGTCGTAATAGATAGATGTACCTTCGAATTGGTTTGTGCAACCGTACATAAAGGTAACAAGTTTTTGTTTTTATGTTGTGTTCTTTACATACCTCCAAATAGTAATGAGAATGAATATTTGTTATTGTTTGGGCTATTAGAACAATTGTGTGTCAAATATAAAGAGGTTGTTATAATAGGTGATTTCAATTTATACTCTTGTGATGTAAACATAAATAATTATTACGAATATTTTATATCTCTTTGTGAACTTACGCAGAAAAATAAGGTACCAAATTGTAATAATAGGCAGTTAGATTTAGTGCTATGCTCGTTGAGTATGGGTGAGAGTGTGTGTGTCAGGGAGGCAGACGAAGCGATAGTGCCAATAGACACGTATCACCCGCCGCTAGACATTACGGTGCCGCAGACAACAAAACGCTCAGCTGTTAGTTGTTGTACTTTTAAAGATATACCTGTAAATATGCAAGAAAGCGATTGGCCGCAGTGGAATTTTTATAAAGCGGATTACAGTAAGTTGTATAATATGGTAATGAATCAGGACTGGTCGCCTATGTATAACATAAGCGAGCCAGAGGAGTGTTTGAATTGTTTCTATGATATTATGAATGGTATTATTGATGATTGCGTTCCCAGGAAAATGCGACGCAGCCGTGTAAGTTCAAGGTACCATTACCCTGAATGGTACACGGCAGATATTATTCGCGACATAAAATTAAAAGCACTGCTTCATAAGAAGTACAAAATTAGTGGGTTAACGAGTGATTGCGAAATGTTTTCTCAGGTTAGAGCAAAGGTTAAAATAATGATAGATTTGGCACACGACAAACACCTTGAGAATGTGCAATATAATCTCGCAAAGGATCCTAAGTCCTTCTGGAATTATGTAAGGAGCAAAAAGGGTATAGTGAACCGTAAAAAAATCACGAAAAATGGTCAAATTTTATCGGAGACCGAATGTGTTCACGAATTTGCTACTTTTTTCAAGTCCGTGTACAGTCCCCTGAAAGCAAAACTAGACGTGCAAGCCGCCGTGGCCGAAAGTAACACAAGTAGTTCTCGAGTACATATAGAGAGTATTGATAGGAGCCAGGTAAGGGAGGCGCTAACTAAACTTAAACCTAAACGTTCAGCGGGACCAGATGGCATCCCACCATTTATTTTTAGAGACTGCAGGGATTATTTAACACAACCGCTGGTATACGTATATAATGTATGTTTTGAGCAGTCATACTTTCCGGAACGCTGGAAAACTACGCGAGTAATACCAGTACCTAAGGGCGAAGCAGGGAGTGAAGTTAGTGGATATAGACCGGTGGCGGTGTTGTCGGTACCAGCAAAGGTATTTGAGTCAGTAATCCATCATTGTGTCTTGAATCAGGTTTCAGTCACGTTGTCCGACTCACAGCATGGGTTCAGGCCGGGTCGTAGCACGACCACAAATCTGCTGAATTTTATGGCATATGTGGTTCCTAGCGTTGATTTGGGAGTGCAGGTCGATGCTGCATACTTTGATTTTAAAAAAGCCTTTGATTTGGTCGATAATGACATTTTATTGATAAAGCTTGCGGCAGTCGGATGCACTCCTAAATTGTTAAAATTCTTCGCTGATCATATGAGTAACAGAAAGCAGTATGTGGAATATGCTGGGTACAGATCTGAGCCCTATTTTACGAGGTCAGGCGTAAGTCAGGGCAGTAATTTGGGACCATTTCAATTTATAGTGATGGTAAATGACTTGCCCGAGGTCGTCAAGAATGCCAAATGCCTGTTGTTTGCTGACGATTTAAAATTGCTACTTTCTGTGAAAGAACAAAAGGACTTTGTGCGCTTACAGGCAGACATAGACAGGGTTGTAGAATGGGGAAAGAAGAATAAGTTGGTGTTTAATACGTCAAAGTGTTCGGTAATAACTTTTAGTAGGATGAAAATTCCAAAGAAATACGACTATAGTGTGGACAGCACGTTACTGAAAAGAACAGAAACGGTGCGTGATTTAGGAGTACGCCTTGACTCGGGCCTGGCATTTCGTAATCACATCGTAAATGTTTGTAAAAAAGCCTATAGGAGCCTAGGGTTCGTCCTCAGAAGAGCAGAGGGTTTTACAAGCATTGCTGCGCTAACTTCTTTGTACAATGCATTGGTAAGAAGTCAGCTCGAATGTAACGCAATCATATGGGCTCCGCATGAAGCTAAATACAGTCTCATGCTGGAGCGTATACAAAATAAATTTACTAGGTTTCTGTACTTAAGGTTGTATGGTGTATATCCATTTTATCCATTGATGTATCCAACCTTGTTTGTTATAGGCATGGTGGGATACAATAAATTGGAAACAAGGAGGGACATAGCTCTTGCTACCTATATTTTTAAAGTATTGCGTGGCAAGACTTCAAACCCAGGTATATTAAAAGAAATAAACCTGTGTGTGCCCGACAATTATGTATTGCGAAGGCGACGGCCACGTCTATTGGCGGTTCCCAGTAGTAAGACCAATCTATTGAGTAAAGCCCCTATAACGCGTACCTTGCGTATACTTAATGACGTAGCAGACAGCATAGATATTTTTACTTGTTCTCTGGGTGAGTTCACAAAAATCACGATGTACAGAATATGTTATGATACTTAAATAATAAAACTGTAAGTATAGCCACACTATTGAATTAGGATTTTCCTGTAATGATAGTGATGATGAGTTAATAAATAAATAAATAATAAATAAATGTATGGCGGCATGGCGAATGAGCTCTATGAAAAGTGGGTGGAGTTGAAAGTTTTAATGGATTCAGTGCACCTTGCTTTTCATCTCACTATTCTTCTTCTTTTCGTATCGTTAGTGACTAACATGTTGTTAGAGTTTTAAAGCCGCCCACGCGCCTCTGACTTGGCTTTACATGCCGTCGAGAAATATCTCTCAGACATGTTTACTCGCGATGTTTCACCTTCACCGTTTTTTTAAATCAAGTGATAATTATACAATACGCACATGAATCCGTGCGTGCCTTGGGTTCGAACTCGCGAACCCTGTGACTTGGCAGCCCGACGGTCACACCACTTAGGCTATCACTGCTATCATCTCATTCAAAAAACCATAACATTCCTGTCTAGAGATGTGATGGAATTTACCCAGAAACCTGCTTTTTTATATATTATCTTATCTAATGACACAATCATTACCGGAATTATTATCTTAATAACATAATCTCTTTATCTACCTCGCTATCAGTGTCATTGTATTGCCACATGGCATTTATCAAGTTTGTAAATAATAGTTTAATACCTACATTTCTCGTGTTTATTTGAACTTCGTTTTAATGGGCCCGGTTGATGGCAATAGACTTACCGCCTATTACAATAAACATAACTGGCGAATTGTCGGAACCGTAATACCGGAAACCTCTTCCGAAACAAGGCGTGACGGTAAGACGTCTTCATAACATAAGGTCCAGTTGAAAACCAGCGTCAGACACTAGTTATCTGACATTTATGCTGAACTGGCTCTATTTGGCGTTGCCGTGAGGCACACAATACTATTTTAAGTTAGGTACATATTTTTTATTTATTTTTTCTGTTTTTTTGTTTTTTGTGTGAATATTGTGTGCCGAGTCAAATAAATTTAATTTCTTTCTTTCTTTTCTTTCTTTATGTTATGTTAAATTTAATGTGTGCAATATCCATAGGTACCTAATCTATATGTAATATCATCTAAAGTGTAAACTGCATTAAGTTATTAGGAACTTTAATAAGTGGTAACTTTATTGATTTATCAATTTGCAGCCAGAAGTTGAACGTGTATAAGATATCCAAAAAAACGATACATTATGTATTTCTCACTACCTACATCATTTCACACCTTTGTGGCGAGGATTCAGTAAATAATAAGTACATTTAGGTTCTCCTTCTTCTACCTGACTGGCCATATTAATAATTAACGAACTACAGCTTACAGCCTGATGAATTTATGGCGGTTCGGAACATGACGTGAATCGCTGCGCAATATCAAATTTATGTGTCCGTGGGGGGAGGGGTGCGGTACTGCGCAGCTAGTAGCGCTCTTGAGAGTAGAGATGTGTTGTAATAGGTTAAACACGATATCTGTTATCACTGTTACTGATCCTAATATCTGTTATTAAATAACAGCCTGTTATTTTTGTACGGACGATAAATACGTATTTAAATCTCAATTGAATATATTCTTTATTTATTTACGTTTAAAGTCGAAAATCGTAAAGACAATAGAAGTATTGATTGATGATGTCAGAAAATGCCTCAACAAAATGATTGGATGTATTTAAAATGAAATGAGGTTGTTAGTATGTTCTTCCTCTTTTTTCCCTTCTCGCTTAAACCGCTTTAGTGAGTGAGAAGTAAACATATTTAGAAGTAAATAATGGGTGTTTCACTTTTTAGCAAGGGTCTTTATTCAATGAGGAAGAGAGAGAGAAATTGATAACCTTGCAATATTCCTTCCTTTGTGTATCTAAGTAACAGCCGCGGTAACACTCTTTGAGGGTCTGTTATTTTAAATAACAGAAGTTATATTGTTAGAAACAATTGTTATCTGTTATTTTTAAATATCCGTTATTTCTATCTGTTACGATAAATACGCCTCACCCCTACTTCAGAGCTGCCATAAAGTTTGACGCGTACCTACATTGATACTCATGTCTTGTGTCATCAATTCATCATCCTATTATTGTTTATCAAAATATTTTTTTTATGTTTTTCAGCATCCGAACGTGTTTCCCATAGATTTTGACACTCCATACCCATAACACGATGAACTATACGAGATTCCCAACTACAACACTGTCCCAACTACAACACTGTCCCAAATAAAACATCTTGCCAACAACTTCTAGAATTAATTTACAATTACCTACTTATTTTTAATGGAACTTACCCGCATTAAAGCAAGTAGCTGAGCTGCTATCCACAAGGCACTTTTCAGAAGGATTGGCAGCCAGAGGCAGGTGTTCCTCTTCATCAATGGTGGAAGTCTTCAGCAGACCTCCCGTTCTTTCACGTAAGGCTGCAGCATCCCAGCTATTTACTCCATAGATGTTGGACCCATCCAGGAAATGAGTCGCTTGGTTCATCTGAGAGGAAAAAAAACATAAGTAAGTATTTGGGTACAGTTTCATTGTGAAATATTTCTTGGTAATTTTACGATTACTGACAAATGCTTGCACTGACAGGACAGGTCCACTCAAATCTGTGTGGTTCTTTCCTAATAGACCATTTCAGACAACTACATGGTCCTCATATGGCCTGACCAAGATTATGTCTGGACTTTAAAAGAGACTGTGACCTCCGATTTTGTTTCGGCCTTTCTTCTCAGAGTAATCAGCTATGAAACGCCGAACTCATCTAGCTAATTTTTAATTATTTTTTTAAGATGACGTGTAAGTGTAAAAGTGATTCCAATATCCTATTTACAGAATAAACAATTTCATTTCATTTAATTTCATTTCATCTCAATTGCCAACGACTTCAGCGTAAATTTGACACCCTGAATTTTGTATGAGATTGTAGGTAGGTAAAACCTCGAAGAAAACAAACATACCTATTTAGGAACATCAGGACCCTTTGATGCTTCTATAACAATCAATTAATAATAACCGGCTTATTGAAGGTCGCGGTTACCAGAATCTAATAAACTCATGGCTATTTTTACTTAACATAGGTAGATAACTGTTATATAAATACTTACAAATCGATAACATTGAACAACAGCTGTAAAACCGGACCGGAGTTAGTGAGTCATTTATTAGTCATTTAAGGCGAGGTTTTCCGTGTCTGTAGGCCTTTGAAACGCTACCTCCGCCTCCCCCAAATGCAGAGTGACGTATCTATTTACGATGCAACGCCGACCATTTCACGGAAAATCCATGCCACAGCATGAAATATTTGCAGTTGATCAACTGAACTAGTTTTTCTTAGATTCGATTTTTTCAATAAGTTTACATTTTATGGGACCTACGGTGTCATGAACTAAAATGATTACTTAAAATGTCCTGTGTACCTAATGGGCGTTTTCAGTCCGTTTCGTCGCTGTCTGCGACGATATAGGTTACGATAACAAGACAAGGCACTAAACGTATCCGATCATCTGATCGCCAATATCGTGTCGATGTCGGGTCGGTGTCGTTATCGGCTAATGTATTGTGTGTGTGCGTGCGTGTGTTTGTTTTGTGACAATCAATTCATTTTATTTATAAAATAAACAACATTTTTTCCTTTTCATATACCTACTGTTATGGGAGAGATCGTAGAACGTACAACGAAAAACATGAAGTTTAGGCCTCTTCTGTCATCTATGGTTTTAATAAAAATCAATAAAAAAAATCTTATTAACAGTCACCTAACCATAGCCACCCTTGTACAAACTGCTGATTTTTTTAGTGATAGCTGGGGTAGTCATGAATAATCTGTAAGAAGCAGTTCGTGTATCAGTGTTGTGCCATTAGGTAGTATATGAAGGAACGCAGACGTTTAATAATTCACTTAAAACGAAAAACTTCGCAAGCAATGGGAAATTGCTACTGACGAGTGTTACTTGCGCGTTTCGACCTCAGGAGGAGCTGCTTCTCACACGGATAACTCTGTCACTTGCTCGCTAGTCCAGCTAGCCAGCCAGTCGCGTCACCAGTCCTAAATCTCTGTATATTTTGGTCGCCGAGACCAAAACTACAAACAGTGTACAGTGAAGATTTATAAAATGTGGCTGTTATTTTAGTACATTGTGATGTCTTATGACTTTCACGCGAATGAAGTCACGGACAGAAACTAGTTTCAGATAAACATGACTTTGCGGTAGTAAGGTGAAAGTTTAAAATTATAATAGTACTACTGGGTATCTCAACGGTCACGCAAAATGTAATTTTGATAGAAAATATCAAAGTCATAATTTGTTCGTTATAAAAAGAACTATTGTGCAAAATTGCATGCTTCTAGACCCAGCGGTTTAGGTTGTGCATTGTCTGTCAGTGAATTTAAGAATTTTATCAAGTGAATTTAAGAAAAAAAATGGCGAATTTCCATACAAACTTTCATCTTTATTTCGTCGGGATTTTTGTTAAGTTCGATGGGCTAAAAATTGTCTTACTGTTTCGCTTATACTGTGACCATATTTTTTTGTTTTGGATATTTCCCACCGCTCATGAAGATTCGTAAATATTGACGGCTATTTACGAAGTAACAATTGCCATAATTTATTGTCAAGTGACGTACCTAATTTCGATGTCCTAAAATAATAGATTCGATAAATTATAGCTGTAGCAAGCTATAATTTATCGAACCTATTATTTTGGAAACAGTAAGACAATTTTTTCCCTTCTAATTCTTTCCCTTACTGCTTTGACCACCTTTTTCGTACGAACACTACGTGGACGGCCAGATCTTTTTCTGTCACAAACAGAGGAGGTCTCATTGTACCTATTAATAGCCCGGTACACAAACATTTGACTAATACCAAGCGTATGGACAGTTTTATCGAATCTATTATTTTAGGACATTGAAATTTTAGAACGACATTTTATCGTTTATAGTAGTGTCGTATAAAATATCGTAAACAGTGACTTTTTGTATTCAAAACAGAAAGTTGTTCATACTGAGCCAATACGATAAAATCACGGATTCAAGAAAAAAATTGTGTTGCTGGCTCCGCTATTCGAAAAATATTGTTATATTTTATTTGTCTTACGTTTAATATCAGTTTCTCAATTGATTAAGAGTGTTGTTTTATCTGTGTCAGTTTCATATCAGTTGATCAATTGATTTAAAGTGTTGGTAAAATGAGTGATTCTGGAAGTTACGCATTTTAATAAATAAAATAGAAATGGCGCCGTTGCAAATTAAACATTATTTAGTAATAATAACAAGTGCTAGTATATTTGTTGAGAAATTACAACGACGAAATAAGAAAAGTAACACTGTGCTTTATTTAATCTCCTTACTTCTTAATTGATTACAATATAATTACGATTTTTATCGTGTTTCATACATTTGTTCATGTTAGTATAGCACTTTTGTTTGAAACACCATTTCTTTTTGAATTTTCTTTGTTCTTGCGAGAGTGATAGTTGTTTGAAATATTCCATATGTAACCGACAACCGGACAAATTGTATATGATGTGTTTATTAATGTAGGATTTGATATTAGCAAAGACAATTCGATAGAGAGTGAATATAGTAACATTGATGAATCTGATTAAAAAATCAAAAAAAGACTTCTTCATAAACGACGACAAAAAATTATTTATCGATAATAATTTGTAATGTGTCTAGCACTATTGTAAGATGACAGTTAAACGTCATCATATCGCATAGAAATAATTTCACTTTCGAAAACAATGTTATGAATTAAAACTATAATAAAATAACGAAATATTTTTTCTGAGCTGTCGCAATTTCATAATATATAATGTGTTCTTCTTTTATTAGATTTTTTGTAACAACTGCAGAGAGAGCGTATTTTTAAAAATTTTGACATAGGTCCACCTCCGATGACGTCCCGCAGGACTCTGAGCGCGAGCCGATTTAACCCGATTTACTATATTTGGTTTTATTTTTAAAAAAATCTATTAAACTTAAAAATCCAATCTTTAAATAACCTCTAAAATACGATTACCTCATCATACATGCAATTTTCATATTGTTTTGTGCTGTAATTAGGAAATGAAACGAAAAATGGTTTTGAAATCGACCCTGTTTCGGATTTTTTTTCGATCGAGCAAATTACAATTTATCGTGTTTTTAACCTTTAATGTCCCTCAAACAAGGATGTATCTATGACATATCTTTTTTTCAGGACCCAAATACACTAGTTTGACCATTTAAAATTGATTTTAAAACAGGCAAATTCATAAAACCTCCCCTTGAAAATGTTTACACTTCAATCCGACGTGGAAATAATAATATGATACCATTCTGATTAAAAAATACGTCCATAACTACTTTCCCTGAGCTTATTTTGCCATAACAATTCAATAAAAGGAAACATATGCGCAAAACTTTTTGAGCTCTCGGAAGTTGCACGCGAGTGGCTGCGCAGTAAGAAAAAAATGTTTCACAGCTTACAATAAATGATTTTGCACTCATCTGTGCCCTGCGCGGTTTAGTACTCGGGCCTACGTTCAGAGGGCTCATAAAGTTTTGCGAGAACTGTACCTATTTCTCTGCTGTTTTATAAACTTGGTGCATTTCGACTAAAATACCGTCTTGTCTAGAGTTAATAGGTACCTAACTAACTATTCAAGTTTAGGTATGTAATTAGGAAGGCAGGTACCTGTGTCAAAGACCTGCACTCATTCGGTTATTAAAGTAAGGCCATTTTAATAGGTAACATTTGACGTCTGTCAGTTTAGTGAAAGCAAATCGTAAAATTACTCGTATCAGTCATTAATACAATAAATATGTAGGTAATCGTAATTGAAAAAAGTTAAGCAATTGTGCATTTCTAACAAAACGAAAAAATATATTATTTTATGCCCAGCGTTACAAGGTTACGTTGCTGAATTTTGATGAATTGTCAAATGTTACCTATTAAAATGGCCTTACTTTAAGTTCATGAAACTAATGAGGATTTACGCAAGTTAACTTGTAGATAGGAAAGCATTACCTCCTATGTATAAGTTTATCACAGAAATCGAAAATAAAGTTTCCAACTAGGTAGGTACGTACGTAAGTAGGTTGGTACCTATTACGCCAGTCACCGTAGCGCGTAGGCACAAAAATCGCGTTAGGTCGCAAAAAATTGATGATCGGCTTTCTAATTACGCAACGCAAAACATGTTCGTGCCTACTACAAATTTGTTTCATTTTGACAGTTCAACAACAGTCATTGCGTTATTTTTATTTACGTTGTTGAGCAGATTTTTTTTTCGGACTTATGTTGCAATGGATTAGCAATTTGTTTCAAAAGGATTCAAATTCCGATTGATCGTGTATTACGTAATTATTAACAGTGGAAAAAAATCAGCATAGAGCATTTTATTTGAAGTGAAAACTTCTTTAGCGGCGTTGTGCACTTTTTTTGTGATGGGTAAAAAATGTTAAACTCGCGTCAGGACACGTGACCTGATCGAAAATTCGTAAGACGGAAAAATGCACAACGATAATATTCAAGTTTTCACTTCTGCCGGCACTCCCTGAGTGCAACCTATTTTTTTTTTACCGCTTCGTGGAATCTCTTGACCTGCCTCTGACCTAAGTAAGTGTGGATCAGGCCGAAGTTGAAATAGTGAGCTTCACCCGAAACACAACAATGCTGTTGCGACCTATGATGTTTTAAATGACTGGCCTTTATGAGTACTCGTATGTATGATTTGCAGTAAATTTAAAGTTATTTACTTATAATATTCACGAAAACGGCTTCTAATCGCACATTGCGATTACATTAATTAACTTCAAGTGAAAACAAAAATGTATTTTGCAATGTTTACAATAACAATTCCAGTAAATCTGCATAATAAGTGGGTAAATGCCTAGACTGTGTTTATTGTTTAAAATAATTTAATGCAATCTTCAGGAAAACTGCAACAAATTATTTTATCAGGGTCGCATTGCAAGGCAAACGAACTGCAATGAATCAATCAAGTTTGCCAATTATAATAACATCCATCCATTGTATTATAGATCTTACAAAAACATATTTTTGTCCGGGTTGCATCGTCAGTCCTTATCAATTGCATGTTTGTGAACTACAGACTCCGGATATCATCTGAAGCCTCGTGCAGATTGGCGCAACGCGAAGGCGCGACGCGCCACCGGTAATTGTTCTACCATGATGTTTTCTTAGAATTGTTTTAGAGTCGCGTCGCGCCTGTTTGCAGGAGCCTTAATACGACTCAAGTGCCGTTTGCACTCCCACAGGAGAATTGTGTAACACTAATTCAATCGGAATGTCATGTTGTTTCGACTCGGAGGCGAGCGTAGTCTCAAATCCTTGTTTTCAATTGATGTAATTTCCACGTAGACTAGTGGGCGTGAATATTAATAATTAATTGCAATAAATTATAACATTGAATTTGATGTTGTTTGTAACTTTCCAAATGCCTTTTTACACCTAAAAAGGTGTAAAAAGGCATTTGGAAAGTTTCCAAATCCTTTTTTTACATCTAAAACTAAATATTCGGTGTTACGATATTAATTATGGATTTACTTAATTACATAATGCACATTTCATATTTCCATACAGTAATATTGCCAAATTAATCGGATATCTATGTCAAAACAGGTAAATATTTGACAGCTATTTGCGACGTTGCCAACTTTGAGGATATAAGTAGTTACATAAGCTCAAAATTACATAGACTTCAAAATGGCTAAACCTACTTATTTATATATTTTTTTGAAGTTGTAGCGTAAACTGAAGATAAGATAAGATAACTTAAGATTTTAAATATTTATTTAAATGTTTGGAAATTAAATCGCAAACGCAGTTTAACTGGTTCACGAACAACAGTCAAAACATCAACAACGAGGGAACAGAAAATAAATCCAATGCTCGAGTTGACCATCCGAAAGGTGAATGCAAGCTAAATTGGTTTGACTTATCGAATTGAACTGTGTTACACAATGTAATCAGTCTGGAACGGTCCCTTATGTAAGTTCGTTGTTAATAGAAGCAGATAAATAAACTAAACTATTTTTTTTTTTTTTTTTTTTTTTTTTTAACTATGGCATCTCGCAGGTATACCACTAAGGTATTTACTGCTCAACCGAACAATCCTGTGGCTGCCTTAAGCACTACACTCAAAGCCTCCAGCCAGGAGCAACTATTCTACATTAAAATTAGGCGAACGCTCGCTAAGGGCACCCCCTGTGGGGTACGAACCTCGGCTTAGGGCGTCGCTGAGGGGGGGACAGCAAGATGGGACAGGCTGGATCACGGATATATTATTATTAGACGGGGAATTTAAAGCTACGCGCTCAGCTGCGGCGCGGGCTGGCGCTTCATCGGACAAGGGTCGGGGGGGAGTATTATTTACTCGTGAGGGTCGCGCGCGCGGAGGTACTCGGCGGCGAGGTCGGTACGACGGGTGTCGGGTGTGTTTGTGCACTGTACTGGTGGCCCTATTGCTCTCCTGGAGGAGAGTGGTTGGATCATCTGGATCGGAGAGGAAACTAAACTATTATAAGTCCCAGTATAAGTAGGTGCCACGAGACATAGATAAGTAGGTACCTACCTATCCATGGCTCGTGTTCATTATTAGTCCGTATTTGCTATCAATTGAACTCACTCAGTGCAAGTACAAATCGATAAGGCGAATCTATTAGCATAGCATATATTTGGACTCTTGAACCATAGAACGATCAACCTTCATAATAAAAGATATTGTTATTGCACCACGACGTGAGGAAAAATTTACGATGTCAATTTAAAGTCGTTAGCTTAATAGCCTTCGAAATTCGTCTCCATTAGAACTAAATCTGATACACGCATAGGTACCAACCTCGATACAAAACTAAACTTTGATTCATAATCTACGCATTGCTTTGCTTAGTAATCGGTACCAAAACAAATAATTTGCATTTTATTAAATTATTGTTTAGGTCGGTATACTTTCACGTTATTATTTTGTAACAAAAAAACGCAGATTGTGTATGTATTTTTGGTGACACATATAGGTATGTCCTAATTCAACAAGATCTCAAAAAATCTCCTTCAAACCGACTGATAAAAAAAAACCATTACTGATTCAGAGAAGCGGTCAAAGGCACGTGATATGAATAGTAATGAAAACATCCAAAATTACGAATTCTCTATTGACAAAATACAAAGACACCGAATTATTCAAACAAAGTAAGTAAGTACAAACTAGGTAACACGCCATCGATGCATGATCGATGACGCGTCGTCATCGCACAGACAAAGTCTTTGAACATGAACATATTATGTACCTATCGCAGAAATTGTTTTGCCTTTCTTGATAATATGGAATGACGCGCGTCTCACTGTACAAGAGTTCAAGGAACCAAGTATTGTTATTAACTCATTAGAATATTATTAAAACAAATCTAGATACTGATGTAACAGGGCTGAAATAATATTCTTAAAAGCCTTTTAAGAGTATTATTCGCCTCTTACAAGAAGAATAGGCTGGTATAGGAAGAATACTTTTGTTAGTGTAAAATAATTCTCCAATACACGAGATATTGCTTTGAAAGCACGTCTTTCAGTAACTATAGAACAGCCTGTTGCAATTAACTGCCGATCTAGCCGTTACCAAGAAAAGCCATCAGCTTGACAAGGCGGTTTATCTCTAAAATTACCACGCCATTATTATTTTAGCAGCAGATTTCCAAAACTATTTAAACATCGGATTGCTTCAGCCATATGTCAATAAAAGAAATTGGCTGCATTAACAAAGCGTTCAAGAGTGGCGACTCTTGTCAGTCCCAAATTCCCAATAGATACCTTATATTTTTATAAGAGAAGGAAAAGAAATGAGACAGTATCTTACTTGTTCAGCAGCTCCAAAAGTACAGTCTCCTCTATATGTGGTGACGGAGCGGATGTACTCCATACAGCTGACGTACTTCTCCTTGTAGAAGGGGTCGTCGTAGGGCACGGTGATGGGCATACAACTTGGGTGGATGTACCTCGGAGAGAGGGGGAAGCCGTCATTTCCGCAGCACCGGATAGCCTGGTTCGTGTGGACTGGTGACAAAACAGTAGTGAGTATGGCTTTGACCGGTAATAAATAAAGTGTGCAGGTATATGTAGCCAATAGTACTGCATTTGTTAACCAAATTGATTCATAAAACGTGGACTGTAGGTACTGTGAGCTGTGTGCTAAATTAAAATTGCAAATGTAACGTGTTGTTACGAGTTTCAATCAGAGAGCAGTGACTCAAGGATTCTCTTCAATTAGTTACAGCTTACAGCACAATTTTTATTTCAATTATTTTAATAGACTTACTAGTTTTGCGAACTGGAGTGTGAACAAGATCATGATAGATGAATTGACTCCAGATGGCCAAAGTCATGGTCTTGCCGTTGTTATGCACGTCCAGGTTGTTGGTAAGTTTAGTGCTGACAGACCGAGCTGAAGGCAGAGCCTGGTGGCTTATAGCACGACGAGGCTGCAATATAAACACAGAATTATACAACAAATCTAACACATGCATATTTGATTGACTGACTGCGAACTTTGAAATACTTAAATATTGATAAGTTATCTCAAAAAATCCATACCAATGTTGAGTTGTTTAGTTAGATAAGCCTAAAGGTAATTAAAACAGATTTAAGTAGCTCTATGAGTAATGATAGTGAAAAACCAACCTCTTCAATGCCGTCAGCGTATCTGGGGTGCAAGAGACGTTTGTAGCCAGTCAGCGCCTGTCCCCAAGAAGAACGAACTTTGTTGTTGCAGGAGGCATCAAAAGAACGATACTTTGACGAAATCATATTCGAACGACACCCGAAGCGTTCAAGAGCAGCACACTCCCCACCGAACTCACTGTCGCGTAAGTTTAACGTGCTGATGAAACTCGCGCACTCATTATTTTGCAAACCGTATCTGAATGTGAACAAACAAAACAGCTATTAAACCCAAACCTATAGACACGAGGACTTAATGTAATAAAGAGTAAATTTATTCAGTCCCATACCTACGGCACCTCGTGTAGACTAGATTCTGAGACGCCTTCGTTATGGTCAACGAAGACTTCTCATATTGCATGGCGTTGTCCGAGACGGAACCTTCAATCGCAAGTCCCTGCGCCGGAGAGCCAGTTCTAGGAGAGATCCCAGCAGACTGCAAGTTTATTTCCAATCGTTCCAGCATTGACACTTCTAGCTTGCTAATCCTTATTGATCGGTTCGTGTGTAATGTAGTGACAGGTGGTAACCTCCTCAACATTTCAGCACTCGGGAACGGAAAATCATACATAGGAGGAGGATGACTGAAATCTGTAAAAGTAGAAAACAATAAAGAACCGAGTTCCTATAAACAATAGTTATTGGATGCAGATGAAGTAAGAACTTACCCGTCGATAATATTAGATTAAGCGGGTATGGAGCAATCTGGCTCCCGAATGTGACTCCCGCCCAGAGCACCACACCAAGCAACACCATCTTCAACATTTCTTCCAATATAATACTGCAACAAAGAATCCAACAATGAATCACCGCTTCACCATACGAATAATAACACTATTTAAATACTAAGAGACCAACCGATGACTAAATTTAACCATTAAGAAAATATAGGTACTTCGTTCTTTTATCTGAGACGTTTGGAGTCCAACTGATCAACAAACGGGTGGATAAACAGTTTTATGAAGACCTATTTTACGAGAAGGGGCATGGCTGGTGATAACCTTTGAATGTCGGGCTGATAGCGTGAAGACATTATTATGTTTCGTCTCAATGATTCGCCATTTTTAACTATCATACGATAAATAGCCGAGCCTCCAGTTCCGGCTTAAGATACGAGTAGCTTTAATTATAATCGTGTATGTAATACCTAATTATAATTAATTGTTACAAGAATGTGTAGTTCAGAGAATCAGTAAACAAGTGACGAATCAATGTTTGGTCTTGAATAATGATCGTAAACTAATCTGTAAATAAATGTTGTTTTTCTTTTTTAAGTTAAGTAAGCACACAATTAGATTCCATTCACGTTAACCTTTTTCAAGTTGTAGCGTTGTTTTTTTTTAAAGTGAATAAAGTTAAGACTTCATTTGACTTACTAAAACACTGGAATTCTGACGTGCGTCGTGACACTCAACTAAGAAGTTTGAAAGAGGTGGGTAGTTGTTAAATGCATAATGGTGCCGATTCTCTTGTACACCGAACTAAACTTACAAAACTATCACCATTTAAAATTTCTTACTTTTGGGTACTTATGAGAATCTTAAATTAATATGTATACTACTGAACCATTTGTACACTTTTGTAACTTATTATTATTCCAATAAATTTTATTATTATTATTATAAAGGTATTCTACAAAAAAAAAAACTAAATTTAAAAATAATTTGTACTCAAATAAAATCAAATTTGCCATTCGTTGCAACTCCTCGTGGTACTTGTTTGCCTTATACCGTGTTTTTTTTTAAATTTTGTACTTTTTGTATGGAAAATTTGAAAAATCATTAAGTACCTACCCACATGATGAGTTTTAGGGGTTTAATGAGTTTTATAAACGGGGTCGAAATTTTCATTATTTTTACGGTAGGACACCATTTTCGAGTTATAATTAAGAACAGAAAAAAGATAAGTACAGTACTGTTTTTGCACCTGAAGTCGAGGTGTTGGTGTGAATTTTGGTTCATGACAAGTAATTTTATTCCACACCTTTTTAATCGCGATTAAAAATAGTCAGATTTAGTTGAACAATCAAAATTTTAGGTGAAAAACGTCAAATTCAGCATATCAAAATTGTGCCATTTTCACCAAATTAATAACTCAGTGCCATCTTGGTGTTGTCAAACTAAAATAATTATAGTTAAGTTAGCCACTTTAGTCTATTTCAGAATGAGAACTCGTCGTTTGACAGGAATAAACAAAATTTTGGTGATTTTAAGTCTAGTTTAGAGGCTTTTGTGCACCATTGTTATGGTTGCCAAAATTAATTTATGTAAGTACCTACTTACTTAGGTATCTGTAAGTTTTATGTAATTTTGTTGTTCCTTTTCTTGTGCAATTTTATTTTGTTTAGCTTTTGGTGCTTGGCTTTAGTGTATTACAGGTCATAAAAATGAATTACTTATTTCAAAAGTGATTTAAACTGACTATTTGTTAAAATTTCGGCTTGCTTTCCACGTTATGCCTTGCGTCTGACGTCAGGCCAATCTTTTACCGGAAGAAACGTGATGTAGAACTTTACCTACTGTGAGCTAAAAGCCTTATTAAACTACACGATATTCAGAGACCCTTTCAATATTATGAAAGTTGAATGTTATTTTCAAAGTGATGACGTGGCCTTCACCGAAATAAATTGTCAACGATAGATTAAAAAAAACCGGCCAAGTGCGTGTCGGACCACGCACAATGAAGGGTTCCGTAGTTGGAATGAATTTATCGTAAGAACAATCTTAACTTTGTAATTGAAAAACATGTTCTCCAATACGGAATATGGGAGAACATGTTTTTGCAACCGCAAATTTAAGTTGGTCGATTATTACGAGTACTCGTAAACTTGTCAATCAATCTGCCTAGCCTTTTCCCAACTATAATGGGGTCGGCTTCCAGTCTAACCGGATGCAGCTGAATACCAGTATTTTACATGGAGCGACTGCCTATCTGACCTCCACAACCCAGTAACTGGGTAATACGATACCCCTTGGTAAGACTGGTTGTCAGACTTTCGGGCTTCTGACGACCCGTAACGACGTAAGTGTGATAGTTTTCCTTTAAACTTCGTTTTATATAAGTACTAATTAATGCCGTGACATTTGAATTTCTAACTACAACCGTTTAGTTGGGAATCGACTGTCTTGATGTGGGCATGTGATGAGGAGGGAAGAATTGCATGTGACTAAAAGAGTGATGAATATAAATGATGGAGAGGGAGAGGAAGACCAAAGAAACGATGGATGGATTGTGTGAGGAGTGATATGAAGGAAAAAGGTGTAGATGATTGCGTGACGGTTGACAGGGGAGAATGGAAGAAGAAAACGTGTTGCGCCGACCCCAAGTAACATGGGATAAGGGCAGGAAGATGATGATGAACCGTTTAGTTGGTAGAGGGGGGGGACACTTGACTCTAACGAAAATTGGTACTTTAAAGCTTGATAAGTCACGAACGGTTTACTTAATCAAAAAACGGTCTTGGCAGACCCCTAATATTTTTAAAAGACCTATCCAACGATATCCCACAATATGGGAAGGACGAAAAAATAAATTTCATCCCCAGTTTACATGTAGGGGAGGTACCCTAAATAATTGTTTTTTTTCAAAATTTTATTTTACAATTTTTTCGGCGTCATTAACTGGTATACTCATGCCAAATTACAACTTTCTAGTACCAATAGTTTTTGAGCTAAACCGCGGACAGACAGACAGACAGACGGATAATGGCGAAACTATAAGGGTTCCTTGTTGACTACGGAACCCTAAAAATGCTCCCGATAGTCCCGCTAGTTCCCTTTTTTTTTTGCTTATTCAGAGCATAGAGCATACTCTGACTTACTTAAGTAGCTTAAGTAAGTCCTGTAAATTACAGTTTGAATCTTATCGATACTGAAATCGTCATTATAACGAAATAAGGTGAGGGAATCAGCATCAGGTGATACACTTTGTGTTGTCATCTGATATTATGCTGAGCTGAGGCCCCCTTTTGGCATTATAATAATTTGTTTTCTGTTTTTATAGTTTTAAGGTGTTCCTATTTTTTTTTTTTTTTTTTTGTAATGCCAGTAAACCCATTATTCTTCTTTTCTTTTCTTTCTAAATCGGCACTTTTTTTTTAATCGGATTTTATTACTGCGTTACCTGCCGTTCACCCTTAAATTCATGCTTAATGCTTAAGCACTTCTAAAGTAAATAGGTACTTAGGTATTTAATTAACTTATTAGAACGAAGATAGGTACAGGATCCAGACTAACGTGGAATGTTCACTACATCCATCGCATTCCGACCTCCTTCTAGAACATTTCTCTGGCAAAATTTTCTTGGCATCTGCATTCAACACGGACTGTCCTTCAATGATCCGTTTAAACAACATAATAGTAACAGCAGGATTTGTTGTTTACGACAATTGTCGCGTCTTAGGCGAATGTTTGATTTGTTTGCAGATGACACTTTTTCAAAGGAGCGATTTTCCATTAGATTGGCAGAGGAGCCAATTTCACCGCTACTGCCAAGCTCGCACTGGAACTTGTAAACTTGCAGCAAACCAACGGGCGTCCGATCGAAACAACAATGTTGACCCCTCCCCCCTCTCCCCCGCCGTGTGATGTCAGAAAAGAAACCTTTCGCCACAGCCTAAAGAATTGCTTGTAGCAATTCAATGGTGTTGATGTAAATATCAATCACTTGGATGGTTTAAAAGTGTCTACAGGAGAATAGAAAAACTTATTCAGTTTTCTCGTCCTAGTTTAAATTACTTTTATTTCAGTAAGTATGTTAATCGTTATTATTAATCATAATCAAACACAACGTCATAAATACCCAGAAGTGGTTAAGTAAGGTAAAGGTAGGTAGGCACCTAAGTATGTAGGCACCTAAATAGGTAGGTACTTAGGGAATAAACTTATGACCGCTTTGAGCTCATTCGATTAGCGAGTTAATTAAAATTGTTTATACATCGCTAAGCAGCTACTGATTAAATAATTAATTAATTAATAACAACCTAATCAGTTGGTAATACCAGAACAAAAAACTAGTCTAGGTACACAATTAATGACAAAATACAATTTTTTTATCTGCGGATGCTACTTTCTTAGAAAAAAGATAAGCAAGTACCTTATACCTATGCGTTTCATCCAAATCCGTTCAGCCGTTAAGGAGTGAAAAGGTAACAGACAGACAGCTAATAAATTGTAATAACTTTTGACCCAGTTGACTAATTTTAATGAAATAAAGACTAAATGTTATATCAAGATATGGACTGTGACTATTTATTTCCTATCCCTTCTATCTGTTTTAATGAAATATACAAAAATATGTAAATTTTAAAATCAACCCCTATTATCCCCCCTTAGGGGATGATATTACAAAAATGCTATAAGACATAATTCCTTATTTCTTACCAAAAGCATTAATTTGAATTTAATATGCTTAACTTAAGAAATGCTGGGTTTCCCATACAAACTTTCATCCCCTATATCACCCCCTATAGGATTAGTTTTGAAACAAAAAGTAGCCTATGTCCTTCCCTAGGATGCCCTTTATCTTCTTGCCAAATTTTGTCGAAATCCGTTCAGTGGTTTAAGCGTGAAAAGGTAACATACAGACAGACTTACTTTCGAATTTATAATATTAAGTATGGATTATGGCACAGGTAGGTACGTGAGGATTGGCACAAGAAAAGAGAGGCCTATGCTCAGCATTGTGAGAAGAGAAGTCGGGCTGTGGCTGATGCTGATGATGACGAATTAGAATCAGGAGTAGTAAATGGTAAAGTTCGTTTTTTAATCCCAGACCAATTTGACAGGTGCAAATATCAAACTCCAAATTGAAGAAACAAACAACCATCACTTGAAATGTCAAATGAGTCTGTCTGGGGACATGGGTCGTATTTGCAAAATCGATTACCAGGGCTTCCAAGTACGGTGGCGGGGATCTCTCGGTGGCGGGGATCTCTCGCGTCCGGCCCTGGTCCAGGCCATGGTACGGAGCGAGAGGGCATGGGAGGCCGTCACCTCCTTCTGCGAAGCAGTAATGCTCGCGAAGGAGGAGGCGGAGCTCGTGAGGGAGAGGCAAATTTCGCGCCCTCACGCCCCTAGCCGCCGCAGGAGGAGACGCCCTGGGCGTCGGGAATCTATTGCCGATTCCCGGCCACCGTAGGCGCGGGCTTGCGGACGGTGAGCAATGGGTAGCTCGCCGTCCGGTAAGGACCAAGACCGGGTCGACGGCGCGTTGTGTTCCACGCGCGCCTCAAAGAGTGTCAGCGAGTGAAGGGGTCCGATGAGACCATTGCCTGCCGGGGTTGCGGGAAAGTCCGAAAGGGATACCGTGGCCCCCTGCATTGCACAGGCAAGAGAAGGAACACGGGTGGGTTTTAGTCAGTAAGAGTCTGACACGCCCTCCCGCTCCACCCAGAGCGGGAGACGTCATTTGATGATTTCCCACCCAAAAAAAAAAAAAAAAAAGGGCTTCCAAGTAGGTACCCTTAAAACACCAGCGCCAAGAACCAGGGCTGCAAATACTTTCAATTGTTTTCTTTCTGCATCGAAAATAGATCCGTAACTTCATACAAATAAGGAGTACAATCGCGTATGCAAAAAAGGATACTTCAATGCCTTGCTGGAAGCAAAATACCTACATAGAACATTGATCCATAACTTGATATAAATAAGGAGCAGAATCGCGTCGAGCGTCGAAGTAGCGAGTAGCCGAAAAAAATACTTCCGAAATACTCGCAACGTCGCCGTACTTGCAAATAAATACCTAGTTTAAAAACCTGGTTCGCGTAAATACGCACCTTTCTTATCTGGGATAAAAAAATGAACTTTAGTAGTAAACAACACTTACGGTGTACCGCAACCAAAGAAACCGAAAAAAATAAAAACGCGGTTTTTTAACATTATTCATTAATTGTCAATAAAAACTACGTTTTGTATAAGAACCTATAAATGTGTTTACTAAACCATCAAATAACAGATTTATAAATTATATACCTACCAACTGGTATTGGAAGCATGTTTATTATTTATTTTTATAGTTATTCATTCAGTCAAAATCATTTTTCTGACCCCAAATTGTTCAGTAATGACCTTTTTTGACCGCTACCCGGTTAATGTAAACAAACATTAGGATAATACGCACTGCGCTGTTTAACTCCAACAGTTTGTTAGTCGGTCAAGAATACACATCGGTGGCACGGGTGTAAACTGGCGTTAAAAATAAATGTCTGTACGGTCCACGGCGTAAACTAGTACCTTTATGTCTGTTTTTGTTCCCTTTTTACGTTGAAAGTGTTGGTTAGCGTTTACGTATTGCATAGTTGCATTATAGAACCATAAGTTTAGTGAACCTACGTAAAAGAAAGTAGATACGTACTTAGGTATTTAATTAACAGTAGAACGAAGATAGGTAAGTACAGGATCCAGACTTACGTGGAATGTTCACTACATCCATCGCATTCCGACCTCCTTCTAGAACATTTCTCTGGCAAAATTTTCTTGGCATCCGCATTCAACACGGACTGTCCTTCAATGATCCGTTTAAACAACATAATAGTAACAGCAGGATTTGTTGTTTACGACAATTGTCGCGTCTTAGGCGAATGTTTGATTTGTTTAACACGATTGCAGATGACACTTTCTCAAAGGAGCGATTTTCCATTAGATTGGCAGAGGAGCCAATTTCACCGCTACTGCCAAGCTCGCACTGGAACTTGTAAACTTGCAGCAAACCAACGGGCGTCCGATCGAAACAACAATGTTAACCCCTCCCCCCTCTCCCCCGCCGTGTTATGTCAGAAAAGAAACCTTTCGCCACAGCCTAAAGAATTGCTTGTAGCAATTCAATGGTGTTGATGTAAATATCAATCACTTGGATGGTTTAAAAGTGCCTAGAGGAGAATAGAAAATCCTATTCAGTTTTCTCGGTCCTCCTTTAAATTACTTTTATGTAATTAAGTTAATCGTTATTATTAATCGAACACATCGTCATAAATACCTAACTGGTTCAGTTAGGCTGTGGCATTGCTACCTTTATTAGTGTGCGAATGGAAGATGCGTGGTAATTTTTTTAGGACTGAAAAAGAGCGATTTATTTTCAGTATTAAATAGTTTTGAAAAGTTATTATATACTCGCTAACACGAACTACCAATTAGTCCACAGGGGGCCTACCACCAGCTCTTTTCTCTTTTTTTTCACCAGTATTCTTTTAATCTTACTTGAGCGTGGGAAGAGATGGAGCTAGACGTATGTATAGCTAGCTCCACTTCTTTCTCGTACTGTAGTAACATCAAAATAATACTGCTTAAAAAGAGGTGGTTGGCCCCCTGTTCATATTTTTGTCGAATAATTTATTTAATGTAACACGCTAGACGTGATCATGTTTACAACGTTACTAAACATGCTCAGTGAATCATACTAATAGTGTTAATGTTAATTAAATTTATTTCGAAGAAAAACCACAGACACATTGAAAGTGCATTTTATTAATGGTGACGCACAGTAATAAAGTCTCAAAGCACGTGTAGTGCGCATGTTCACAGCGTGGTCGTCCCTCTCCCTCCTCATACTTGTCCAGCCCCCCTTCTATCCACATTCCCCTCGCCATCAGCTGATCACGCAGCAACAGCGTGCACAAAAGTCGGTTCGCGTGAATCGCATATACTCGTATGACTATGTATGATTACAAACAAAAATCAAGGTACCTAGGTCAATATGGAATAGGTACCTACCTATACGTTTCCGTTCCCTGCACGTACACGAATATGACTCGCTGTGCAAGCAACATGAATGCAATCATTGTTATTATGCACAGTACGAATGGATCAAGTTTTTAAAACACCTGTCACCTACCTTTAATTAATTAAATAAGGACCGACAAAGTCCTAACGCCTGCGACGTATGAAAGTGCTTGATAAAATTAGTAGTAATTGTAGGTACCTATATAACGTTATAATATTGCACTATCACTAAACTGCGTGCAGTCGAAATCAGATGAATCTATTTGGATTCGCAGTGCAAATGCATTTGCAGTTTAGTAAAGTAGGTCAAAAGTAGGTAAGTTAAATAGGTTTCAACAAACGGATTGCATCATTGCTTGGGTTCCATTACCATAGTCAGAATAAGTACCAGCCTTCAAAAGTCTCATGAGAGAATATTGAATATGCCAATGTATTCAATATTCTCTCATGAGACTTTCTATTGTATTTTGTTATTTGATATTTGAAACTTGCTATTTGCAGTAGCTCTAATTAAACCATTTTTCGGAATTCGCGCGTCGCAACTCCTAAACCGCGGTAATGAGTTTTCTTTCTGGAGTTTTCAGTAAACATGAGACGTATTTACTAGAATAGGTAAAGTATTTTTCTGGCCTAGGCCGCACCTAGTACGACGTGTAAGTAAGGTATAGTTTAATTCGTTGGAACAGTGATTTGGATGGGAAATGTGTTTTCTAGACATCCTTTAGGTGGTTTATTTTTCAGCAATGGTATTTCCCAGACTTTAGCTGAACTATGTACAGGAATATCAGGAAACAGCAACACAGATGTATAAACAAGCTACGCTAAACTGCAAAACCATTTGACACACCACAAAGCTGGAAAATCTAAGAAGCACAAATATATACTTATATAGTGACCCAACATTACAACAAAGAAAATGCATAATAAGTAGAAAATAAATAGTGTTATGTGACAGATGAGAAAATATGGGATGTGCAAGCAGGATTTAGGGAGGGAATTGGCTGTATGGATCAGATCTTCTCCCTGAGGTGTACAGCCGAAAAACATCTGGCAAAGCACAAGAAAGTATATTGTGCTTTCGTTGATTTGGAGAAGGCCTACGACAGTGTGTGGAGGGAAGAACTGTGGTCAACACTATCCATGTAGGGTGTGGACTGGCACTTGGTACGAACACTGAAATCTTTATACAAGGATTCCAGTCGTGGTGTTAGGATAAATGGGGCTTACACGAACTGGTTCTGCATCTCGAGGGTTGTTAGATTGGGTTGTGTAGCGTCAGCGTGGCTCTTCAACTTGTACACGGATAGTTGTCTGACAGATTTGAAAGAGGGTGGATGAATGAGTTGCCTGTCATATGCCTTCTTTACGCAGATTATCAAGTTCTACTTGCATCGTCAGCAGAACAGTTGCAAGACATGGTGACTGTGATGGATGAAGCATATAAGAGGAAAGAGATGAATATAAATGTGAACTACTAATGTGTCATGGTGTTTGAAAGAAAGAGGAGAGGATGTATCGGTGTGTGATATGAACATAAATGATAAGAGTGTGGAGCAAGTAAGTGAGTTTGTATACTTGGGGTGTCTGTTTACAAGGGATGGGAAGATTAATGAAGATGTGGAAAGGAGAGTAAATGCGTGAAATAAAGTAAATGGTGCTATACATGCGATTGTGACCAACCAGTTGATGTCCAAAAAGGCTCGACTGACTGGTCACAACGGTGTGCTGGTGTCCACGCTTATCTATCGAAGTGAATGCTGGTTGTGGCAAAAGCAGCATAGAAGTAGGATAAATGCTGCGAAAATGCGTTTCTTGCGAAGCATGTGTAGTCTCACTATAAATGACAGGCTGAGGAATGATGTAATAAGACAACGGTGTGAGTTAAAAGAAGATGTAGTGACAAAAATTTAAAAGGGTATGCTGAGATGGTTTGGTCATGTTGAGAGGATGAATGAAAGGCGACTAACAAAATGTATTTACAAGGCAGATGTGACTGGAAACGCTGGGAGGGGACGCCCTAGGAGGAATATTGACCTTATTGGTGATGTTCTTCAGAATGGATAGGTGCGTAGTACTTGCAACCGGGCGGCGGCGTGCGTGTATGACCAGATGTATGAACGTAAACTAGGCAAAAGGAGTATGTAAGGATTGTAGCAGGTGGCGTTCTGTAGTTTCTGCCTACCCTCATGGGACGAAGGCGTAATTTTATGTATGGTATTTAAGTAGTATGTAGACAATTTTATAAATAAAATATTAATTAACCTCTTATCGGAGCTTAGTAAAAACATCAAGAATGGTATCAGAAAAGATCGGAGGACAGAGAGACTACAAACACTAGAGAAACACATAATAAGTACCTACAGGAGGGACAAGAAAGGCCCTGAAAGAACTACGCGAGTGCAACAAAGAATTGACACCAAACTTGAAACACAAACAGATAAATGTAACAAACAGGAGGAATATAAACGAAATGGCCACACAATTCTACCACAACCTATAATCAAACCAAAATAACAAGTAAAAGCCACTTCAATAGCATGTGCAAGCAGCATGATTTCGATCCTTTCATAACAGCAGTGCTATTCTGTAACCATCTCACCGTGAAAATTTTGGTGAAGTGAGCACGGAGTGAGCTGTCAGTCCCTAACATCAGCCGGTCTATTCTGTAATAATCTCACGGTGAAAACTTAGGTGAAGTGAACGTGAAGTGAGCTGTCATTCCACCTGCTGCTAGGGACTGACAGCTCACTCCGAGCTCACTTCACCTAAGTTTTCACGGTGAGATGGTTACAGAATAAACTTACAGATGGTGTAATGACAGCTCACTTCAAACTCACTTCACCTAAGTTTTCACGGTGAGGTGGTTACAGAATAGACCAGCAGGTGTGTCCTCGGCCAGAAAGTGATAGAAACGCGGTGGAAAGGGACATTGGGATTCAAAATTCAAAATATTTTATTTCACATAAACCTACATGGGCACTTATGAAACGTCAGAAGCTAGGTGCACGGTTCCAATTGGTCGTTTCCTATGGAGAAGAGCCGGCAAGAAACTCCACGGTTACTCTTTTAAAAATAATTGGTTTTTACAATATTTTCAAATAACAGTGTTCATAGGTATGGGAGGACAGTGTAGGTCTTTCAACAGGTACCAGGTACATAACAAAATAATTATGGTCAGCAAATCCACCAGGATGTAACGTATCGTATCGTCCTTTCTTCTGTACCTTTCTGCCTGTAAAATTTGATAGTCAAAATGCTTCAACATGAATGATGTAAACAATATTTTGTAAGAATATAATTTTTTTTAAAAGAGTTTCCGTGGAGTTTCTTGCCCGTTCTTCTCCATAGGAACCTACGCTTTGGAATGGGCAACTAGCTTCATATTTCTGACTGACTGACTCCTTGACAATTCAAAAGTGCCTGTAAATGGTTTAATTGAAATAAATGCTTTGAGTTTGAGTTTGAGTTTGAGTTTGTAAATACTTCGAAGGTACTCGGAACAGGTATTTGAACTAAGTATTTTTCGATTCTACGATTCTTGATACGAAAATTATCTATTACGGCCATTGACTTTTATGTCAATGATTACGGCACACTTAGTTTTCAGTAATTTTAAAGTTATTCTGTACATTGAATGTTGCTACTCTAAAAGCTAAAAAAAATCTCGCAACAGATAACGCTGTTAATTTTATTTCTATTTGATTTTCATATATTTACATAAATTATTCACTGTTTTGTTGCTTTTTTATAGCTAAATAATAAAAAAATGTATTTATATATATTTACTTGACAACTTCTAAATATCAATGTCAATGCTAACGAAGCATTTTATGATTTGCTGTCATCTCTTTGCTAGTTCGCTGTCAAATTCTGGGCATGAGCATCAGATAATATCAATAGTTATTTTGTTTATATAAACCATTAATAAAAACAATAAACAATCTAGTAAGTGGTTCACTATGGCATCTCATTTGAGTACTAAAGATCGGCTCCTGGCATTGATTGACGACATCGAGTTAATTTCAAAGTGAGTAGTTGTTTCGCCAAAAGTATAATTATGAAAAAATAAAGTGTTTTATCATATTATTGGTAAATCTCATATTACAGAGAAATGATAGAAGTGTCGATAGCTCCGAAACCTCAAAAACTTTCTGCAGCAGACCATGCACAGTTAACAGATTTACTGCTCTCAAAAGATTCAGAATTGAAGAAAACGCTGGAGTTAGCTGATGAACAAGCTAAGATTCAACAGAAAATGAACGATTTGAAGGCTGAAGTGGAAAATAAGGTGAATTATATTTTGTATACATTCTATTTTCTAACTCATTAGGACAATAATTGGTTCAAACATACACTAACATATTGTATTGTTTATGTAGGATCAAGACATCTTCCATTTACAACGACAACTCAAAGATGCGGAGCAAATCCTTGCTACTTCATTATATCAAGCTAGACAGAAGCTAGCATCAATAGTCAAGTCTAGAAAACGGCCAGTACCATCAGAAGATTTGATTAAGTTTGCTCACAGGCAAGTGTTTCGTAATCTCATAACCTCCCGTCCGTTACAAAGACTCCAGGAGATCGATAACAATTAAAGTTCTATTGTGTCTCATTAGTAGCAGTTGAACTCTTATTAACTATAGGCATAAAGAAATTCATTAACACATTTTAGTACAATTTTCAATTATCCTTAAGTATTCCTGTTTTATAGTAGTTTTGCAATCATCTGTAAACTCTTGCTTTTTTTTAAGGTATATAAAAAATTCACATAAAAAATAAATTTTGCACTTACTGTTCCTTGTTGTAACAAAAATAATAAATCCACAGAATCAGTGCCTCAAATGCAGTGAGTGCACCTCTTTCGTGGCAGCCTGGAGACCCACGCAGACCATACCCCACAGATCTTGAGATGCGGTTGGGAATGCTTGGCCGGCTCTGCGACCTGCCACTCAATGGCCACACACCGTCTACACTAAATGAATTACACAGAATGACTACAGGCGGAGGTGAGTCAAATTATTCATTCTATTTCCTAAGAAATTTATTCTAGTTCATTTGTACATAAAAAGTTTCTATATAGTAATTATGGGTATTTCCGTGATTGAATAAGCATTATGACTCTTTTTATTGCATGGTGTTTTACATTTCCTCATGTAGTCAGAAATTATGATCAAATTACTACTTGAATTATGTAGGATGTAACATCGCTAAATATAATTCATAATAAAAAATACCCATAACATCACAACTCTAATCCCAGAAGGGTTAAGCAGGTTGGGTTCATAATTATAATACAGAATGCAGTTTAATAATAGAAATTCTAATTTCAAATGTTCCAAAGGAATTATACCCAGTAATGGAATATAAAAGTTAATGGAATAAAAGATTGGTAATGTAAAAAGTAAAGCATGTTAATGTTTGGATGTCATCTTGTTTTTATTTGTCACAGTGCCAGCATCAGCATCAAACCAGTTCACGTGGCATCCATCAGGCGAGCTCCACATGTCAGTCGGAGGCGGCAACTCCGTCGCCATTGACGGCCGCAGCAAGGACGCGCCCAACCAAGAAGACGTAGAAGTTATGTCCACCGATTCGAGTTCAAGTTCCAGCAGTGATTCTCAATGAATATAGAAGAAAAAGTGTTTGAAATATTGAAATATAATCAAACATTTATTATCTGATTGATGGTTTAAGTTGGAATAGACAGCTACATGGAATGAACTGTGAAGAATGGTTTTTATTGGACATTGCAATATCAGATGAAAAGACTGTGTTATATAATCTGTAATGTAATGTATGTACTATTAATTTAAGACATAATTTGCTGATTAAAATAGTATTCAAACTCATTATCTCCATGAAACTGTTTTTATTTCTTGACTATTAGATTTATTTACGAAATGTTGGTTCTACTGGTAATATTATTTCACTGTAGGGTCATAGGTTAAAACAGTGTCATTAGTGAACGAGATTCTCGGTATATCGTCTTGCAAAGCAGTTAAAGTTTAATATTCGGGATTAGAAATATTTAATGAACTATAGTTTACCTATAAAACAAAAAGCACAAACTAACTGTAGCTATAGATAGTGCAATCCACGACGACGCGCCCCACCCCGCTCCGCTCCGTACTAAAGTACAGCTTACAGTACAGTAATCGCGGAGTGGGGCGCGTCGTCGTGGATTGCACTACCTATCTGTACTGTACTTTTGTACGTCATGTTCTGTTAGCAGAGATGTGACTTATCTTAGATTCAAGTATTTGAAAACAGATACAAGATACAAAATACGTATTTTTATCATATAAGTATCTGAAATACTTTTTTAATTTATAATTTTGTATCTGTATTTTGTAAATACTAAGTTAGGTAAAATAATTTTATTCATTACTAGTTTCCGCCAGCGGCTTCGCCCGCGTGATATCTTTAGAAATTATAGCCTATGTTACTCAGTAATAATATACCTAGCATTCAACAGTTGAAAGAATATTTTAAATCGGTCCAGGAGTTTATTAATTACTAGCACTTTTAACGCGGCTTCGCTCCCGTGGTCTTTCCCGCGGGACCCGTTATTATTCCCGGGATAAAAAGTAGCATACGTCACTCCTTGATAACTAAGCTTTCCAATGGTAAAATTTCCGTCGACATAATCCGTAAAAAACCCGTTTCTATGGCTGTCATGCTACGCGTGCAGGCACTACGAGTTTATCATCCTACAATTTTTTGTATAATGTAATACCTGTTTGCTGATTTCCGCCCCTGTACTCTTCTCTTTCGGGGGATGATAATGAGACCTCATAGAAGAAAAATGAATGAACAATTTTTGAAGAAATCTTGCTTAGTCTCAAATAAAACTATAATATTTTCTTACAATTACGTGATTATCTAATCACTTACCAAACACAAACCTTAAAATGAATAAATGTATGTAGGTATGTTTTTCCTTCAAAGAGTATTATATACAAAAAAAAAACACAAATTTGTATCTTGCTTGCTTTGCTAACGTATTTAGTATCTTGTACGAGTTACATCTTGTATTCCAGATACTTTTTTGAGGTATCTTGTACATCTCTGTTTAGTAGTTGGTATCTATTATTAGGTAAGGGTCAGGCCCTGCAGACCCTAAGCACTATTTAGCATAGTGTGATCCTCGTCGTCCAAGGATTCTTGCAGCTAGCGACCAACGAGGTTGGACTCGCCATAGGTAGGTACTCTTTACTGATGACCTATTTACCTTTATCGATACCTACCTAAACATTGCTATGCAACAGGCAATCACCATGGAGACGAAATTGTTTACAATAGACGACGTATCGTTGTTCTACATCGACATTTCTAGTCACATGATTAATCTAATTTTTTTATTTAAATAGTTTTAAAAATGACTGAGAGAGCTCCCGCCTCCGCAGAAGAAACCTTAGTTCGCTATGATAACCCTGTATTAGTTTCTAAGCGCCTGGAGAAAGTCGTAAGCTATCTAATCTTGTTTCAAACAGGCTGATTTAGCAAACATATCAAGTTGGTGCATGCTAATTACTTACTTCTTATTGCAGGCACCAGCTCTCGCTGGAGCTTCTATACAGCCATGTGTACCAACAGAAGCCAAAAAGGAAACGGAAGAAATACTAAATGCTATTTTGCCACCAAAAGAATGGGAAGAAGATGGCCAAATATGGACTCAGAAGGTGCTGTAGTGTCTTTTTACGACTTTGCCCGGCAATGGTTTGGGATTCTCATTAGCACAAAGTTTATCTATTATCGTATCGTGGCCCTTATGTCTGGCAAGAGTAGGTAGGTACCTACCTTCTAAGTGTGAATAGTCTAGTTAAATTCAGCTGTTTTCAAATAGGCCAAAGTTCAATGCTCTATCAGGACGGTAGTTATTTCGTTATAAGCGCGTTACAGAGAAATATAGAAGTAACGTTTAAAAATAATGTTAGAAATCAACTAGGTACACATTTTAGCTTGTAATAACCGTGCCTAAACACGCGAGGATGTACAGACGCCAGTATTTCAACCTACTACAATCTATCAAATTTCTTTAATAGATTTTCAACTTTATTATTGAATTATAAGGTTCAAAGTTGATTGGGAAAATTTGACAGTTTCGGGTAGGTTGACCTGCTGGCGTCTGTAATTCGACGACACTATTATTTTGTTTGGAAAGATTTATGATTAGATGAGTTTGTTTAGATTTCATCGACTCCAGCAACTCGGCTGGATGTGATAAACCTGCAAGAAATGCTGGATACGCGCCTGCAACAGAGGCAAGCCAGAGAAACAGGCATTTGTCCCGTGCGGCGACAGCTCTATACGCAGTGTTTCGACGAGCTTATACGACAGGTTCACAATTTTAAGATTGATCCTAGTGTCGATTAGGTACCTAACACCTTTCAAATTACTACAATAGTACCGGCTATCGCACTACGTACTCCACAAACAGTGTAGGTATGTACCCCACATACATAATAGAGAGGTACTGATGTATGGGAACTCTGGAGTATAGGTAGGTAGATACGTGCACCGTTCGATGCTTCGCTGCAACTATTTCTCTGCTTGACTTAGGACTGGGACTTCCGTGTCTTTCAACTTTCTGAGGTTAATTTGTTCAACCCAGATCTCTTGAGAGTTGGCTTCTTTAGATTTAATTAATTTCATAAAATATTGTAGGTACAAACCAAAACAATGTACTATCGCGGTCACGCATAACTGAACACCGTAAGGATTATTCCTGCTTGCAGCGGTCGGCCGCTATAGTAACGCTTACCAACAAAAAAAAGGGGCGATAAACAGCCTAATGTGATCATCGTGTGCACGGGTTTTTTTTTTTCAAAGTGGTTAGATATGCGTGACCGCGATGGAACCTATTCAATAGTTCAACTTCTGCAGGTAACAATAAACTGTGGTGAAAGAGGCCTCCTATTGCTGAGGGTTCGCGATGAGGCGAAAATCACGATGGAAGCTTACCAAACACTCTACTGTAGTTCCATCGCTTTCGGTATGAGGAAAGCTTTACAGGTGTGTAGTTACAATTTATGTTTTTAATATTTTGGACTGATTCGTTGGTCTTGTGACCGCAAACGCGGCTGCTGGATGTCCTGGGTTCGATTCTCAGGTTCAATCGCAGCCTGGAGTCCAGATTTGCGCACGTGCTGATAATAGGCTCGCCCCTTTTAAGGCCTTTACATGGGACTAGACATAGTGATGAAATGTGTAGGTACGACCTCTGCCTATTTCACCGGGAAATACAGGTGTAACGTTACGTGTGTAAATAATTGAATAAGTAATTGTATTCCAGTCAGAGCAAGGAAAAGCAGACTTGATGGATCAAGTAGCAAAGCTGGAAGTTGAACGTTCTGCCTTGGAGAAACAATGCATGGAGTTGAAACAAAAGACTGAGCAACTTGAGCGGCGCGCGGCTGAACTGCGAGCAGCTGAGGAGAAACGTCACCAAGAAGAGTTACTCGCTTTGAAAAAGACCAACGCTCAACTCAAGGTGAGGACAGCTTATTCCCTTGTATACCTGTTTTTGAATTTTAAATCTAGATAATTTACATTCATTGTCTACTCAATGATCAACTTTCTGTCTAAGTGATATCTGTGTGACCATTTGTAATGAAAAGGTTTTTAAAAAGGTTAGCATCATGCTACCTATCGAAACAAAACAAAATATCTATAGCGATGTGTCATACGGCCCGCGGCCGCATAACGTACCCCTCTTATTGCAATCTTTGGAGCTTATACACATTTCTTAATTACTATTATTTGCTTTCAGGCGCAACTGGAAGGCATTATTGCACCAAAGAAGTAAAAGTGTTTTACTCGTTATTATTAATTCTTTTTAAGATGTTATTTTTTTGTTCTCACTAGATTATAGACATTTAAATTGTGTTCCTCAGATATATATTATGATAAAGATAAAATAAACTAGCATAATTCTAATTGTGTTTTTGTATTGTTTCCAACCATTTCGTACACTGTTCAATCTAACATGTTTTCGATTTTCGTACTTACCTAGTGGGCCTGGCCTACTGCGACGCACAGTCGAAATCGAGATCGCATCTTATACCCTTCTTTTTATTTTTACCAATAAAATCTTGGCCAAAGATTGCCAAAGACGATGCTTTTGTTTTTGTGTACACAGGGTGGCAACTGCGTGGATCGCCCGGAGGACACGGTGGAGCATACGGTGGAGGTATGCCCGGCTTGGGCAGAGCACCGCCGTGTCCTCGTGGAGGCGATCGGTGGCGGGAATCTCTCGCGTCCGGCCCTGGTCCAGGCCATGGTACGGAGCGAGAGGGCATGGGAGGCCGTCACCTCCTTCTGCGAAGCAGTAATGCTTGCAAAGGAGAAGGCGGAGCGCGTGAGGGGAGGCAAATTTCGCGCCCTCACGCCCCTAGCCGCCGCAGGAGAAGACGCCCTGGGCGTCGGGAATCCATAGCCGATTCCCGGCCACCGTAGGCGCGGGCTTGCGGACGGTGAGCAATGGGTAGCTCGCCGTCCGGCAAGGACCAAGCCCGGGTCGACGGCGCGTTGTGTTCCACGCGCGCCTCAAAGAGTGTCAGCGAGTGAAGGGGTCCGATGAGACCATTGCCTGCCGGGGTTGCGGGAAAGTCCGAAAGGGATACCGTGGCCCCCTGGCATTGCACAGGCAAGAGAAGGAACACGGGTGGGTTTTAGTCAGTAAGAGTCTGACACGCCCTCCCGCTCCACCCATAGCGGGAGGAGTCATTTGATGATTTCCCACCCAAAAAAAAGGGTGGCAACTTTCGAAAATGAACAGCTAGAAAAACGGAAAGGAGCATAAATAGGTTATTTCATCACAATAACACGAGACTAACAGGAACGATAATATGCAAAACAAAATGATCGAAATAAATGAAGCTTACCTTCATTTATTTACAGTGTACCTATTTCATCTATTGTTAGAGGTACCTACTTCACTCTCTTCACTATTTTATTATTATTAATCTATTCATATTTTTTATTCAGACAAGAAAAAATAATGTAGGTTACATTATTTTTTCTTGTCTTAAAACTAAATAACAGTCGGTGTATCTGTCCGCCGCGGTCGGCGGCCATTTCGCTTTGTGAGTGCACGGACGGTGCACTATTTAGCTCATCGCTAAGTACAGCATATCTATTCCCGTAAACACTTCACCGTGAAAACATGTGAAGTGAGCGTGGAGTGAGCAGTCAGTGTCATCTCACCCTGTTGGAAGGACAACTCATTTCACCTAAGTTTTCACGGTGAGATGGTAACTGAATAGCACTGCTGGGTGCAATAGCAATGCTGATGCTAGGGATGGATCACTCCACGCTCACTTCACCTGTTTTCACGGGGAGGTGGTTATGGGAATCGCACTGCAGGTTTTTGCTTGGACAGTTCCTGTATTTTTCGGATTGTTTTTTCTTTGTTTTTAATATTTGATTACTAATCTGCTTCGCAATTTATTTGCCAAACATGTAAACAAACACGAGTTTTAGGAAAAACAACTGTGATGCCTACACAAAAGGTTCAGTTTGCGCTGCAACTTCATTTTTTTTACTTACGTAAAGTTGATGTTTGTTTAATTGGAAATAACATAAATTGGAAACAATTATTTAAATAGACCTTATGTAGTATACTTATTTATTTAGATGTATAAAAATTATGTATTAGGTATGTTGAAGCTGTTGGTACTCCCCGTCACTTGTCCATAGCGGTTCATTAGAAAATCAGCGTCAGACAGCAGCATGTCGATTCCCGTAACCACTTCACCGTGAAAACATGTGAAGTGAGCGTGGAGTGAGCTGTCAGTGTCATCTCACCCTGTTGGAATGACAACTCACTTCACCTAAGTTTTCACGGTGAGATGGTTACAGAATAGCACTGCAGTTGTCGGGCATTAATGCTGAAATTAACCTTTTTGGCTCAGCCGTGAGGCACACACTATTATTGCTTTATGATTATTTTACCTTTTTATTTTGTTATTGTGTTTCACGAACTGTGTCCAAATAAATATTATAATTTCTTTCTTAATAAAACCACATAATAATTTTATTAAAATATATATTAAAACATTTAATTGGGACAAACATACAATGTTTTCAATAGTTTACAATGCACATATCACTAGAAAGGTATAAAGGACACACATTCTTCCATTCAACTCTTCAATTTATTTACCGTAATACATATTTTATCAAATTCAAATATTACATTTCATATAGTCGGAAATGTACACTTTGTTGTTACGTCTGGACATATACAGCAAATCTTAATAATAAACACTACGGTCATACTGATGCAAATGCGTAATTCATCACCTTCTGTAGGATTACAATCGTTATATTATAAATTAATGTAAAATTATTTTTCGCATCGAAATTACAAGAATAATAAAATAAAATATAATGAAGTTTGATTAATAAAATCGTATAATAAAATTGATTCCAAGAAATCAAGGCACCACATATAAAATTCAATTAATATTACATTAAATTAAAATATTAATACATCATCAAACACAAAATACTGAATGAAACAACAATGCGCGAATAAAATAAGTAATTGTATACCGCAAGTATAGGTTGATATAATTATTATATCGTCAAATGTGATGCCACTTGCGTCCCATTCCATTGCGAGTTGTTGATGGTATGTACACCTCTAATATCATCTTACACTCGGCCTACATTCACATTCTGGTTAATCAACCAGTCACATTCCTCAGCAGGTACAGCATCAACATTCAGTCAAAATAAAGACTTGCACGGAATGAAAATTATTTAAAATTAAATACGTAAAGTATTCAAAGAATAATAACTATTAATATTTTCAAAAATATATAGTAACACCTATCATTAATCTAAAATCTCCGTCGCAAAACTAAAATAAAAAAATATAAATTGTGATCAAAATTAAAATGCCACAAAACGCATCTCGCTAGTGGATTTCTTCAAGCGCCTTTAAGTAACATAACAAGTCGGTGGAATCTAAATTTATTATCACAGTTACAATACAAAATTAAGATGGAAACTCGTTTCACGAACGTTCGTTTCGTTGAAGAAATCTACAATCGAGTTCGATTCTCGACGGTAGTCGAGTCGTGTCTATTACAACTGTGGTTATAGCCGATGTGTTGTCATGGGGTTGATCGTTCAGTAGGGTAAGGGACCGGAGATTGAGGCGTGTTGGGAAAGAGATCTAAGTGAGTGTGTCTACTGATGTTGTTCTGTGTAGGCAGTGACGCGATGCGTGGGCCCAACGGGGATGGCCGTGACGCGGCCGGCGCCGCCGTCCAGCAGAGGGTTCACGACCTGCACGATATCAGGCTGCAGCGAGTCACCCCCCTCTGTCTCCCCCTCCCCCAAGCTAATACCGGCCTCCTCAAGGTCGGTAGGCGCGGTTTCGCTACTCGGGCTAGTTGTTAATTCCAGAGAAATTATTTTTTCTTGCGTCGTTTCCACCTGTATAGATAAATAGAATTAAAACCGATGTCCTAGACTTTTGGATTACTTTTCGCCAAACAATGAGAAATGCCATGACTTTTAATTACTTTTATTTTGAATGCTATGAAATCTACTGGCTTCAGAAAGTTGTCCAAGTATTTTAAATGTATGAAGTTCTTTTAGTATTTTGTTCCAGAACGGGAAATTATGAAAGTATTTTTAAATTCGATAACAAAGTAAAGTTAATGTCATCGGAGTGCTCAAAATTGTGATTACATTACTAGAAAAACATCAAACACAAAAGCATACTACAACAAATAAGTCACAATTTTGAGCACCTTGTTGGTAAACATGTGATGTTGGATACCTATGGGAAATGACATGCACTAAATACTGTTTTAATATTCTAATATACAGGCGTTAGTGGGTTAGTTTTGCTTCTGCTGCTAAAGCAATGAAATAAGCTTTAGTATATATATTTCTGTAGAGTAATAAACGCAACAAACCATTGTTTTCGTTGAAGCTTGCCGTGTCTAGAATCCAGGTATCGTCTGACAAATTACACAATAAATTAAGTTAGCATGCCATGCCAAAATATCATGCGACACTCGTGAAAACATTAAATAGATAAGAAGAAATAAAAGAAAATAAAGGGGAGAAACCTTGGGAATCGGGATATTGTCAAATGAGGCAAATAAATTGTATATAACATGGGATTTAAAACAATATAGATATTCCATAACTTAAGTCTTGTTAATGCCACGTCGATTTTAGTTCTATATTAACGTGAGTGTGATTAGGTACTACGTGGTGATCTACATTTCATATCTTTCACAGAAAAGTTGCATAATCAGTTATTTTATCAAATTCTTCATTATTTTCTTAAATTCCAAAAGTTGGCAATCATTAGCAATTATCGTTTGTAAACATACCAGATATTTGATATTTTGAATGAACTTACTGTAAATATTTAAAGAAGTGATTCAAAAACCTCTTTTAATGAATTCAGATTATGTTAGTCAGACACTTAATAGTTTAACGCTAGTCTAAGAAAATTATAAAAATCTCAAACATAAGTAAGCCTTTTGTGCCTTTTCTGTGGATTTTAGTGCAATAACTTTCTTAACTTTAGAGGTCATAACTGATTAGTAATTTTTCCTAAAACATAACTACTGCAATTGTGGTGTTTCAAGTTTGTGTTGTGCTAAATGGTGTATTTCGTTATGTGCACTTAAAAGGCCCCGTTAACATTCTAGTGTTTGTACACGTAATTGCTCTTTGTCAGTCGATCTGTTTCATTGTCTTGATACAAATATCGTTTAAAGTTCGTTCGTTTCGTCAGTCTCGAGTAAGGTCTCTTATCGTCTGTCATAATAGTTGCACGTTGAAAGCTAAGCGTAGTTTTAAAGATATACAAAAGATAATAAAAACCACACGATACGGCATTGCTTGTGTACAGCGTCTTACGTAGCACAATGTACAAGTCGCGACGTTATACGCGTACCTCTTTCTCAATGACTTTCTCAATGTACTCGACGGTTCGCACTTTAGTCTCGCCGGTTGCCGGACACACGAACTCCTCGGTGCGGAGAGTAATGCGCTCGTTTAACAATTTTTCTTTCTCCTTGACGGCCAGTATTTGGCCCGGTTTTGTACGTAACGCGATACGTGGCAGGGGCCATTTCTATAATTTGTAAAGCCAATTTTGACATTCGCAGCCCAATGTAAACGTACAATAATATGCCAGCCAAGCGACATTGATCCCCACCCATGATAAGACAATAAACACACTGTGTTAGTTAAATCATAAGTACTGTTACAGGTACTTGCAACAAGACATCAAAGGTATCAATCCAAACATTCAAATTGAATACAGACAGAACTAGGACAGACTTTATCATTGTTTACTGGACAAAGACAATATTCTATCAGTGTTATTCACAATGTTAACAGTTATAGGCAAACAAATTAATACATGGATTATTATTGGATTATGACAAAACATTCTAAATCTGAAATGGAAAAAAGATGACGTTGGGTTTGAATGAGAAGTGACAATGACAATGTTATGTGATCTTTAATGTGAAGTTGGATTTTTGAGAGAATAGGGTTTAGGGATAAAAACATGATCATTTTTCCATTTACAGAATCGGTTGCTTTAGTATTTTAATTTGAACAACATTCAACTGATTCTTCAAGACATAAAATAACTATTATTTGGAGTAATTACCTCGTTCGAAGTGTTCTCCCTATGTGGATCTTCTAAGATGTCACTTGCTGGCCCCACCATACTTTTTATCACTTTCTGTGATTCAAGAGCCTCCTAAATATAAAAAAAACACAATTAATCATATGCTGGCATAATATGACAACTCGAATACGAACGACACATTAATTTGCGGTTGGCGCAGTGTTTTTCTTCTTCCATACACGCCTATAAGCCGTCATTTCAGTAGTAACCCCCTTTCTACATTATCATCTCTCTTCTTCTTTTGAACAGCCATCTTTATTCAAACTCACAACATTTCTCACATTTAAATGTCATATCAATATTCTATACAGAATCTTATAGTTTTGTTATGCTTCAAAATGGTGTTAACCTTCATTTGGGTCATCCGTTTTCTTTGTTGAATCAATATTAAGATATGGAGTAATAATATGGGGCAATTCAACAGACAATGATAAGACATTTATTGTACAAAGAGCTATATGCGGTGTCGGTCCGCTTGATTCTTGCAGGCCTTTATACAAAAAACTGAAACTATTGACCTTTATGTATTTGTTTGAGGTATCGGTTTTTGTGAGGGAACATAATGAATTCATTAGATTCAAAGGTGACAATTACACAAAACAGAGACCAAAAGACGTAGACGTCCTTTTAGTAATACAACTAATCAAAAATAATGTTTATCATAAGAGCATTATAATTTTTTATAAGTTACCAAAGATCATAAGGGAGCTCCCATTTAAATATTTTTAAATTAAACTACGTAGATGGTTGATAGAAAACTGTTTTTTATAGTTTACAAGGATTTCTGCCATATAAAGAATAAAATATACCTATTTTAAGTTTACTTTTGTTTTGTGATGTGCTGTAATTAGTTTAATGAATTGTTGTTACATAAAATATTATTCTTAGGTTAAGTTTTGTTATGTGTCTTCTTATATTTAAAAACAAAGGTATTTTTCTGTACCTATATCTTATTAAAATAAGTAGGTACCTATTAATGTAAAATTAATTAGCATGCACTGAACAGGCAAAATATGGACTGTACATTAAACCACCAAGTTTTACAACTGGTAATGTAGCGGTTACACCGCCACATACAAACTACGCATCAAAGACATGACGCCACACAAATCCTGCATCGCGCAATTAGAGTTTACCGCGCGAACGACATATATAAGACTATCCGACATCAACAGTTGGGCAGTTGCCCACCAGACACAACACACCCTGTTCCTCATGCCCCTAAAGCAACACCTGTATTTTCTGCAAATAAATTATTCCTATTCTTATTCTTTGAGAAGTAACAGTGGCTTAGATTTTCGAATTTTATCATTGGTAATTTTTACGAGGATCTTCAGTTTTGTTTAAGAGTGTGCTTTCTAAAAGTTGACAAGGTTGCTAAAAGCAGTCAAATATTTACCTGTTTTCATTCATTTGTTAATTTTACAGTATGTAAATATGACATCGCTGTATAGTGCATTTCAGTCCAGTAAAATGCAATAATAACACTGAATTACGCGTTGTAACTGTTTTAGGTGTAAAACGGGCTTCCAAATCAAAAACTAAATATTCAGTTACGATATTAATTATTGCATTTCATAATAAATATTTTAGTGCAATATAAAGCGATATATATATATATTTTCATTCAGGAATATTAAAAAAATAATCAAAACACGTGCAAATAGCAATCAGATACCTAACATTTGGTAGCTTTTTGCGACGTTGCCAACGTTCAGAATACATAGCCTTATGGCCACTGACCTGTTCGAGCGAGCGCAGTCTAGCGGCTCGCCAGGCGGCGCGACGCGCGGCTCTCGTGGCCGCGTCCTCTACCTCACCGTCCCGTCCCGCGCGTCTGCGTTGTGACTTCGCTGACGGACTCACGCCTCCAGACACACTAAGCAAAAAAAAAAGAAATGTTATGAAAAATAAATCATAACGTTTTCCACCCCGTTTTTTTTTTTCACCTACTTTAATCCGCCAAATTAGCCTGCGCCTGTCTTTCTTTCGCATTGACTTATGGCGTGGACAACGCCTCGGGCAATAATTCCTGTCGTCCTCGTAGAGATTTCTCGCCGCGTATGATAAAAACGGATGTAAAAAGACCCTTAACGAAGCTGAAAGTCACTTGTGGGGGAGTACAGTCAGTGAACTGCATAACCCAACCCCTCTTCCCCTCTTGTTTTATGTAAGAGGGGTCAGGTAATGCAGAACACTCAACGTACAAGTCTCTCGAAAAGCATGTTTTAAATGTTATAACTCTAAATACGATTTTTCGCACCAAAAATAAAAGATGCAAAGTAGTCCCAGCTAAAATGTATGCTCAATGTTTGTTAACTTGATGTAAAGAATGCGTAGATAACGGTTATTTGATGGGTCTTTTTACATCCTGTATTTCTTCACAAGCATCAATATATTTTCTTTTTTTAACTCTTAAAGAAACCAGATACTGTATGATGATTATGATGAAACTATTGTCTCGATCGGCCTTGAATCATATGAAAACTATGCCGTACATACCTATGGCCATTCTCATAAGGTTCGTCGTCGGAATGTGAGCTATATCCACTCTGCCGGTCCTCGCCTGGGGACCACGAGCCGAGCTCTGATCGCGACAGAGATGCCATCTTCCTCTCCTCTTCTTGCTTCAATTTCTCCACCTCATCCGCTGATAGGAATGTGAAAACTTTTTCTGCAAAATTTAGTAAATTACTATTAATGATACTCAATTTTCTATTCTTTCTCCACCTCAGTTCCTCAGTCACTGGTGATCACATATCCTATATAATAAATGTAATTCTATAATCTAGTGCTAAAAATATGACTTGTAGTAATAGTTGCATGTAGAATGAAGCGCAAAGTTTTGTTACTAGTTTTATTACTAATGACCAATATTGTTATTTAATTCTATATTAAAGTAAAAACCCCGAAACTGATTTAAATCATTTATATTTACCTGGTTTGGGCGATGGCTTGTGACTTTCTTCCATAGCATTTTCGAAGAATTTCTTCTTATCGCTGACAGACGCTTTCACAAAATTACCAGAATGAGGTGGGGAAGCCTGAGGACATTCGATTAGATTAGCTAAACTTACAAGCAAATTGATACTCACATAAATAAAAAATGAGTTAAAAAGCTTATGATATTTACAAGCATTGAAATTCCCTTCTCCAGCCTTCACACCCATGCAGTCAATGTTTTAATAATAAACAATAATAAAATAAGGTTATTGCTGTTAGTAAATCAAACATGCAAAATATAAGTAATTGCAAGTTAAAAACAATAATTCAATGGGGGTAAGTAACAAAATGGGATATGGAGGGATGACAGTATGTGGTTTTTAGTCAAGAACCCAGGTTGGGTTGTCGACGAACACAATCAAAAGAAGCTGAGTGTGTGTGTGCGAGGATAAGATTCCGTACATTGATGTTTACCTCGCCGATGGCGAAGGATTTGATTTTGCTGCTCCATGCGGGTTTCAAGGCAGATGCGGGCGTAGGGCTCCCTTCCCTCAAGGGATCCGAACTGTTCGACATTCTATCAGTTTCGGCCACTGTCGTCACCTCACCGAAACGAACTCTTCTCTCTGATTGAACACTTTTAGGCGCATCATCGTTATTAGTGGGGACAGGTGAAGTGATGTTTGCATTTATATCTTGTCCTAAAGTACTGACTAGAGCGGTTTGTGATTTATGATTCAAGAAACCAGATTGATTGGAAGAACATACAGGAACTGTGCATGTGTATGGGTTGTATGTTCCAGCTACAGTCGTTAGAGATGGGTAAGGGTTGATTGGAGGGTACGTGTTAGAGTGAACCATACCCGGTGTACTATTATCTGTCCTCAAATCACGTAATGAACGGTGCACTGGCACATACATTGTTCGTTGATCGATATAAGTTTGATCTGGATGTAAACTACATGGAGAGTTAGGGACATGTGATACAGTAGGTAGAGTTTTATATTGTGCGTGTAGCAATGCAGGGGCATCGGAGTCTCCAATAGGACTTACAGAAAGTTCTTTATAATATTCATCATTGGCTATAGGAAGTTCTGGTGTACGGAAGACTTGACTTGAAGGCACTGCTGATACTATAACCGAGCGAAATGGAGCATCAGACACGACCGGCCCCGAAACCAAATGTGGAAAGGCATGGTAATTTACAAGGGGAGGGACTTCGGTTTCAGGAGAGTTTGTGGAATTTGAGGACTGCATGGATGTTTCGGCCACCGCAGGCTCCGGCAGCAAAATCCGTTCCGGAATTACGGTGATAGGTGGTAGACTTGCCTCAATATCTTCATCTTCAATTAATTCACTATCACTAACGTAAGTGTCGAACAAAGGCGGAGGCGGGATGATGAGGTCAGCGTGAAGTACCCGACTCGCTTTAGGGACCGGTCTCGAGACTCCCAATTCGGTAGTCGTTTGGTTTCGGATTAGTAAGGAGCTGAACCCCTCGCATGCATCGTTAGTGTCAATGATCGTAGGCCCCGTTCGTTCGTCATCATGCTCGTCATGCAATGAGTATCGAAATATGTTCGTATCGTTCGTCGACAAGGGGTAGTGTTCGGGTTCATCCATCGGCTCTTGTGTGAAACTAACTCGCTTCGTGTGTGGTTTGCGAGGCACTTGAGGTTTATGTTTGGCGGGAGACGCAGGGGTCGCAGGGGTCGCAGGTGTCGCAGGGGGCGCGGGGGGCGGGCCGGCGGGGCGCGGCGGGCGCGCCGCGGGCGGGGGGGGCGGGGCGGAGGGGGGCGGCGTCCTTGCCTGCTGCTGCGCGCACAACGCGAGCGGCGCCGCTTGCGAACTAGACGACTAACCAAACCAACAAAATATACTGCACCACTTGGTACTTAAGCAACTCATTACTTTGGCTACATACGGCTAAAAGAAAGACCAAAACAAAATGCTAGATACTCGAGCGTAATTACGAAACGAGCCAAATATAATTATTTTTTATTTCATACATCGAACAATAGCGAAGCTATCTTGCACGAAAATATGAATACGAAAATCATGAATAATAAAATAATATCATTATTTTGCATAAAACCCAAAAGCTTATTTCAGCGACGAACAAAAATCTTCCAAAATAAATGTCATTGAAAACATGCTAACTTAAAAACAAAAGAAAACGTCATCTGAAACATCATGTATCTTTTTAATGCAACACTAAACATAACGTCAATTAGAACAATTTTGTACATTAAAAAGTAAATAAAGTAAATGCACAATAGTTTTATCAAATGTAAAATAATTGGCAGTTGAGAATAGTAATTTGGCCAAAACCTTAACAATAAGTCTTACATAATAGAAATCAATTGAGAATATTTTAACCAATATCTGGTACTCAACAAAGGTTTCATCAGAAAAAAATAATTCATCAACACTGTCAAAAAGTTGGAAGCGAATATATAAAAATTTCAAAATTTTATTTCGACGTCACTTTGCCTTGTCCGTAGGTATATGTTTTATATATTTATAGAATTGTTCTAGTTAGTCAAACAGTGATAAACAGGTATATAAAATTGGTCTTTGGATTGAAGATTACATAGAATACAAAGTGTTACAACAATATATAAGTTTTTAGGTGTAAGTTATAGAATGTAGTTGTAGGCTAAATATGTTACTACATAGGTATTATAATGATATAAATTTGTCGTATCGGACTGATTAATAATGTAAAAAAAAAATGGTAACATCACCCTTTTTTATAAAAACATCTTGATAGAATACGAGTAACAGTAAGGTATGTATAATATGATATGAATAAATAATTATAAGGTTAGGTTGCATAGAGTTGTCCATATTTTATGGATGGATAGAAACACTTGATTTGAAAAAAATGCAAAAACCAGTAGTTAAAACTAAAATATTTTTTGACATGTATGTATATCATGTTATCTTACCTACATATACCCTTCTCCTTACTTAATAAATACAATGATAAATTTTGCTATTATATACATTTACCACTTTATATTTAATGATTTTCACAATGAACATTTTCATGTTTTACATGTGGTTGATTACATAATTTTAAACAGCGCGAAGCTAGAACGACATATAGCAAAAGTATGTCTGGATATCTATACTCAAAACATCATTGTAGACGCACGGACACAAAAGATCATCAATGCAACTAAACAGAATTTCATTGGCACATACAGCTATTCAGAATTAAAAACATTTATTTATTAATTTTATTAAAACACTCATTATATTGGTTAACCAAAATTATAAATGATAAATTATTATTTTTAATTTAGATTTTCCGTTCAATAACACAGTTCACAGATAGTTTAACACATTAGATAAATAAGTTTACTGGACATGTCATGTGTATCCGTTAAGTTTATTGAACATTAATTATTTACAAAGTATTTGGACATAAGTTAACATTGCCGTACTATGTGTTTTCTTCCTTTTCCTCAATGGATGCATTCTGCAATGGACGTAATACGCTTTGTCATTAATTTAATTATATACTGCACCAGTAAGGGTCGTCCTCTAGGCTGAACCCATTTACAAGCTAACACATGACGACATTGAGCTAAGCTACTGTAAATAAAAATAAGAACTCAACAACTTCGTCTTGCTATAAGGTTTATACTAATAGTACTAGGGTACATTTAGAAGTTCTATTACATTTCCATAAATTATTACGTAGACGTCCCAACAGAGAGAGCTTAAAGAAATTTAGGATACATGCAAAACAGTCCTTTAAAGTCAATATCAATGCTGTAATAGTTAATACATTTACAGACAATAGACAGAAAGTTCGCCGTCAAGAGATAGGTGTACTGAGGTTTTCTGTAAAGTGCCACCCTTCCATTTCATCACAACCGACTACATATTAAAGGCTCATGTAGATATACTAAACAACATTTATTTTGGAAGACAAGGAGTTAAACATACTTATACTATACTTAAAGTACTCAATATAGATATTTACGAATATTTTCATGCAAGCAATATTTATACTACAAAATATATATAGTACATGCTATCAATATCAGAGTCAGGAAGATGCTAACCATGCAAAAATTTATACAGCAGAATTGTTTCGGCCTTTATTTGATAAAGTTATTTATAATAGTATAATACAAAGCTAAATCTTATTTATCATGCTGTAATATAAACTTTCCAATCATCAAAATATAAAGCTTAAAATTTTCAAGAAATAAATTGTTAATATCAAATTGGAAAATAAAATATAGACTACATGCATACAAATTAAAATTATTTACAGTTGGACACAGAAGAAGATAAGAAATTGTCATAAAACATCATACTATTATGGATTTGTAGTTTAGTTTATTTAAATAACATAATCTTTATTGAACCCCTATCTTATTCTGTAACCGTCTGTGGGAATTCGAAATTCAAGGGATCAATGCGACTGCGTAAAGAATAATTTAAGATCATTTTCGAACTATAACACGCATTTTATCTAAACTAGAAAAGGTTATTTATTTTTAGATAGAAGAAATCTTTAAAAGTGTTCTAGCTTTTTTAAAGAGCTGTATAGCTTTTATTTATGAGAGTTTTACGTTAGATACAGTTATGAACTAACCTGAGGTTGGAGTGTGTGTTTGGACATTACGACGGTGGTCGTCTTGTGTTGCAGTTCGGGCGATATCGGTGGCGCGGGCTCGAGAGCCATGCTCTCTACGGCGTGAACGATATCCAGCACCTGAAACGTGGTTACGAAATATATTCTAGTGCTCTTAGTTTTGTCATTTTTTTAAAATCTTTTATCTGTTATCCATATACCAATTTATTTGGGGGCAGTGCAACATGTCCTTTGCTTCCATACTACTTCATCTCGGTAGTCACCCCTATGTTGAGGTTGGCTTCCAGTCTAACCGGATGCATCTGAATACCAGTATTTTACATGGAGTGACCGCCTATCTGGCCTCCACAACCCAGTTATTGGGTAATACGATACCTCTTGATAAGATAGGTAATAGGGATGTTTACAAGGAGAAAAAGTAGTCAAAGTTTAGTCCGTCAGTCAGATAATAAAAAAATATTAAACACGTATTTTTTGCTTTATTATATTAATACGAAAATGGTTTGTTTTAAAACGCATAAAAGTTGGGGAGTGGGGGCTTGCTACGTCACAATTCAGTATAAAATCTACTGGAGAGTGACGTCATGCCACATTTTAACTCGATGTTTAGCCGTACCGTAATCTTTAGAATACGTAAAGAAAAAATGTGTCCAATATTTTTAAATAATGCATCTGACGGGCAAACATTTTTTTTGTCAGACTTTCGGGCTTCTGACGACCCCTGACGACCAGTAAGGACTGTCAAAGATCCACGAATAACAATCGGGACCAACGGCTTAACGTGCTTTCCGAGGCACGGAGGGGTCTCGATATGTAATGGTTGGTCACCCATCCATAAACCGACCGTGGTACAACAACGCTTAACCTTCGATCGACCCGTGCGGCTGTTATCAATTAGCCACGAGCCCTCCTTTCCAGCCATAGCATATTTGAAATTTCTTAAGTACCTAGTTAGTTGAATTAAACCATCACGTTGCTTGAATATTTCTGTAAGTTAGTTTTGATGGAGTATGTTGAACCATGAAGGAGCTCCTAGTATTCTCAACTGATGCCACAAGAGTATTATTTGCCTTAATAAAAACGATAATATAATAAAATAAACAAAATCACAGAAGTATGAAGTATATCTTTCATGTTAAAGTACCGTTAAAAGGTTACTAACCTTTTCGGGTGTAGACTTTTCCCTCATTTCAGCGACTTGTTTCTCGTGTTCAAACTCAACAAGGTCCTGTTGGAATTGTTGCTCCTGTGGTAACCAAATTCATTGCTTAATTTCATTTATTTTTAAATACATAATGTAGTCATTTTAGTCCTTATTATTCTTTTGGCATAGGCTCAAGTCGCCTTTGAATTAAGTAAGAGAAAAGAACATAATTGTGATAATAGATTTTATGAAGGTCTTCTTCTGCCAGTCTGTCGCATGTTACTGGATGTTTATTAATAAAGTAACCTGCCTCGTTGGTCTAGTGCTGTATATGAGGTCCTGGGTTCGATTCCCAGGTCGGGCAGTGTCATTGGGTTTTTCTTTCTGGAATTTCTCAGTAGCAGCCCGGAGTCTGGATTTGTGCCCGGTTGATGGCAATAGGCTCGCCCCCTATTACATGGGACTTAAACATAACTGGCGAAATGTGGGTGTACTATATATACACATCTGCCCAACCCTCGGGGAAACAAGGCGTGATGTTATGTTATGTAACTTTTTAATTTTGAGAAAATTAACAGCGTTCTTACGACGAATACGTCTTAAAATTCAAAGCAAAGGGTGAATGCTTGTGTTCAAGCTTAATAAATCAATGAAAGATAAAACATGCCACAATTTCGAATGCAACAAAAGGAATATTAGGAAGCGCTTATTATACTGACCTGTTGCTGTTGGTGCAACGTACTATCATCTCTGTCCAGGCTTGACGTTGAGTGAGACAGAGAGCCGCCCGTTTCCGCCGTCCCGCTCTCGCTACCGGTCTGTGCAAACATTCGTTTCGTCTATGTCTTTCTAACAAGCGCTTGCCAAAGACACGGAAATTTTGGTTGTAAAAGGCAAAAGACACTATGGAGCGTGCCAAGTGAAATTAGTGTCACCAATTTGTATTTACAAAAGCGTAAATATTGGAAGCATTTTAAAAGCATTCATGTTTATTTGATAGTAGAAAATGAATCCTTATTCGTTTTGACTGAATTGTGTAGGTACCATCGAATAAGTTCATATCTATACACTGTAAGGACTATTTCTGCTTGCAGCGCTCGGCCGCTATAGAACCGGGGCGGTAACAGATGTGGTCATCTTGTTCACGGGATTTTGTTTTCAATCTGCTTAGATATGAAGTTCTTCGATAGTACAAAAATAATTAAATACAAAAATGTACAATACTCGACAGGAATGTTTGCAAGCCTTGTCACGCTCTGGTTTCCAGTGACCCCGTTGATGTTTGCACTCGTGCTGACTTGGTGACAATGGATTCCACAAATATTTCCGCCGAGCTAAAGAAAAGATGATCTTACAGTGATCTTCTCCGGCCTGGTGTATCCGTAGCACACGATGAGGTGTAGGGGTGCATTGGTGGCTGAACGCAGAGCGTTCACGGCTTCATTGTGTGTCGCGCCGAGTAGCGACACACCGTTCACTTCTAATAGACGCATGCCAACCTGTCACGAGTAAAATGTATTGTTTTATAACTACGCATTCTCTTAGTTTGGACTCCTTACATAAAACTTGGACTTAGTTTCGAGTTCTTAAGAAGCAGCTTAAACCAGTTTTCTGTGTTTACGTGTCTGTAAAAGTAATTATATTGTACTCACCTTCAGTCTACCGTCTCTCCTGGCAGCCCCACCGGTATTAATCTTCGATATGAAGACTCCCTCGTCATTAGGGTCGTTAGGGTTGCCACGCTGACCGTTCAAACCGCCTTTTATGTGCATTCCTAGCTTTTCACCTTCTTGTTTGATTATGGTTAGGTCCTGGAGAGTAAGAAAAGTTGAAATCGCGGAAGAAATACAAATAATAAAAAAATCTAGAGGCATTTATTCTAAAAATTAAAGGCAAAAATTTTGTAATTACCTTTGCTATAGAAAGTTTGCTATTTAAATCGGGTAATTTGAATAACTACATTCACAAACACTTGTAACATGCAAAGCCACAACACAATACCTCATGCACTCAAAGTAACAGAAGCTTTCATACTAAATTTTTACAAAAATATTCTAGATAATAAAAAACCTAGCACATGACAGACAAAATTGTAAAGGGTGTAAATTTCAGTGTAATTGGCATGACAGTAGAAAGAGCTATAAGCAAAAAGGGTTTCATATTTAAGGTGAAAAATCGCGTTCTAAAAAGGAAAAGCTGTATTACGAAATAACCATTCCGCATACGACGATAGCTGGGCACACGGACTGACTGGATGAGGGGTCGGAGACTGACATATATATTTGGTAAAGTAACACACATAAGTTCGAGATCGCCGAGCGACGTTCACACTTACAGTTGCGTCAACAATCTCAACTTGTATGAGACCCTGAACGTGTGGCGGTGGCCGTGTTGCGAACGTGTGGAACAAAACAATTGTTTGCGTTTTATAACGACAAAATAAAACTCGTATCAATGTGCTGTTCAAGACTCAAAAGATATCGTCACTGAACAAGAAACACGCTAGATAAGCGACAGAATTCTTAGCATAGACATACTAGATGCTTTTGTCAGTATAAATGTTGAACAATCATGTGCATCAATGCATAAGCGTTATGCATACTTTTTATTATTGTATACCGCCAAATGTCTACTGTAAGCGACAATATTCAAATCATTCTACTCGTAAATTCACATTATGCTTTCAACTTCTCACCATTATATCCACAAATTCGGTTACTTGCATAACATGCAAAACATTGCACGCTTACGTATGTGTTTATACACACAGATTACGAATATTCATAACAAGACATACCCAATAGTAGGGACTGTATTTTGTCAAATTAAGAGTATTTGTCACAGTTAAATGTTGCTTCAATTTACGTATTTCATTTTAGATATTGTGTGACACAGGATTGTACAAAAACTATTGACAAACGCTTGACTGAAGACATTACTAATAAGTATTTTTTATAGGATGTTCTGAATTATAATGTTATTCCTTTATTTCAGATAATAATTCAAATGAAATATGTAGTAAATCTTTATATTGTTAATCGTTTCTTTTACACAGAAAATCATTTTAAACTTACAATAAATTAATAAAGAAAATATTCAATCCCATGTCACGGTGTTTTGTGTACAGTGTGATGACGTCACAAACCTGGAATCCATTCGGCAGCGGGTCGTGTCGCACGGTGAGCGTGAGTGTTGCGCCCGGCTGCAGCAACAGTTGCACGGCGTCGCGATGCGTTGCACCGGGCAGTTCTACGCCGTTCACTTTCAGTAGACGGTCGCCCATGCGCAACTTTCCTGATCGCGCAGCCACTCCACCAGGCACAACCTATTTTTGGGTCATCAGAAATCTTGATCAATCTTTTGTTTTACATGAGGAGTTTCTCAACCTTCGAAGCGAGCGACCCTTCCATCGATATTCTCGCCTTTCGTCGTGTAAACAAGGCTTTATTTTGTGTCCATCATATGGCCATGGCCGCGGTTGGCTTCCCAAAAAACAGTTTAAGCACAATTCCTAACCTAAGGTCTATTCAAATCCATTAATATATTTCCAATTAATGTTATTTACACACAAACAAATGTGAATTAAGTTGATTGATTGAAGTTGTAGTGCAAACTGAACTTTATGTGTATGTGTAGCGGTTACACCGCCACATACGAACTACGCATCAAAGACATGACGTCACACAAATCCTGCATCGCGCAATTAGAGTTTACCGCGCGAACGACATAGATAAGACTATCCGAAATCCGAAACAGTTGGGCAGTCGGCCCGCCAGACACAACACCCGTCTGGTTGGAGGATCCTCCCTTTTCTATGGTGGATGAGTGAACTTTACACCCTGTTCCTCATGCCCCTAAATTGGTGACACCGATTATGAACGTCAACGCAGCCTTCGTGCAACTACTTCAGCGTGACGTCATCATCATCATCACTCCCGCAAGCTTTCGTGAGGCGAGTCACACAGACAGCCAGCACCCTCAGCTTCAACGGGTATCTTGACCACCAGCATGCAGCGAACGCGCATTCCTGGTCATCACCCTCAGCCTCATCACCCCGACTCACTGGGGAATCACAGCAATCATCTCAATCACCGCAATCACCTCAATCACCACAGTCGCCGCAATCACCGCAAACAGTTCCGACTCTCCGCGAACTGTGCGGCACCCGGTTCCAACTCACTGGAACCTTAGCTGGCACTGTGAAGCATCGCAAGATAAAAGACTCAGCCCACTATCGACCTCCGGTCTCCGGAGGGGAGTGATGTAGCGGTTAAACCGCCACATACGAACTACGCATCAAAGAGACATGACGTCACACAAATCCTGCATCGCGCAATTAGAGTTTACCGCGCGAACGACATAGATAAGACTATCCGAAATCAACAGTTGGGCAGTCGGCCCGCCAGACACAACACCCATCTGGTCGGAGGATCCCTTTTCTATGGTGGATGAGTGAACTTTACACCCTCATGCCCCTAAATATGTTTTAAAGTAGTTTTTCTAAAAACTCATATTTGTAAGGAAAGTTTGTTTCAACAGCACTTACATGCGATATAAATATTCCCGGTTCCTTTCCACCGAAGGGCACGCAAGAGTGATCGGTTCCACCGATAATACTGAATCCAAGAGATCCTCCTTCTTTGACTAAGACGACTTCCTGTAACAAAAAGGAAACAACTTTTAATAATTCCATTTAGTTGCAATTAATGTTCTGCTTCACTTATTTACTGGCCTGTATAGACATCTTGAGATATCATTGCAAAACTTGCGATGACATAATATTTGTGTGTTTCTATTACAAAATAACTTCGCCGGATAGTAGCTCTCTATCCGAGAAATTATATTTGTTGATTGATTACTAATCACTATGAGAATGTTATATTATTACTCTGCTTTCGGATTGTAATAGTCATGCATATATGCTTACGCACACGGGTTGCGTGACTGCCACCAAGTGTTTCCCAACATTTGTCTTTCAGTAGACAAAATCACATTGTTTCTAATATTCCCAGGAACGGTACATCACTAATCCACATGGATTAGGTATAAGGTAGTTAATTGTTCAGGTGTGACTTTGCGGAAATCCATTATAAAATACAATAGATGACGTTTATTTAGTAACCTAAAAAATTAAATTAGTAACGTAATAGTTAACTATTACGTCCGTCGATGTGTTCCTCGTTGAGAGGTGAAACACGTGTCGATTTCTTACAGGGTTCTCTATGACTATTTAAGAACAGTTAAGCAGATTAGGTTACTAAATATACGTCGTCTATTGTATTCTTTAGGTATAAGATAAGGTAAACAATGTAAGCACAACGCATCTTGAGCAAACCCGCGAACACAACTTATTTATGAATTACCTAAAACTCACTCTAGTCGCCCTTTACGGTTTAAGATTTAGCTGATATCAAGAAGAAATGAGTATCACAACTTCTCTGTCCATCTCCTTTCCGAAGATCAAGTAATACGACAATACTGCGTGCTAACTACGAATATTGAAAGGTGGTATGCAATGACATCATGCAGTGTTTGCCCAATTTTGAATGCTTAACTTAGCATAATGATTTTGCTATATACTTTCCTCGGTAAAAGGGAAATACGCATGTATTCGTAATATAAGATTTAGTTCTTCTAGTTTTTATTTTCATGGTATTTAAAGTCACATCGCTCATTATTCGGAACATCAATACATCTTCGGCCAGAACATTCAGTTATATAGGTCAAAATTGAGGGCATCGGCTGTACCATTTCTACCAAGACTAAACGCAGATTTTAGTTTCAGAATACACTCACCTTTTCTACTCTTCTTTCAAACGTATTTTTTCCACACTCAGCACGTACTATCAAAGAACTTCATATCTAAGCAGTTTGGAAACATAACCACATCTGTTACCGGCCCGGTTCAATAGCTGCCGAGCGCTGCAAGCAGAAATAGTCCTTACGGTGTATAGATATGAACTTCTTCGATAGTACCTTGGCTAAGAGTTATTACCGTCAAACTACAAGTGCAAGGTAGAGACGGGAACATGTCTAAGCCAAAGCACGTGCTAAGTAACGTTTCTAGATCTCGGCCTGAGACCGGGAAGTCCAAAGCCGGACATAGTGTAGACAGGTCTTTAGTATGTATTTTAGATCTAAACTATCGATAGGCGAGTTTCCTGTTCAGATTTTGTTATAGTTAATTATTTAATTTTATCTAGATGATGAGAAATATAATACACGAAGGATAATAAAAGCTATCTAATAACATTTAACATCGTTACCACTTCCTACAGCACTACTACTGTGTCATGGTTAGAGATCGGATATTCCGATGCATTACCTAAACTAATTTTTGGTGAATTTTTAAAATTAACTTATGAGAAATTATGGAAGTGGCTTCTTAATATAAATCCCGGTAGTCAATAAAATCCGGGAATGCACCACTAATCGGATACATGCTATGGAAACGACTTATCAACGGTTTTAACAGCGCTAATAAATTGTGCATTCCCGGATTTTATTGAATTCTGGGATTTATATTAAGAAGCCACTTCCATGATTTCTAAACCAAAAATTAAGTTTAGGTAAATATTCATCCGAATATCCGATCTCTAGAGTACATACGATCATGTGGATATTAAAATATAACACATTTGGGATATGTTCAGTTTTTATAGTGTTCTCTACGAGTCAGTGTATCTGGCTTTCTCTCTTGAGAGAGCAGGGACAAAAATAAATGAAATTTATGTATAAACATACCCACCCTAAGGACATTCCACTCTATTCCAATTTGTTTGGTGTTTTAGATTAAATACAAACTTAACTGAGTCCAGCATAAAGATCAGTTGCTATAAAATTCGATGGTCGTCTTTTTTTTTTTGGGTGGGATTTCATTTTATTTATTTTTATTCTTTAGTTCCCGTGTTCCTTCAGTTGCCTGTGCATTGCCAGGGCCACGGTATCCCTTTGACCTTTCGGCTTTTCCAGCAACCCTGGCAGGCATCGGTCCTATCGGACCCCTTCACCCACCTACATCCCTTTAAGGCGCGCGTGGAACACAACGCGCCGTCGACCCGGGCCTGGTCCTTATCGGACGGCGAGCTTCCCATTGCTCACCGTCCGCAAGCCCGCGCTTACGGTGGCCGGGAATCGGCCTGCGATTCCCGACGCCCAGGGCGTCTCCTCCTGCGGCGGCTAGGAGCGTGAGGGCGCGAATTTTGCCTCTCCCTCACGCGTTCCGCCTCTTCCTTCTCGAGCATTACTTCTTTGCAGGAGGTGACGGCCTCCCATGCCCTCTTGCTCCGTACCATAGCCTAAACCAGGGCCGGACGCGAGAGATCCCTGCCACCAATCGCCTCCACGAGGACACGGCGGTGCTAATTTTCCGTTACAGCTTTATAGTGCCGAACCATTTCAAATATACAACATGCGTATTATCCCCTTTACAAGTTTAATAATATCCGAAATTAGGCGGAATGGATTAATAAAGAATTTTGGTAAATTCAGCACAGTATGTTCTAGAAAAAGTAGACGTAAAATAACTGATGGTCAGGTTGACTTTAGTTTTGCTGTAGAAGTTTATGATTTGAAAATTGAGCAACGTTACCAACATCACTTAATTTTCAATTAAAATAACTATATCTGCTTTATCCATTTCATACCAGAAAACGTGCATATTACCTTTCACCTGTTTCTAAAAATAGTAGGTACTTGATTATTTTATTGAAAAAAATTATGGCGCTTCCACCACTTCTGTAGAGAGCATGGACTTCGCAAACCCTCGAGATTAAAAAATTGCCATTGCGAAATCGTGGCCTCATATTTATGAACGAGTTGCAACTTGTAAGTTGTTGTCGTCGTTGGGCGTTCTTACTTCGATGATGAGCGGTTCCACGAGTTGGTTGTCGGTGATGCGGGTGACGGTCGTCTCGGTGAAGGTGGACTTGGTGATGGTCTCGGTGACGCGGCCGAGCGCGGCGGGCGGCGGCGGCAGCACTGCGGCCGGCGCGCGCTCCACCGTGACGCGCACGCCGCGCTCGGGCGGCGCCTGCGCCGGCCGAGCGCGCGTACCGCCCAGGAAGTGCGTCGGGATCATCGCTTGGAACTCCTCGTTGGTAATCGGCCGCGACGGCTGCGCGTTTAACACGTTCACATCGAATCAGTCTAAATTTATTAGTGCAGGAAAAAGGAGTCGATTCGGCCATGGTAGCGTATCATTATCACCCTGACTAATTATTGCCAGTCTAAAGAAATTTTGGTAAGAATTTATACGTAAGCAAAGTAATACAAGCCTCGTGTTCAAGTAAAAAATATCTGAACAATTGCACCTTTATTTTACTCAAGCAAGCTTAATGTAATAGTAAAATTTTGAGATAACTTGTGTCAAAGTTCAAGTACGTAGATTATTTTTGAAAATGGTTAATAAACTTCTTCCTTTATTTTTTTTTACTGTTTGATGTTTTAGTAAATTTGGTCACATCGAAAGGTTTATTAAAGTATTAAGTACCCAACGGAATCGCAGAGAAGGCCATTCAATTTTAGAGTTCAGAGAAAAGTGATATTTAGTGACAAATTCTGGGAAATTTTCCAAAATACTTAAACATTTATTTTTCTCGAATCTCATCAATTTTTCCCTGGGGTACTCGTATATAGGGTGCTTAATTGTTGCAAATGAGTCACACTATCACGTCCTGGAAGGAATACGTCAAATTACAAGTCACCCTGTTCACTCCGCAAAATCATTTGTATTAAAAGCGACTCTTGCTACGATACAATAAAGTGCAATTCAGGTCGCACAGTGCTACCGTACCGTTACCTACAGTTATATTCACCTAGAAGTTGCCTCTCTTTCTATCGCGTAACTCTTATATCTTCTGACTACGGAACGCCCACTGAATTCAACAAGCCGAGCCCGCCGCGTACCATCGAAGAAGTTCATATCTATACACTGTAAGGACTATTTCTGCTTACAGCGCTCGGCCGCTATAGAACCGGGGCGGTAACAGATGTGGTCATCGTGTTCACGGGATTTTGTTTTCAAACTGCTTAGATATGAAGTTCTTCGATAGTACCTACTTGTAGCGGTGGCTGTCGCGGCTTGTATATACGGTGGTGGTACTCGAGTAAGATTGACCCCCTAAGTGAAATAGCGGGGATGGTATCCTGCGCACAAACTTAACTACGGCTATTGCCACAATCTACCAATATCTTACTCCTTCTAATCGGTCAAAACCAACGTTTTTGTCGATCAATCCTGTCTACAAGTGAACGAGCTTCTTTGTACATATCTCACAAAGGATGGCAGTTCCAGACATAATGTTCGAGGCTACCTTTGAATAAGGAATGTATCTTTGCTTTATGATTTCGAATGTCACTGTAATAGTATGACAGACGTCGTTCAAAAATCCAAGATGGCGGCTGGTATTTAAAGGTTTTTTAGTTTGCAAGGCGAAAATAAATTGAGTTTAAATTTAATAATTCGTGACAGCCTTGCACACATTATTCCAAAATGTCCATAAATATCGTAATTTTGCAAGTCCAGCCCCATATAATAGGCGTAGAACTATTGCCGAAGGATTAAGACTACAAAAAAAGAGGTGGCGTTTTTTGAATGTCAAGCTTTATAAGATTCTTTGCAGCATGTTCTAACGTCTAATCGTAATGTTTAAATGGAAGTTTAGTTCTTTCATGTTTTATTATTTACTTTCATGTCTTCCTCGTTTACTTTAGTGTGAAAAATCTAAAACCAAGGATTTACGAGAAAACGGTATATTTGAACATCCTCTAGTTTTTTTTATTTTAAATTGCTTAAGTATTCCAATATTGATCGCTTAGCAGCACCTTGTGATAAGCTTTCTGTGACCTAAAAAATATATTGGTATCTGTGCTTTTTATTTTGCGAGATCAGTTAAATATGTGTTAATAGGAAGAGGCTTGTAGTTCTTTGACAAACATAACTATTCGATGCATAAAAAAATTCAAGTAAAAGTTCCTACATTTTCTTTACTATAATTTATATGCTCCATAGCTTTCCAGCTTTAAAAATCTGAAAAATTAAAAATAGTGCTTTTATAGATGTATACGAGAAATCTACAAGCTACCATAACTCGATGGTTACTTTATTCAACTGAAATTGTGACTGAGAAATTTTCCATTTAGTTGGTTCCATTTTTAGCAATACATTCATCTGTCTGTAGCTGTGGAATCTACATACATAATAAACATACGTTTTTACTTACATATTTGTATAATAATTTATTATATTATAACAAAAAATAGTTAATAATCGTGTAATATGGCAAAGTTATAAACAATGTAGCGTCGACAATGTTTATTGGCGATAGTGCAATTATACAAGGTCAAGCTGAAGCCTTTAATAAATTAAGTTCAAACTAGTGAATACAATAAAAATGTGCATAATTACTAAAAATACATAATGATAATAATACACCGTACAATTTTAGGATATATATAATGATACGTTAGCATGTTTTTCGTTTACTAACAATCATTCGAACCAAGTTTTAATAAATATGATTTTTATGATGTTTTATTAACAGTATCAAAGGTCTGAAATGTTGAATGTTTTATTTATAGGATAGTGAAGCAGTGTAAATGCGAATAAAGTACAGAGATCGCATTTAACCGAAAATTAATAGCTGTGACCGATATCAAATCCGAACATCACGAAATATGAGCTCTATATTTCGAAATGCATCGGACTTAGTACCATTCGCAGCTATTGGAGGCTAAATGTCATCGCCGACTTTCAACTAAACTACATAGTGAGGTGAAACAGATAAGGCACCGCACACAATTGTGGTAAAGCTATGACGTAAAAGCTCGAATGTGAACGTGTTAAACCAATACCATCACCTGCGAATCGGGGTAAGTAATATATGAGTAAGTGAATCTTACCTGAATATCGTCGAAGACATCGTCGCTAGATCCGTGCACATTATTGGCGCCGGGAGTTAGGGGTGTGCTCGTACTGTTAGTTGTCGGTTTGGCCTGGAGTGAACGAGGTTTAATTTTGAATTTATTTGCGTCGCTAATGTGCATATAAAGCATATTATTGTTTTATTTTTATTTGAACACATCATTATTAGTCGAACAGCATTTTCAAACAGAAATGTTATTTTTGTAAAACTAATGTGCAAAAATGGAAGTTAATTAGTCTAATCAACGTCTATATTAATGCTACGTTCCCAAAATGAAATCTAAACCGAGAAATCAATAGAAAGCGATCACTAAGCCTCACCTGTCCATTCGGTTGACTCAGTTTTCGCGGTGCGGGTTGCGGTGCGACGGTGGGAGCGAAAGTTGCTTGTTTGTGTACCGGCGCGGGCGGTTGCGGCGACGGTGCGGGCGTGTGTGTCGGTGCGGGCGTGTATGTCGGTGTGGGCGCGTGTGTCGGTGCGGGCGCGTGTGTCGGTGCGGGTTGTGCAGCCGGTGCGCTGTGAGTGTGAGTATGATTTCCGATAGGTGTGCTTATGTGATTCGTCGTGGGTTTCTGTGTCGGAGTAACGTTCACATTCTGCAGGCTGGTCTTGTGTTCTCTCACTTCATCTGATGTCGACTTCCGCTGCATCAACTCGCCTAAACGAGGAAAAAATATATTTTAATGGGCGATAGTAAAGCCAAGCGGTTTCTACACTACGTTCAGATCTTTTGCGTCATTATAAATAATATTGTATCTGAAAAAGATGTTTGTAAATAAAATAGCATAATTTCCTTTTTTGCCAATACAAAAGCAATTGATCTGGCAAGCTCTCAATACCCTTCATAGAAGCAAGTAATTAAGCAGTATATTTACCCTCCTGTTCCGTTGTGATAGTCCGCTGTAGAACGAGCCTTACAAATCTCTCGTGTCCAGTGAGCAGGGAAACGGCGGCTTCGTGAGGAGCGCTCTCCATATCTACGCCGTTTATCTAAATATTAAGTCTTTGGGTTAGCTGGTTTTAGTACTTAAATGTTTACAACATTAATATAATAATTAATGTCAACAAATTCCTTTCTCTTGTCATGGAATTAAATATTGAAAGTACTGGTTTACGGTTTCATCCTATGATGTTAGGATTAGTATTCAATGTGAGCTGAATTTGAACAATCATCTTGCAAAAACGGTACTCGCTTTTGTACTTTGTCTCGTTACTTGTCAATTTGTCTTTTATTTATTTATTTAACAACTGATTTATCTAACAACTGAACTGTGTAACTTAAGACATTTAAAAGGTTAAAGATCACCAACAGAATATACATTCAATACTAGTGTATAACGTAAATTTGCATCGTTTAAAGGTGGGTTTAGCTCAAACGAATATTCAGCCAGAACAAGAGCATGCTTTTGTAGATATTCTTGACATTTTAGCATGGATCGAGCAAATAATACTCTGTACCTGTTTACATGAAAAAGAATTTGGTAGATTGGGGATAGAATGTGAATTTCCTCGTTTGGTGTAAACCGACCTTAATATGACAAGGTAAGCAAGCATGATAATCAAAGTTGTCAAATGACAGTACGTGTGCACAACTTACAGAAACCACTTTATCGCCGACCAGCATCTTGCCATCTTTAGCGGCCGCACCTTGCGGCGAAATCCGAGAGATGTAGATGGCGTCACTGTCGTCTCGGTAGGGCGGGGAGCCCTTCCCGCCGGCTATGCTAAACCCGAGCCCTGCGCCGTCGCGGATTAGAGTTGTATGGACTAGCACCTTTTGTTGATATACTAGAAATAATGAAATTTTTGGTTAGTACTGTATGTGATTCACTGGCGTTGTGTAAAACTATGGTCTTAGCCCGCTTTTACATGTCAGTAATTTTACTGAATACCGTCCGCGCGCGACGTGCTTCACAAGCACGGGATTTTTTCGTGCTTGTCAAGTAATTTTAACTGTCTAGGGACGTCATTAAGACTTTGCGACCGATTCCGTTCGTCGTATAGCGATCGCCTACTTCTGATTCTGTTTCTCCCAAAGGACGGCTCGACTGTTTTTTTTTTTTTGTCTGAGTTGAATACCGGTCCAGGGGCGGCAGTCTCGACATATACAGGGTGGCACATTTAGATCGGTCAGTATGGGAAAGTCTGAAACTATAAGACATACGAAGATCTCTTCTTAGGAACCATGTTATCGTTTTTAGTAACAAGAAAAACTGCATTCACACATTAAAAAAAAAACTTGTACTCAGCGCGGGAATCGAACCCGGACGTTTTGAAAAATAAAACGAACACTATTTCTATTCGATTGTGTAGGTCTTAAGCAGTAAATGTTACTATGAAACATGATGTCTAAAATGAGTAAAATGCATTGCTTTCATTTCCTTTAATTTATTTTAGTAAGTATCACGCGATTATCGTTTTTTGTCTAAATAAAAATAGTGTTAGTTTTATTTTTTAATACGTCCGGGTTCGATTCCCGAGCTGTGTATTTTTTTTTTAATGTTGAATGCGTTTTTTCTTGTTACTAAAATCGATGACATGGTTCCTAAGAAGAAATCTTCGTATGTCTTATAGTTTCAGACTTTCCCATACTGACCGATCTAAATGTGCTACCCTGTACCTATATGTCGAGACTGCCACCCCTGGACCGGTATACGAGTCAGACAAAAAAAAAAAAAAAACGGTCGAGCCGTCGGGTGGGAGAAACAGAATTCTACAAGCGCCCGTAAATCGGAGTTTGGGAGTTAAACACTATCATCAGTATTGGGTTTAGAATGTCAGATATAAATGGCACCAATTTAGAATTCATATTTCGGCTGACGGTGTATTGAACTGATTTAATTTTATTGTATGCCACAGGTATGCACCGTGTAAATGGGGCTTTAAAGTGACTATTACTTTAAAGTTCAAAGTTTTACCGGTACTGCTATTAATGATCTTAATTTACATAATCTCATCTCTTGGGTAAATAGGCAAGCCTGCCCTTTTCTCAGGAGCGTCGAGTTCGGCTTCCAGTCCAACCAGATGCGTACACTATCTGTATTTTAGACAGTGAACTGACGTCTGACCTCCGCAACCCGACTGAGGTAATACCCGTATCTAAAGGTTAGGCAGGTAAACAGGTTTTATTGAGCTTTCCGATTGCCTGTGACTACTTTCATAGAATAATTTACGATGTTTGAGACTGACAGATCAACATGCCCTCTGAGGCGCTGAAAACTATCTGTTTATAAACAACGATTATTTATCAAACCGGATTCAGTTTGTTTATTTCCACGGAAGCAGTTTAGCGACGCGACCAGGAACTTTTGATTGCTTTCGTCACTCGACATACGGGAAGTGTTTACTTATAACTTGTTTTTATCAGTTTCAAATGTTGTCAAACTTACCGGGCGGGACGTACGGCTCGCTGGCCGGCGCCGGGCTGTGCGCGCGCTCGGCCGGCGCTGCGCTCACCGCGGACTCCTTATACTCCGGCTCAAACTCTTGCGCATACTGGTTGCTGATGATAAGCGGTTTAGTTGGAATACTGCGACCCGTCGGAACCTGTTCGAAGAATGACTCGCGTGATTATCGATACAGTTGTTGCAATAAAAACATTACGAACTGCGTTGCATATGTGATGCGATTTACATATTACATGCATTGCGGCGTGAATATTGTATGAGGTGTTTACCTGTCCATTTTCTAGGGTCGAAACGGTGTCGGTAGTGCTTGATATGGAATGATGGCTTGCTCCGCTCGGCGCCCGGCTGTGAGTTCTAGAAATAATAGTTGAACATTAGCAGGAAGTACATTTTTAAGGTTGAGTACATCAATTAGGTACAGATTCTGAAAACCTTCCCGCTACTATTTAACCTGAGAATCGATCCCAGATTTTATGCTCTCGAATTTAAATAATAGATGTCATTAAATAGATAATTACTAATAATAGATATTTACAAATGTTACACAAAAACACTTAAGTAACTGCACTCAAACTTCTATGATCTGTTCTAAATAATTTCGGTTCTCGCAATCACTATTGCAACAGTGGTGATGAAACATTAAGATAAAGAACAAACGGTGCTTACCTGGTCGAATTGGGTGAATCTCTGGTCACGACAAGTGTGAGCGTGGGCCCGCTTGCTTTAAGTACTTCTACTGCATAATAATGATCCACTTCTACGACAGACGTACCGTTCACTGAGAGCACCTTGTCGCCAACCTGAAACAATATAAGTAAACGTTTTTATTGCAATAATATATCATATATTTATTTTATTTATTGACTCATAATCATAATCTGCCTAGCCTTTTCACAAATATATGCTGTATTCAGCTGCATCCGGTTAGGCTTCCAGTATAACCGGATGCAGCTGAATACCAGTATTTTACATGGAGCGACTGCCCATCTGACCTCCACAACCCAGTTACTGGGTATCACGATACCCCTTGGTAGACTGGTTGTCAGACTTTCGGGCTTCTGATGACCCGTTACAACTGTCAAAGATCTACAAATGACAGCCGGGACCAACGGCTTAGCGTGCTTTCCGAGGCACGGAGGGGTCTTGGTATGTAAAGATGGTCACCCATCCACGGAACAACAGCGGCAAGCATAGCTTAACCTGATTGATCGACCCGTGCGGCTGTTATTACTTAGCCACAAGCCCATTCATAAAAAATCTGACATTAAATTTTAACTCTTAACTATTACATGAAATGCAGAAAAGCAATGCATCATATGAACCATTTTGTATCAATTTAGATGATATGTAAAAGTTCTAGTGTTAATCGACTTGTTGGTGACTGTACCTCATTAATAGTAGATTTTACAACAAGTGCACAAAACGAACCATTTTTATCCGACACTTAGCAGCCCGAGACGAAGGCAAGGGCTGATAGTAATGTCGAGGATAAAATGGTTTTGTGGACGAGTTATAAACTCTGCTTTTCACTTCGATTGCGAGGAAATAAAACAGTAGCATAACATAACATTTCTTTAATTAAAATTCAAAGTAAAATTAGTACAGTTTTGAATACTGAAGGAAATTGTTTTTACTAGACATTTTTAACAAATTGAAGAAATTAATAAACCCACGAAAAAACAAGAGCTGTTTCCCGACGCTTTATTTTTTTTTAAATAATACGACGTTGATATTAGGCTTGGGCTGCAGACCTATACAGCCTACTATTAAATTAATTTTGTAATAATAATTTTCTTAAATTAATTAAATAACCTACCGTACTTGAATTCTTTTATGTCTTAAAAAAATCTTTTATGTCATAAAAAACACATAAGGCAAATAAATTAAAGTAAGTATTATAAAATAAAAAATTCTATCTATGAACATCTTATTGTGTTTGGCTGTATGGCTCATTTTCTTGGCCTTAATATAGATACATTTATGAGTAGATACGTTAATGCACTTGTGCACAAAATGCGATTTAGTGCAGCCTATATCCTGCACAAATAAGCACTTTCAGAGCATGAGAAGTGAAAAAAGATTTTTCATGCATTTTCGGAAATAGGATGGATTATTAATGTCAGTACTAAAATAAAACAAAAGAGATGAAAGTAATACAACGGATACCATAACAATTTAACGACGACATTAATACTTCCAGTAGTGATTCATATGATTAGAAACGGAAATCAACACTATCTAACACTTGTAAATTTATACGCCATTTGAATAGCCTTGCGATATTATAGTAGCGGTATCTATAGATAGTGCGATCCACGACGACGCGCCCCACTCCGCTCCGCTCCGTACTAAAGTACAGCTTACAGTACAGTAATCGCGGAGTGGGGCGCGTCGTCGTGGATTGCATTATCTGTAGAGCTCTTTGAGGGGCACGTTCGGGGAAGCACATCATAATAATATATCATAATTCAAAAGTGCCATTTTGTGCCTAATTGAAATAAATTATTTGACTTTGACTTTGAATATCATAATCAGGCTATAATTTTCCCACTGCTGGGAAACAGGCCTATTCTCTTCGAGAGTGAGTGGGCTGTAATCTAACACACGGGCCAAGTGCGGGTTTGTAGATGTCACATATCTTCAATTTTTTTATTCTAGGACGTGCCGGTTTCCTCACGATATTTTCCTTCACCGTATCGAGAGCAGTATTGGATAAATTATTTACTCAAAGAAAACCACCTGGCTGGGTTCGAACCCACGACCTACAAGTCGTAATTGGGCCACGACTGCTCACTGGTGAGCACTGTCATAATCTATTTCTACAGCAAAGCGTTGTTAACGTGCTTTCCTCTCGTTCTTAACTTTAACTCTGGGATGACAATGCACTTACGATGTTACCATCAGCGTCAAGCACTGCTTGCCTGGCATTTTTGCTGAATTGTGACAGTACCACCAACTCTGATAGCATTATTATTTTAATATTACTTCACAGTTGTAAAGAGCTATGTTGAGTTAGCTATACGTCCTGTTTAGCTCCATCTCTTTCTCACAGTGAATGAGAAGAATGCAAAAGAAAAACAAGAATGCTGCTATAAGAGCTGGTGGTTGGCCCCCTGAGCTGTTTGGCGCAGGCGTGAGGCACACATTCCTGCTATAATTTTTTACTACGGAATAAACTTTTATTTTGTAGAATATTTTGTGTGCCTTTTATTCTGTGCTAAATAAAATATTTACTTTCTTTTCTTTCAGGTTACTTTGTTCCACTTACTCAAATTGAAAAAGTTATAGCGGACTTACCCTAAGTCCAGCCATATAAGCGGGTCCATTTGATGTGACTCGAGAAATGAAGATGCCGTCATCATCGCCTACATAAGGCGTAGAGCCTCGTCCCCCGGCTATGCTGAGACCCAGGCCACCTGCGGTGCGCGCTATACGGACCTCGATGCATCGCTGGTCGCTGACCACGCGGGCTTCACTCTCCGCTCGTTCGGATACGGACTCACCTGTGATAAACAAAAGCATGTTAAGCATAAATTACACACATTTAATAAATAAATTACATCACGCCTGTAATCCCAGATGGATTAGGCAGAGGTATATCTATAGTACATCCACATTGAGCGTACATGTATTATCATCAACCGGACACAAATCCAAACTCCAGGCTGCTATTGAGAAATTCCCGATGGAAAACCCAATAGCACTTTGCCCAACCTGGGAATTAAATACTTCATCCTCAGCTGCACCGCTTGCAACCGCTAGGTCAATGAGGCAAGCAAGCTAGTACTGTTATTATACTATGAGCAAATACGTGCACATGTGCTTGCCCTATAAACCCATCCTGGTATTTCGTTATCAGATGCTACTGATATCACTCGCTGTAACCGCACCTATTCCCTTGGACATACCAAGGTTATAAAGATTACGCTTTTAGTCGATAATGTTTATAAATATTATTGCTAAATACATTTATTACCAGAATTGTATTCATTATGTCATCCATCAATATTATTATCATTGTAAAACCCTTTACTTTATTATCTACATTTATAAGTCATTGCTGAAATTGGAATTGATAAACGTGTATAGAACATTCAGCTTAATAACAACGAATTATTCAATCTTAATTATTCCATAATGACTAAATACATGTCTGTTATCTGAACCATTAATTATGTAATGCGTATTGTTTCGGACTACTGAGTTCCGCCACTTGCGCAATGCTTCAATGTATCTATTGTCAGCAAGTGTAAGGTCAAGCATTAATATGAAAATGGATATTCGTGAGAATAATACAACGTTATATGCATAGACCAATTAACCTACTTGTCAGGTTACATAGATAATTAAAGATGAGTTATACCAGACTTCCCTATAAGCAAGTAAACAAATTATCCTGAACTGAACAAGGTCTTCTTTGAGTTAATAGGATAGTGGGCGTTTAAAAGTGCCGCCCGCACTGAACTAATTATTGTCCCTCCAGTGAATAGGACAAATGCGCTGTATGCAATGTGGTGCATATGTTTGCAAGGTCGCCTCTCATGATCATGAGCTCAAAAATACACCATCACGATATAGACATTATGACTGTGTGACGTATCACCTGCGCTTGCGGTCGTCACGATTGTGAACTATCAGTTGTTAAATGTTAAGCCTGCGACCGCTATCGCTAAGAGAAATGCTTTGTTCCAAAGACCAATGACAAACGATGCGCTGCGACAATTATTGATGATACGTTTCTACGCAACCGGATTTCTAATTCCACAGATCTTCAATGCAAACAGTACGGAATTGAATAACAAATGATCGCACGTCATTCTCTAACGTTCGCACGACAATCAACATGTCGAGACGAATGAATGGGCCGCAGTGAAATTATGATCCCGAATGGTCGGACCCGCGTCCTGTCTTGTGCATTACAATAGCCAATCAGTTGCGACTTGCGATACTTTCACCCCCGGATAAGCTTAATAGAATAACTACACAACTATTGTACCCCAGAACGAGTCGTGATAGTTTACAGAGGGATTCGTGACTCTCATTTTACAGTAGTCTTATTGGAAAATGCTCTTTTCTAGGAATGATGGTAATTTAGTTCCAATCTAAATGTAACGGACAGGTGAAAGTCAATGTTGTGAAATGATTCAGTGAGTAATTTAACGAAAAAGCATGTAACCAATAAATAATTGCTGCAGGTACTTTATGAAAGTAATTTAAGTAAGAGCATTGAAGAAATTTTCATAGTGTATGTAGAGAATGTAGTTTTTGTTGTCGACTGCGTTTAAACACAGTAAAAACTAAGAAGCAATGTAAGAAATTGCAGCTTTGATGACAGGAATAAATCCTGAGGTTGATAGCGGTCCGTTAATGTTAAATTAAGAGTGGCAATTTGATTTAATGGCTGTACTGGGCTATGTGCACTTTGTTGTAACGGGTGTAAACACGTAAATGCCTGTGTATGCTACCTGCGCCACCGCGGCGGCCTCGAGAACATTACGCCGTAAATATACTAAACGTATGACTTCATACATTCATCATTTACAACGGTATAGCACCATTATGTTAAGTCTATGCAAGAACTTTATCCATATTCGCTGTACAAACACTTTCTTTTATTTTTTAGCAGTATTATGCATTTGTACTGATAAATAAAATTTCCCATTTTATGTTTACCAAGATATCAGTTTTCAGTACCATACACATGTATAAGGCGTGCATATACATAATTTGGATTTTATGACAAAAGTTTAGTTTTCGCAATAATACTTTCGAGAAGCAATAACATTTTATTGGAATTTTTCCAGCACACATTGCCCATAAATCAAAATCTATTGGGATGCAAATGACAACACAGAATACAGTAGTCTCCTGAAATAAAATAAACCTTAGCAAAGTAGGTATCTTTCTTCTGGGTAGTAAGACTAAGTTTTTCTTTAGCAAATACTTATTACCGTCGCGCGCGCAATTAGCGACACAATAGAATTTTATTGTTATTTGCACACATGGGGGGTGCCATCGACATTTTAAGAGTTAAATGCTAATGTAAAGTATGAAAATGGGTGGTTATATAAAAAAAAAGATATGAGTTTCGAACGTTTGATTCGGAGTTTGCTGAAAAATACTGAACACATGAAAGTTGATTTCATAATATTCAAAAATCAGAAAAGGGAATGGACGTAGTAAGGGTGATCTGGTTTTGAAAGCTGTTTGGTGTTACAGACTGCAGACTATACGGTACTCTTTGCACGTCCGAGTACCTACGCTGCAAGCACTAATCACAGTTATGAAAGATAATTCCAACGAAGGCTAGCAATTTACACGAAAAACACGTAATTATGGTGTAAAAGCTTTATGAAAGGCAGGAGAACAGAAATGTTTCATAGATGGAATTACAAAGTAGTAAGTAGGAAGAAGGCTTTTATAACCAAACACATTTTTTTGTTATAGTTATGCAAGCTATTTTAGTAGATGACAAAGTTAAAGGTCAATCTTAAAAGGGCAAACTATTAAAAAATAACCCAATGACAAGGAGATTCTGTGTCAATAATGACCAAAACAACTTAGTAGATACTTTGAAAGGCACCTACACCCATAACTACGCACTTACGAAACAGGTAAGTAGGTATATAGGTACAATGGCGAGTGTAACTTAGGAGGACCCACCCGAATACGTGAGCTAAGCGATGACCGCATAACGTAACCATTACTGTTTCACCTTCACACTAAGGTATTTACAAAGCACGTAAAATATGTTACGTATGGCCTATTGAACAGAAGCGGTTGGCGATAAATGTTATTGAGTGCAAGTGCGCCTGCGCCGCAACTTATAGGTAATTATTATGTGCATTGTTTTGCGGTTTCTATCGACAAGGATTATGTTCATTTATGTACGCAAGTATAAAGTGAAGATGAACATTTTAAGCAGATTATTTTTTATTGAATATTTAGTTGCGATCAATGCCATTTTATTGATTTTATCAATAACGATGAGCTATTCATATCGGAATTCGGCAATAATAATACCATATGAGAAGAAAACATTAAAAATCAACAGTTACAAAACATAAATTTAAAAGAAACGTTCCGTATAATTTGACTGCTGGTTATAAAACATTGTTTTTGTTCATGTTACGTATGGAATTCGTGTAGAGTTACTGTCCAATTACTTGCCGTGTCAGATCTTAATTTAAATCTGATAAAGGTACATGTAACAATATTTTAAACACGTTCTAATTCACATTTGTTCATAAAACAAATACTTTTTAGGTGTTTAGATTAATGTTTGTGGTAAAAAAACCGAATCGCGGATGCGTTATGTCGATACTCGATACAGGTTCGTTAGATGAACTGGATGAACATGAATTCAACACATATGGCGCGCCCTTATACGGCTGCACTCTTATGTAGGGTCAGTTGGCTTTACGATTTTTTTTTTTTTTTGACTATGGCACCTCTGAGGTGATGACTACTTAACCGGACATTCCTGTGGCTGCCTTAAGCTACTACACTCAAAGCCTCGAGCCAGGGGTATGTAGGGTCAGTTGGCTTTACGACAAGTTAAACATAACTTTTATAGCTGATACAAGTACCTAATCTACAAGCGAGCAAGAAGTACGCCAGAGAAATAATAAAAAATACCGGCCAAGTGCGAGTCAGACACACACGAAGAGCACGTACCGTATTTTAAGATCGAGCAAAAAACGTCGAAAAATACACAACTCTTATATGGAAAATATGCCTTTAATGATTAACTTTTAATTTTTATAATTTGTTCTATTCTATTTTTATTAAATGGCAAGCAATGCCAATGTCTAAAGTTTATTGAAAAGAAGAGTCATCATCATCATCATCATTTCAGCCATAGGACGTCCACTGCTGAACATAGGCCTCCCCCAATGATTTCCAAATCCGCCGGTTGGAATCGGATCGGAATCCAGCGGGTTCCTGCGACCTTTATTAGGTCGTCTGTCCAAAATAAGAGTGCATGGAGATAAATACAGTCCGGTGACAGACAGCTGGACAGACAGCGGAGGCTTAGTAATCGAGGGTTCCGTTTGGCACACTTCGCGTACGGAACCCTAAAAACCGTCCGAGTATTTCCCACATAAACTATTTACCTAGTTACAACTTGATAGGTACTTCATAATAATAATATGAAACTTAATTAACAACAGAATGAGATAGGTATTGTATGAACAATTTCCCAAAGAATGTGAACGTTATTTTCTATATAAAAACAATAATGAACCTTGACTTGCTTGTCGCAGAACATTATTATTAGAGTTGCCGAGCACGATATCCGTTTCCCGGCAGTGTTTCCATAACCATAACAAAGTTAACAGTCCATAGAATTTTGTAGCATGCTGTTATTTTTGTTCAAAACATTGCATTCAACAATACGAAATGTTAATTTGGGTGAATTGCATCACAGATTTCGCAAACAAAATATATCTTTTGTGTGTGTCACAGACTGACAGGTTACTGTATAATCGAAAACGGAAAAATATTAAAAAAAAAAAAAAAAAAGAAGTGCTATCACGTTTTTTACACAAGGATACAAATAAGGAACCAATTAAAACGACATAGGAAGGTACTCTTATAGCGTTTCCTCCCGCTTAGTTATATAATCGAAGAGAAAGTAAACTTACGCTTTTTTCTCCTGATAACACCCATTTCCTCGTCTAAAACTAGTCCCGGGCTACTTCCCGAATAGAGGCAGCTATGAACGTAGGCGGAGGTTGATTTACCGGCTCTCGTTACGATACTATCTGGTTAGTATCGTACGTCAATCAACCCGAAGCACCGGCCGGCTATTCGCCCTAATGCATTCCGACTAGGTCATTGTCCAATTTATGACCAAATAAATCGTTGTCCATAATTTTATAAGCTGTTAGTAAACTTAACGCTTATCAAATTTTAATGTTGTTTTAATGCAATAAGTGTAACTGGCTTCGGATTTGGTACGGCAAATCAAAACAAACAAGTCGAGAACACCAAACTGGGTATAACAACGCGTGTAGTGCGCGCAGCCCGGGGCGCACGCGGTGACGGAATGCGCGCGCAACCACCACAAGATCTGGCGGAGGCTGTGGCGCCGGCGCCCGCGCCCGCGACCTCTCCGCCCGATTAAAAATAGAAAGTCTCAACCTGACGCACACCGATTCCTTTATTTTTACCCTAGCGTTACCTACCCATTATCATTACTGATCGATCGCATCTACATCCGATCTCGTTACCGACACTTTCGATTCTTTATGAGTACGTATCGATGTGATCGATTGTATACCCAATTATTATTGCTTTTATCACTACTGTATTGTTGATTCGAATGTGTGTGACTAATAAATTCCAACTTTAGAAATTGTTCAGGCTATCGTCGGCTAGTCGAGACGAAACTTAAATTAGTATAGAACCTAAGTGTTTTGAATAGAATGTACCTACTTGAATTGACTCTGGAAATATACAGGTGAAGTAAAGGGCTATCCTTCACTTCACCCTGTATATTTCTCTGATTTGGTGGGAAAGATATGTGATTATTTATTTAGCATTGCAACCTTCGATCACAAAAAAAAACTTCTTTGCTAAGAAGATTGAAGCTATGAAATATATTATACAAACACACACGGTTCGCCAAATACTGTCAAAAAAAGTAGATAACCGGCCAAATGATAGGTCCTGTAACTTTAATAACTTACAAAAAAAAACAAGAAATAAGCAAAATTTTACATAAACCGGAAAAATGAATGCTTGTGTTTACTTTAAACGTTATGGTAAAGACATACCAAACACCGTATAATTAGCCAAGCAAAACGACTTTGAATTGCAAAATCAAGGTGAAGAATTCAATGTACATAATAAGGAATTGAACATCCTAGCAAAGTGCTCAAAATAGGTAGACTTAAACTGCTGCTGAATGCCAATATTAATTTACTTAAGTACATAAAATATTCTAAGATGACAGTTAATTACACTACGAAACGATATAATACTACCCGCTATCGGAGAAAATTAGAAATCGCGTAGCAGCCCGGGATATGGCTTTCAGTTAACCGTAGATTATTGAACAGGACTTCAGCTTTCGAAAAGCAGTCCAACCAGTGATCTACATACAGGCAATGCACACCTTGCAGGGTGATTAATGTATGCAAGGAAGCCAATTAGATACGGCACGCGTCACAGAAGTAATGGACGTTCAGACCTACTTAATATAGCACTAACAAACTTGTTCTCAAAAGGACACTTTTCTCACCGAACGTTTATGTTTCTACGTTTCGAGTAACGGTCATGATGACATAGCTCTGTAAGAATTTGTTACTGTTTCTCCGTAGGTGGAGTTGACGATAAAACGGGTTAATTCGTGAAAAGATTGCAGCGACCTCTCCTTAAATCCATTTTTTTTTTTGTATCTTTAATTAAGCAGAAGATGATAAAATTTTATAGATGGTCATTTATTTGTCATAGAACTATAACTCAAGTTACTCTACTTTTTGTATTTTCCTTGAGATTACAAACAAACCAAAACTTGTATAAGACTGAAGATTAAGTGATGAATATCATCAAATTCAAGCGAAAAGCAGTGCAACAAAAGTTAATGCAATTAATGATAGGGGATCATGTTCTCAGTGTATCATGTTATAGATGCGCTTCAATAACTCATTTCACAGGTTCACTTTCGAGATCTGCCCGCAGCACGGATGTTAACCGCAACGCACGGTTTCCTGTGAACATTGCAGATTCTATACTACTGCCAGCAGGTATCTTAGATCTGACACACTGCGGTCAGATACGATATTGGAGAAACTACGACAGGTAGACATATTCACGTGCACATCCATTGAAACAAACGTCCTTATAATACAAAAGAAAAGATAAGATTGAGCCAGAACTCCGATAAAATTCCAACGTCAAGTGGCGAACGCAATTGCGCTCTTTTCATGCACGAGATTAATAGTCAGAGAAATCAGAAAAGGTTACGTATCTCTACTAAACGCCATTGTAACAGCAATAACAATTAATAAGTTCACGGGGCCAGAATACACAATAACAAGGACTTTCACGGCGTTGAATAAGACGCGGATGCACGAAGATTGATAATGCAAAAGAAAAACACGTGCACTACCTATATAGTAATTACTGCTACAGAGAAAGGTGTTTTGTATCCAACATTATAATAACATGTACCAAATTACATCTATGACATTTATTTATTAAGATTCGAAAGTAAAACACGGTAATTTACGTTCGTGTGACGTGACTGGTAGATCCCTAGCTGAGTAAAAGTTAATAATAATATATATTTTCTTTATTGCCGCCCTATCACATTCCTAGATTCATATCTAAATTATATAAAATTCCAAACTAAGTCACTGTTTACTTAATTTGTTTACCGGATGTAAACAAATTAATTTTAGTGTTAATCTTCGTACCGGTATTTCCCTTGTTTTTGATTCCTTGTCCAAATGACAAAAAGCAATCAATTAAATGTTTGTTTTATTTTGTAAGCAAAACTAACAGTGTGGTGCGGTCTAGTAAAATCGAAATACGATGTTATTTGAGTGAAGCTGTGAGTTCACGAGTGTCAATCGTGCTCGTCTCCTTTTCTATCAGGCATCGGTGCACGAACTCGGCACAGGCACGCGCACCCTGCCTGGTACCACACCGCCTTCTCCTCTGTACTCGCAACGAAAGCTCATCCGTTATTATTTGTTAGGGTCAAATAACCTCCAACTTTATACACTGCCTGTATTGTACTTTCTATCCGATATCGCCAACCATTACACAACTCTGAGATATAGATTATGGTTTACGAACCATTTGTTATTAGATTTTATACCGTAACAGTCCATTACATAAGCCCCGTATCTAACTATACCGCACAAAACGAACTCAAAGATTGGAACGCAAACTTTCAAATGAAGCTATCCTACATAAACTTGAAAACATAAAAGAAGCTATGTGAGTCGCACGCTGTATAATGAGAAGATAATATGGCGACTAATCATATTCTTTATATCTTCTTTTTATATGGAATAATAATTAGAAACGCGTCTTCACAGCTATATTTGGGATAACTTGAGTAAATATAAAAGACAATAAAATAGTCTTCGGCCTTCTAACTGAACCAGTGCTCCTTTTGTGTCAAAGCTAAAACGGTGACACGCGAATATCAAAACGTACCGATTATAACGGCACCGACTGTTATTCTATCGGCGACGTGATCGAGATAAAAACAATGTTTAACATAATCTCGTCACATCTTTAACTTAGTATGCAGAATGTATTAAATATTAAAAACAGTGGGTCAGTTTAATTTATATGAATCGTCTAGATTAACTAATATTAAGTCCGGCAAAACAATGTTTAAATCAATCAACTCGGACATCTTACTTGCTTTAAACGTAAATTCCATGAGGGAACACATAATGCCTCGGACCGCTGACTTCGTGACCGCCATCACAAATATTTCCTTTCGAAAAATAATTAAACACCACTGAATTTCAAAATATGGGTACTTATGGTAGAGGCATATGAAGTACTGAGAGCTAAACACAACGGTCTAGCTGGCTCATTAGAGCGCACCAGTAAACGCGGGGAGAGTGCCCTGCTGCAGCTATTGTTGTCCGTCCCGAGGGAGGGTTGGCCCAGATGTCGTCCTATTTACGCACACACGCATAATAAACCTTTTGTTTATATATAGAAGAAGTGACGGCAAAATATTGTTTGATATTACAACAATAATAATCTGAACAAATTCGAAATAACGAGGTATATGCACTGTAATGTTTAATCGATCGGTAGAAATCTATAGCGAGTTATAAATAACCTCGCTGAATTTAATTGTCGCGAACTAGTAAAGAAAACAGGTTCTCGGTGAGCTTAATGGGTAGTTAGAATATCGATACTAAGTATTCAAAACACTATGGTGGTTGAGCTGAAAGCAGAATATTTTATGGTAGTTATAGCTTGATACAACGTGATATATTGCAGGTTAACGACTAGATTAGTTTCTATTCAAAACGACTTTCTACCGTGGATTTCTCTCCCGACTTCACTGTACGAAATGTATATTACTTACCAATAAAACTTTTCTTGAAATACATTTAAGAAATATGGGAACACTACTGCCTTTTAAAGAATTTCAGTATATCACTGCCCTTCATATAAAAGTTCAATTATCAGACGTTTTGCAATTTGGCCACATTTACAGGAACCGACCGAACAGTCTTGATTTTCAATGAGTGAAAACTGAAAAACGGCTAGCCTACCTCACCTAGTTTTAGTCAGACAGACCACTCTCAGGGACAACTAAGAAGAGACTAATATTAGGGTAGATTGCCAGTCCCGTCAACCGACATCAAAACTATTGTTATGCATTTCAGGATGTGCGCTTTGTTGTACAGAGTTGTAACCGGCTACATATAGCTGTGGGCGCTCTTCGGGATTCTATTCCTAATATACATATACCTAAGATATCATTTCCATGCAACCGCGTGTTTTGCCTTTTAGCCGTAACAAATACATCATAAAATGGACAAGCCAAGCTTGAATTATACTTGGTTACTTACCATTATATCCGTGTACGATTGGCTCCAGTTCGCTTATCCTTACTCGTCTCGGTCCGTACTTTGCAGGCAACGTGTAATGTGTATTGGGATAGATAGGAGTACCCATTTGCGGATCCTGACGGCTTACTGATCGAGGTAAAGTGCCATGCAATCGAGCTGAAGGGTCATTGTAGCTAAGATTGCCTCTTTGGTCATCAATGCGGCTTAGTCGTGGCATAGATCCATGTAGTCTAGTAGACTCTTCGTTATAAATGGGATTGTTTCTTCGTTGATCATTACGGCTTATTGACCGTGGCAAAGATCCCTGCATTGACCCATCATTATAATTCAAATTGTCCCTTTGCTGATCTTGACGACTCACTGACCGAGGCAACGTTGAACGAAAGTGTGCCTCATTATATACAGGATTGTTTCTTTGTTGTTCATTACGGCTTATTGACCGTGGTAACGAGCCATGCATTGTCTGATTATTATGAATCGGATTGTCTCGTTGCTGATCCTGACGACTCACTGACCGAGGCAATGTTGAACGAAAGGACTCCTCTCCATACACAGGATTGCCCCATTGTTGGTCTTGGCGACTGACTGATCGAGGCAACGTCCCTTGCAGGATCGATGGATCATAATAGACAGGCTGATACTGTTGTTGACCCACATTATGCAGCTGTTGTGGCTGTTGCTGATAATATGGTTTTGACGAGTCTATGTAATCAACATACGGGTTGTCTCTCTCCCTTATACCGTATCCATTATTTTCTGATTGTTGGTAATGGTTTAATGCTTGCAAGCTTTGTGCTGGATATCCATATTGATTCGGTTGCCTGCGGTACTTGTCGAGTATATCAAAGGATCTGTTGTGAGGTGCGGAGAAACGATCGGTGGCGAATATCTCGCTCACGGGCAGTGTGCTGCTATTGTTACTTGTATTACTGCGGCTACTCCTGTTACTAGTCCTGAGATTGTTTCGACTCAGTGAACCGTCACCACGAACACTTAAAGTCACTTCCAGTCTCTTTTTGTCTTTCATTATGTCCTCTTTTTACACTTTCGTGTGAACCCCCTTGCTATAACCATTTGTTACTTAATGTGTTCGAATTAGAAACGTTGTCAGACTAAATAACGGATTAATTATAGTTTACGGTGTTATACAACGAAGCAACATATCACACTGAAGAAAGTAAATTGCATCTACGACGGTGTACATCATGAACGATGAGTAATGATGATCGTCGATGTATAAGTAAATGACCACGAGCACGAGAACAAGACCGCCGTTGTTGAAGTTAATTGAGGTTAAAATAGTTTGGCAGAAACATCGACACGACTTTCGGACAAAGGTACTGTCAATTCCGTGGCAGGCAATTTGACGTATAGACAGAGGGGAACAATAAAAAACCTCGTAAAGAGAAAATTCATAGATCCGTTTAAAGATAAGTTAACTATTACTCTATCAATCACAGTGACTTTTGGTTCTGCTAGCGAGATGGTTGTTTTTCTTTTGTCACTAATAATTACCTATACACTACGGTGTTTCAAATCTTCAGGATAATTAATAAAAATAGGTTCAACAAAATTTTGTTCGTGCACTTTTAAACGAATTCGTGAACACGTTCACTCCAAAGAGATAGTCAAAACAAAATCATATAAAACCGCGATTGGAAAGATAAATAATTGCAAAATTAGATAGGTATACGAACAACGATGTTGCTTGATAAACAACTTCTTGACATGCAATATCCGCGCAGACGCAGGCGGAGTAGATCCGTTTTAATAAAATTTCCAAGAAAACATTTTTATTTCACGATAAGGCACTAACGAAACGTAACCAATTAAAGAGATACTGTCTGGCAAACTATTTGAATTGACTCTATGTTGAAGAAAATAATATTGATATTATTATATTATCACAATTTAATGAACGACTTCCCTCTACTTGAGTGCAATGTTCAGAAACGACTGACAATGAGTTTCGATCGAATAATAATTTATTGTTATAGCAGATAAGATAATGCCGTCAGTTCAATAACTTGTATCAACAAACATGTACATTACTCCCTAGGGGTCTAGTGGCACATGCCACCTTCTATGCAACCTTAGCCAAGTTATTGTTTGCTAATGTAAAACGTATTTTTATCAACTTGGTATGCCGCCGGCCACGAAGTGAAGTACATCTTACTAATACTTGAAGCAGGAAAATATTATGCCTTGAGTAAATGGAAAATACGTACACTGGGTCAAGGTTACAGGTGCTCTCTATGCATTGTTTTGGGTACATCCGAACAAATGGTTATAATTTGAAGCCAGTTACAATACTGCTGGCAACGATTTTATAATGACTTGTGAAAATAAAGCACGATTATGAATATAATTAGTGCTAATTAAGTATTTAAAAGGAGTTAGAATTTAAATTCAAAGTGAGAGTTTTACTTCGTCGTAGAAAATAGCGTTTAACACCTACAAAAGACTCCCGAAAATGTATTTGGAGCGTAGGCGGCATTAGATGAACGTGTAATGTAAACGTTACAATACGCCACTGGTCACGAAGTGTTAAGAAATAAGTTAGTGTTTTGTTTGTTAATCAAACAGACTCTAATCAACTGTGTGCCGAACACGGTGCGCGACCGTGCTTAATCCAACAACTTGTTAATTGTTTACTTAGGACTACCAAAATTAAGGAATCAGTTAAGTACTGTGGAAACATTTCAAATAAGTTTCATCAGGTGGCGAAGCAACAAAGAAGCGGTTTGCTTACTGTGGTATGACACCGGGAAAGTGGGTACGTGTGCAACTGTGCACGTAAGTGCATGGTATATAACCCGCAATTTTGAAGTAAATGGAGCAAAGCGTATTACCGCGAAATTGCGTAGAACATTGAGATGTTTTCGAAACAAAAACAGAACTATGAGTGACGCGTTTATATGTAACGATGTAACAATAACTGAGCTTGACCTTCATACATTGCTTGAACACACCAGTTTCTAGAATATCATACATACGTGCTTAACAATAGATAATATTATTTACTCATGATCGAATCAATAACTCTATCATGTTAAGCCATTATGGAACACTGTTATTAAATTACGTTATCACTAAAACACTAATTCAGGCACTGAATATTTTGACAATTTAATAACACATTTTTGTATTAAGGAACTGGGATATGAAGAGGGATTGCGTCAACGCAAACCGTTTTATGAGTCGAATGTGATCAGCTTATGATTCTGACTCATACAATGCCTAACGCAGGTATCACACGAATTCGGCACAATCACGAATTTCTGTATCGTTTACTTTGAAGTGTGTCACGCGACTAGAACACACTGTTATTAATTTTTACTAAAGAAGGAGGTGGAATTAGCTGCAAACTCGGCACAGGCAAGCGAAACACTGCGGGGCTTCGTTCAACGGAACGAAATGGCACGCCGAGTGTAGGAGATAAGCTGATAACGCAGCGATACCGATTTTATACAACGCTAACATTGCGTATTACAGGTATGTTGCTTCATTCATGTACTTTAGGAGGACCACGTATAAACTAAGTTATGTCCCTAGTCACATTGGGCTTAGTTACGGGCTCTGTGAACCTGCACATTCGCATGATCTGTAGTTAAAGAGCGATATGATAATTAACGAGCACACGTTTTCAAGTCGGGAAAGTTATTAGCCATAGTTAGATGTTTCCCACATAAAAATGAAGGCGAGACGATGCGTTTGTGTGTGACGCGAGAGTGACAGACGAGCTCTGCCCGGTTCACAATCGTGATCGCAAGACGACAGACTATGGTCACGAACGCGTGTGAAATAATGTCGCAACTATCGAATATCTCAGGGGAACATCGTGCACCACCTAAGTTGTGCACCGTAATAATAACTAATGAATCGGTAAATTTACTAGTAATAAATAAAACGTATTTTATGTGCAACTCACCGTCATGGACGTCTTCAACGGTCTCTTCGTCATCAGTCTTCGGTTCCTCAGTTTGCTCTCGTTTTTTAATTGCCTGCAAAGGAGAATGAGCTTTATACGCCAGAAAAAAATCGCCACAGACAATCACGGGAGAAGGTAAACAGGCAATAACAAAGGACATAAGCCACACTGATCACAGCTAGTAGGGAAGTAACTTAAATGTCGCATTACACTACATGCCAGTGAAATGGTATGATCGTGACACGACAATACACAAGCGAAGCAAGCCAAACAAAATGCAGTCGAATCTAAATTGAAATCTTTCGCTAAATGTCTTTCTATCTTGCATACGCATCTCACCCGGGCGAGCCATCCTCCTGCCGCTTTCAAGCACCTCATTTTAATATATACCGATAAGGAGCACTTTGGAAATTGCCCGGTGTTTGTTGCTGATTTATTTAACACTATACTTGTATTGAGAAAGCGGCACTTCACTTATCGATTAATCGCGGTACACGAAGCATTGTTAGTCGCGGCGCGGTGGAAGGCACTCATTTCTGCGAGCCTCGCGGAGGGTCTACCGAGAGCGTTGTGGTCGAGGGCCCGCGCGCATCAGCCCGTAACAGCCGCGGTATTCCAACAATTACCCACGGTTGGGTCGTGCTTACAGAAACGGAGCGATTCACCAAGAGATTTATTACTTAGTTACACACTCATTGCGATGTTACCAGATTCTTCACTTAGATTCCAAACTAGATTTTGAACTAGTATTTAGAAATTATTTTAAGAGCAGGATAAAATGTGAGTGAAGTGTGAATACTCGCCCCGTTGATCGTTTTATGGTAATATGTTCACAGAGTACAGGTGCGAAGCGAAAGAGATCTCACGACGCTATTGTTTCTGCTATTCTCTGGTGAACAAGAAATTTCGTTGCGGACCGTGCGTCAGCTTTTACCCTTTCGCGTTAGTGTATAGTCTGCAATTTAGATGCCATTGTGATGCACAGCACGATTGCACGATAGCAGAATATTTAATTGATGAACGATCAAGTATAAGATACCGTCTACAAAAAATATCATCACTCGCTAATAGAATAATGGTAAACTTAGACAAGCATAACAATCAACCCAGCATTTTTTATCCAAAATATTTCCGCTCAAATTATTTTAGTTATCAAGGCTTTCACTTACATTATTCTTTCAAATTATTATCATTGGACACGTTTGTCAGATAAAATAAAATTGATAATGGAAGGAAATAATCCCAATGAAAGATTCGTAGTTTTACGTACATTTTTTTTCATGTTGTATAGTTTATTTAATAATTATTTATAATTACTTATTTATAGAAGTTTAAAGATGATGCTTGCTCAACTAGGGTAGCGCAGTTACTTTTATAAATAGGCTCTGCGTTTCAGTATTATGATGAAAATGAAAGAAGGCGTAAAAGGGAGGCTACGTTGAACGCTTTTCAAGTTAAAAATAACTTTATCGTAGACTTCTACGAAACAATACTGTCTTATTTTGACGAGATTTGAAAACAATGAGAATAGTTAAGAAAGTAATATTGGAAATGAGACTGTATGGCCAAAACTAGAACTGAGCAATACAGAAAAGGAGGCGTGAGATTTGACCTCTTTTCTCTATTTCTGGTCAAGTTTTGGTCATCTTAAACCTCCATACTAAACACACGAAGGACATAAAAGGTAAACTGTTAAAATGAAAAATACAACATTCACGAATATGGTTTTATAAGGAACATAATACATCATGCATTAATGAATGAATTTACACTGCTTTGTGAATCTAATTAGAACGCCGGTCGGAGATGACCAAACATCGATAGTACAAATACTACAAAACGAATTTAAGCAAGGTTCTGATATTAACAACAGTACAAATGAAGGACACAGTACCATAAACTATTAAAGTCTTGTCCGCACTGAGAAGAGCATTCTTTGTGAAAATCTTGTGCCATGAGATTTATACTTGATTTGGCAACAAGTATCAGGAATGGATGAAACAATTTTTGTATCGAAAACCTGTACCTATCACAAAATGTGCTACATATATCACAACTGCGGTCGTCGTGCGGGCTAAGCTTTATATTGGTTGTGATTCGTCGAAAGAAGAAGTAGTTATAACTATAAAAATACACAATACACTAATACACACACGATATTATTTTTAAACAATTCAACTCAAATATGAACCCCAATAAACCAATATGAAAAATATCTATAAACATGCAAACAGAGATTAGGATAGATAGTTAAAGATTACACAAATAATTTACCAATAAGATGCAAGGAAAACTGGACTCCAAAATTTGTAATTGAAAATGGTGATCAAAACTAGTTAGGAAGACGTGTAATAAAGTCTCACATATGAGATTGAATTATTCTAAGACAATAAACTAAGGATCCAATTACAATTTTTCAAGTCCAAGAAGGTCTTAACAGGCCTGCCTGCATTAATCACCAACTTGCTTATTAAAATTAGAAGCTGCGTATGCAAATGCGTCTAAGTTCTTTATATCTCCCTCTTAAATGTAATAGAGGGGCTTGCGGCTAAGTAATAACAGCCGCACGCGTCGATCGATCAGCTTAAGCTAAGCTCGCCGCGGTTGGTCCGTGGATGGGTGACTATCTTTACATAACAAGACCTCTCCGTGCCTCGGAAAGCACGTTAAGGCGCAGGGTTCCGATTTGTCTCTGTCTTTTTCTTTACGTGTAAAGAGTAAAGAAAATAACCACACTTTTGTACTTTTTCAATGTTTTTCGTTGTTTTTTTCATCATATTGCTCATATTACTCATCATAATCCATCACTGAATGCAGGTTGACATTAGACATTTTATGGTATATTTTTAATTATAATTGTTAGTGAAGGTACGAGTATAAACTGCTTTTAAAGACAATTAAGAGGTGTTTGAAGATTTTTTTGAAGCATTAATGTATGTTTAATTATGGTTTGAGTTCCATCACTGTATTAAAATAAGACTTGAAAATATCATTCTTTTTTTTTTGGTCAAAATTATTTACGGTTTAAGAGATACCTACACTGCTTTAAAAAACTCCGTTTTCGGAACCCTGCGCCTTAAGCCGTTGGTCCCGGTATAGGTACCAGAGCCATCCCAAAAAACGAAACAGTAATCTCTGATGTCCCTGTAAATACACCAGCAAACACGCCGTTTTACGGCAAAATAGGTGTGGTGGTAGTACCCAGAAGATTTTCTTCACATGGAGCTCTACTCCTACTAAAACGCTAGAGGATAAGTCGGTACGCAGCTTCATGCTATGTAGGTAAATTGTTGGTTAATGCCGGCAGCTATGAATACGAATACGGCCTTCAGTATGAATGTACCTAGCACCATTCGAGCAAGCAAGACTACAATCAGAGTTAACAGCCTGTAAGTACATGTAAACACAATGCATTAGGAAGACGGTAGCAGCACCTGCGCAATAAGGTCTCGCGCACGCCGTGCGTCGATCTGATTGACGCGTTTGTTCTTGAGGTGGTGGGGAGTGTCGCGGCGGTGGAGCCGGCCGGCCTGCACGGGCGCGCCGCGCTCCGCCACGGTCGCGCGCCACGCCACGCGCCGGGGACGCTACCCGCACCACCACCGGGGAACACCCGTGATACCAATGAACAGTCATATCCCGAACGAAGCTTATCAAATGGCATGGAGTCATGATTGTATGGTTATGGTGGGCAATTGTAATTGATTGACCAAACGATCACCGGTACATCGATCGTATACAAATAGATTTACAAAAAAAACTAAGAATGTGTTACAAAAATTACCCATAACAATAGCGATAAATAGTGGTTTATTGAATAGGCACATTTTTCTCGATCGACATCGGTGATCATTCGGATGAACCTTACCCCACTCCTGTCCCCTTTACCCTGATTTTCCCAAAAGCAGAAAATAAAAAGTTCTTTGTAAAGAGTAAGATTTTCGCATTCGAGGTATGACTGCTAATTTAAATCCAATTTCCAGTGTAAATATGAAAGAATATGCATATGAAAATCAATGTTGACTTAAAATATAATGAGGAATAAGGTATATCTGCCTGTTGTTGGAAGGTCTATTTCATATAGAAATATTGTAAAATTTTCATTGGCATATTTTCATCGATTCCCGTTAGTTAGTTTTATAATATAAAAGTAGTTTTAAAATCAATAATATAGCTACCGGGTTCCAAAGAAGTTAATTTGTTATTTTATATTTTAAAAAAATATTAATAGATAGTTTCGTTCCTATGTTAATTGCAGTTCTAAATCATTAGAAAGTGTCAGTCATTAGTACTTCTATGAGCAGAACTAAGGGGGTTATCTTCTACTCTTTGGCTAACATGTTAATCCCAGGCGAATTTAGAATAGTGAAATTAGTCCCAAATATAGTTTCACCTAAAATATAAGGGGTTAGTTCCCATGGCAAAAATCTACCGCGTCTAGGTGTGTAAACGCGCGTTACCGTGCGCTGTATGTTAACGTTTACAGCTTTCAAAGCTTGCGTCAACGCGCGCATATTCGAACAGTACCTCTACCATGAGTTGCCATCGAAAACTTACTCGCTAGCGTTAGCGTATTATAACACGTTCAGTGCCGAGAACCCTTGCGGAGGGCTCATTTTAAATTTAGGTTTTTCTTAGCGAATACAGCATTAACACTTCCGACTCCACCTACTTTTCATAGAGCTCATACGCCATGCAGCCATATATTTTGGAAGTGAACCCTCCGGGAGGGTCACCGGCATTAGGTTTTAAACCGTATTATAATATACTGCAAAACGAAGTAAAATAGTGTTTTCAGGGGGTTTTGTCGCTAAACGTAGTTTCCAACCTTTTATATTTTTAGTGAATATTTGTAGGCGAAAACAATTTTTTTTAAAATGAATAAGCATTTAAATACTAACGCACACAAATAACCCTTGTTAAAATATACATCAAATTTAATTTCACGGTTTTTAACGTGGGTCAAATAGATTTCCATAATGCTCGCACCATGAGTTCTACGGAGTCTTACGCAGGCGCTAAGGTAAGTTCGATAGATCGTGTCATCTAGCTAACTTCACTCTTATGTTTTGTTTCTTTCTTTCTCGGTAATAAGAAGAGGGAACGGCTTATATGATCAAAACGTAGTAGTATCACTATGGTAACAAACAATGTTATGACAGTCAATATCATGAAACAATCCGACTAAACAGAAAGGTTGGCGGTTAGTGGACTACATATAAGGTATTTAGGGGTTGTTGAATTTGTATTCCTTAAAATAATTATGTACCTACGTCTATTCAATTTGTAATTTTGTTGACGATTTGTGATTCAACGTGTTTTTGATTTAACTTTAAAATGAATTATGTTTACAACTCAGACCAAATAAAAAGCCAAGACAGAGCGCTGTCAACCAGTGATAGAAGTGAAGCCGGTATCGTAAACATGTGTGCACTTTGTGTGGTGTAGTTTGATTGTAGTGTCATTGTAAATGTTGTAAATGTGTGCGTGTGAGCTTGTATGCACAGAGCGACGGTGTAGTTTTGACATACTGTATTGTTCGCAGCGCTCTGTCTTGGTTGTTTATTTGGTCTGAGGTTTACAATAATAGAATATTTTGTAAAGGAACTTATTTTGATTTTTTCTTGAAATTCACGTCGTTGGTCTCCAAATTTAGCGGCCACTAACATATTGCATTCTAAATAAGCTCTACCAGACATTATTCTGACTTTAATAGACGCAAAAACGTATATAATTTTAATGTAAACATGTTTCACACCTCAAAATGCTAGTGAGCTACGTAACTACCATCGCAAGCGTATTTTTCGATAGCGTCTGTCGAATTAGTGACTCATGGTGCCGTTTTGTATGGTGACAGCTGAAAAACGTTAGTGACTATCGAATAGATTACATTAGGTTTCTTACCTATCGAAATCTCTAGTGATCTTGGTACGAATTTCAATTCTTTCTGTGACCGCTAGGGGCGCTGTACAATATTTTTTCATATAAAACTTATACGGGAGCGAGCTTTGACACTATCGAAATCTATTCGATTGAGTAAGTTTTCGATGGCAACTCATGGTAGAGGTACAGTTGTTTATCTGTAAAAACGATCTCTAAACGTGTCAGCTTGTGTTGTCATGGAAACCGAGCCTACAGTGACGTAGATTACTTCCATATGAATTAAAGTTTAGTAGAAAATTACTTTGTAAGGTGTCTACAAATCTGCTCGATTTCTGTCAAGTTGCGTGCATACAATATCCAAAAATCGAGCAGTGTATAGGCAACTAGAATCGATCACAGTAATAGTGTTTTAAACAGACTGACCTCTAGTTCGTCCGAATCATCGTTCTCGTCGTTTTCACCTTCAGACGATTCTCGATCGGCCGCTGTCTGGGTGTCGCTTTCCTCTTCTTTCGTCAATTCGGGAAGAGGCTGTGGTGTGTGCACCGGCTGTAAACGAAACTTTATTTAGTATACATTTAGCCAGATAATTATTGTTACTGCAGATATTCATGAGACTAAAATTAGAATGAGAACGATCTTTAAAATCATTCTTCAAAATTCGGGAGGGCCATTCCCCGAATTGCCATCTCAACTTTTTAAGAACGTTCTCATTATATTCAGACAATCTGTAAAAAAAAACAGCTTTTTGACATTAGACTGTCGCTGAGATGAGAATACGACTTTGAGTTTTAATGATTTTTAAGTAAGAGAAATGGCCTTCTGATTAAAAACTCACTCTGTTACAGTTTGAGTACAGCAGGTACAGTAACATAGTGGCTTTTATTGAATAACTGGGGTCAGTCTCAAAACTGACATAGCTAAGGAAATTAACAGTACTAAGATATCATTTTACGCGAAAAAGCAGATGGCGGTCAGCATCAAAATCAACAGCACACAAGAAGCAGGTGGTGGTGGAGTGAGAAAACGAAATTCTGCAATTTTTTTCGGGGAACAATAGCAATACATTTACTTGATCTTATGTATACTCAACACAAATTATATGTTTGATAAACACCATTAACTCTGACTGGTCATAAATTTAAAATTAGAAAGTAAAATTAGAAAATTATGTTCCTATTGGATTTACTTCATGATTTCCATGGTGGCTATAAAAGTAAGATCATAAACTGAAACAGCTGGCCACCGGCGTTATTAATAGCAAGTAACACGCTGCTTACTTTAGTTCCGCCTGTGGCGGCATCTACATCGCCACATGCGAACCACGCATCAAAGAAATGACGTCACAGAAATCCTGCATCGCGCAATTAGAGTTTACCGCGCGAGGAGCATATAATAATATATAACTTCCCCGACATCAATCGTTTGGCTGTTGCCCGCCAGACACGACACCCGTCTGGTCAGAAGATCATCCCTTTTCTATACAGGGTGAGTGAACTATACACCCCGTTTCTCATCCTCACCTCTGAAACCTGTACCCTAATTGCCGAAGGATTTTGATCCATTGTTAGAAAAATTCGCTGATCAACAACGTAAATAACGCAATCAATGTTGTTGAACTATCAAATGAAAAGCATTGTGTGTTACTATTAACGCCAAGTTCCTAAAAGTCTGTTCAAGTCTCTGAACAGGTAATCTGCAGTCAAATATTTCATTATTTGTTGTTATCATTACCTAACGTAGGGTTCGCAACGATTTAATATTGAATAGTGTTTCCGAAATATCATTACAACCCTTCATAATGGCTTGCAGATTCAATGGCACCAAACAGACGCGTGGAAAGGTATTTGCGAGTTCTCCTAATTGTATGAAAACTTATCTTGCCACTGTACAGATAGTGCAATCCACGACGACGCGCCACACTCCGCGATTACTGCACTGTAAGCTGTACTTTAGTACGGAGCGGAGCGGAGTGGGGCGCGTCGTCGTGGATCGCACTATCTATTATGTGTCTGTGTTTACAACCTCCAAATCCTATTGATTGAAAAACAAAATAAAGACGTAAGTAATCTACTTACTTCAATAGTTTCCACTGGCACTTCAACGTGCTCGGGTGGCAGCATGGTAATTCCGTTGGTTGTCGGTGGCTCTTGTTGTTTCGCCGCCAGCAGGGCCGCAGCTTCGGGCGACCGACCGGCGAGAAGCTTCTGTGCTTTCGCCTTCAAATCCTTCGGGTGAGGTGTATTTTGTCGGACAAACGGAGTCTGTGAAAATGACGATATATTAGACAGAGTAACAGGACAATAAGAAGAGGTTATCACTTACTGCATCACAGCGTTTGAAATTGAAAAGATAAACATGCTCATGCTTAGTAATCGAATAATACGTGTATTTAAATAAAAGCTTGTGCCAATACTTTTAGTGAAGTCAAAAGATAAAAGTTGATTTATAAAATAATACCGCAATAATTTTATGTACTAATAAAAAACTACAAAATAAATTATTTTTGTTAGTAGTAAGTATAATTGCAGAATGCTAAAAATACCTTTTGGAAATTGTAACATTCAAAATAACGCTATGCATTTAATTTAGTGTGTTAAAGTTAAAACAAGTGTCCATGAAGCAAGCGTGTGTATAATCATATGTTAATTATAATAAAGATAAAAATCTTCAGTATAAATGGTACCTAATGAAATGCGACATATTTCGGTATTACTATCGCGGTCGTCACACAAAAATCACAAGAAAATTTTCAATACAAAAATGACTTGCATCAATCCATGACGTGTAGCCCCATGTATCCCAGTACTGTTCAGATTCCTGACTAAAGTACCGAAATATGATAATTGTCACTTAACCTATTAACCGCATAATGTCGCAATATGTGAGACGAACCGAAATGATTCACAGGATATGATATCACACGTAGTCTCTCCTTCGTGACATTACGACGTCTCTTGCTGGCAAAGCTAATCTACGTTAAGTGCAGTTCAAATATTGTGCGCAATGTGGAATTAGTTGGAGGAATATTTTAAAATAGGTGGTATGGTTTTTAATATACTGTGTGAATAAGAATGAACACTTTTGGGGAGCGGCTGGGAATTCAAAAAATTGATTTGATAAGTGTCATTTCATTACGTGCTAGGTTAACAGGTGTGGTTAGTGTTACATAACGTTTGATTGTTGATATGTGTGTAAGTCCCAATTCGCAGAAAAATAGTAAATGCAAAAAACAACACTAATATGTCTATGCATTAGTCTACTTCCAAAGAAAACAAACTATTATCTAAATACTGATTGAACAAGAGGCTTAGTGGCGGACAGCGCAAACTCAACTCGGTGGTAGTGCATTCACAATATTTGTAACTATTTTGAGTGTAATAAATGTTGCAGGTTCCACTTCGGGTTTCAACAAGACAGTAATTAATACCTATCTGTGTTTACAGTTACATTATGATAAAGAAATGATTTTCAGACTAAAATATTAATAAGTTGTAAAGGTAAATTGACGAATGCATTAAAAGTCTGTATGCTCATTCATCGTTCCAGAGCTGATGCAGGTAAGAAAGATTAGTTTCGAATCATTAACAATAGTAATTACATTTGAACAACTCGACTGTGTAGTAAATACCTAATTGAAACTTTTACTGTGTGATTAGTTGGTATTGCTATTTGTGAATGCACCCCGCGAGACGCTTTGCCGCATACCTCCGTGAGGTTAGTAATAGAGGAGGATAGTCGTTGCAGGGAACTCCTCCGCTGTGTTGTGACTAGCTTGCGAACTACGTTAATAGGCCGCCTGAAGGCAAGCATCGACTGTTGTGCGAAGAACGAGTCAGAAGGCATCACGTCATCACTCTCCTCCTGAATCGTCGAAACCTTAAAATTAAAATTTGTTTGTTCCAGGAACAGTTCACAACCAATGAGGTTCTACGTACAATTAAATATTCCTTCATGTTACATCATACCCTTGTAAATAAAGATTAAATATATTTTTACACAATTCAATAAAAATAGTCATTTGCGCAGTGTTTATTTACTTTTCCTACCTATACTTATTAATAACCATACACAATAATACAATAACGTATGCAGCGGATAACGAGGCTTGTGTCAATCAAGGTATTTGAAAGATAGTTATTGAAATACATACGATTCATACATAATGTAATGCTGTTTTTGTTACCTACCGAAAAAGATAAGTTTTGATCAGGAAAAATAAAAAGCTATCTCGGTCTAATACATTGTAGATTAACAAGTGAGGCGGTTGCAATTTTGCGTCCGTAATGCTCTATGTTAGAATGCCTAGAACAATAATTACGGTCTGAACATACAACAACTTTGGTATTTACTTAGACAAACAGGTGTGTGTCTCTTATAAAATGAATGTATAGAAACAAAAAATATAGTACATTTGAACAGTTATTATTATTATTATTACAAACAATAATAAGGAAATCTACGAAATCAGCTTGTCATTTCATTGGAAAGGTCTTTTGGCTATACCAATTATATAATTCTTTCTAAATATCTGACAGAGGTGTAACAAAATAAAACATGCAAATAAAAGATAAAAAATAATGAAAACTAAAAGTTTATTGCATAAATAAATATAAAAAATATTAGTATTCAGCTTATTACTAAATAATACTGGGGTTCTGTTAAGCCAACTAAAATAATATGCAGATCGTTTATCACCAAACCTTTGTGTCTGTACTACCTTTATACAAGTTGAGAATTTAAATTTTTGTATTAAACAAATGACAAAAACATGCTAAATAAAAGCGTTAATAACATTTTTACAAGTATGTATGTATGTTGTTTACCGAGATTATTCTAAAGCTACAAGTATTGTACTCAGTGCCAGATAAGCTCTGTGCCTCGAAAAATTTTCGCGTACATGTATTCTGAACCAAGATCCTACGTTCCTCCACCTCTCTCTAAGCGTGTCACCAGCATGGTGGAAGCAAGAAGATACATTATATTGGAAGTGTTTGTGAGCGTGTCTAGTATTAAAGTTCGTTTTCCGTTTATTTTTATACCATCCCTTAGTTTTGTTGAATAAGTTACTACAACAGCATAGGCTCACCTCTTTGATTTCGGGCATATCTTCGGTGAACTTGACGGAGTGCGTGCGTGAATTCTCTTTTTGTTCCCAATTCTCGTCGTCCGAGTCCCGGTCACGAGACATGGTCGATTCTGTAGAACCAATTCAGTTAGTGGAATGTTGGGAATTATATTTAAGTACTTGAATTGTTGAGGTACACACGACAAATAAGATAATTATACAGACGAGCAATTATCATATGTAATCACTGCGCAGGTATCTGTCATTATTATAGTGTGTGGTCCAAAAGGCATTATCGGACGGATATTGACAAATACTTGACTATTTAGTAGTTGCACAAATCGATACACGCGTATTATCTCATCTGTCAACAGTACTCAATAATTCAATGATAATTTACATTTTTATACTGTCGATATTATCTCTAGCGATACAATGGATTCTCTGGCAGCTTGACTGTAAATTGTATAGTCTAAAATTTAAAAAAAGATTTTCCCATTTAGTAAGACTAAAACATAAATGAACATAGACAATCACAACACAGCAGCGCTACATCACAAAACAAACAAACAAACATTGAAAGCCAAAATGATATAACGTTATCTTACGTTGCGTAAAATTCAATGATTATTGATTGTATGATAAGTGTTAATTGTAAATCTTACTATACCCAGCCTGAACCCTAATTTGGTGTAACACACTAGTTATGACAATCCCTTTAACAATTCAACAAATTCCATTGCTTCGTATGTTTGAAAAACTTCATCTGCTCGACGGAAAAAATAACGCAATAAATATTATTGAACTTTAAAGATGAAAGGGGTTGAAATTCCGTGTGTGTTTATAATCAAGTCTCTCAGACAGGCGCGATGCGACTCTAGTAGAACAATTTCTATTTAAATATCATAGCAATTGTTCTACCAGAATAGCGTCACACCGTCGCATGGCGCCTGTCTGCGGTAGCGTTCAGGGAGCAGAATGTTTAAATATTCATGTAGATCAAGAGATTCAGTAAATAAAATAGTTAAGTACAACAGTTAATAAGTACTAAACAACACTACAGTTCTATTCAGTGCAGTGCTCCAGCATGATGCGCCATGAATTGCGTTGTGTCATAAAACATAATAACAGTGCGAAATTTTCATAATAATAGAGTATCTTCATTTCAACCTTGATAAAGTCGCGCGTCCATCTGATAGTAAAAACTAGTGCGAGGTTCATTATTTGTTCAGTACAAATAACATCACTTAACACCATTTAGTTTGAATAGAAAATTCATGTACACTTCTACAGTATGTTATCTTTTATTGAGATTATCACAATGGAGCGTTAAATAAAATAAGAGCCAGTTATTATCAACCCAGGCACTCACATTTTACAATCAAATGGACGCGGTAAAATTCTCCATAGCAGATACTATAGCCCAAAAAGGTTTCAATTCGTGACTGTATTGTATTGATACATTTGTGAACCTTACCTCGTCTATCTAGCTCTTGCGATTGTGAATTAAATCTGTGTTCCCTGTACCAGTGTCCACTGCCGACCTCTGACGTGTGTTCCAGCTCTATTCGTGTGTGACAAGTGCATTTAGTATATTTACACAGCAAAAACGAAACAAGAACAGCTCAGAGACAGTACATAAAAACCGCTAAGTTGATATAACAGGAAATGCAACCATGAATCATTCAATTATGGCGAATAATTAAGCAATAACTTCGCAATTCGATGTCCGATTAAATATTTTCGTGTTGCGTAAAAGGATTCTCATTCGTTTACAATGGTCCATTATATTTATTGAAAAACGATTCATTGGTCTGGTATGGAGTACCGGCCTCAGGTTGAGTATGTTCAAAGGCATTTGAGACGCCCAAAACAAACAGTAGAGTGTAACCATCGCCTTTTACCCTTGTGTACAAAAAACTCCTGGGAAGGTTTCTCAAGGATCCAATCCCTTTAAAAAAAGTTAAATGGAAGTCTCGTATCAAAAGGATAAGAGAAACTCGGTAGAGTAAAGCAGATATTAAACACCAGTATTATGAACTGTCCCTGATTTTGCATAATTAAATGAAAGCACAAAAAGCATTGGCAAAGACGACATAAATTACGTACCAAAATGCTCTCATAAAAGCAAACGTACAATGGCAGTAATATTCTTTACTATGCTATATTTATAGGAATATTATTATTGCTTGACAATGCGATTTCCTTATCATTATCAACTAACTATAATAGCAAAAGGAAAAATAACACAAAAGGAAATAAAACGAAATCATATATGAATTGTTAAAATCAAAACCTTCGTTATGCAAAGTAAATATTTTTAACTATCAGCAGATTAAAATATTCTCAATATTATAATTGATCTAATAAATCACAAGCTAATGAAATTGACAATAACCAGTGGTGATAGGCAAAGATGAATATTATATGAACCACATAAACTTGAATTCAGAATCTTAAATTATCAAGTTTGGAACTACAAACTGTCTTATACGACAAAGTTCAAATTACATTGCAGCCAAAAAATGTTTGCAGACCCTTTTTATTGCAGTCACTCAAAAATAAACTTTGAGTAACTAATGGTTACGTAGATTATTGATCAATTGGTGATGGCATGTAATTCTCTAAGTATCTGAATTCAAGAATATAAAGTACTAAGGGTTTTTCTACGAGCAGGACACCAAAAGCGACACCATGATAATAATTAAAGGGCACATTCATACCTGGTTGTTGGGTATAACTAAGCTGAGGTAGTAAGAAGCAAGTAAGAACATTTTCTCCTGTGGTCTCATCCCTGTCCGTTTGGAAGGTCAATAAAGGTTGCGCCTGATTTTCCGATAACCACACCGCTTTAAGTTCCAAATTCACTAATGTATAGGGTAAGTACTGTAACCTGGAACATTATAAGTATAAAAATATTATTTATCTTTCTCAACATTTTCAACTACATGATAAATCATAAAGAATTATGCAAGATCTTCTTTGAGATATGTAAGTTTACATTTGATGTAATACTGTAGTACCGATTACAATTTACATTTGCAATCTGTCTGGATACATTACATAATCATATTATTTAGGTACTTAAAGATAAATACGCAATTCAATGTCATAATTATCAGCTACTAAAATCAACTCAGGATGCTTGAAACGTGTTTAATTGTTGCTATTCAGCGAAATGCATCACAGTTATTCATAGCTTATCATTAATATAAACAATTATTATATCTTCGTAATGAAACTTACCTATTGCCGCTTACATCCAATACATGCAACGATTTACAATTTCCCAGCTCGTTCGGTAATCTCGTTAGTTTGTTATCTCTTAGGCACAACACACCAAGCAAAGTCATATTCCCGATCTCTAACGGTATTTCAGCCAAGGTATTCCTATCTACGTTCAGTACAGTCAACTCATTGAGATTCCCTATTGACTTAGGCAGCTCCATTAAAAAATTCTCCGTTAATATAAGCTCTTGTAGATTTGTACACCTGGAAGAGAAATACGGAATCATTAGCGTTATAAATAGCTCAAGATAAACTAACAAAATGAAATATATGTTAAACAGTGGGATATACTAACCTTCCTACATTTTCGTTTAATGTATGTAATCTATTTTGGTCCAACTTCAGTATAGCTAACTTGGATAAATCTCCGGTACCATTGGGTACAGTTTCCAGCATGTTTTGGGAGAGATGTAAGTCTGTTAAGGAGCAAAGGCCTCCAATCTCTTCAGGAATTTTCTCCAGTTTATTTTCACTCACATCTAGACATATTAGCGCCTTTAAATTGCCGATTTCTGGCGGCAGATACTGGAGTTTATTGTGATCCAACCATAACTCTTCCAGAGCGGGCAACTCTCCGATGAAACCCGGCTGTAATTGATAACAGGACATGGTCATTTTAGTCAACATTTTTTATTTTTAAGTATTACAACACAAAAAAAGAACGTTAAATAACATACCAGTTCTTCAATGTCATTGTCACCTAGATCCAGCCTTTGTAATCTAGTAAGATTTTTCAGTGACTCTGGCAGCGATTTTAATAAATTTTCTCTCAGCTCGAGCGACTGAAGTGAGATCAAACTGGAAAGACAAAATATTTATATTAAAAGGATTATAGAGAGCAAATAAAAGACAATACATTTATTTAATAATATGTAACCTTCGCTATCCAACAATTGTGACATAATAATTTGATGAGACAATTCAGCGAGGTGGAAACACAATAGAACGACAATCGCGGTAACAACGTCTCAACGACTCCCACTGCATTGTTGCAAGGTTATTTTAACAGTATTCTTTTCTTTTTATCCCAGATAAAACACCTTAGAAGTCACTCAGGCGTGATTTCCAGAGCCCCATAAAGCTCCTTAAGCTTTTTTGCTCCTTAAAGCCCAGTTGCATAAAATAAGATTGAAGAATAACGATATTTCGCACTTATTTCAGTTGTATTTATTTATATTAATTCCTGAAATACACTCGGAAACAAACAAAAAGTCGCTCTGTTGAACATTCATTTGATTTAAGTTTATTACTGCAAAAGATGGCAACCAATTCAAAGAATTCATAAATAAATCGTGAGAAACAAATACGGAAATGTTATAACTAACATTACACTTCCATTACATTACATACATCCATTATTTACATTACATTTCACTTTATGTCGGAAACTAATGTGATTTTCATAACAAAATCATAAGGAAGTAATTATTATTCTGTAATATCCGTCCTTATACTTAAGGGAGTTCTAACATCACAGGAAAACGAAATTTTCTCGCAGAGTCTTCGCAATGGCACTAAAAAGATAATGAAATGAAGACTCTGAATGTTTGTCGGAGTCAGAACTTGAGAATACGAATTTATGAGAAGTCCTATTTTCAGCTCATTGTTGAGCAAAATATTTAACAGTAAATATGCCAGCGGATGCGTCCGTGCTTAGTTTTTATTTTCCTGCATGTGAAAATATTCCCCGATACAGTCGTTTCTTAACAGAACGAGATTCAACTTTAGAAGAAAATATTGTCGAGGAATAGGAAGGAAAACTTACACTATAACATTGTAACATGGAGGTTTTGTTATTTTACATCGTCTGGTAAAATGATAACGCATCAACAGAAATAGTAGGAGAAGTGTGTGGCATAATATCAGATTCTAGCCTCGCTCAGACGCGGCTGATTGCAAAAACAAGTTAGACATGCACGTAAGATATTTAGTCGAGGAAACGGAATTCATATCGGAGGCGGCACGTAAAACTGCGACCGAGTAACTGACTAGACACGTACGACTTAAGTAGATAAGTCTAGCCGGTTTTATAAAAGCATTTAACACTACATTTTTAAGTTCAAGTCCCTACAACTGACAGAAAATTATGCTGTTAGGAATGTAGAAGAAACCCTTTTGCGAAGTGGCATGTTATTAAAGTTTAAAACAGGTTTTAATTACTTTCAATTCACCAATAAGGCGCGTGTTTATATTCAAAGTAAATTTTAGTGTACGCGTGTAAATAAACAGCGCAGCGTTTATCTTTTACAGAATGCTCTTATTTGGATGAACGAAAAGTCATATGTTTGAATATTAGCTGCTAATGATATCTCAAAAATAGTATGATTGTTTTTAGCCCAGTTTGGCGGAACATTACATTTACATAAGTAGGTGAGAAATTCAAATTCAAAATTCAAAAGTCATTTATTCAAACTAGGCTGAGAATCAGCACTTTTTCTAACGTCAAAATTACATAAGACAGTCCCCCAAAACGCCCGCGCTAAGGTTAACCAGCTTATGCTGGAGTTTCTCAACTCGAATTTAGTATTAGACGAATATTAGTATCATAAGGTCCATATCTTTATTCAAATAAGTACATGTTTCTTGTGATTACTTAAAGCGAAACAAAAACCCCCAACTCTCTGGAAAAAACGTTGAATAATTGCCACATTCGCCACAATATCCTTCTGCATTAAAATGTACACGACCGACATAATATAACATCGGTATTCTGCTTGCTCTGTCGTGAATTTCCAGAAAACTGTTGCATCGCGCCGACACACCATTCCGGGAAATTAACAGTCTCATGAAAGTTGTATTTGGATATTACACACATCAAAAAATGTTTGCGATCAGTTTGAAAAACCGAAATCTTGTTTGTTAAAGGTTACGGTATACTATAGGTTTAGATTCTTTACTTAAAAATATTGAATTAGAATATAAAACAAAAAATTAAATTCAATAATTGATTTTCCATATTCCAAAAAATTAAATTCAATAATTGTTTTTCCATTCCTTTGCGTTAAGCTCGTGAATGGGTGCTGCTTGTGGTGACTGGTCGTCTTGCTGATCATGGTTTTGTTATTGTTATTAGTAATTAACTGTTTATTTATTTTACCTCGATGGTCCTAGTTTATCAATTATAACTCTAGTTACAGCTATATGTAAGCGGGCACGCCCTTTATGCCTGGAGGCTTTATTTTCTTTTTTAGATATTCTTTACGCTTAGTTATTTTTATTTCTGCTTGAGTATAGATCTTGATGTTTTTGGTTGGTATATAGGCGTGTGCTAGCTGTCATATGGCTAATAATTTATAATTTAATGTTTTGTGTTGTATTATGTAAATTATTTTGCATAAGTACTTATTGTATAGAATCATTTTATTTTCCTAATTGAACAGACAGCTGTGCTGCTGGGGAGTTTGTTGCGCCACTTCTTCTTCCCAGCGAAAGCACTAGGAAGTGGTGAAGGGTGGGCGTTTTGTGGGACTGTCTTATGTAACTTTGACGTTCGAAAAGTGCTGATTCTCAGCCTAATTTGAATAAATGACTTTTGAATTTTTGAATTTCCATATAAAAAGAAATTCAATCCAAGCTTACGCTACTCATTCAGAAATCTGATTTAGTCAATTTTAACGGATTTATAATATTGTTTCGAGGAAAGTTGTTATTGATAAAATGTCAAGAGGATTTAATCAGAAGTTTTACGAGCAAGAATTGTAACTTTGAGGGAAGAAAGATATTCCACGAGAGAAATAGCACGCAGAGTTGCTGTATCCCAATCCTGTGTCGTGGCCACGTTGCAGAGGTACCACGGCATCGATAACTTAGCTGACTGACCCCGCAGTGGTCGCCCAACTGTTCTGACTGATTTTCAGAAGCGCTATATCAGATTTCTGACAGTCCATGAACCAACAATCAACGCCACTACAATAAAAGTAGAAATGTAGCGCACCTGGACTTGAAGTTAGCGGAATTGCTCACACCAGCTTTCTAATTACGCAACATATTTTCGTAAACGATAACGACAAATCTGTTTCATTTTGACAGTTCAACAACATTCATTGCGTTATTTACGTTGCGCTGCAGATTTTTTTTCGAACTTACGGTGCAATGGATTCACAATGTGTTTCAAAACGATTCATATTCGGATTGATTTTGCATTACGTAATTAGGGTACAGGCTGGATTACGAGTACGGAGGTCTTGGCGAGCACCTCTGAATTCACGGCAATGTCAGCGACGGCGATTGCAGTGGGCTAGATTCCGGCAAAATGAAGAAGATGAGGAGAAAAACATTTGGCAAAACTATCTCTTCGTTGACGAATCGCGATAACCGACGTGTCCGTGTCTGGATTAGACCTGGAGCCTTATTATGAAGTATTAATGCCATCATTATTCCACTGCGAAAAAGGATGGTGCTAGCGGCCTTCTATACATCCGTCTCTCACTCACACTGGAATAATGGTGGGCATTAATACGTCATAATACGGTCTCTGGAGACTCTGAAAGGCATAGAACTGCCAGCAAGACGGGAAATCGGTGTCCTTTTGGGTGGAATTATGATTGGAGCTAGAACGCCTTTGGTCCCGTATCGAGGCTACATGACGGCAGATAGGTACAAAACAGTCGCTATTGATGGAATTGTCAGACCATTCCGAGTAAATCATGGTCACCAATTAGTACTGGTCGATGATAATGCGCCCGCACATCGAGTCAATGCTGCTCTCCGAGAATACGACATCATAAGGATAGACTGGCCTGCCAGCTCGCCTGACTTAAACCCAATAGAGCACGCTTGAGATGCTCTTAAGCGAGCTGTTTGGAACCGTCAGCCACCTCCCCAGACAGTGCCAGAGATCAGGGAAGCCGTTATTCAAGAATGGGACAGGTTACCGCAAGAAATGCTGGATAACTTGATCCTCAGTATGCCCAGGAGGAGCTCCGCATGTGTGCGAGCCAGGGGAGTTATCCTTCTTTTAATAAATTGTTGTATAAGTTTGGTTAAACGATCTTTTTCTTTCTATCAAATTTCCGTTACAATTACATTAGGATTGAATTAAGTAATCAATTTTGGTTATTAAAAAATAAAAGTTTTTTTTTTTTAATTCCATCAGAGTACCTATTTCTATTTTAAAAAAGATATGAAGTAAACACTTTTTGTCTTTTTTTAATAAAAAATATATCAGCTTTTGCTAGTGATCACAAACTTTGTATGTGTACTGGAAGTCAGAAGTATTTTAAACGGTAATTAACTACCTTTGCGAGTCTTGGCAAAGATTAAGCAACTGTCTGAAGTTATGGTGTTATGAAAAAGCCCTATTGTTTACTGATAATACGTGAGCACACGTCATGTTTGTTTGGAGCCTTGAGGCCACATTCCGTAGTCGATGTCATAGTACTTAGCGTTGGTTTTATACTTGTACTACAGCGTGTTCTGACTCACTTAGTCTGCTTATGCACTCAAGTAATTAGAATATGGAGTAAACATCACCTATGTACGTGTTCCAGTAAGCATGGTTCGATGTTCGTGACCCAAATCCAGGAATAGAACGTTAATAAAGTTGTATTCTTGTTAATTATGCTATGTTAAACCGCAACAATCACAAAAATGTTTTATGATGTCCGAAAATTAGGTTTATTATAATAATAAAATCAAGACATCTTGAAAACGGCTCTGGCTTCAAGGAGAAGTAATGTGTTCATTAAATCGTAAAGGAAAACATTAATCAGTGTGAAGTAAAGCAACAGGTTATAGCAACGACGCGTACATCGTAACGTTACACGCCTCATATAACGGATCTCTACAACTGAGATGATCGCACAAAGTTTATTGTTTGTTTTAATGACATGACATATCCTCAGTTACAAACATTACCAGTGTGACAACGAAATTAAATCATAACTTCTTGTTGAATTTTATGGCTTTTATGAGTAGTTGCCTAATGTATTTATGCTCTTTAGAATTTTTTTATTTTCTAAATTACAATACAATATTTACCATTTACATTGAAAAACCGATAGCTGGCAACTATTCGGTATCCCGCTTAGTTTACTATCCGGCCGGATACTTACCAGATCCAGATCCGGTCGAATCTTATTAAATTCCTTATTGGAAAATTTCATAATAACCATTCATCATCAATGCATCATTTAGAATAATCAATCATTTAGTAAGAATCAACAACTATCAGTTGAATCACTAAAAAAACATTTTTTCTAAACACTAGCTAGGGCGAGTCTATCAATAAATTATTGAATTCCTTTTTCAATTTTCCGTAAGTGGATACTTACGGAAAATTGAAAAAGGAATTCAAAGGCCAAACAACTATCAGTTTAATCACAAAAAAAACGGTATGTTTCTAAACACTTTTTAACATTAGCTAAGGGGAGTCTATCTATTCATAATATTCTATAGGTACATATTCAAATGAGTCCAGAAAATATTCAATAAAATTGGGTCCTTGATAAAGTACCTAATTTACTTTTCACGGAGGCTTTTAACGCAATTAATGTAAAATATCAACTTTTGTATAGCTGTTCGCGGCTTACGTGCTAATGAATGTTATTGAATATCAATATTAATCAATCAGTGCAAGTTACTTGTAACCCGATGAGTTTTAATTGAAACATTATGATAACTGCATACACATGTAGTAAACTGTCAAGACACTGCATTAGTCATCGACATCACGCGTACGGTACAGTCACTGGACGATGACGATCATATAAATCTTGTTGCAACTAGGGAAGATATCGACTTACATAGGTACTTGCAAAAATAATATAAAGTTATACATTATATAAAGTTGAAGTTCACGTTGCAAACCTTTGAACTAAGTTATCGTACAGAAATGTTATCAAATCTTCTATTTATATCTTCCTCAACATCATCTGCCTAGCCTTTTCCCAACTACGTTGGGGTCAGCTTCCAGTCTAACCGGATGCAGCTGAATACCAGTATTTTATATGGACCGACTGCCTATCTGGCCTCCACAACCCAGTAATTGGGTGATACGATACCCCTTGGTAAGACTGATTGTCAGACTTTCGGGCTTCTGACGACCCGTAACGACTGTCAAAGATCCACGAATGACAGCCGGGACCAACGGCTTAACGTGCTTTCCGAGGCACGGAGGAGTCTCGGTACGTAAAGATGGTCACCCATCCACAGACCAACCCCGGCAAGCGTAGCTTAACCTGACGGATCGACCCGTGCGGCAGTTATTACTTAGCCACGAGCTCCTCATAAACATATTTATATATATATATCTTCCTATTTAGCATAATAAGAGATGGAGCAGTGATAGTCTAGTGGTGTGACCGTCGGACTGCCAAGTCACAGGTCTCGAATTCGAACCCAAGGCACGCACCACTGACTTTTCGGATTCATGTGCGTATTGTATAATTATCACTAGCTTCAAAAACGGTGAAGGAAAACATCGTGAGGAAACCGGCATGCCTGAGAGATATTTCTCGACGGCATGTGTGCATGGCCAAGTCAGAGGCCCATGGGCGGCTTTAAAACTCTGACACTAGGTTAGTCACTAACCACACGAAAAGAAGAAGATAATATGAGATCCAGAACCGCGTTTCATATCTGTCTAGTTGTATGTTTACATCAGTGACAAACAACTTCACATGATACCTACATAAAAAGAAGAATTGGTACAGCTTTTCTCTTCGTAATCCCCGCACAATGGCCTAAGCGTTACACAATAGACGGTACTTATAGGGAACAGAAAGAATGTAGGTCTCTTGACAAAAAGAACGTATAACAAACGTATTATTTGTTTGTATACTTGTATAGACGTCAATAGGAGTTTATTCTAAGAGCCGACCATAGCTTTCCAGTTCAACTTTCGCTTTCACCTCGTGCTCAAACAAAGCTGGTCATACAATTTGTAAGTAACTATAGACTCGTGACTTCATCAATTTTTTTAACTTTCACGACAAGCTATAACAGAATTGATAAATTAGAAGCAACAATCTTTGATCTACATGCAAATATAATTAAGCCTTATTAGCTTTTTATTGGATTCTATTTGCAACCAGGTGATGTAACCTTTTAAGGATTTATTTAGTGAAATAAGAACAGTAACTCAAATTTGCGAAGAGTCACTGGCTTGAATAATAAATAATTTATTTCGTCCATTTTTGCCAAGGGAACGTCAAAGGTTGCTAAAATCTGCTGAATAACTTAAGCTGACTATTCCCTACCTTATGAATCCTTAAACAGTTTATTTTTAAAAGGCCTCTCAAACCAATTATCAATGTATTTACACTTGAGCTTTTTGTCCCAAAACGTAATGATTTACATGTCAACAAATTAATTATGAATCGATGGCTATTACGTAATACATTTTGATTAACAATCACTATAAGAAGGAATGGCTCAGAGATGGAATCTGTACACAAAAGGCTTCTAATCAATGTCGAACTAAATTCAATTTCCCGCAGGAAATTAGTAGGTACCAAGTCGAGCAGAAGCAAAGTAATCATGTTATCTGTAAGCTATATTGAAAATTAATTCTTTCATTAACAATAGCGGTTAGTAACCCTCTGATCACACAAACGTGGTCAGTGGGTTACTAAAGAAAACTTATTAATGAAATTGATTTGGTTCGCAGCTCTAGCATACTAACATAGATCATATTATGTCATAATATGGCTAAAGCAATTTCGAAATATACATGTTAAGAAAGACAGAATAGATATGATAAGATTATTATACTAAGACTAACTACTGCAAGGTTTATTTTAGGGTTTGAGAGACGAATCCATGCTTGTTTTTTAATACCGATAATCATAATCCTGTAAATAAACATTACCTTACAGTTGTATTACACCATTATTGCATTTGTTTCCTCTCAACTGTAAGTATTTATATACCTATAGTACTTATGTATGTTTATATATTTAAGCTATAAGTATTTATTTAAGTATATGTTAATTAATTACGTGATACGTTTAAGTTTATTTCAATATAAGACAGTTCTCAGTTTAAGACTTCGCATACTTATATTTTTCTCTTCTTCTCACACACTATTGTCTACATTTATTTCTCATTTGTCCTGTCGCAGGTCTGCTGGAAGAAATTTCTTAAGAAATAAGCAGTACCTTTGTACTCATCACTATCATATTGTCGTATCTATTTTACTGTGTGTACATCAATCTACTACAATCTGTCAAATTTCTTTAATAGATTTTCAATTTTATTACTAAAGTATAAGGTTCAAAGATGATTGGGAAAATTTGACAGTTTCGGGTAGGTTGACCTGCTGGCGTACATAAATAATAAAAACAAATAAATTCTCCCAGCTAAATTCAAGTTACCTCATTCCTTTGATAACTTAACAGATAATGATCGAAAGGAATTTACTTTATTCTTATCAAAACAACACTCCCAATATTGTGACTTCATCACAATCACAAACTCTTATCTATCAACTTAGCAGACATTACGTTAAAAATTACTTTATATTAAATAATTTTACGATGTAGTATGACATAGAGCGAAAAGTCACATGAAAACACGTAATAAAAGTGTACATGGCGTGACAAAGGATTATTTTACATTGTTGGTTTATAAATCTTTAGTCATGTCCCACAAAGCCTTATTGCTAACAACAGAATTTAGCTCGAGGTAATGAGCGTTCAAGTTAAATATTGCTTTAATTTTGCGGAAATTTTCAATAACATAGGTACCATCCTTGAACATCGACTCGCTCGCTAATTAAATATTGTTCCAGTAATTTTAATTTAATATTTTTATTGTAGTGCTAAAAGATATGAGTAGAAAAGCAAATTTTATTATCGGTTTTGTGGAAAGGTCAATGTTGAGCACTTGAACTACTACTAGTGTTGATTCAAGATACCAATTTAACATCTAACAAGAATGTTACTTGTTCAGTATTTATTTTACGATGTTTATTGTCTCACCTGCCAAAGTCGCTGGGCAGACTGGTAAGGGACATATCATTGAGGCCAAGCACGGTGAGTGCCCGCAGCTGGCTGAACCCGGCCGGCAGCCGCGGGATCGGGTTGCTGCTGAAGTCCGCGATCTGCAGCGCCCGCAGCTTCTTGATATCCTCCGGGATATCGGGAATGTCTGTAAAATAAACACGTTGTGTAATTAACAGTTAACACACCGATGTTTACGTAAGTGGCTGGGTCGTATCGTTGTGCGGTGTACAGCTGTTTTCTGTTGCTACATGCCACGTTGAAGCTTTAAACATTAAACCGGCTCTTCTTGTTAACCTTGAATATAAAAATTCTAATCCAACTAAAAAAGGGCACACGATTCAGTTTACCTTTAAAATAATTAAAACTCTGTTGTAAGTAAATTAAAATAGCACAAATACAGATTGTTTAGTTTCGGTTATAAAACTTGAAGCGTGCGTGAGAAATGTAAATGCAACAATATAAAGTTTCGAAGCATTATATTAAAAAAGTATATTAGACAAAGTAGGTACCTATATGTGGCACAAACGAAAATATACCTACTTATTTTCAAAACCTTTCAAGAAAGCACTTCATGTAGGTTACTGCAACATTGAACATCTCCATATACGGCACTGGCAACAGATCGCAGTTTCGGCATATGGCACAGTTAACGCCACACAAGGACCTATTGCATCGCACGCATTCAGTGAAGCTAAGGGCCGTCGAAGGTCGACATGAGAGTAATTGGCACATGGACATAAACATTGCGGTCATCAAAATAATTTGCGATTGTTCCACGTTTCCAGACGTTAAACAAAACATTGAAAACGACGTCGAGACAAGGTCGAATCAAGATTTGAATACGAATAACATTTTTAATTTTATCGATGATCTTTATAAAATTAAAATTACTTATTTCTTAAGCTTAAGAAATGTTAGTTATTTCGATAGCATCATCCATCAGACAAGGCGATGACCGCAAACGTCAAAGTTGAGCAATAGTAGGTAATTGTTTGATTTCACTTTCAATTTAATCTTTCTCTGCACGTAACATCAGTACATGACAAGCTAACAGAGAGAATCTTTGGAAGCCTGTTGCTTCTCAGTAATAGCCTCCGGACCTTAATTCTTTAGACTCATCAAAGGTCAACGGAGCGGCAAATTATACAGCCGTTCCTATTAAGTATTACTTACAGACACAGTAGATGAGATTTACAGTACTTCATCTACCTTCGCAATTTTGAATTCTCATCTCATTTGGATGTCCTTTAGTCAGTGATGTGATAACGCTCTTACTTTTAAATTATTCATACTTTACAGATGTGCAATCCACGACGACGCGCCCCACTCCGCGATTACTGTACTGTAAGCTGCAGTGCTATTCTGTAACCATCTCACCGTGAAAACTTAGGTGAAGTGAGCTGTCATTTCACATGCTGCTAGGGACTGACAGCTCACTCAGTGCTCACTTCACCTAAGTTTTCACGGTGAGATGGTTACAGAATAGCACTGCAGTACTTTAGTACGGAGCGGAGCGGAGTGGGGCGTGTCGTCGTGGATTGCACTATCTATACTTACGACTTTATTACCCGACTACGGCGGAGGGTTATGATTTTGACCGGAATGTATGTGGGTATTTATGTTCATCTGTGTCCTCATAACTTTTAAACTGACAAATGAGGTATCGGTATGTGAGGACATAAAGTAAGGAAATAAAAAAAATTGTAATGATGCCATGTCATCAAATGAAGGTCTTGGACGTGCTCGTCAAGACATATTATTACTTTTTTTTTTAAACGTTTCCCCAAACTAGGTCTTTCTCCTGTATAGTGTGAATATGAGACCGTGATTTTCAGTAGTCGGGTTTTAGTTTTTGAACTTACTTTTTTTAAAGTTATTTAATCGATGATTAGATTTTTTGACTGTCACATATCGTTGGTTTAGCCTAACGGTTCAATGGTAGTAAGGTTGTGATAACATAAAATATAGAGCAAAATCTGGACCTCATATTGATAAAAAAATTGGTCGAACTGATTACATTCATTGGCTTCAATTGAAACCAACATGTCGAAGACAAAAATAAAATTGTTAGACAAATCGTGCGTCACTCAAGTGTTAAATGATTTATTATTTAATGTTAACAGTAGAATATGACGAGGATGATATTGAATACCAGTATCATCTGTCTCATATTTTCATCAAACAATGATTGTATTATTTGTATAATTTGTCCAAGATTATATAAACTGAATCACAAAGCTTGATTCTTAGCAGAAGTATATTAGCTACTAAGCTACCGAGCTCTGTCTGTAATTAATTGTTTTAAAGGATAACATAAATAGTCTCATTTTCAAAGGGCATATTATTATAACTCAGAATAATTAAACTGGCTCGAATAACCGAGTTCACAAGATTGAAACATCAGTTTAATTGACCTACTTAACAATTTTGCACTCTATTTTGGGACTTACTGAGTCCTGTAAGGAAGCACCTTCAGTAATTCAAGTTATTGCTGAATTGATACTTAAAATAGTACTTCCTGCCAATAATGTTCCTAAAATTAGAAACAAATTACTTAATAGAGGAAAAGATGAATTGTACTATATCAAACGGATCATTTACAAAACGTGTTTACTAGAGCGGGTAATTCGTAACAGTCCCGTAACCCGTTGTTAATCGACCAACGGATACTAAGGTAGGTCGAATAGCGTGCACAACTGATATGGATATCAAGAGTAGCAAAACTGTAACATTCCAGCATCTCTATTACAACATCGCCCTAATGTATAATGAAACGTATTTTCTCCATCGAGCTCCTTTCTCAACAGAATGAAGCTGAAAGGGGCCATCCACAAATTACGTCACACGAATTTCATAATTGTTGGAAAATACCGCAAGTTTAAATCAAACCTTTATGTAATACTTTTAAAGTTTTTCGTTAGAGCTTATACTTTAGATTTATTACATATGACATCAAGAAGCTTATGATGACTTGTCCCCCTAATTGTCACACTTTGTTGAACCCCTCCCTCCCCTGTACGTGTGATGTAATTTAATGATTGCCCCAAAGGTATATTCAATTGATTCACCATTTCAATAAACTTTTTGATGTCGGTTATTAGACTTAAACAACATAATTAAAATTAAATTCAAGTTTGGATAGATTTTTAGCAAAAAATAAACACCATTACGAAGGCAGTAACCAAACTGGTTTTCTAATTTCACGATGTTAACGGTAGTGCGCCCCGGTTTCCGGTTGGCGGGCGGGCATTCCAACGGGCGTGTCGTCATCAATTATTTGTCAAGCCATGAGCTGTGCTTATTTTATGGATGAACCCAAACGATAACACAGGTCGGCAACTTTTAACCAGAAAGTTAATATTTTAATACTAGTTATTTCAAGTCGTTAGTTTTGTCAAAGCAACATGTTCAAGCGACATCGACATCAGTAAAAATAACATAAAGCATATAAATTTTAAAAAGTGGAGGTGAAGGTGCAATTGCACAACATTAATAAAAGGAAACTAAAAATTATATTTGTTATCTGAAAACGCCTGAAATCCATTTCACACGCTGTACTTAGATAATTATCATAGTCTATATTATATTCTACGAATATACTTTAAAATTACTGTATGGTGAAATAGTATTTTAGTATTTTCAGTAAAAAACTTCCTGTACGTTCCAAAAGAAAATCATCAATTTCCGTAACAGGTGTTCAAAGCGGTGATAAATCACTCAAATTCATTGAATGATGTTAAAGTAAAACATATTTTTAACAGGGAGGCAGGGGATATGCTCTTTTTAAGCGCGAGTGTGGCTATTTTAAGAAAGGTATGTTATGAGGATTCTCAGGCCGAGATCTACAAACGTAACTTAGCTCGTATTTTTGGGTAAGCGTTTCTCTGTCACTATCGCACAACAGTCAAATTATAAGTGCAAGATTAAGATGGGAACATGTCTAAGTCTAAGCACGAGCTAAGTAACGTTTATAGATCTCGGCTATAAGTAGTGTGCCTCTTTGTTTATCTGAAGGGTGCGGGAAGATGTTCACTTCAGGTCTACGGTAATGGCTCTTCCGTTGTAATTTGAAAGATGTTTATTTAAGTGGTAAGTACTACAAAGTCTTGAATGTTTCCGTATGTCAGTGCTCCCAATAAGTTTGAAGTTCACTTCAATCAAATGCAGCATGCTCAAAGACTGCTCTCATATCATTCCATTAAATTAGATCGAGAATCGTTTAAATTAGCTACTATTCTAAGAGTAGGTCAAATGGAAAGTATAATAAGCGAAGAATTAACAAAGTGGTGACGTACTATAATTTAAGCAGAATCATTCTAAGCAAGGTTTGTCCAACTACTGTTTTAATTACTTATTGTTACAAACTTCATTGGAGAATTTGGAGAAGATGTTTAGGAGCATGACGAACAGGGTGTAAAGTTCACTCATCCACCATAGAAAAGGGAGGATCCTCTGAACAGACGGGTGTTGTGTCCGGCGGGCCGACTGCCCAACTGTTGATGTCGGATAGTCTTATATATGTCGTTCGCGTGGTAAACTCTAATTGCGCGATGCAGGATTTGTGTGACGTCATGTCTTTTGATGCGTAGTTAGTATGTGGCGGTGTAACCGCTAGAGATGTATGTAATTTATTACGTACAGAAAGGATCAAAGCTGAAAACCAAACGAAGATGATTGACAGTACAAGTGGCGTATGGCCGGGATCACGTAATATCCGTAGCAAAGCACAAACCAACGGTGAATCGAATGAGGGTCCTAGAAACGGTAACTGGAAGGAAATTAATCTTCATCTTGCGGCGGAATCTCTAGTACTTATGAATATGATTGTCTTATCATATACGAAGATTAACTAACCTTGCATAGATTCATCTACGACTAAAGCACATGGCGCATTGTAGGAATTTATTATATAAGCGAAAAGCTTTTTTTTTAAGAGATATAATTTGGAATCAGCGGCTCCGATACGCCGCAAATTCGATAAAGCCGTTTGAAAGGAAAAAATAAATAAAAACATGACTCGTCATAATATAAAGTAAGCAGTTGAATGAATCAGGCTCATTTTGATTTCCATTTGCGCATTGTTTTCAAGATAACATGCATGTGCCGTCGCGAAACGGTTTGTGTGCGTGTAAACAGTTAACAAATCAGTTTTATTAAGGTGTCGTAGTTGTGGGAAACTAGGAGTTGCAGATTATGGAACTACTGCCTAGGTACTGGATAACTGGACTCATCCTGCCATTATGTTATGACTTTTATTAATTATAATCGATTAGTGTTTCAAATATTCAGATATTTGAGTAAATGGTCTCCATGAGCAAATGCACATTTGGTTGGTAACAAAATATCAACGTAATTACTCTCGTTAACCTTCCTGTTAAATACGGACAAGATCCAGTTTATTAATTGAACAAGCAACCAATTTATTTTTAAGAGATGATGTAACAAGTGTTCGGCAGACAACCACAGATTTTCATTGGGCCTCGGACGCACCCATTTCTCATCTCGCACAGTTTGGTTAGCAGATGTTTGATTCGCGTGTTACAATAATGTCATTAATGTCAGTTGACCTCGCAGAACCTACCTTTATGGCGAGCAAAAAATAAAACAAACATACGTTGTAAGTTTTATAGGTCGCAAGACTACATTTATAAACAATACAGGTTCGATAAATGTAGAGTAAAAGTTATTGTCGCTGGTTGAGTGGCGGTCTCGCGTGGCTTACCACCACTGGAATCCCATTAGAACGTTATTGAGTTGTTCATTGTACAAAGCAACGAACGAGTAGTCTAAACCGACCTAACGCCCACTATAATGGATGTTGTCGATTCAACCAGTGGCACATCCACTGGGAGTGAGGGCACAAAAGGCACCCTGAGGGCAAAATCCATTTGTTTTGCGTGCCTCGCATCAACGAGTCTGTAGACCGCTGAAGTAAAACGCATGTCAGGTATTAATTTGGCTCATAATGTTATGAGAAAAATGTAGGTATAATTTGTTAGTAATTTTCTGGAATATGTTCTTACTAACAGTTCCTTTTACAAAAATTAAGTAGGTACTTACGTGTAGGTACATAATATGACGAAAAATCCAAGAGCTAATAATCATTTTGGGTTCGTAATCGGTTAAGTAAGACGAAACTGGTCGCGCTTTTGAGCTGTTTGCATAAACAAATACACAGACGATTGAATAATCGGTTATGCGGGTACAAGTTTACAACCATTTCGCAGTCAAATAATATCTACAATATTTCATGTAAAGTAGGTTTTGCAAGCAGGAGTAAACTGGGTAAACTAAAGATGTTAAACACTCATCCCCTATAAACAAACGATATGATATATGAATTTTGCTTCCGGGCTAGTTAAACGATACTAATGACGGTAATTCACGCTCAAATAGCTTTGTAGACCATCGTTGGTGGTTGGTGCTGTTCATTTTTACACAACAAAATGTATTATGTATTTTATTTTAAGACTCTTTACTGAAAAGCGGTTAAAAGAACTAAAAGAAAAATGTTAATAAAGGTAAATAAATATACAAACAAACAGTCACTGTTTTGACAGCGTTGATATGAAACACATCGCTGCTGCAGGCTGTCTTCAAACGCAACAAATACGAACGTGGGAATGAATGTTACGTATAATACATCATACATATTCATAATAGTATAGATTTAATATGCACACTTGAATTATTTTAAACGTATCTTTATTTTAAACATCTTGTTCCAAGTACTTGCTCGCACGCAAGAATTAGTCACACTTGCGACAGTAAACGTGCCATTGCTCCCAACTTGGATATTTCCTGACGCTTTGATTTTATCACTGTACAGTTGAATAATTAATGTAACGACATGTGTAAAGTTACAACTTTGAGAAGTTACAGGTTAATTTATTGGTCGTGAACGATGTTCCACATTGCGGACGATTTGATCCGCACTCCGCAGTTCTCAGCGAATTTTATTTTGGCATGAATTATATTGAATCAAACAACGACATCATCGACTGAAATCTTAAGAAATATCCTCTATTTTGTGCATCTGCGATATAGATGTGTGTCGTGGGACTTGAACTAGACAGAAATTTTCTGTAGTATCTTTTACCAAGAATTCAATGCTATTATTAAAATAAACTTACTAGCAATGTATATTTTTGATTCGAGGCAGTGATTTGTGTTTCACACACAAATCTTATAAAATTCTCGGCCCATAACATTTCGATTTATTGTAACCAAACCGGTCCAAAAGTGACCTCACTGCGGTGATCCAATACTTGTAAGTACATAACGAAAACCCGCCTTGTGTGATATATAGTATACATGTTCAGTTTATAAATTAATAATAAGGTTCGGATGGAGTTTATAGAGAGAAGAATTTGTGATATGGGAGAGCAATGAGATTTGTAATAACGACTTTATGGGGCAGACAAGCGAGAAGCTTGAGCGGTGCAAACGCGTGGGAGTATAGAGGACAATACGATGTTCGGTAGCACGCTCCGTTAGTTCAACAGCCCCATGAGCAGTCATTGAAACACTGCTCGCTCCACCTCTGACCTCTCACCAAAAAACAAATAAAACGTCTAGACAGTTCGTGATCAAAAGATTGCAAGTTGTTTGCAAGCGAATCTCACCACTAATATAAGCTAAGGATTAGAACGAAACTTTTTAGAAAGCATTAGCCATATCAATAAAGATGAGATGATGAATTCCATTGTGTTGCGAATAGAAGACGAAGAAGATAACATAGCAATTTGGATTATTTTCACAACACATCATCCTCATCATACTTTTGAAGTTTTGACCTCAAACCAATAGGTATCTGAGGATTAAGTAATTGGCAATTAAAATAGAATTCTCATTATTTCTAAGTATCTACAGCATAATCGGATTGTTGCGAGCAACGATAATGAACCCCTTGAGAATACGAATCGTTTGTTTGTTGTGAAGGGCAGTGCAGCTATCCTTGAACTGATAACATCAAACTATGAGAATATCCCCGTAAAATCACTAACAATAACATACTTAATTACAGCAGTTCTTTTAGTTTCAGTTTGTATAATAGTCGCCCCCGTAACTGGTTTATCACCCTAAGGTTCAACAAAGTCACTTGCACGTCTTATAACAAGGTCTATTTGTCTATTCAGTCAGTTGGTAAGTTTCAACCTTAGTGAAATTTCAATTTAGTGGGAATTGTTGTCAAAGGCGATAAAGCAATTACGAGGTCGACTATGCATACCATGGCTATATTTCTCGAAAACGGACATGGAGCTGGCGATATTTTAGCTATATAAAAGAAGAATGGCGACCTAGTTTTAAAACGGCTATTTCCTTCTCCATGTCCGGATATGTTATGTGTTTGTTATGTTATTAGTGACAGCCAGATTCATGTTCCAATCCACAAATTATCGTGTTTATCATTCTTGATAATGATAATAATAATTTCATAAACAAATAAATATTATCTATAAGCTAAAATTATAATAATGTCGTCACAAAATATTTACTTTGCGAGTGCACCGTAGAGAGAATTCTAGCAGTCAGGCAGGAGTTTACAACAATTCTAGATTAAGCTTTTATCTCGTTCAACTAGAAAGCTTACCAAGTTACTCCAGTAAAGTATCTACGTCACGTAGTTGGTAGGTCATGCTAAGATTGAATAAAGATAGCGCAAGCGGGGTCCCGCAACAAGGAAGGCATATTTTATGCAAACTAGACTAGACTTGAAGAAATAACTCAAACAGATTAGCATCTTGCGTCAATAAAGTCTAATAGAAGTCGTTTTCAGAATCTCTTCTATTAGATGCTGTGATGAATACTGCTCATGGACTGCTGCAAGGCACTCTTATTTTTCGGTTATATTACTAGCGACGACCTATCTTCGCGTTTGTGACGATGGATGTCGCAGATACAATAGTCCATGGGAAAATAATCTAGTTGTTTACGAAATATATTAATAGGTACTTATCTAATTAATTTCAAACAGTTACTCCAGTAAGTGGTTTGTTCTGAAATTCAAAGCACATCAGACATCTCGAGTCTCGACAGTAGTACGTTATTTCGCTGAATATTTACACAGACAAAATGTGAAACATCAGGTTTATTATTAAACTCTAAATTAAGCATCTCGCTAAAGTAATTGCTAGTCTGAAGTAATGTTATTACTACAAAGGTAATTTAATTACAGCTGTCAGGATCGACTTAATTAAGTACCTACCCAGATTCACGATGTCATCAACAGACGAGTCTCTTTGCAATGACAAACAAATTGCTAATTAGAGCCTATTTACAACGTTTTGCGCTCAAATTAATTAACCACGCTGGAAAGTACACTGTTTAGTGTGATATATGTATATAGATATATATCATGGTTTCAGCATAAAACTGCAATACTTCGTTGCATTGTTTTAAAAGTCTGGGCGGAGCAGTAAACTGTGAATAATGCACAGAGGTTAGATAGTATGCAACATAAAATAGCACTAACCGCTTGAACCGCGAGTTTAACAGGAAATCTAGTTCATCTACACGGGTCGTTGGAAACGTACTCGAATCATCCACCGCGAACTTGCCATCTATGTAGGTACAAGTTGGTAAAATGCTATACATATACTCATACGTATCATGATGTACGTAATCTGAGGCAGTATGTAACCGTAAAAGCCTTAAAAACTGTAAAATAGAAAGTTCTTGATTTACATCAACAGTCGACACACAAACTACAAAAATTGCAGATGTTGACTAATCAAACTGAAGTTCCAATATTTTGCACAACAAAGCAGCGCGCTTGGAACCCTCGTCAAATTAGTTAATGAGGTTGAAACACAAAAGGCTAACATCACACTAGATAACCGCTACCGACCCAAAATTTGGTCAGAGATATTGTTCTAGCGAATGTTCACACTGGAGTAATCTGTCAACTTTATTTTCGATTGCGTCCCAATGTTGCTTGAACCTAGTCTTAGGAAAAATCATTAACATTCTCCTGCCTATACCTATCCCAATGCAGCACTTCTTTATCTGCCTTCTTTCATCCTAGTCCAAGGATTACTAGATATTGCGAAATATGATCAAAATTTGATGATCAGTTTTCTTTGCGTTCTGGCTCCAAATGTCTGTGCCGTTAAACCTTGTCGGCAATAAGCGAAAATTTACCATTTCTGATTTAATTCTTATGTTTGCAAAAGTTCTGTTTACACTATACAAACAGCAAGAAAAATCTTTTTGCGTGGATAGAAACAGTAACAAAGTAGTGAAAATAGCGGTTTTGGCGGGCGACAGTCACAAAACGTTTCAAAAGATTCGATTTTTATCTTGACCCGTAACTATGTGATCTGTGAAAGGCTTGAAATTACGCTTCGTTCAGAATTTTTCACTAAAAATAAAACCGTATGATCGGCGTATGATATTCTTTATTCTTCAACATTCAATGGAAGTAACCTATGAAACCCAGACTACAGGTGGATTTCAAATCATCTGAAACAACATTAAGGTTATCTTTGCCAAACAAAAGATGATATCGATGATAGAAAAAGATTAGCGACCTAAAAAGAAAATTGCCAACAGAAACAATATCAAAAGCAACATAACGTGCAATGATTACACGTAGTTTGTTGCTGAACGAGTTCGCTAATGGCAAATTCTTGGTTTTCGTCTAATGTGGGAACGCACTAGTCTAATAACAAAGGCTCAATACTTGGTGACGTCAGGACAGCGGTAAAAATAATGTGCAGTTGTGCGGTTTAAATTATAACGCTGAGCGGACAAGGTCGATTGTAGATGGTAAATTATACAAAGGTCTTTTAAAAACATCACTTACTGTTTAACGATTTTTAAGTTTTAAAAGAATTGCCAGATATCCGGGTCTATGGATATATTATGTCTGGTTTTCATCCCTATCAGCTTCAGCTACACCTTGGGACTAAATAAGCCTCTTCCATAGAGTCCTCTTCCCTTTTACGTCAGATATTCTCTATTCTGTACCTATTTTATCCAGGTCTTAGAGATCAGTGTAGTTATTATATGTCGTATATTACATATTATCTTGGCATCAGTCTTCCTACACTTTTTGAACTCCATAACGGGTTCTGTTTCTGACAGATCTACTCTACCTGCTGTCACCATCTAGCCAAGTGAAAACAAGCAACATTGAACGATCGGTTCTAGATATCTTTGAATATATATAAATAACTAAAGGTTATTTATTGAGTACTGTGTACCTAAAAACACCTTCAAGTTTCCCGAGCACCAACTGCTCTCTTTAACTTATATTTTACAATAAAAATATTGACTTATTAGCTGCTCTAACAGACTGCAAGGAAAACATTATAAGGAAACTTTGCAGTTTCAATAAACCAGGTAAGTAAACAAATAACAAAGAGGGCTCAATATTATACGTTTATAATTATAACGTTACAAAAAATATACTAAAGCACGTTGACATCGTTTTGTAATGTCAAATATTAACATTATCATTATCGACATCGTATCATTATCGTCTAATTCTGGAAAACTTGCCACAATCATCGATCACTAGTTCTTTATTAGTGATCCATGTGTGGCCATGGATCACTAATAAATATCTAATCTATCTAATAATCAACAAAATTTATGTCCAGCAAGGTCTTCCCAACAACTGAATACTGGTCTTCCCAAGTTAACAGAACGTTAAATTTTTCCGACGATTTTTTCTAAAATAAGTAGCACTAAGTAAACACTTTTCGTAAAGTTTCTGCCGGTTTGAAAAACATTGGTAGAATAAATTTAAGCGCGGAAGTGTTTATAATCACATTTTAACGAAGTAAAATTGCACATTATTTATTACTTAGACCAGCACCAGCTCCGTTAGAGACCTTGCCGCCGCTGTCAGCATTGAAACGGTATTCATACCGTAAGTAAACATTTTATAATAGAACAGCTTTAATTTAACGCATCGCCGTAAGTTAAACAAGATTGGTGTCAATTTGATGCAAATGTGAAACAGAACTTAGTGAGAAACTTAAAAATAAAGGTTGAAGATGTACACGTTCTTGTTGCGCATTGCAGACGCGATTTCTCTATAGGTCAACATAAATAGAGGCTATCTGTGATGAGGTAATAATTTTCAGCTTACATCGACGAACATGAATAGGGAATGAACGCAATGAAATCATGGGTGGATTGTACGAAAGATGATATGGCTGGGAAGGAGGTGACTACTAAGTTAACTGCTGATAGAGGTGCTGGAATATGAAGTCATGCTTCGCCGACCCCAAAATAAATTGGGACAGCTGCAGGAATGATGAATGTCCTGGGGCCGCATCTGTGGGACATTGGATACGACTGGGTGCTGCGCGCCGACCTCCCTAGCGGCGTCAGCGTCGTTTGTTGCGCTGACGACACGTTGGTCCTGGCGTAGGAGAGGTCGCACCAGGCGGCGGCCGAACGTCGACACGCGGGGTTGCGACAATCGTCGACAAGTCCTCGCGCACATTTGGGAGTGGCGCGAGGAGGCGAAACGCCGGGGCGTAACTCCGCTGCCGTGAGAAATTACGGCATAGCGGACAGCGCTCCGGCGGAATCTCATGGCTTCATGAAGAGTGCGATTGTGGCAACCCAGTGCTGGGCATGCCAATATTGCGGCGATAAGTCCCCTCTTTGAGGAGTGGCTAGTGAGGCGCTACGGCGTCCTCACCTTCCGCCTGACGCAGGTCCTTACGACACGGTTGTTTCCGGAGGTTCCTGTTCTGGATAAGGCAGGAGGAAACGCCCGAGTGTCATCATTGCGTGGAGCGCCCGGAGGACACGGTGGAAGTCTGCCCGGCTTGGGCAGAGCATCGCCGTGTCCTCGTGGAGGCGATCGGAGGCGGTGATCTCTCGCGTCCGGCCCTGGTCCAGGCTATGGTACGGAGCGAGAGGGCATGGGAGGCCGTTACCTCCTTCTGCGAAGCAGTAATGCTCGCGAAGAAGGACGCGGAACGTGTGAGGGAGAGGCAAATTTCGCCCTCACGCCCCCGGAAGAGTTGTCAGCACGACTGGCGGGGTCCGCTAGGGCCGATCCCTGCCGGAGTCGCGGGAAAGTCCGAAAGGGATACCGTGACCCCTGACAACGTACAGGCAACTGAAGGAACACGGGTGGGTTTTAGTCAGTAAGAGTCTGACACGTCCTCCCGCTCCGCCCAGGGGGCCTATTACGAACTTTTAAAAAACCAGGCAAGTTCCAGGCAATTCATTTCACTGGCTGTATATATTTCGTATTATGACATCGGTAATTCTGACCGACTTCACGCTGGCTAGTTTGTCTGTGGCTGACTTGAAATTCTCTGCCATAACGTTCAGAAACACAAATAAATATTTATCGGTAAGTTACGGTTTTATTTAGATCACGTATTTTATGATAAAAATAATAAATATATCTTAATATAGTTACTAAAAGTAGGTGAAAATATGAACGCAATGTTTATTGTGCTATACAATTAATTTTTATTTAATTTTTCCGTGTTTGTAAATTGTAACGCGAGATTCTCCTAACAATAACTTTTCCGAACGTATTCCACTTGATGTTCAACGGGGAATTTGACAACTTCATTCTTGGACAATGTTTATTGTTGCAATTAATAAAATAATACTATCGTATTGTTTGTATAATACTCTCTATAAAAAGTACCATGAAAGTTATGCTGATAGTTTTCTTAGATTACCGCGGTGTAGTGCACAACGCTTTTTTTTCCAGAGGGATAAACAGTGATTATAGAGTATTATTTAGGCATTATGAGGCGTTTGCGCGAGAATATCCGCTGAAAACGGCCCAGATTTGTGAAACGACAATTCATAGATTTTGCACCATGATGATGCACCATCACACAAAGCCATCATTGTGCAAGAGTTCTTAGCCAAAAATTCAGCAAATGTCATCGACCAAGCGCCGTATTCATATGATATGGCTCCGTCTGACTTTTTTCTGTTCCCGAGGCTAAAATTACCTCTTCGAGGAATACGTTTCGAGTCGATTGAAGCTATAAAAGAAAATTCGCTGAAGGAGTTTTAGACCATACCTCAATCAGCTTACCAAAAATGTATGGAGGACTGGGTCAAGCGCTGGCGTAGCTGTATTGCAAGGGAAAGGGCCTACTTTGGAGCCGACAAAATAAATTTTGACGAATAAATTACTTAATGGTTTTATTGAACAATTCCCAGTACTTTTTACACAGAATGTATTATGTCCCTTCGCAAGAAGTACCTACTAGTTTCAGAGTATAAACAAAAATATGGATAATGAATGGTTATGGTGGTGTGGTGTTTTTGAGTGTTTTTACTAAATATCCAGTTTTCAACATGTTATATTTACCTATAACCGTAGCCGCGAGGCACACATTCCTGCTGGTATCATGCAAAGCAGTTTTACACTTTTTATTTTGTATTCTTTCATTTTATCTTATTTTTTTTTTTCTCTTTCTACTTGTGTGCCTTTTAGTCTGTGCCAAATAAATGTATTTTCTTTCTTTCTTTCTATCATGGTAATACATGGTGCACCATTTATTAGGCTGTTGAAATTATTATAGTTCAATGGATGAGAGTTATCGCCCTCGGCTGAGCCTAACTTATGTTTAGTTTGAAACATTGTAGGAGTTTTTCAATTTTACCGTTATTTTGGTATTTTGATCAGAAGTGCCACTTTCCGGAGTTTCCAGAAACTCGAACGGTACATATTCGTCACACGTGATATTTTCTCTGAATAATTTCACCAAAAATATCTAAAACCATTCAATAAAAACTCCTATGAAGTAGCGGAAATTGACTGGATTGTGAGGTTACTTATTATCAGTTTTAATATGTCAAGAAATGTCAAAGGAACGTTCATAATACGGTATTTCCAGCCAATAGTCGGGCAGAAGCCGGCCAGGGTGTCACGTGACCACTGACTGGCTTGTTTGACGAGTTCATAATACGAAATTGCAAGGCAGTTCTGTTTACGCCGTAAACTGCCTGGAAATAAGAGTTCATAATAGGGCCCCAGAGCGGGAGAAATTATTTGATAACTTCCCACCCAAAAAAAATAAAATAATAAGTGTTGATTTTTTGCTGTAGTGGTCATGCGGCAATCGCGACTGCTAATGTATGTAATGCACGGGGCTTCAACCCCAAAACGTACTGTGTTAATGGGATTTTTAATGGTATAGGTTTTCTCAGTAACAGCCTGCAGAGTCCCGAAGAGTCAATTTGGGCCCGGTTTATGGCATTAAGCTCACAAAGTCACAGCTATTGGGACATAGGACCTGGCGAAATGTGGTGCATTATGGGTACAACTCTGCCTTTCAGGGGAATGCAGGAATGGTGTTATGTTACCAAGTGGAATGATTGGTCATGCAGGTACAGTACTAGGTCTTGCGGTAGTTACCAGTGAGGTAGTGACCTATTATGTACCTACGACGTCCGTCATTATTAAATAGTGTCGCGTTGTTATTTGCAGTATTGTCGATACGCTAGTACCTAATACATAGCATTTACTATGCGAATAGTTAGGATCGCGAGTGTATTCGGTTACGTTACCAAATTCATAGATACCAGTACCCTAATTACGTAATGCACGATCAATCGGAATTTGAATCTTGAAACAAATTACTAATCCATTGTATACACGTAAATAACGCAATGGATGTTGTTGAACTGTCAAAATGAAACAAATTCGTCGTAATCGTTTACGAAAATGTGTTGCGTAATTAGATAGCAGGTTGTACAAATACTTCGCGCTAGCGCAAATTCGTTAACATTTGCTCTGGCATCTGGATCATGCATTTCAGTAATATATTTTGTATTTAATAATATGATTTGAAAGTAGGTAAAGAAGGCCATAAGCCACAATGTTAGAACATTTTTATTCGTGGTATCATAGCTAGAACGTTTGACATGCGACACGATTAATTTAACGTCAGCCGGAGACAGTCGCATTAAGTTTACAACTTATTCGTGCCGGCTTACGACTTTCATTATTAATAGGTTACGAATAAAGGTAGAAATTCCCACCTAATACAGTACTACACAAGAATAAAATATTTTCCCATTGAACACACAATAGGGAAAGACGCTTAGTGGAGATTTGCAGCCGAGCGTGGCATTTGTGCAAGGCGAGGTCACTGGAAACCTCATGTGAGCAAATCGATAAATCTTTATTATTTATGTTGTTATCAACTTGGTGTTGTGAATTGAACATGATTTAGCTATGAAACTTAACAGAACAAGTGGTAGCTTAGAAGAATTTTTATTTCTGCATTGTTTTTGGATTTTAACCTTTGGGTAGCATTCAATAAAACGTTATAAGCCACTATCGTTGGGTTTCTGAAAAGCTGATTGAATATTATTTCAGTCAGTCAATCAAATCCGTTATCATGTTTGTTAGAGCAGTTAACTTTAGTGTTGATCAGCATTTCAGAAATCGGGTGAAGTAATTAAACCCAAAAATAATGTGCAATTTGTATGACTACATTCAATAAAGCTACTAAGCTTAATGAACCCTGAATCATTGCGCATTAACTTAATGTTAGCTAAACAAGACATTTATTGCCGCTATTACTTGATCGGCCATTACTTTGATAGTTTCGATAATGGCCTCAAATTAAGTAGGTATCGATAGATTATTTTGCTAATAGGTATCATTTCAAATCTTCCACAGCGATGTCATCAGGTTTTGAAATCTTTAGTTACCTCTAGGTACCATTGAAGAAGTTCATATCTATACACCGTAAGGACTATTTCTGCTTGCAGCGCTCTGCCGCTATAGAACCGGGGCGGTAACAGATGTGGTCATCGTGTTCACAGGATTTTGTTTTCAATATGATATGAAGTTCTTCGATTCTTGATCAAAATCTTAAATTCATTCATTCACAGATAGACAACACAGCCTAAACCGCAGGGTCTATTAGAAGCATGACATTTTGCCCAAGAGTTCCTTACAAAAGGAAGGATTTTTGAAAATACATCCTTTAAAGTGTTTAAATAGGGGCGAAAGTATGTATGGAAGTTCGTAATTTTTGGCGATGGGAAAACCCATCGGGCACATGGCTTTGTTCAAAATAACTTGTAAAATTACGTCAGGAAGTCCATCCGTTTCACTCAGACTTGTTGCTAGTAGAAGTAAGACGAAATATTTTTTTTGTCACATGATATTTCATTCACGATTATTTCGCACCTGCTTCGTACGTGAAGTTATGCGCTTGATGGAAAGGACGCGACGTGCATACTGATAACGGGAGGTATCTACATTACCTACAGCCATAAAAGTTTTCAGCCTGTTTATTTTGGCTACAAATATTTGAGAAAGTTTTGTACCGTTTAAAGCTTCGTGCAGACTAGCGCGACGCGACACCGGTTATTGTTATACCGTGAAGTTTTCTTAGAAATTGTATTGTTCGAGTCGCGACACGGCGTCGTGTGGTGCTAGTCTGAACGAGGCTTTATACTTAACCGAATTTCCACCCGATTGTGTTCTGCGTTTTCATAAGAGCCGATGATTTTTAGGAATTTACCTAAAGTATTATAAACAAAGAACTCTGCTAACAATAAAAGTAATGTTAAGAACATTCAAACTTTCTCTCAAAGGCAAATTGAAGTCTTAAGATTAAGAACGTGACGTAATCTGGTGCAAAAGTATTAACTTTTAAACGATGAAAGTGTAATCTGTTTTAATTTTGTAGAAAAATATTTTACGATTTTGTCACTTGCAAAATGTTTATTTTTTTACAAAATACGCGCTTTGACGTGGAGTTGCGGAAACCAGCCCGTATTACCTATGTTTACTTTTTTGTGCTAAATCTTGGGACATGATAAGATTTGACAAAAAAAATAAAAATAATGAATACATCTAAAGAAAATTCACTTCGTAGCAATAATGTTTTGATGATTTCGTACAGAATTCGGGCTCTTTTTTTTGCACTAAAGGATCCCGTTACAAAATTTAACTTATTTTTGGATTAAATAATATTTCATTTATTTCTGTAAATTGGTTTTAATAAACGCTTTTTCAAGTCAAGCCATAATATTTTAAAACTTGATGAGGTTGTTATGGGATTTTAAGTTAGTGTAAAGAACCAGTGATAATACCTGAAATAATAATCTAAGTAGACTATGTAGGTAGGTACTTAAAAAAAAAAAAAGACTTACCATTTCGAGATACATCTAGCTCGACTAGATTTTCAAAATTCTGTATGTCTGCTGGAAGTTTGTGGATTTCATTATCACTGAGACCTAATCTTCTTAGTCTATGAAGTCTGAAGAAATTCTGTAACAAAAACATACAGTACATAAGATCAAAGTGCAAAAAAAAGTCGCGGAGATAATTCTTTTGAAAAAATATTAAAATTTTCATTGTTCAACTTGACAATCTGACCAACAAATTTAAATTCCTCTATACCTATTATAGATTGAAGTCACTTTTTGTGTCTGTCTGTGTGACCGCATTGGTTTTCTACTAACTGAATTTATTCTGGAAGGTTTATATGTATAAATACATTTATATTTAACTTCTAGTTAAAATATAAAAATAATATGAAACAGAGGCTAGTGGACAAGTGACCCACTTGTATGAAAATATAGAGAATATCCTAAACTATTAAATGAGCAATATTTGTAAACACATTCTCCAGAACGGCTCTAATGATTTTGATGAAAGTTGCAATATTAAGGGTTTATGGGGCGAAAAATCGATCTACCTGTAAATTTTTTTTTTACTTGTTATCTCTATTTTCACTCTATGGTCCCAGGTATTAAGTATTAAGCGAGGTGGGGCTTCAACAGCAGAAAATAATATTGTGTTATCATGCTGAAAATTATTATGATTAGGTAGGTATAATAACATGTTGAGCACAATACTATCGTTATATGCCTAGCCTTTTCCCAACTATGTCAGGGATGGCTTCCAGTCTGACCAGATGCAGCAGAATACCAGTATTTTACATACATACTGAATAACGAAATAATATTAAAAAATTAGAAACAATGCAACTGAGAATAAAAATTAAATAAACTTAGGTAGGTACATAAGTAAGCAATACTGTTCTTGGGTATTGCATTTGCATTACCCAAGAACAGTTGCATAACATTTGCATAATATAAGCATTTGAATAATATTACCCTGTTTTAAAATTAAAATATTTTATTGTTCCATCCTAGTCAACAATTTCTGTCTGTTTGCCTTATACCTGTCTATCATTTAATAATATATCTTCAATATATCAATCTACTAAATTATTATTATATCTTCAATGATTTTTATCAAGCATTTTTTATTTCTGGGCGACTTTGGAAGCAGTGACTCTGCCGGTCTTTTGATCTGAATTATTATGACTTACTTTTGTATTAGGTATATATATTACTTGTTGAGCTCAAGTTGAGCATGAATTAATTACAAATATTTATCAAAATAAATAAATATAAAAATAAAACCTATGAGACAGGCCATTGTGTAATGTATGGAGCTGTATGGAATGTTTATGAATCTGTAAAACTCAAACATATATGTATGTATTCAGGGAAATGACTGTGTGTTACAAAAAGATATATTTATAAGAAAATGATTTTATGAAATACTCTTAGCAGTCCTATAATAATGACTTCAAAGCATGAGAATTGAGTTGAAGAATTGACACTCATTGCGCACCAATAACAACATAAGACGCATTGATATTATTTACACATAATCAGTGATAAGGTAAACGCCCACGAGTGAAACGAATCCTCTTATTTAGGTTACCAATTCACTCACCTTCGGTAGATCTCTTATATGGTTTGCATCCAAAAAGAGTTCCTCTAAACTCCTGGAATATCGTAAAATATCTTCGGGTATTGTTGGCAACGAGCAATGCCGCTTGTCTACACATTCCACTTGGCGATTACATTTGAACAAAGGTATACATCGAAACATGTTGGACACTACACTTCATACAAACTATAATTGAATGAATCACTACAACGACACATATTTGAGCACTTTCAAGAATGTAACACTATTTCAGCATTGTAAAATTGATAACGCTATCAAAATAATCCAAAAAACACAACTTACACCTCACCCTACAAAATGAAGCCACAAACTGTCAGAGTTGCCATAACTCTTGCGTCATTATATATTTTATTTTTTTACTTGGTATCATTGAAAGCTGTTCGATACAAATGACATCTGTTAAATATTTTGTACATTGACTTTTAGGTCAGTGATTTTGTATTATCAAAATCTCAAATTAGTTCATTTACTATTTGCATTTGCCAAATTAAAATGTTTCTACAAATAGCAGACAGTTTTCTTTCATTATAGCCATATAAAACCAATGAGTCTGTGGTCCATCGCATGTTACCCATGGAACTAGTATGTACAGACGCCAGCAGGTCAACCTACCCGGTAATGTCAAATTTTCCAAATCAACTTTGAACCTTAAACATTTGTATTAAAGTTGAAAATCTATTAAAGAAATTTGACAGATTGTAGTAGGTTGTTATGCTGGCGTCTGTACAGACGCCCGGTCAACCTACCCAATACGTAGTACATACTACTTCCATAATGTTACCATTACCACAGATTAATAAAGCACTCCGCAAAGCCATCTATGCGATGTTTATCACCCAGATTTTGACAGCAGATTTGTCCATTTCAAAATTCGTTTAGGCCATGCGAGATTATGAAATTACCAGTTTGGCTAAGTAGTTGCGTGTGCATAGATGACCGGAAATGAGTCAAAGACAACAAACAACACATTCTGTGGTACTACCGGAAATAGTTAAATGTCAAAAGTGAAGGAAGATTAGAAGACTGACAGTGACTGAGAGACATTTCAAAATTTCAGTCAAATCCTGAAATTCTAGCGTTCGGGGTTCTTCCTACCTAGTTTTATAAAGATTTTATGAAAATTCTTGAAAACTGTAATTTTGCGTTTTCGTTTTCTTGTACTATTGCTTACCCACCTGCCAAGTGGAACGCTGTTTATTTTTCATACATCCAACTCGTACCTATCTCCAATTATATTTATTGAATATTTTTTTGCCCAGGAAGGAAGAAAGAAGAAACTATAAAACACTATGGAATTCAATTTGGGATTTATCGGTGGTGGTAATATGTCTACAGCAATTGTAAAAGGAATCTTAAAAAGTGGTAAGTCTGCATATTTTTACCCCAGAAGGAGGGTAATGTTTTCCGAGTCTATGTATAGATAGTGCAATCCACGACGACGCGCCCCACTCCGCTTCGCTCCGTACTAAAGTACAGCTTACAGTACAGTAATCGCGGAGTGGGGCGCGTCGTCGTGGATTGCACTATCTGTATGTATTTATGTTTATTTCTTTGGCACGCTCTGTAGCCTAAACGGCTTGATGAATTTTAACATATGAGTTGTTGTTAGATCCGTCCTAAAGCCAGATTTACATTACGAAACTAGTTGCACAAACTGATTCATTGATAGTTAACATAACATACACACATAACATCACGCCTTGTTTTCCCGAAGGGTTGGGCAGAGGTGTACCTGTGGTAGGTAGGTACACCCACATTTCGCCAGTTATGTTTAAGTCCCAAGTAATAGGGGGCGAGCCTATTGCCATCAACCAGGCACTAATCCAGACCCCGGGCTGCTACTGAGAAATTCCAGATAGAAAAACCCAATAACACTGCCCAACCCGGGAATCGACCCCAAGACCTCATGCTCAGCAGTAGCGCTTGCAACCACTAGACCAATGAGGCAGTCATTTGCATTGATAGTTATAGGTACATGTAAATAATTATCTATTTACTATTAATGATTTCAAAGACATATATTATCTTATTTTGATTAACGTATATATAAATATAAATAATAATATGATTCTCAAATATTAAGAGAAAAAACTCAGATAAATAATAATTATCTATGTTTGCGCAACTAGTTTCGTTATTTAAATCTGGCGTGACATTGGTACCTATATAATATTTGTAATCGCATCTACTAATAGGAAAAAAGGGAGGGGAAGGTTTTTATTGCAATAAATTAAATAACTAGCTTTTATTTGATACCAATAACAACAATATAAAAACTAGAAATTATTCAATTCCAAATATATATGTATGTATTATAAAAAAGTATGCAACCACTTCGACACAAAAATCTACAAAAGTGCATTTAAAGAAAGAACAGTTGTGTGACAACATCTATACAGCCACACACAAACATAGTTATGGTAATTGCACAACTCTGTCTTTAAAAAAATCAAAAATGTTTTTCTCTTTTAGTTATGTGAAATGTCGGGTTTTTTGTTTTTTTTTAAATAATTTTGTAATTATTAAACTAGCCATCCAATACATTTCCAAAAGGTCCACTACAGTAAACATCTATGATAATGTTTCAGGTGTCCATACAGCATCAAAGATTTGGGTAGCAGGTCCCCACATAGAAAACCTCATACATTGGAGTGTTATGGGTGCTAATGTTACTTCCGAAAATGGAGTAGTATTTGATAACTGCGATATGATATTCTTGGGAGTGAAGGTCACTAAACTGGAGGATGCTATCCAAGGTATTAAATTGACTGCGAAGAGCACAGCAAAAGAAGTGTTGTTTGTCTCTATGTTAGCTGGGATTCAAATAAAGGAACTTCATAAGGTGTGTATTCAGTTTTAATCTTCATCCAACCTGTTATTCAAAGTTGGCATTGACAAAAGTATTTTATAAAGTTCACATAATAACTGCAGAGACTCATTGACAAATTTTGCGTTATTTTATACTGTGCTCATACTGTGTATGAGCTGCAAATGTTGTGTAAAAAATATTTGACAGGCAGTTGAGAGGCTAACTGCAGGTTCATATGTTGTACTAATATTAAAATTTAAATGTGCAAAAGTATTTAAGAGTCCTATTACATTTTTTTACGGAAATTCATGATTTTTTACCATGCAATTTTCAGCAGCAGTAAGATATTTTAATTATTTGATTATAATAACTATAGTGCCATTCTCTTTCTTGTAAGTTGGAGTTACACATTATTTTCGTGTAATTTGCTGAATTGACGCGGAATATATAGTACTTTAATTTAATTTATTGTAATTTTGTCTTATTATATTGAGAAACAAAAACTAATGAAACATATTCACTGTAGATCGAAGTTTTATATCGTATTAGTTTATTTGATTTAATTGTGTTTATTTAGAATATAATGGACATGAAAATCAAGACATTTATTGGTTTTCTTTACGACTTTTCCCTGAAAACTCAAGGAATTTAAAGAAATTCTAGAACTCCAATAAACAAGTAAAACATTCAAATTATCGTTTAGTAACTTTCGCTTTTATTAGAACTGAATGAAACAATGTGAATTTGAGCGTCAAAGTTCCATTGCCGACGTTTTTCCTTGTAAACTGAGTTCGTAAAATATTCATAGTAAATTACACGACAAGAAAAGTTAAAATGTGTAACTCCAACTTACAATATAGAGAATGGCACTATCGTTATTCATAATCAGATAATTCAAATATCTTACTGCTGCTGAAAATTATAACGTCAAAAATCACGAATTTGCGTCAAAAATGTAATAGGACTCTTAAAGAAAAGAAAAAATACATCATCATCATTATCTTGGCCTTATCTCAGTTTATTAGGGATTGGCACAATATTTTTCTTCCATTATTGTTTTAAAGATTCTCTTCTAAAACAAAATTGACTTCTCAAACCCATTAAACCGGTCCAAGACTTTTAATTATATATAGACATGATGCTATTTGCCTACTGTGATAATGGGCTGCACACAGGCAGTGTGTATGTGAGATAACATGCAGTAATTATATAAATACCATTGTTTTAACACCTGGCTCGAAATATAAATTACTAAAATAGTAATTATTGAGCCCAAGACACATTAAAATTGATAGGTTTGGTTTTAACTGTACTTCTTACAATACACTTTAAAAGTAAATTATCATCATCATTTCAACCGAAAGAAGTCCACTGCTGGACATAAGCCGGGACCAAGCACAGCCACTTCGACCTGTTCTGTGCTTCCCGCTTCCAGCGGATTCCTACGGCCTTCACAAGATCATCGGTCTACCTTGTGGGAGGACTTCCAACACTACTTCTTTCGGTACGCGGTTGTCGCTGTTTTTTTTTTACCTTTTGGCTCCATCGGCCGTCTGTTCTGCGAGCAATATGCCCTGCCCGTTGCCACTTAAGTTTGGCAATTCTTCGGGCTATGTCGGTTACCCTGGTTCTCCTGCGGATCTCCTCATTTCTGATTCGATTACGTACTAGTTTCAGTGCCAAAGTCACCACTGGCAACACGAAGTCATCACTGAACAAGACGAAAGTCTTTGACCAGTGGTCAAAGACTTCCGTCTTGAGACACTGCGGTATGTGGGACGAGAAGATATTGCGTTGCTTCCCGAACGCTGCCCAGCCGAGTCGGATTCGGCGATTGTCCCCGTACGCGAAGGTGGACCTGGTCAGTTTGTCCTAAGTAAACATACTTGTCCACAACTTAGTGTATCGTCTCCGATCTTCATGAGAGTGGGTGCTACATGGGCATATGACCTTTGTCATGACCTTTGTCTTGTCCATGTTCATTTTAAGACCCTCTCTTTCGTACTCTATTGAGGTCCTCAAGCATTGTACTGAGGTCCTCCTAGTCACAGCCATGACAACTATGTCGACGGCCAACCGAAGGTTAGTGATGTACTTGCCATTAATGTTGATGCCTAGCCCTTTCCAGTCCAGAACCTTGAAGACATCCTCCAGTGCAGCGGTGAACAGTTTCGGAGAGCTAACGTCTCCCTGTCTCACATCTCGCTGCAGAAAGGTTTCGAGGTCTGGTCCTGGAGTCGGATTGGCGTTTTCGTGTCGACACTTCAGCACCTCGATCTGCCACCGTTCAAGAGACTGCATTTCAGCCTCGATCGAATCGGAGGCTTTCTCGTAATCCACAAACGCTAAGCAGAGAGGCAGGTTATACTCTTCTGTATAACATGCCGCAGCGTATGATGTATGTGGTCTACGGTGCTAAAGCCTTTACGAAATCTGGCTTGTTCGGGAGGCTGGAAGTCGTCAAACCTGCGCTGCTGTGCGCAGCTGTTTTCAAGAGTAATCGGTTCGTGATTACTCTTGAAAACAGCTTCTAGACATGACTCAGAAGTGAGATGGCCTATAATTCTTAAGGAGGGCATTGTCGCCCTTTTTAAAGAAAAGTATCACACACCTCTGTTCCAAGCCCGTGGCGTTTTGCTTTCGACTATGACGGAATCAAACAGTTTCTGGAGGGCCTTAAGAACGGGTTTTCCGCCGGCCTTTAGGAGTTAAGCCGTAATTCCGTCATCACCCGGCGCCTTATTGTTTATGAGCTGCTTCAGAGCCATCCTAATCTCGTACAAGCTGACGTCCGGGACGTCTTCGGTATAGTGTCGGGTAACCTAGCTCTTGGGTCGTTTGCCAGATTCGTAACGGGGTTACTTGTTGACGTGTATAACTGTCCATAGAACCTCTCGATCTCTCTCAATAGCTCAGGTTTGGCGGATACGATCCTGCCATCATCGGTCTTCAGTTTCGCAAGCTGGCTCTGCCCAATAGACAGATCTCTTGCAAAGACCTTGGAGCCCTTATTCCGATCTATCGCGCTCTTAATGCAGTCTGCACTAAAGCGCCGAAGGTAGCTTTTCAAGGACTTAGAGATCCGACTATTGGTACTTGAGCGCATCGTCTGAAGACTGCAGGATCATCTCGCGCCTCTCCTCCATGAGCTGTATAGTAGGATCAGAGAGCCTTATTTCCATTTGTACGACGGGTCTTGAAGATCTTGGACCCGACCGTATGGACAGTTTCCACGAACTCATCGTTAAAATCGTCTTCGGAGCTCCCTAGTAAAGTAGGGTGATTGCGCCGGTTGGCGACCAGTTACTTGAGTTCCTAACTTTGGACGAATCAAAATATACGCCATTTACACGCAAAGTAGTTGCCAACAATGTAAATTGGTTCTAAATATAGTCTAGTTGTGAAATAAAATATAAAATATCACGCTTCCATTCATAAATTATGAAAAATTATGGAAAAAGTGCAAAAATAGCCGAAATGCTAGTTAACGACCACTTATTTCGGTTGGCGACCACTAGTACGCTAGATTACGACCACTGTTAAAAAACATAAAAATAAAGTAATAAAACCACTTATATGGATAAAAAATATTATTTATTTTTCACTTTAGATCAAACATCTAATAATCATCAACACAAATAGTATTTAATCATCGGATTTAACTTTTTTAAATTAAATTAATCAAATAAAATAAATCTTTTTCGTTGCGCGATTTAACCTGGTACAAATTTCGATATCCCTTTGGAGCTAAAAATTTATCAAGTTTTAGGGCATAGAGAAGTCACTTTGTCCTGTTCCACACCAATTTGTCCTGGACGATCTTCTTTGAAGGGATTCTTTGATACACACATCAACACGGTCTAGGGATATTTCATCCTCAATTAAATAACTCGAAAAGTACTGGCCGCATTGGAATCTTTTATACACCGATTTGTTTGTAATTTATCTCAGACTAATTCCAAATTAAAATTTTTGAAAATTCTTTTGTTTCGGTGGCATAAAAATGTCTTGATGTATAGGAGAGGGAATTTTCATTTGTGCGAAATTTAGAAAACAATACGAATTACGTTTAGTTACAGTTTTTTTTCATTTTTAAACGAAAGATAAAGTTAAAATTGAGGTATTGTAGCCATGCAACGCCGACATTTGACGAGGGCGGAGATGTTACGAGCTGTGGGAATGCTGGAAGCTGGATCTGTTCAGCGTAATGTTGCTGAGGCCATAGGGACCCATCAAAATGTAATTTCAAGATTGTGGACACGCTATCGTGCCACAGGTGAAGTAGCGGAGAGGCACCGGGGGCCAAGTCGCATCACTACCCCCAGACAAGACCGATTTTTGCAAATTACTGCGCGAGCTCAACCAAATGCAACGGCGACTCAATTGGTCCAAAGGCTGCGAGTGGAACACCAAGTGCTTGTGAGTGACCAAACTGTAAGAAGGCGACTGCATGAAAGCAATCTACGCTCTCGTAGACCACTCCGGGTCCCACCTTTACGGAGAGGCAATCGTGGACGACGATTAGAATGGGTTCGGAACCACGTGGACTGGGGCCGTGAGCAATGGTCCAATGTGCTGTTCACGGATGAATCCAGGTTCGGCTTCCATCCAGATTCACGAAGGACGCGTGTTTGGCGAGTTCCTGGACGATGGAGCCGTCTCCAGAACCCTCAGGAAGTTCACCCATACCAAGGAGGAACAATTATGGTTTGGGCAGGAATTCGTCTTGGAGGACGGACGGATCTCGTTTGGGTGCGGGGCAATATGACGGCAGAACGATACGTCCAACAGGTGCTGGGGCCCGTAATCTTGCCCCACAGAACACAAATGGGGCAAGATTTCCTGCTCATGCACGACAATGCCCGGGCACACACGGCGAGAACGGTAGCAGCTTGGTTACATACACATAATGTTAGGGCCTTAGACTGGCCTGCTCAATCGCCAGATCTAAATCCCATTGAGCATGCGTGGGATATGCTGCAAAGAAGAGCTCTGAAGGAAGTTCCTGAAAATCTGGCTACAGAAGATCAACTTTTTGCGCACCTCAGAAGGACATGGGACAATATTCCGCAGCAAGACATTGACAACCTTGTTCTGAGCATGCCGAATCGTTGCCGATGTGTTATGAACATCATGGGCGCTTTCTCAGACTACTAAATTCAAGTTTATAAACACAAATTAAATGATTTTTCTATTTTTTTCAGTTTTTACTCACAAATTAAAAGTTAATTCATATACGGTTTCCGTCTATGCTTCATTTTTTTTCCATAAAATCCTGAAATTTTAATCTAAGTACCTTAACCATTATTAAAAAATGGTAGAATATTAAATAACGTATCTTTTAAATATATACATGTCATATAAATAATTAACACATTGATAGTAATTCGCTTTTTTAAAAATATCCCTAGACCGTGTTGATGTGTGTACATGGTTAATGACAATAAAAAATTTACAGTATTCAGAAGCTTCTGCTTCTTAATTGGGAATCCGCACTTGGCAACAGGCAAGCGGGCGGAGTTCCAGTCATGAGAGCTAGAGAGTCTCTTTAACTCCGTCATCCATGAGGGTATAACGCCCGAGGCGTAGAGCAGAGGTGCGATGGTTCTATTCTTCAAAAAAGGTGACAAAACCTTGCTAAAGAACTATAGACCCATCTCACTTCTGAGCCACGAATACAAGCTGTTCTCGAGAATCGTCACGAACCCTCTCACCAGGAGACTTGACGACCCAGCCACCAGAACAAGCCGGATTTCGAAAAGGCTTTAGTTCCGTAGACCACATCCATACTGTAAAAAAAAACAAATTCGGCAAATTGTACTAAGAAAGTACTGCAAAGATCGAGGGGTAAAATCAGCTACTGTGTTTGGCATTTGTGGACTAGGATAAAGCATTCGACACCATCGAAATATGGGCAGTTCTGGCCTCTCTGCAACGATGTTGAATTGACTGGCGCCATATCGAAGTGTTCAGATGCTCGTATGACACTGCCACAATGACTGTTCAGAACCAGGATGAGAAAACGAGCCCCATCCAACTGCTCAGAGGAGCGAGACAGGGGGATGTGATATCCCTGAAACTGTTTACCAATGCTCCAAGTCTTTTTCTTCCTTTTACGGACTTTATTTTATTTTTATTTTATTTTATTTATTTGGCTCACCAACAATTGAATACACTGATACAATGACATGATACATGCAAAGACTTATAAACTAGTGTACCAATTTCTTATAGGTAAGCACATCATGCATAATTATTGATGTTGAGCGGTTACTCACACAAATGAAAAATTTAAAGCATTATAAAAATCATTATATAAATTAAAATGCAAACAAAATCAAAATTAAATTAAAAACCAAAACCAAATTGAATTAAAACATAATTGAAACTAAAATCAAAATCAAAATTATTACTTTTTGATCAACATTTATAAGAAAACTAAAATATTTTTACAAGTGTTTGTGCATAATACTTCGGAACCTGCCAAGTGAGTCCGAGTGTATGTCGATAAGGTCACTGTGGCTATTTAAGAGCTTACATAACCGGGGGATTGGAGAATTAGCACCGAGGACAGTTCTGCGAAGAGGAGGACATAAGGGGGTTATAGGAGCTCGTGGGCTTTTTGTGGGTACACGGAATTTGATCCTACTCAGCAATTGGGAACAGTCAATTTTGCGTCTCAGAATTTTAAATAAAAATAACGAGTCCAATAAATCTCTCCTCTTCTGTAGAGATATCATGTTGAAATGTAAGAGCCTCTCCTTGTATGAGCGTTTCCTCTTAGCTATCCCGGAGGTGTATGCTAAGTGCCACAGAAACCGTTTTTGTACCCTTTCCAGCCTTAGTGTGTGCGAGGCATAGTGCGGTCTCCATACAGTGCTGCAATATTCCAACGAGCTACGAACCAAACAATTATATAATATAATTTTAGTCTTATTGCGACGAAAACAGGTAACATTCCTTATGACAAATCCAAGCATTCTAGATGCTTTTTTAACTACATTTTCAATGTGAGGTACAAACGTTAACTGCCTATCGAACAAAACTCCCAAGTCTCTTATCTGTTCCACTTCCTGAACTACGCTGCTGCCAATGTGATAAGTTGATTGTGTTAATTTTGTTTTCCTGGTGAATTTCACATGGTAGCACTTGCTGGTATTTAAGCTCATATCATGTTATTTGGTATTATTATTTACGGATTTTTTTGGAACATATAACTTATTTCATAACTGTCTTACACTTTTAAGTTGTTTTGCATGCTATTGTTTTGTAAACCCATTCACACAATTACATACACAAACATATTATACACAAATTTATACTCCAAGTACCTTCCACACACTCTCCAATCACAAACTATACATAACATACAACATAACTAACCAAAAATATATATACAGTACTAGCAAAAATACCGTAAGGTTCTTATTTGTTAGACATTATCATTCTACAGGCTACATATTTGTTTATGCTACTATTACTAAGACTTACCTCAAGTTAATACTAAATTATTTTTACTCATATCTAGAAATTACATTAATTCAACTTTATAATAAATTAAGATGAATGATAGTTTAAAAACAATCGCTGACATAGACAATATCAAACTTGCACGTTCTGTTGATTGTGACCCGTCTGATCTTACCAAACACATAAAGATAAATACTAACGATTTGACAATATTTTCCCAAAATATAAGGAGCATTTATTGTAATTTTGACAACTTCATAGCAACTATATCCACCTTTTCATTTGAAACTGACATCATAATATTCACTGAGTGTAGATTAAGTGATGATAAACCTATCCCGCAACTCATAAACTACACTTCTCATCAGACAACACGGCACTTAAATCAAAATGACGGGGTAGTTGTCTACATAAAAAACTCTCTTATGCCTAAAGTTAAGGAAGTAAACTTAGTCCAAGCATCCTGCCTAAAACTAGACATTCTTAATAATATTATTTTGTGTATATACCGTTCTCCATCGCATACAAATAGTGACAGTTTTACAGAATCACTCAGTACAGAACTCAATCCTCTAGGTACGCAGAAAAGTATTATTATAGCGGGTGATATAAATATTAACATTAAACCCAAAGATACAGAACAATCTTATGAGCGTAATAATAGAGTTAATTATCTTAATATGCTATCAACCTATGGCATACTACCTGGCCATATACTTCCCACGCGAGGAATAAACTGCTTGGATCATTTTATGCTCAAGATTAATAACAACAAGATATCAGCTTTTGTTGGTGTACTACACACTACAATTACTGACCACTATACAACATTCCTTTCTCTATCTAAAATAAAAAATAAACAAGTTGCCCCAAAAACTAAAACTAGTCTGAATCTTGAAGGTGCGCTGAAATATTTACAGGAAAACAAAATAGCGGAACTACTCTTTTGCAATGATCCGATTGAACTTATTAATATTTTCATACAAAAACTAACTAACTCTATAAATAATAATACTACCACTGTAACAATTCCTAACAAAAAACGAATAATTAAGCCGTGGATAACTAAAGGTATATTAAAATGTATAAACAATCGTAATAAAATGCAAAAAACGCTTAAAAGGGATCCTAGCAATGAAATTTTAAAGATTACATATAATAGGTATAGAAATTATTGCAATAACCTCATAAAAAAATTGAAAAGGAAATATGAAAAGGAATTACTAGCCAACTCTGTGACAAACAATAAATTGCTTTGGAAAAATATTAAAAATGTTACTTATTCTTATAAAATTAAGACTGAAAATACGGAATTATTGAACTTAATGCCATCCCCTACCGTGTCAGTTAATCATGTCAACAATTTTTTCGTTAACATTGGTAAGCAACTAGCCCAGCAAATTCAACCTGACTTAGACTCTGACCCCCAACATCTAATTGGAAATCAATCTTCCGTATCTCATTCTTTTGTACTCTTTGATACTGACTGTGATGAAGTGGATAAAATTCTAATGAGCTTAAAAACTGATAGTGCCCCCGGCTGGGATAGAGTAACTACAAAATTTCTTAAATATGTAAAAATGGTAGCTGTTCCAATCTTAACTCATCTGACTAACCTGTGCTTTAATAAAGGCGTCTTTCCGGAAGAACTAAAAATATCTATTATTACACCTGTTCACAAGGGAGGGAACAGAGACGATGTCAACAACTATAGACCAATATCAGTACTACCAGCAATTTCCAAAATTGTTGAAAAACTAATAAATAACAGGCTCATTAACTACCTACGTAAATACGACTTACTGTCGCCTACACAATTTGGGTTCAGACAAGGTGTATCAACCGAGGATGCAGTAACCGCTCTAACATCGCTAGTAGCTGATACTATGGATAGTGGCAACAAATGTGTAACTGTCTTCTTAGACCTAAAAAAAGCGTTTGACACCGTCTCTGTTCCAACCCTGGTGAGTAAATTAGAAAAATACGGAATAAGAGGAACTCCGCTATCTCTTTTAATAAACTATCTATGTGATAGGAGGCAGTGCGTTAGGATTGGAAAGTATACCAGTGACTACGCGGATGTAACTTACGGCGTACCGCAAGGAAGCGTATTAGGTCCAACGCTGTTTTTAATATATATCAACGATCTCTGCTACTTAAAAATCAAAAACGCCAAAATTTTCTCTTATGCCGATGATACGGCTATCGTCTTTTCTGGTGTCTCTTGGGAAGATGTTGAGTACACAGCTGAAATAGGCATGGCAATGATAGCCAAATGGTTGAAAAATAATTTGCTTACCTTGAATACAGCTAAAACTAATTTCATGTGTTCCAGTATTAGTGCACGAACTGAACCGACGGATGATTTTAAAATTAAAATTCACGATTGTGAGGACTTCAAGAATAGAAATTGTAATTGCCCAAAAATAAATAAAGTAAAACAAACCAAATATTTAGGGGTAGTAGTAGACCAGAGACTATCTTGGTATCCCCATATCGAACAGGTTGCTAACAGGGTTAGAAAACTGTGTTGGTTATTTAGTTCACTAAGACATATTGTGGCAAAAAATATAATTAGTCGTAATAAAAATTCTAGAAATCTCCTTAATGAGATATACGTCGCTTTGGCTCAGTCTGTATTGGTATACTGTATTCCTAACTGGGGAGGGGCAGCAAAAACTAAATTCTTAGAAGTAGAGCGTGCACAACGTGCCCTGATAAAAACTATGTATTTTAAGAAAATTAGATATCCAACAGATAGTCTTTATAAATTAAGCGATTTACTCTCAGTTAGAAAACTATACATAGTTCAAACTATATTAAAGAAACACAAGACTCTACCTTACGATGCATCTAAACTAGCAAAGCGAAGAAAACATGCTATTGCAGAAGTCCCCCAAACAAAAACTATGGTTGCCTCCATGCAATTTAATACACGATCTGCACGGTTATATAATAGAATAAATAAAGAAATATGTATATATAAAAACCAATATTATGAATGCAAAAAAAATATACTGAAATGGATCAAACCACTTACTTATAACGAAACGGAAGAGCTCTTGAAACCCACGATATAACCTATACTCTCACACAGGCACACATACACACAACACACACACATACTCGCACACATGCACCCTCACACTCACACACATTCACTCACACACACAAACTATGCTTATATGCCAGGCTTGTCTACTTACCTAGGTTAAATATGTTATTAGTATTTTCTTACTTTTGTTATGGAAGAGCGGAGTCTTCTAATACAGGCATTGTTTGCTTAAAGGAAGGCTCCAATCACAAACTAGTTGTTGTAATCTTGTGGAAGAAATAAACAATTTTGATTTTTGATTTTTTGATTTTGATCATTATCATCACACCACTTCACTACCATGTTAATGTCTCTTTGTAGCAACTCAACATCGAGGTTTGATTCAATCACTCTGCAGAATTTTAAGTCGTCCGCATACATGTAGCACTCAGAATACTTCAACTCATTGGCGAGATCATTACCGAATAGGTTAAATAAAACTGGGCCAACATGTGATCCCTGCGGGACACCAGATGTAACCTTGTAGGAGTTCGATTGGTAGCCATTGAGAGCAACAAAGAAGGAACGACCATCAAGATATGATTTGAACCAATTCAGAAAGGAGCCAGTGATGCCGTAAGCAGATAATTTATGCTGAAGTATATTATGAGGGACGCGATCAAAAGCTCTGCTAAAATCAGTATATATTACGTCAACCTGTTTCCCAGAGTCAATTGCATTCGTCAGGGTCTCCGTAAAAGTCACTAGGTTTGTGCATGTAGATCTGGAACTCACAAAGCCATGTTGGGAATCACTAAGGTACAGTTTCAGATGGGACTGTATGTAGGGACAAATCAAGGATTCAAAAATTTTGGCGAGCGTAGACAAAATGGAAATTGGCCTGTAGTTACTTACAAAATTACGATCGCTACATTTATGAATTGGTACCACCTTTGCTATCTTCCAAATATTTGGGAATATGCCGGATGCAAGTGATCGATTAAATATTTGCAATAAGGGAGCTACCAGAGACGAAGCACACATCGAGACAAAATAAGGAGGTATTCCATCGGGCCCAGCGCCTTTTCGACGATCCAGAGACTTCAATTTATTAAGCAAGGCATCACTCTCGATTATGGGTGTTGTCAGGGGTAAACTATAAGCCAATATTTTCTGTATATATTCTGAGGACGATAAATGATGAGTCACATTTTGTTGACTGTACATAGAAGAGAAGTGAGCAGCGAACATCTCAGAGATCTTAATGCCGTCCGAAGACGATGTGATGCCGTCAGTCATTGATAGGGGATAGGAACTTGTGCCACCTCGCTTGTCCTTGATATGAGCCCAAAAATGCTTCGGGTTCTTGATTATTGCTGTTTCTAGGTCGGTAACGTATTTATTGTAACATGACGCAGCCATAACCGAGCACCGTTTACTTAGTAGCTTCAGTTCAAGCTCATCCAAAGGGTTTTTGTAGGTTCTGTATCGCTGGCGTACCCTCTCCTTCTCTCTCAAAGTTCTTATTAAATTCTTATCAAACCAGGGTGGGTGTCTCTTATGTTTTCGTGTGGAAGGGGGATCTTGCATTTCTATAATATTTTCAATTATACCATAGAATATACTGAGCATATCGTTCACATCGTGTGTGCCATCAAATAAAAGGTACCAATGTTTTTACAAATAGTTTCATAATCCAATTTGTAAAAATTTCGCCTTTTATTATTATTATAGGGAAGATTTGTGTCCTTAAATGCTTTCAAATTAATTTCGATTGGGGGATGCAAAGGATCAATTCTACTGAGAGGAGTTGGAGCAGAACATACGTTACCGGAAGTTAAGTTAGTCAACACAAGGTCAAGTATGCGTCCTGACATATTGGTTATATTGTTAAGTTGAAATAGTTTGTTTATATGAGTAAAATCAGTTAACAAGTGACCGATACCCGGTGCAATATAACCATTATCCAACTCACTTACCAAGTTCCAATCAATATTACTTAAGTTAAGGTCACCGACTATACATGAATTCAAACCCGACTGTTCAAATATTATGTTACAAGAGTCCAAGAAGAGTTCCAGGGTTGAACGAAGTACGGGAGGAGGCAAATAAACTGCGCACAGAGCTAGTTGACGAACAGACTTTGCAATCGAAATGTCTATGATAACCCACAAATCTTCGCAATTGCTTTCCCAGCGAGTCATACGTTTTGAATTAATTTCCTTTAGTACGGCAATCAGAACACCCCCACCATCTTTTTTCCTATTATCTCTATCTCGCCTATATACTACGTATCTGCCATCAAATAACTCTGAGCTCATTACAGAATCATTTAACCATGTCTCAGTTAATATTATTACATCATACTTTTCGCACGAAACTTGACGATACAAATTATAACTCTTAGTGCGTAAGCCTCTAGTGTTTTGATAATATATCCTTAAATCCGAGAATGATAATTAATTGTATTCGTTGATACATTGACAAAAACTAAGAGAAAAAAAAAAATAAGATGAAAATATACAGTTAAACTAGCTTATCCAAAGTATCTTTATTCCTGACCAGAATGTGTTCCAATTCCTGTGCCTTCCGCATGAAAATACGACCACCTCGCACCCAGACAAACTGATATCCAATCTCCTTGGCTTTTATTCTAGCGGCAGCATGAAGTGCCTTGTTGGTGGTGGACAGATGTTCTGTGATATAGATCGGGGATTTAGGTCCAGAGTATCCCAAATGTGTTGTATTTAGCTTGTTGTCTGGATTCGATTTATTAAATTTTATAGTAGCTGCGAGAAATTGGTCACGATTACGGGGGGAAGCAAGCTGTACAACCACGGTGCGGGGGCGGGCATTACTGGCATTTTGTTTTGCGACTCTTGTGCAATGTTTGATGTCGTTGTCTTGAATACCACTCCCTACTACTTTAGATAATTGTGACACTATCTCTATCAAATTTTCCTGCCTCTTTTCCGGCAGGCACTGAATTTCCACATTGTTTGCACGGGATTGCTGCTCCAGTTGATTTATGCGTGAAGATAAATCGTTAATAGTCGCCCTCATCTCTGAGTTTTCCCTATGCATTTCCTTCATAGATTCCTTAGACGCAGTATACTCTTTTATAAGATCTTCATATTGATGGTTCATAAATTCCATAGATTTTTCCATTTTATCCATTTGATCTTTTAATGGTTGCAATTGTTGATTTAAGGTAAAGTTTATATTTTCTATGACTTTAGCTATCATCTCTGCCTGTTCCTTTTTAACAGCTTCCTGAATAAGTTGACGAATATCGTCAGGTGCTAACGCAAAATCCACAGGCGCTTGAGGTGGAGATCCAATTGCTTGCCTTTTATTGCCTCTGGTAGTTGAGATATTACGTAAAGGTGTATTATCGGATTTGCTGAGTTTCGGGCCCGAGTTAAGACATTCGGGACAGTGCCATTTAGCAGGTACATTGCAGTCATCGGCCAAGGAAAGACAAGTGTAATGATACGCCTTATGACATTTTACGCATTTAGCGTATTTTTCGTTGTCAGCCGTATGGCTACAACATCCCCATAGCATGCCCGGATTTTGCAACGTAACAGAAGGCTCTGCCATAATAAGTTATCGAGACAGCGTAAACAAACGATTAAGAATTTATAACGTAGGTATTCTTGACTTAGCTTGTGCGGCGCTCCGATACAGATGATTTGTGTCCGTGCTCGGTGGCGAGAAAAAGGTCGTAAGCGCCGTGCGCAGCACGTCGCTTACACGTCACGATCAATCACTTCACACTAATTGTTTGAGTCGGTAGATTTTGACCAAATAAAAATATATTTTACGAATTTTGCAGTATTTAAACACTTCACCAAATTAGTTTACAATACAATGGTTCACTGATAACTTTAACTTTGTACTTCTTATCACTGATGAGAGTTTAAGCTTCTTAAATCAATTTTTAGGAATATAAAACCCGGAGTGAATTGTACCGTGTGTATTCTCAATAATGATGCAGTCATGACTGACTTGCTTCCGAAGGCATCATCTTGAAAAAAACTACATAAACTAAATCAAATAATCACATGTGCTCGAATACTGAACATACATGCTAAACTTTAGTTTGCGGCCATCGTTCTTTTCGTACTAAATCTTGGTGGTCGCAAACTAGTATCGTATTTTTCTAACTGTATCACATAGCGACCACCTTTTAGGACCAATATTTGTGAATAAATTAAATAAGTTTTATCAAAAAAACATGGTCGTTTACTGAATAATTGCAAGTTTAGGCTTTTACAACGCCAAAACCCTAAATAGTGTACCATAAATAAAACATTGAGAACATAATAAGCAAAATAAAATAAAACTGTGTGAGTCAGAATACGACCAAACGCTTTCGCTTTCTAACGTATTATTAAAATATGCATTTCAGTAACCGACCACTGGGTTTTAGTTTAATATATGGTAAAAATTGACTTAAATGCAATTAAATAATTGAAATCAATACATAATTGAAGTACCCACGTTTCTAATTTGAGTAAAAAACTTAAAATAAGTAGCAAAACTTAGCTTGGAACGCCGCGCGCCTTGCTAATTTTTTGCTCTTGCGCAGCACATTCACACACCACTGAATCAACACGAGAATTTAGCGTAATTTTTCTTTATTTTGGGTCAAGCCGTTCGTATAAAATTTAGTAAATTCTTATTATGTAACTATTCAAATAATATTTAAGACATACTATTTATTGTTATGTCCTAAAGAAAGCCTAACCTAGTCAGACAAGTGGTCGGAGGTGGTCGCGAAACCGGCGCACTGACCCTAAATTATATTTCATATTATTTTAAAATATCCATAATGAAAGTGATTTCGAGAACACATCCTGAACTCTATCTAAACCTTAAAATCAAACTTCCAAAAAACATATTTAAATCAATTCATATTAAATATTTCCATTATTAACTTCCAGTATTTTGAAACAATAACAAGATTTTATATTTTGACCGGTATGTATGTAGTTATGTATTTATGTTCATCTGTTCCGTCATAACTTCTAAACTACTCATCATAATTTGACAGATGAGTTATCGTTGGAAGCGTCTTGATCATCCGCTAGTTATAGGTTATGTGACGTCAAATTTAATTGAATATGCCACCTTCTAGAGCAGGGATTCTCAACCAGTGGGGCGCGCCCCCTCGTAGAGTGACTAATTGGGCGGCAGCTTATTAAATTTTATGTTTCTTGGTATTAGAAAAGACTAGTTTCCAAAATTCAACTTTTTCATAATACTTAGGTGTAAAATGAGGTTCAGCATAAGTCAACGAAACAAGTTTGTCTATTTCAGTATGAATGGAATAAAGAAAACCGAACCTATCAGAGGCGGCTTGCTATAATTTTCGAGCTCGTTTCGTTCGCTCTTCCATTCTAAATTCTCTTGATTCTTCAACCTTTCTGCATAAGTCGACAAAGTAACTTCTATTTCTGTTAGAATGGTCAAATGAAAATTTAACCTATCCAAGAGGGTGCAAACATTTTCGACCTCACTCGCTCGCTTTACATCCTTATGCTTATCTGCTTATGTCGACAAAGTAACTCAGGAGCATAGTGATTTTAAAATAAAGTTAGGGGGGTGCGTATGTTAAAAGGTTGGGAGCCCCTGCTCTAGAAGAGAATATATATAGAGAATACCTGCACCTGCTAAAGAGACTTTTTTTTTTTTTTAATTCAACACTAATAATTGATGAATTTAAAAAAAAAACAAAATAATTTAAATAAAAATAAGTTATAAAAACTAAAACCCAACTACGACGAAAAAGTCAACTAAAACGTATAATCAAGACAGACAGACAAATCAAAAACCCGGAGTCACACGTAATCTGTTCGATTTATGAAACACGTGTGACTCCGGATTTTTAATTTGTCTGCTGTGATGTCTTGTTTATACCTTTTTAGTTGAATTTTTTGTGAGCAATGGGTAGCTCGCCGTCCGGTAAAGACCAGGCCTGGGTCGACAGCGCGTCGTGTTCCACGGGCGCCTCAAAGAGATGTCAGCGGATGAAGGAGTCCGATGGGACCGATGTCGGCCGGGGTTGCGGGAAAGTCCGAAAGGGATACCTTGGCCCCTGGCAACGTAAAGGCAACCGTAGAAACACGGGTGGGTTTTATTCAGTAAGAGTCTGACACGCCCTCCCGCTCCGCCCAGAGCGGAAGTCATTTGATGATTACCCACAAAAAAAAAAAGTACTCAATAAAGCTGTGATTTTATTTGTCATAAAACTAGTCTTGCAATTTACTACCTTGAAATATTGAGCCACCTATTACCTCTCTGACGTGCACACTATAAAAAAAAAAATATGCCAAACATTATTATTGTCAAAATGTACTGAAAAAAATGTCCCTTATTATAAATCTAATATTCTGCTTATTCTTTTTTACAGACCATAGAATCACACCTCAGCGGTGTTAAGGCAAGCGTGATAAGGATCATGCCCAACACTCCAATGACTGTGGGAGCAGGCATTTGTTTATACAGTCCGGATTCCACAGTGTCGCAAAATAAATGTCTAATATTGGAAAAACTTGTAAGCAATTCTGCGCTTTGTGAAAAAGTTCCTGAAGAGCTAATGGATTCCTTGGGCGCACTGACTGCTTGTGGACCTGCTTATGTAAGTTCTGGAATTAATAAACATAAAAAAAGAGACTCGTACATACTCGACATAGGTATCTAGAGGTTAAGGATTATAGATATATCTACTAGAAACTATAAATCATAGAGATTTATAGTTTCTAGTTTGAAAAAAAAACTATAAATCATAGAGATTTATAGTTTATAGTTTGGCTTCGAGTTTTACAAGAAACCACTGAGTAGCATTATTAAATGTTGTCACGATCGCGGTCGAAAGCGCACTAGTTAGCGGAGACGGCCATTTGCCTATGACATGAGCATCGTGATCACGACGCTCGGAGACAGACACGCCCCCATGCTACTTCTCCTGTTATTTATATTTCTATGGTTCCAGTAGTGGGAATGTTATAGGCTGATTATGGTATGCTACAATTCTTGAATTGAATGTCCACATCGATTGAGGTATCAAAATTGTCGAACACTAATCACTTTCTAGTGCTTATTCATAGCCAGCAGCACCGAGAGGGTGAAGCTAGCAACAAGCTGACGTACGCCACTCAATGTATAACTACGTCTACGTCTAAGTTTTTCCGGGTTTTTTGCTTGAAAAAGCTGGTGCGTGGGTCCAACAAGTTCAGCCAATAACAACGCCTCCACAGCTAGATTCAATCTCTGGCGGGAGCTGTTTAAACCCATTGAAAAAATTATCTAGCCATCTGAGAGCATTCTACCAGGGCACACGTTACTGTAGGAGACTTCGAACCCAAGTCGGCCGGAGTAGGGACAATCTCCACAGATGGGGGTTCATGGACGGTTCAGATATCAAGTGCGTACGCGGCGTTTCCCCACAGACATTGCCCGCCTTCCATCTTGTTACCTGTGCACTTGACGACTTTATGACTGCGTCAGTGAGTGCAGTTCGTGTAGCGTTTGCCATCGATTTGCTAAGAAAAAGAAGCGCTTAACTGAGGCCAAACGCCGCCGTCGTTACATCATCATCAGAGAAAATAAATTATTTGAATTTGAAAATTACAGATGTACGTGGTGATTGAAGCATTGGCAGATGGAGCCGTGAAGCAAGGTGTGCCAAGAGCGATGGCGATGCGTCACGCGGCACAAATGGTGGTTGGCAGTGGACAAATGGTGCTGCAGTCAGGGAAACACCCTGGTCTGCTGAAGGATGAAGTTTGTTCTCCTGGTGGCTCCACTATCTGTGGTATTACTGCACTTGAGAATGGGAAACTAAGGTGAGCTGCAAGAAATTTAGTTGAATGATTTTCTGTTCAGTTTCTTCACCAATTTTCTACCTTTTCCGGTTGAGTACATCTGAAAGATCTCTCAATTTGGACCAGCTTGGCTGGATTACTGGCATTTATTGACTGGCTTGATCAGCTGTCTGTATTTCTATCCTGTATTGTCTATCCTACCTATCTCTCTCTATGCTAATAGCACACTCAGCCTATATAATGTTCCCCATGCCAGGCACACAGGCCTCTTCTCTTCAAGAGGGAGTGGGCGTAATCCACCACGCGGGCCCAGTGCGGGTTGGTAGATGTCACATGTCTTCGAATTTTTGGTTCTTGGATCATCATCAAAGTAAGCTGCGCCAGTTACTACTGGGCTCACCTCACTGGGCCATCCACCACTGCTCCATGCTAATAGATAAGTGTTTAATTTAAATAACTTTTGTTACAGGGCGACATTGATCAACGCAGTTGAAGCGTCAACCATTAGAAATAAGGAACTTGGAAAGAAATAAGTACTTTGATCTGCTATGGTCGTAAATTCAAAAAAAGTTTACCCAAATGAATCTCAATTTAATACTCACTGAACATTTACACGGACCTCGCTCACCATCTCCAAGTAAAGCGTTGATTAGTTACTTCCCTATTATTACCGTTAATTGGCAAGTAAAAGTAACGAGTATCTTCTGTCAATTTCATATGCGAAAACAAAGCTTCGAGTAACAACTTACTGGTTAAGTGAATGACGTATCAAATCATACGTGACATTCGTTCAATATTACGTCACTATCAAATCATCATCAATTTTTTTTTGTCTCGTCGAAATAAATGAATTTATTTTAACATTTCTTCGTGACTACGTATTATCATGCATAAAGTAATAAGAAAATATTGAATTGCACTAATTGTACAAGCTGTGCTAGATACACGTATCCTCGGTTAATTTATTCATCCAATTGACGATCAATTAAATCAAATAAATCCATTTTATTCATTTATTTTAAGATAATTGTTGGAAAAAAATGCACAAAATTTTAAACATTTAAACGTCAAGTAAACATGCTAATTGGCGGACAACGGTGCAGATAAGTTACGGTACGGGTCAATTAATCTTGTGAGAAATGCTACTCGAACGTCGTGAAATTCGTACGTCAAGTTACGGGATACTTTAACTGGCGATGAGCCTACTCGACACTTTACTTGGGGGTGGTTAAAGAGGCCTAAACCAATTTTGTTGAAGCTCAATATTTGTGATATTTATAATTTATTGACCGAGCGAGCGAAGCGTCTCTGCTTCAAGTCTGGTAAAATTTGCTTTCGTGCGTCAGTTTGTTGGTACTCCTCTACAGGTTGTATTTTACAACCGATCTGGACGAAACTTGGTATACAGGTTTTACGATTTTATAGTTTTTTTATTGTCGCCGGGGTTTTTGATTGGGCTTCCTCCAAAAAAGGACAAAGGGGGCTACTAGATATCTCCGCCTTATGAGATCAGATTGCGATGGTTCTTTTTTTATTTGAAAGGTAGGTCTCATAACAATTTGGTGAAGATCTGATGAGGATCATCGGCGTGATCAGCAGAATAGCTCCTCAAAATGCAGTAAACTGCTCACTATTAAATTTCCACCTGTGGAATCGGCCCTTTAACTACTAGGTAGGGATTAATGGAGCACCTGGGACCATATTCTCATCACAAAACTAGAGAATTCTGAAAACAATTTTCAGAATTCTCTGAAACGAGGCTTTAAAACCAATATTAATATTTTTTCTTTTCTTTCTGTAAATATCCCGTTTTAAATAACTTAGTGGTATATTAATTGTTGCAAAAAAGCTTGTGCTCGCGAGGTGTACTGTTCACAGAACTAAGTACTAGTATTATTTATGAAATTGTGAAGAGCTAAAATAAGTTGTACGGCTTTGTTACAAAAATGTGGAAACTGGAGAACTCTACTTTCAAAGAAAATGAAATGCTTGAAAAATCGTGTAGAGGCATAAGATAGATAGAATGCTCTTGATTGTACGCCATAAAAATTACAGACATAAATTTAGAAATTTTACATCATCATCAGCCTATAACGTTCCCACTGCAGGGACACGGCCTCCTCTCAATGAGAGGGAGTGGGCTATAATCCACCACGACCAATGTCATCTATCGTCATCATCATCTATCTACATATGTCAATCTTCGAATTTTTGGTTTTGAGAGCAGCGGTGATGAAATAAATTACACAAAAGCGCCTTTCTGGGTTTGAACCCACGACTTACTGTTCGTAAGTTGGGGCCGCCACCACTGGGCCACCGCTACTCTGTAAAAATAACTAGCTCTGTAAGAAACTTTACATAGGGTGACACAATGGACGGTCTTATCGCTTATGAGCGATCTTTTACCGACAACCAAGCAGGCATAATATTTTGTTCGAGTTACGTAGTCTAAATTATTCGAGATACCTATTGAGAAGCGGGTTCAATGAAGTGAATGGTTATTTTCTTTTGGGTTATCCAGTTTCCAATTGTTTGTTTTGGGATTAAGAATTAAAGATGGCTTGGTATACTGTTATATATAACCATACATTTAATGTATTCGTTTTTCTTGTATATTTTTTTTAAGTGGAAAGTTGCACATTTTGGATACTTTGGATCAGGGACTGAATTACCGAAAAATTAAGGTACCTTTAAATTTCAGTATGACGTCATACCGTTAAATAAAGGTTACCGAAATATTTCGATACCGTTAATTTTTTCAGTAGCGGAATTTTGAGGTTGGATATGCATACCGGTATATTTCGGTAGAAGTACTATAACCTTTTTAAATGTTTCGGTAGCAGTACCTAAACCTTAATAAATAGGGGTTTTCTTTGACACACCGCCTCGCTACTCTGTTTGTCGTTCACTTGCCGATTGTTACAAAATAGGTACACAAGTTCTAAAGTGTTCGACGCCTCGCATGTTTTTGATACCGAAATCGTGTAAAGGTTAAATAACGGTTTAGCCCAACCTTTATTTATAAAGGTATCGGTATAGCTCAACCTGTATTTTAAACCGGTACCGGTATATTTTTGAGGTATCTTAACCTTTAACCGTAACCGCTTTCAGTCCCTGCTTTGGATGGACTTGAATTGTTCGTATTATTATTATAAGTATTACTTCAGCATTATCTTATGCAATATGATTCACGTGTATTCTCTGTTAGTGATATAATTATGTATAATCTGAATTAGATTAGATCAGTACCCTAATTACGTAATACACGATCAGTCGGAATTTGAATCGTTTTGAAACAAATTGCTAATCCATTGCTTCAGTAAATAACGCAATGAATATTGAACTGTCAAAATGAAACAAATTTGTCGTAATCGTTTATGAAAAAGTGAGGCGTAATTAGATAGCTGGCCCTGCAGTCTTGAAATAGATTGTGTTCGCTTTACGACCAAATTCGGTCGCAGTCCTAATGGCGTTCCAAGACGCGCGCGACCTGCTGACAAGCACGTGACTTTGTCGTGCTTGTTAAGCAATTTTGACCGTCTAGGACCGCCATTAGGACTTTGCGACCGAATTCGGTCATATAGCCATCGCTATCTTAGGTCGATGCTGCAGCCCCAGAGCATAATTATTTATAAGAGAATCTCTAATGAGTATTTGAAAGTATTATTTTATTTTTAATATTTAAAATAAATATTTAAGGATTAAATAATACTCTATTTAATGGTATATATAATGCAATTTAATAAACAATCTATATATATATAATCAATAATCTGTGCTGTCTTAATTTATTGACATATTATTGGAATAATAACTATTAGTGTTTGGCATGAAATTGTGTCTACTTACCTATTGATTTTATTTTATATGTTTTGTTTATATTTTGTTAATGTGACATTCAACTACCTAAGTTATTTTGTATGCCTTCTGGCGGGACATAGTATGGACCAACGTTTTTTTTTTTTACATATCATCTGTATAATTTTACCCTATGTGCACAAAATTAATAAATGAATTTAAATTTGAATCAAACCCGCGTCATGTGACTAAGAATCACATCCTAACTAATATTATAAATGCGAAAGTGACTTTCACGCTAATACGGCTGAACGAGTTTGGATGAAATTTGGCACACAGGTAGACTATGACTTGGGTAAGGACATAGGGTGCTTACATAAAGAAACAGGTTTCCGGCACAGACATCATCTGATTTCAGGTTTAAACTTGTCGGTGCCGACTACCCGGACTGAGCTATACGGGTTTAAGCGTTTGTCGGTGTAGGAGGGTGTGTTGAATAAAAGGGATGTTGTCTGTGCCGAAAACCTGTTTCTTTATGTAAGCACCGTCCTGCACCGATCGGTATCGACCCGCACGGGTTTATCTGTGCCGGAAGCCTGTTTCTTTATGTAAGCACCCTTAGGCTATTTTCCAACCTGAATCGTAGACGAAGTTGCGAGCAACAGCTAGTAAGAACATAAATGATTAAATTGAAATGATTAACGCACGTTCGTGTAATGCAACATCTGTACCTACAAACAAATTCAACCATTACTTTGCACAGATCGTTGTTGTTTTTCGCTCTTAGTTCATATCGCTCTCTCTCTCTCTCGTGCATCAATATTTGACGTTATTTTGTGGAGCTTTTTAGGGTTAGCGCAGGCAGCAGCATTTTTTATCGATAAATTGATAATAAACCTTATGGTAGCTAAGATAGAGTTCGAAATAGCAAGAGATAATTCCCCGTGGCGTGTGTGCGCAGCATGCTCGCGAAAATTTTCACTCAAAACTTGACTGTACTTAAAGAAAAAGCTCGATCATGTTGCTGCTCTGTTTTCGCGGTCCCTTATCCGAAAACATGAATTTGTTCCCACAGATACGAGTGAATCCAATATATTTACTCTATCGAATAAATTACTCTGAAAACTTGTACCTGTCGTGTAATTTAAAAATGGAACGAACTTTTTACTTCAACACAATCATGGCAACCACCCAGCTAGCAAAAAATAATCTTACAATTGTGATCTCCTAATAAGAGTGTAATCACAAACCGCCGTGAGGTTGCGAAGTGCTTTGAAACTTTTGCGAAAATTATAGAAAGACTCATAAAAGTACGTAAATATTGTATTTTATTTCAAGTTCCTACACAACGCTAGTGTGTATATTTTCTAATTTCTTCTGCATGTATTTGTCACGCACTACATGCGATTATTAGGTTACGAAGTAGTTTTTCTCGACTATTTTGAAATATGAATAACAATATTTTAACGGGCTTTAAAAAAAAAATATTTGTGAAATAATATCAAAATGTCACCATTACGGGCAACCATGACTCAAAAGTGAGAATTCCATCATTATTCCATTGCGAAAAAGGGATGGTGCTATCGGCATTGTATAGCTACGTCTCTCACTCACACTGGTAAAATGGTGGCATTAATACGTCATAATAGGGCCCCAGTACTCTTGTTTAAGGTTTATATCGCACTCGTAAAAGTCAAATAAAACCATTGTCTACACGGCTATGTACTGCTCATAATTTTAGGGTTCTTTAATAAGTAAAAGCAAGCCAAACTTCCTCAAGAATTGGGCTATCAAATGCAAAGAGAATTTTTCAAATCCGACTGGTAGTTCCAGAGATTAGCGCGATCAGCCAAACAAACTTCAACTTTATTGTAAGTAGTATAGATATTATAAATGAATGTCGCTTTTTATGTCTGTCTGTGTAACCGTTGTTCTTTTAAACTACGATCAAATTCTTTAAATGATGGTGATTAAATTAATGAATTATTTTGATGTGGTTTTCACCATCATTTGGAGAATTTATTCCGGGAGTTTATGTGTATAATACATTAATATTAAACTTAAATAAGCTACATTTATTAAGTAATCTCGATGTTTTGTCAGAATGTTGCTTTCCAAAGCTTGTATTAATTGAGGTATTAGCACAATGTAGATTGCAATACGATTGTTGTAGAAAACTATTTTACTTTTAATAAATGCTTTACCAAAAATGATTATTCCTACTTCGTTTTCTTGTTCTGTTCTTATTCTGGCGATGTTTGCGAGTATATCTAGAGCATTGAAATTTTAAAATTCGAAAGTCATTTATTCAAACTAGGCTGAGAATCAGCACTTTTCGTACGTCAAATTTTCATTAGACAGTCCCCCAAAAACGCCCGCCCTTCACCACTTCCTAGTGCTTTAGCTGGGGAGAAGTGGCGCAACAAACTCCCCAGCAGCATAGCTGTCTCTGGAAAGAAATGCGGAGGATTTTCTGATGACTCGGAATAATACACTTTAATACCCCGGCCCGGTTGATGGCAATATGCTCGCTCCCTATTACCTATGAGTGACGAAATGTGGTTGTACTATAGGTGCCTCTGCCGAACCCTTCAGGGATTGTGGGCGTGGTGTTATGTGTAGGTACATAGCCGTAAAGCATACATTTGTATGTACAAACCATCTTATTTCTGACTAACGGGTACAGATAGAAAAAAAATACGTAAAGTAAGAATTTTATTTAAAAAAGTTGGATTTAAACAAAAAAAAAAATTAATTTACTGTGATACATAGAAAAGCATGTGTTAGTAAGTACACGTACCTAAGTACTTACCTATTTTTTAGTGTTAAATTGTAGGTAATTAATGTCATTGCTGAACAAACGAGCTTGAGTTGTATTCTAATAACATTCCAAACAGTTTTACATTTTTTACTTTCTAAATATAAAATTATCAAATAAAAACTTTGGATAAACTATTACCTATATTTTTTATTAAATTATAAATGCATTTAAAGATTATTACATTTTACAGTTTTAATCGTTAAAAATAAGTTGAACTCGTGAAAAGTGTGCGTAAATCAACTTATAAAACTGAAAACAATCTTCCATTTAAAATATAACGGAAAATGGAAGAATGGGTCATACAGAATTAACAGTGAATGTCTGGTAGGTGACGACCCTTGCATTTGTTCACCCAGCCGTACCACGCTTCGAAGCCATGGACACCGAAGATGGTCTTAGTGCACTGGGATGCTTTTGAGATGTCATCCAGCAGGAGATCTATAATAAACAGACAGACGTTGTAATTAACGAAATGTATGAATTCACGGATGAGAGAAGCCGAGGATCAGGTCAAGTGGCGTTTATTTAATTCGAGCAACTAGACTCATAAACAAAATCACGCCTGTATTCCGCAAAGGATTAGGCAGAGATGTACCTATAGTAGGTAGGTACACCCACATTTGCCCCACGTAATAGGGGGTGACCCTGTTGTCATTGACCAGACACAAATCCAGACTCGAGACTGCTACTTACGATCCCCAGGTCGAAAAAAGCGTTAATGGTTACCCATTAACGCTTTTTTCGACCTGGGAATCGAACCCAGAACCTTGTATTCAGCAGTAGCGCTTGCGACCACTAAACCAACGAGGCAGTCAAAGTACATAACAAAAAGAAAAATGCGCTCATACTGTGTTTAAGCGTACCGCCTGTCGTATAGACGACATATCCGTATGGATATGTCGTCTATACGACAGGCGGTCTGTCTCATAGCCAACTGACCATCAGTTGACTGCTTTTAGGCTAATGGCTTCAAGGATGACTGATTGAGGCCGAAGTTCAGCAAAAGGGTAAGCAGTGTTTTATAGTGCACCCACATTCGCCAGCTGTACCATACCTACCTTACCGCCGTAGGTAATACGGGCAGTAATACGGTCGAGCCTTTTGCCACTAACTGGGTTACAAATCCAGACTGGGATACTGAGAAATTGCCAATGGAAGAACCTAATAACACTTCGCTCAGCCTGGGAACCGAACTCAGGACACCACGCTCAGTAGTCGCACTATGAGAAATATTGTCAATGCACCATGGTTCACACAGAATGAAGAAATCCATGATTATCTCAACGCTTCCATTATTCTTGAGGAAATCGTCTAGCCATCCACCCAAATGTTTTGGCTGTGAAATAGCTGGACAGTAGCGAATCTGTCAATCGACTAAAGAGAGGTCAATATTTATCTAAAGAGGTAACAGTGGCAATGGCCTCTGCACCTAAAACGCCAACTATATTCAAACTGATAATAGTTCAGAAAGGACTAATGGTGATTATTTAAAGGAATTTTTTTAGACTGACGAGGCAGTCATCTACCTGCCTATACACAAAAACTCAGTTGGTATTTTTATAATAATAATTTACCTTTGCATCGTACGTTGCAGCCTTTGCCAGGTCTGTCGGTAGTGCTGCACCAATAACGGTCGTTTATTTGAAATAGTCCGTAGTCGTGGGACCCATCTGAGTTGGGACCACCAACTACGTCGGTCCGTCTTGAACTCTCCGCATTCACCAGGCACACCCCTGTAATAAAAAGAAAAAATATATCATGGCTAATTTTCCTAAGGGTTCGACCGAGATCTACCGCATACTACGTGCCTACAGCATACTAACACCTACACAATTTCCAAAAAATCTGTCTAGATAGTGCATTCCACGACGACGCGCCACACTCCGCTCCGCTCCGTACTAAAGTACAGTAATTGGGGAGTGGGGCACGTCGTCGTGGATTGCACTATCTGTAGATAGTGGCGAGTGAGCCTATCAATGCTATCAATTTAGACTACGGTGCTACAGTTAAGTTCATAATGGAAAAAACTCAATAACTCCGAACGACCAGGAGATTGAACTTAGGACTTCATGCTCAGCAGTCGCACGCATGCGGCCGCTAGACCAACACAGCAAAATGCAAAAAATGGTAGGAACATTTTAATTTAGATGTAAGACACGGAAGTACCTTCTTAGTAGGTATCTACTTCTATAATATAAACATCGAAGGCTGCTTTGCTTGGGGTAAATCTCCTAGACTTCCTAGAGCAAGCAAAGAGTTTGAAAGTTCGATACCCATCAAGTTTTTAACGTTAAGGAAACGAGAAATTCGAAAGTCGTATGATGTGAATTACTTACATTATATTACATCTATATTCCTCGAGGCGTTAGAAAGGTGTACGGACCACCCTAATATTGCCAGTTGGAATGAATAAATTAATGGAAAAATAAAACAAATGATTCTATCAAACCTTAACCATAAATAGAGGGGCATTAATAAAATAAATAAATAAATTACTTACAATCTTTGAGTTGGTGCTCTGGAAACCCATGCTTCCGAAGTTCACGGACCAATTCACATTCTGAGAGTGTTTTGCCAAAAGTTTCTGACATAAAACATAAAAGGACCACAAACAGAATGGCTCGCGACATGTCGGCACGTTATCTCCTCAAGAATCAAGCAGAGTAACCAATTATAGTGTGTGTCAAGGGTAACAGTATTCCAAGCTTTTATAATACCGATGAGGAAAACGACTAATTGATTGGCAAAACCTGTTGAAAGCTATCAGAAAAAATAACTTTGCGTGAGACGATGAAAGCAGCTCCAGCGAGTGCTTCAGTGTAATTAAGGATCATGTAAGTTGTCGCTTTTATACTGTATTGTGTACCTAAGCCTGTTATCCTTAGGATGACACACGAGGAAAGCTGAAATTCCTTAAGCACAAAATCCCATAAAACAATAGGTTTTGATATGGGCTTAGGCAGTAGGTAAATACTGATCAAAACAAGTTCTGCGGGTTGAGTCAATAACCAGACCAATCGATCAACAATAGGTATCCTAACTAATATTATAAATGCGAAAACGATTTTGTTTGTTACGCTTTCACGCTAAAACGACTCAACAGATTTGGATGAATTTTGGCACATGGGTAGACAATGACCTGGATTAGGACATAGGATACTTTTTATCCAGATATTTTTACTGGATCGAGACTTATGCGGTTAAAACCGCGGGGCGCAGCTAGTCTATAAACTAATTATTGTCTTTAATAAAGAAACTTACAATTCGATGCACACGCATTGATGCTAAAGTTAGATAAACGGAGTTTTCGCGGTTGTTCACTTTTAAAAAACTGGCTAAGTGCGTGTCGGACCACGCAGATTGAAGGGTTTCGTATTTGGGATGAATTTATCCCAAGAACAAACATAACATTGTGTAATTGAGAAACTTGTTCTCCCATCCATTCCAACTGCAATTGTATGTTTGAACGCACAATATTGAGAGTTTTGCCATGTTATTTTCAGTTAAGTTAAGTATTTTCTCTATAGCTTCGGAGATAAGTGGGGAGATTGTTTAATTTTCATCTATTTACTTAAATAACTATAAAACTATTTATTTTAAAATTATATCGAAATATGATTGGACCCTCACAGTAAGCCCTTTTATTTGATATGTCACACGGTACAGATTGCAGTTATTTTTTTTTGTAATTTTCTTAATTGCCTGTCAAACGCACATACTCATAATTAATTTATTAACGTTACACGTCCGTATTTGGGTCACAGAAATTCAATGTGTATGTACCTACCAAACGACTTAATCGGTCCATTAATATTAGATTTGAAGCAAATTGGCAAATTGGATGTGACAGAAGGACAGACAGACAGACAGACACACGAGTGATTCTATAAGGGTTTCGTTTTTTCATTCGAACGTACGGAACCTAAAAACGGTCCAGCTGTAAGCTATGATATAGATAACCTGCTGTGATGCTCTCCAACTGGTGAATGTAGGTAATGTGCAACTAAAACCATATTTTTGTTTAGTTTTTACGCAGTTGAATTTGATGTTCCTATCTAGAGCGATGCACAGTTATCGAGGTTGCGGGCAATGCCACAGCCAGCACAAAGAACTCAGCGTCTCGTAGCAATTTCACGAGATGCTGGGAGTCCTATCTGCTTGACGGTTGCGAAGACAAAAACACAGGATAATGTTTTGTATGCACGCGCCTTTTAGTCACAGAATTTCCCAAGTGCCAAACGTGAAGCGTTGCGAGGATTGAAAATACAGGATAATGTTTAGGCTGTCTGCCAATTTAGTCACAGAACCTCTCAAGTGCCAACCTTCCTTCACTGGTTCTTCGGACTCTTCGAAGCTAGATATCTTAGGTGACTAAAGCAAGGTCGTCTGATTATAGAAATCGTTTTTTTTTATGTATAGGTTGAAAAGCGCCGGGGCCACCTGTTTCTGCTGCTAAGAGATTTACTTGAAAGCTGTGATTAAGTATTCAAATTACTACTATACAAATAAATAAAACTGAAGTGTCCGTTTGTATTATGTCGAAATAACAGCTTTTTACTAAAGGCACAAGAAAGGGGTACCTATAGTTCACGCGGTGTAGCATAGTGCGGGTGACAGGTGACAGAAAGAGTAAAATATATTATAATTAACTTGTTTTGACTGATTCTGTATTATACGACTGATCCGTACCTACATACAGATTGTGCACATAATACGGACTTAGTAATAACTGTAGTAAATTAAGTAAATTTACCCTTTCTGTCACCTGTCACCCGCACCATGCTACACCGCGTGAACTATAGGTACTTGGAACAAAAAAAAACGATTTATCAATTTTTTTTTGGCTGTCTGTCTGTTTATTCCGGCTGGACCGATTTTGACGGGACTTTCACTGGCAGATAGCTGATGTTATAATAGGCTACTTTTATTTAGAAAAATAATTTGGGCCCACGCGGGCGAACCCGCAGGCATCAGCTACTCAGGAATATGCACAAATCCATCATAATTATGCATCTTTTGTGAGGTGTCTGACCTTTACTTGAAGTCGTTTGATGTTGACTGCGTATCATAAGATGCTGATAGATCAACGAATACAACACCTGTGATTTTTTTTTAACTTATTAATTTTATGGGTACCAGTTTAGAAATAAAATATTGCATCATTATTTTAAAAATAAATTTTATTTCCTAAAATTGTTTCATTTTATTTACTACCTGTAGTGAAAATGATTTGTACCTACACAAGCAAATATGTTAGTAAGGTCTACAATTTTTTTGTAAGTAAGTATAATGCTATTTTAAATTTTATCCACATTAGAATTAGAAAAGAAATGAAACTTATAAAAAAAAAAAAAAAAAATTACTGCGGATTCTTAATATGACAGGAGTTTAGGTCTACTTTTTTGTTACAAAATACCTAGGTAGGAACTGTTTTATTAGGGTTTCATATAAAAACAATCTAGTGATAACTACTTATAACATAAATAACAGATAAATATTTAAATTAGGATATTAAATTACAACTTACACTAAATATCTAACAACGTAAATTAAGTAAATGTTTATTTTAAGCTCTCTTACACGATAACGTCTAACAGCGATATCTAAACAATCACAAGAAACGGTCATAGATATTATCACTATTCTATAACATCGTGAGTAACTGTTCAATAAGGAAAGTAGGTTATTTGTCTTCATTAAACACGTAGATTTTCCTTGTGCTCTGCGGCGGTGTGTAAGGATGATAAGGATGCACGCACACTGTCCTCCTTGTGAAAAGGAATAGGGATACCCGTCGCGCCAGTCCCACACCGATGTCTATACTCTTGTGTCGTGGTATTTCCATCATTGGCAGCTCGTCTTCGTCCTGCTTCTTTAAACAATTTAATTTCCGGAAGCTGTTGCGAACCCTGCCAAGTGCTGGGATCACCGCTCTTTGTACGCTCGGCAGTCGACGCAGTAATGTCTTCTTCGCTTTTTTATCATCTTTCGGTTCTCTGTCACTGAATCTATTCCAGGGTTGGGTTTCAATAACTTTCACAGATTTCTTATAAATCCTAGTAGTTTCCGCCGGTGCGATCACAGATATGTCTTCATCAGACATCACTATATTGTTTTATTTTCCACATGTTGTATAGACTTTGTTCGTTTATCGGACTAGAGTGAGCTCCTGTCTAAATTTTTGGCATTGATTGAGTGTGACGCAGTTTCATGATAAGATATTATCCAGATTACTGTGATTACAGCGACTTCGGTTTATAGTGATTATACGCTGTAAAAATCTCGTGGAAAACAAATGCATTATAGCACGTTTTTAATGGTGGCAATAAGAACAAACTAGTGATTTTTATTTTACAATTACACCATGGGATCGTAGATATTGTTAACGGATAGTTACCGCCAATGTCTCCGAAATGATCCTTAAAAAAACACAATGCAATACAAAAAATGATTAAAACTGTAGCCTTGTGTTCAGTAACCGTGAGGCTCAACAACTCTTCCGCCACGAGAACTGCTCTAAACTTCACTTCACTGATACAAGATCTGGACAAATATGATAAACTAAAACATGGCAATTGTGTCATACTACGCAGATATGATAAAATGGAAGGAGCACAGCACTCCTAATATTTGAACAATTAGGTCAGAATCACGACGATGTGTTAAAAGATCCATAGGTGTTATACCTACCTTCGCACTCTATATGAACGTACTTACTTAATCATTTCCACTACGATCAAATACAAACAGGATAACATAGCTAGGTACGTTTTCGTACTTAGATACTAAGCCCACGTAGGCACGAACGTAAAAAAATCGCGGCGAGATTTTATCGCGCACTGGATTTTCAACTATCGGTGATAACCCGAGCGTTGAGAATACAACGCGTTGGGACGCACTCGTGCCAGGGCGTTGAAAAAACACACTGTTGGATTCCCAACTCTCAGCGCAACAAGCAGAGCGAAAAAAGAAAAAAAAAAAAACACCGCGATTTCATTCCGTCGTACGGGTCGTACCCTACAAGTGAGGATAAGTTCTTACCTGTTATTTTAAGATTTCAGAGTAATAAGTTAATAACTAATACTCATCCTGTGAGAAATATCATCCAAAACCGTCTAGTTTTGCGTTTAAAAGGTCGTTTGGATACGTACTCAAATCATGTTCTAAGTTAGTCCAAGTCTCTGTATTACCTGCAGGTAATGAGGTTCATTAAAATTCATGGTCGTCAGTGACAAGTAATGAACAGTATGGTTTTATAGAATTCTATCATCAATTAATTTAGACGAGGTTTTGATAAGATGGCTTGATAGATCCATTGTACATAGTACCTAGATGTCCATTGTGCATAGTTCGTGTCAAAAGAAGCAAACAAAACCAATATAAGTAAGTAGGTACATATAGGTCATTTGTAGCTTTTGTGAGAGCAATATTAATTAGGTAGGTAAATAGGTACTGAATAATTAGAGCGAATAGTCCTTTTATGGATGCGCTCATTCCATCGTAGCGTAGACATCCTCTATCCACTCACTCACTCATAAAAAAAACCCTTGTGCCTTACTGTTTTTGTACCGTGAGTGGGAAAATAACGTTGAGTAAATTATGCATTCATGATAATAATCGACTCAACTTTCGATACCCGCATGAATTTACCTTTAGAGGTGACAGTCCAGCTGTACATTATGGAATTAAATTACCCACCTACCTCAAAATTAAATTTAGATTTTGCATTTAAATTGTTTCTAATTAAGTCGATAAAAGGAACGGCCAGCTCAGCACGCAATTTTTATAATCGGTTCATATTTTGTCGTAATCCCTAATTTAGAGGCGTTTCACCTCATACCCATTACTTTTATGACGATTTTTGGGTATCTTTATTTTTCCTTCACGTAGATGTTTTGTTCGTTTTCACTACGTGCAACTTGACAAGGTTGAATCGACATTGCTCTCATTTTCACAACCAATGATAGCGAAACCGTAGTTTTGAGTCTTTCGTCTTCGTCATCCGTTTCGTTTTCCACATAGGAGGGAAAGAGATAAAGAGGTTTATTTATTTCGAAGCGTTGTGCGCAGACGTTGGCGTCATTACACTATTTCCCCGGCAGTGTGACGAACCACCTACGAACAACTGATTCATTCACTTTTGTTTCTTTAACGTTGTGTTGGTATCGTGGTTAGAAAGGGACTGTGTTGTTATTATAATTAAATTAAATACAAAATATCAGGTAAGACTTTTAATTAGATTTTAGTTTAATTAACAAACATGGGTTGCTCTTGGTTGGTACTAACAAAACAGTAAAACTGGTCGTCCACTTACATTTAAATATCAGCTGCTTTTGCCATGTTTGCTGCGTTTGTTTTTATGCAATTTTTGTGTGCGAATTATGATAATGTTAAATTACATCACTGCAATATACCTACATCGTAGCTATTTTCCATATCAACGGAAACTGACAGATAGTAAAGATTTTTTTATTGTGGTTCCTATATTTAAAACTAATTCAAAATAAATGTACCACAACTGTGACGTATCATTGTATTTTAATCACATGCATAAATTACATAGGTGTACAAGAATCTACATAAACGTACAACAATAGTAGGTACTCGTACTTTCTATTCATTTGTGAATTTGTTTTTCGCTCAAAGTAGGTACCTATATCGTAGTTGACAGGGCAAGAATGTACCTAAATAAAGACAGTCTCTTTTGTATTTAGCCAAAAATAGATATAAGTAGGTACATATTTGATAGGATACTGATGATTCGGTCCCGTACCCTAGAATTTAGAAAATTACCCTACATCAAAGACATCATGTTCATATTCTGCCCCATGATCTTATTTAGCTAAATATGGATGTGGAAACGCCCTGATAACTACAATGAACATTATACAGTCATTTGGTTTACCCAAATCACAATAGGCATTTTGTCGTTGCCAAGAAATAGACTTCAATTCACAGACTACTTAGAGATACTACGTACTTCAATTGCTAAGGCTTTATCTAGATACCTAAGTAGGTCCTATGTCAGTCCCATAGTCATTTATTCCAAACTGTTAACCCTTTTCTACGTTATGGCAGCACTCTATTCCATATTTGTTTTTTTTTAATTATTCATAGTGTTGCATGTGTTACTAACATTCTGTTGGATAGTGAAACTTTTTAATGTAGTTATAATACCTACTGTACTAGCAATTAGACTAAGGGGTATTCGTATTACTCTAATGATGAGGCAAACACGTGAGCCTTATCTACCTATGGCTATATATATTACGCTATCAGAATTTTGGCTAAAGCCATTTATATCATTAAATACTTAGCATTAATATAGGCTGATGTATATTTTTGATATTTCAAATTATGTTGTATACTTTCATAATAATCATTTTGTATTATCAAGTTTAGGACGTGACAAGCCGATCACGTAGATTTCAGGTTTTCCTCAACTGATCGGCACGAGATTCACCCTAGATTACCTATACCTACCGGTCTATGATCGGTGATTCAGCATACTTATTATATCTGAAAATTCCTTCTTACTTACTATAGATAACAAACAGACATGTTGAAGTTTCATCTATAAAGTTCAGTTTGTGTTCATTTGGTAATATAGGAGAAAGAAGATTTTTCTGTTAAATTATTAAGACACTTTCCAATTACAAGTACCTGTCTGTATTTTCTTTTGTAGGTATGGTCCCAAATCTTCGTTAGAATAACCCATTGCTACCATGATTATTATACTTATTTGTTTTATGCCTGTTCAAATACTTTTTAGGGAGATAGGCATTAACACCTTATTGGTGCCGATTCTCTTGTCACAAATGCGTCTAAACTAGACTAAAAATCACCAAAATTTAGTTTACTCCTGTCAAACGATGATTTCCCATTCTGAAATAAACGAAAGTGGCACAAAGTAACTATATTTTAGTTTGACAGCACTAAGATTGTACTGAGATTTTAATTTAGTGAAAATGACAATTTTGCTCGTTTTTCACCTAAAATTTAAATTTTCTAACTAATTCTGACCATTTTTAATCGCCACTGAAAATGGTGTGGAATATTATTAGTTGTCATGAACTAAAATTCAAACGAACATCTCGACTTCGGGTGCAAAAACAGTAGGTACTGTACTGGATTTTTTTCTTTTCTTTTGCATATATCTCGAAAATGGTGTGTCCTATCGCAAAAATAATGAAAATTTCGACCCCCTTTAGGAAACCCTTATACCTCTAATCCTCAACACGTACCTAGGTAATATTTTTTTTATTTACCATACAAAAAGTGAAAAATTTCATATAAAACACGTCGAGGATGCCCCCCACTGCGCGCCTCCGGCTCGAAAAAAACTCACGTGGTAGGGCAAACAAGTATGTACCACGTGGTCGCAATTGTCAAATTCAATATAGTAGTGTCAAAATATTTTTTAAATTTAGAGACTTTTAGTACAGAATAGCGTTAAGATTCTCATAGCCAAAAGTAAGGAATTTTAGTGATAGTTTAGTCCGGTGTACAAGAGAATCGGCACCATTATGTAGGTACATGTTAATGCAGTTAGCTCCCAAATTGTATCTCTTCACTAGCTTTTGCCCGCGTGGATGTCGGAAAATATCCCACGAACGAAACGTACTGCGATGATCGCATACCTAATAACCGCGGAATAGGTCATTGACTCCTGTCCTAGCGTTGCGCCGCCGCCGCCCGTCAACCATAATTATTTTGCTACGTCTAATTTTGAAACTGATATCTTTTAAAGTATTAGTCTATGTTATGATACGTTGGAAAGGCATATTTGAATCTAAATTAAATGCCCAATAGGGTGTTTTACTCTATATGAGAAAAATACTAAAAATATATTATTGACATAGCTTAGGCAAAAAGCAGTCGGAAAACGTTAGTTTTATTTCATAAAATAGCTAACATAATTTTAAAATTCGATTCAAAAGTTTCGGCTTTTTTAATCGGTTTCATAACACCATTAGATAGTAGTCGCCATGTTATTACGTCATGCGGCTATGTAAACTTAGAAAGTGTTAACTGTCAACTATCAGCGTACCTTTAATCTATAAAGGCTTTTTATTATTTATTTATATTATTTTTATTGAAATAATACCATGGAGGACGGTTTAGTAAAGGAGACAACACAAAATTATAACTTAAAAAATATCACTGCATTTGTTTACACAGCCAACTGACGTCATTACCACAGAGCAATATGGCGTCCACTGCGTCCAGCGTTTTCGTCAAATTACGCGCGAAATTTGAAAATGCAAAATTTTAATGCATTTTTATGGCACTTAGCGATTTAATACAAATTTTGTGATTTTTTTAGTGGTTCATTAGCACTAGCATCTAATTGAGACACTTCAAAAATGGGTGTAATGCCCTATTCAAATAACATATTTTATTGGATACGGACTAATAATATAATACCGGTCAAAATAACTTCGAAAATAAAAAAATAATTTTAATTTTTTTTTTTTGTTTTCATTTACTTCTTTGAGAGCAGTGGTGATGAAATAATTTACACAAAGTAAAGCACTAACATAGTTATTAGTAAGCATATTCAGTTTCTTTCTTTCGTTCTGGTAACGGCCGCGAGCCGCGGCGCGGCCGTAGACCACCTCTGCTCTCCGTCAGTAAAGCTCCCAAGTCGGCGTGATTTTTTCCGACATCCTCATTACAAAAAACTTTAATGAATGATACACCTAATCCTTCCTCATGAATCACACCGTCTATTGGTGAAAACCGATTGAAAATCCGCTTGGTAGTTCTTTTCTTCAGTTTATCGCATTCAGACAGACGCGGCGGGGGGGACTTAGTTTTATTATATGTATGGATATAGCCAGTATCGTTTTCTGTTTTAATGTTCACCACAACTTAATGTTTAGCACTAGATAAGAAGGTACTCAACCTATATACTAACAACTATAATACTATTTAGTTTTTCTTAGAAAAGAAAATAAAAAACATCTGCTTAATTAAAAAACACTGCACAGCCTGACTTTGATTTCATTGGCAATCTTTCAGAGCGTCAAATTAGATATTCATGAAATACAAACAGTTTTTAATATAATGGGACCAACTGAATAACGAAAAAAAAAAAAAAAAAATCTGTAAACCGCTAACTTTAATGAAATATTGAAAATTTAACTAATAATTAATTAGAAAGTGACCCTAGAGGTTTTATAATTTGGCAATAGCGTCAAATAGCGTGATAAAACATAATTGACGTGTGACTATGTGTACCTTTGTCTATATCCTTTTGTGTTTCCAAGACTCAGTCATTTTCCACCTATGTAGTGTGAGTGTGAGCAATGGCTCACTAAGTCACTACCTTATCACTAGATAACACTGAATGATAACAGTCTTAACAACGATAACACTCCGCCATTTTGTCATTCCACAATAAGGACTCTGGTACTTATTCCACCTTATTTAAAATTCAGAATATTTTTTTAAAGTTTTTACTCTGTTATCTTGCTTGAAGGTGTTTAACGAGTAGAATAAGTAATTGATTGGTATCGGTTTTAGTTGACATCGGTGCGTGAGGATGGGCTTATGTCTTTCGTTAGACTGTGGAGACTGTGATGTCTGCTGCAACCCTTGTTGTTTGGCGCTGGGTGCGTGCTGTCTAGTGCCCTGCCTGTGTCCTAACGCGTGTGGGCAGCAACAACCCCCACCGCAGCAAGTGACCGTGATACATCAGCCGCCAGTTGTCTACGATCAGCCGCCTCCGCCACCAGGATACCCGTACCCGCCACCGTCAGGGGGATACCCACCTCCCGGCGGTTATCAAGGATACCCTCCACCGCAAGGATACCCTCCACCGCAAGGATACCCGGGATACGGTCATGATCCCAATCAAATGTACAGATGAAAAGCTTTTAGTTAAGGTAAGAGTACAGTGGACGACCTTTGTAGTTATAGACGCTTACTTTTACTTAATAAATACTTTCACCCGGTTTCTGAAACGAACATAATTGACCTGTCAAAATTAAATGCAAGCCGAGTGATCTCTTGACAATTTGTTAGCTAATTTTTGTGTCGATTTGGGTTGCAGAAACTGGGCGTTAATTATGCATGCCTAGATTTACTTGTATGTGAGTGACGAGGTGGAGGTTACAGGTACCTATTCAGCATTAATCGATACCAAAATTTGATAACAAGAATCATAGATAAGTTATTGATAATACCTGATATCTTCTACCTTGATGGCGGTTATTACTCAGTTACTTTCAGATTGTTAGCAGTTTGCTAATAAGTTTTGGGTCACTATACAAATAACTGAAAAGAACCTTTTTGTGTACCTTGAAAATAATTCTCGGATTAATACTGAACTGAGCAACAGGTAAAAGTGAGTAAACTAGACATACCTACGCAAAGTGTTTGTAGTTGTATTTTTGTTCTGTGACGAATTATTTTGTCCTTACTGTAAGTGAACTTTATCATCTACCTTGACATGTCCATATATGATACAGTTGATGGAGTATAATATATATACAATATATATACCTATATGAAGGCGAGAGGGGGTACTTTTATATAAATTATATATAAATTGAATTAACTGTACTACAGACATTCGCCTTTTCAAATGCTGTCAAGATAATTCTAGTAGCATGACCAGCCTTTAATGTACTAAGTACCTACAACTCAAGTCGCAGTCTTTACCACTGACTGGGCCAGCAATGCTCATAATTTCTAGTATGCAAATTAAATTAATAAATAAAAAATAAATTGACAGCGACACAATAAGTGTCAAACAATTTTCACAATAATAAGCAAATAAAAGCAGTACCATTGTACTCAAAATATAGATACTTATGTCGTATCTCTATGTATTTTACTGTGTGTACATAAATAATACGACGGCACGGTTAGCGCAGTGGTTAAGCGATTGACTGCTGCGCTGCATGTCGCGGGTTCGATTCCCGCACGGAACAAATATTTGTATGACCTACAAGTAGTTGTTTCGGGTCTGGCTGTTTGTGTATGTGAGTATAAATGTTTGTAAACGCACCCACGATACAGGAGAAGTCCTAGAGTGGGGCAACGTTTAAAAAAAAAAAAAAAAAACATATTCTCAGAAAAAAAAACTATTACTTTTTCAGACCAAGTAATGGCAGAAACAAGACAAGAAGTGTTGTCGTCACTCGTCAGTGACAGACCTTCGATTCTATTAGCGTCTTATTGAGACTGCGTCACAAAATTATAATGTAGGATATTTCTATTATAGTGATAGCAAAGTAGGTACCTATATTGGAACCAATCAGTAATGACCGCTATGACAGTACCAATCGAGACAATAATAATAATAAATTAGTAGAAACATCTTCAGTAGGAATTACCCAACCATAAAATAGGTACCTTATTTGTGCACAAAGGAAAAATACAAAGTAATTACAAAACTTCATGACTATTCAAGTGTGATAGCAATGGCCAGGCTATCGTCATTGGTGTACACACGGCTACACATCAAGCTTATAGGTACATTTCGAGTTTATGATGATCTCGCATTGTATAGGATTATCGTACAATGCGAGGTCAGAATATACTGGAAATGTATAGCATGATGTGTAGCCGTGTGTACCTAAAACGAGTCTACGGCCCGTATTACAGAACCTCACTCAAAACTCAAGCATTACTTAAAACTCGTTTAAAGCCTTTTGATTGGTTGAAACTAGTTTTAAGTAACGCTTGAGTTTTGAATGAGGTTCTGTAATAAGGGCCTATGACTCATGATAGCTGAAAATATTAATCTATATTATGTATTAGTCACCTGTAGGTACATACGTATATATCTCAATTTAATATGACTAATAGTTACCTAATAAAGGATGCCTCTGAAGAATTTGAAGAAGCCATTGTTGATTTGATATTTTTAAGCCCTTAAAAATGTACAACCATGATGGTTCATCATGGTTCATGTATCAACAACTATTGCGTTACGACACTACAACACTACTGCAATGATCTTTCAGTGGTCATTGGAGGCTCAGCAGATGAATTTGTGATCGCAGTATTAACTAATAAGAATAGACACGACCTTCAATACTCTCTCACGGTCTCGAATGACTTATTTTTTGCCGGAAAACACACGATGCAAAAATCTTGGCATTTTGTCCCCTTGTCCTAACAAGCAAATGTCCTTGTTCGCTTGTGCCAATTATTGCCAAGATGTACTGAAAGTTGCTCATCAAAGGTTTTGTAGACATCAACTGCTATTGCAGCTTTAGCATTTTCTTTCATTTAATAATTTTGTGTTCCAGAATGTGCAGCAACTGTTCATGTCGCCCGTGCTGTTGTTGCTGCATCCCTTGTTGTTGCTGCGACTGCTGTAACGACCCGCCACAACGCACCGTGGTTGTCAACCATGTTGTGGTTCAACAACCAACTGCAAGATCCGTTGTTGTGCAACAACCACCACCGTACCAGAAATACTAAATAGCAACATGATAGTAGGTTTTTAATCTTTTATACCTTTGTTTTGGGGATCGGCTTTCAATTTGATAAATGTACGGAATGAGACCAATACCCGATCCCAATGTACAGTCACAAAATCTTCCATACTTTTGAAGTCTGTCCGAACAGACAAGACAAGAAACTGTTTTCTTATAATGTAGGTACCTATATAAAGTGATTCAATACCTAGTATTTTTTTAAATAATTCTGGATTGTTTTTTTTTTCGTCAATGTACTTAAATAATTTGTTGTGATATTTGGTTTGCTGTCAAAGTTAAGGTATGATGATGTTGTAACATTATGTTCTCAGCATAATGTTATCACCCCATTGTTATTTAATAAATACTAGTAAATTAATAAATAATTTATTCACAATTTATTTGTACATACATAATATTTAACTTTTAAAATATTTATATCAAAATGAATGTAAAAGACAAGTTGCCTACTTATCGGGAACTGAGCTGCTGAGAGAGGAATCCTTTCGGAATCAGAAATGTTTGATACCAAATTAATTTAATTACAAATAATTGTTATGGTCAATATCCTGTTTTACCAGGGGGTCAGGGCCGAAGTGGCGGTTCAGCTGCTTAAATGATGGTGACGACCACGGTTTTGATTTGATATGGTGAGACGGTTCCTCTCTCTGAAAGCACTTAAATAAATCATGGTACATGCAGATGCAGCAGCTCTTACTTCTACTAAATTTTAAACCATTATTATCCTGTTAAACCTATTATATATTGTTAATTCTAATTTTAATTGAGTGTTGAGAGTACGTGAGTTCGTGCTTTTTCCTTCTGTCTTAGTTCGAGGTAGGAGATATCAGTAATTGTGATAATATTGGTATTTCAAATACCTGTTTTACCTCGGTTGTAAATAAATAATTATAACATACCTTTAAGCTTTAAAAAAAAAACAGTTTTGTCTACGTCTGAAATATAGGGACATTTATATGTTTCCTTTTCAAGTTATAAAATTAATAAGGTATAGTTGCAAAAAAATAAGCCTATGTGATTTATTTATATAATTATAATAGTGTCATATTATAATAGAAATATAATGATGTATTAGGTTCATTTAAGGATACCTACCGTTCACGTAATATATTTTATACGCAAATACTATTAGTTTATTTTAATATGGAAATGTGTATTTTGATAAGCGATACAGGGAGACCTCGATTACTGCACGATACCTAAGGAATTTGTTTTTATTAAGTTATTTATCATATTTTGTATTTATTATGAGATAAAAGTTCCATTAAACTCCGTTTTTTTTTATAACACTTTTATTACGTTAACATAATAATATTCCACTGACTAGAAACGCCATAAAAATGAGTTCATAACTATGAAATTTAATTTTCCTAATTAAATATATAATATAATATTAGGTACGTACCTACAATGCCGTAAAGATAATATAATATTAGCATAGAGAGTGGTATGTCTTTGAATATTAGGTACGTACAATGCCAATTTCTTAAATACTTACCTACTTATTTGTTTTAGTATAGCCCGTTACGGTAGAGTTAATCATATCTAATAAAAAACTGCAATCTAATGTTGGGGAATTCCGAACGAACGAACAAATTGCACCTGGGCGAGTCTTTCCAAATGGACATTGTTTGTTAACACTGTTTCTAAACGCATTAGTGTTTAGCTTCGCTTTGTATGAACATTTAGAAAGGAATATCCACTGCGTGTGGGCTAAGGGCCCAAGGGGCACACCCACAGAGTACTTTTTAATTGGGGCACATCACGCACGGATGCGTGGCTGGTAAATAACCCGGTATCTCTCCGTGCACATCCTACTGTAGTGGAATTGAGCCGTTAAACTCTTCTCTAAAGAAAGAATCCATTTTATTGCACGCATTATTTTTATGAGGTATCAGATTACTTACTAAGTGACGTAGGTATTACAATCGTTTTCAGTCACTCTGTATACCTACAGGATGATTTTTTAAACTGTTTTTGTATTATTTTGTTTTTTCGCAAAATATATTGTTTTTTAGAAATCGATACGAGTAAAATATTTTTCCGGCTAAAATCAACAAAAATGTTTAATTGGTGATTCTGGTATTTTATAATTACCAAACTCCACGTAGGTAATGTGGACTTTGGTAGTTATAAAAACGTTTTAAAAAATCGCATCATTCTGTCGGCTAGAATCATAAGAACTAAAAACCTACTGCGATCACAACGACTTTGTTTCGTATTTGTAGTGAAACTGAAAGTTATGATGAGAGGCAGAGGCGGTCTATATTTAGGACAGAACATAGGCATAACTGCGGCTTTATATTAGGTACGAGTATGTTCTGCAATCCATCAGTCATTCATTACGGCCATTTCAGTCAAGGGCATAATGCAATGCAAGTTGTGTTACCTACGGCGAAAGTGTTCTGCAATCCATCGCTCATTATGGCCTTGTCGATCAACTGAAAATGCAACGCGCACTAAGGAGATTTGCGTTTGGGAACAGGTAGGCAAGTGTCCAGTGACAGATTATTCGTCACTCTAAATTATCGATACCTGTTTGTGACAATATTAATTTGATACTTAGTGACCTCTGATTAGTCTGTTTAGTCACCTCTGGGTAAACTGGAAGCACAACCCTTTTTCTTTGGATAACATTATACCTTTTTATATTATTTTTTTTATGAATATCATCTCGCAGATTAACAGAATGTTGCCGGCTGCTTAAACGGGCTATCTTATGAATGCCATAAAAATAATCCAACCAGGGCAAAAAACCCCTGTGGGGTACGGACCTCAGCGTCGCTGGGGGTCGGTAGCAAGGGACAAGCTAGATCGCACCTAGATTATTTAGGGCTGGTTTAATCAAGGGTTACCCTTTTCTTTCGTGTCCATAGTTTCTTTTAAATGTTTTAGAGAAAAATGTGGCAATGTGAACAGCACTTAACTAGTGTGACCACATTGAGCCCGTCAGCTGCACACTGACGGGCTCAATGTGGTCACACTAGTTAAGTGCTGTTTACATTGCCACATTTTACATTATCAATCTAATCTAATAAACAATCAAAATGAACATCTGTTCAGGTACATTTGACAAGCCAGCAAGTGTGACATCAAGTGTTAGGTATTTGTTACCGCCACAAAACATGATAATATACTCTTTTATCTGTTCTGTGGTCACAGCAGTCATATTCTTGACCTCAACATAATGTGCGTCAGAAGTTCCCAGGCGTGTTAATCATAACTAATTAATGACTCCCATGGGCGTACCGGAGAGCTACCCCCCCTGGATTTTGTATGCCGAAGTACCTACCTACTGTTATGTTAGAGTCACGTTAAGACTTACTATACAATTACAATATTATATTATGGATTAATTTTTAGAAAAAACCGCGCTGCGCGGCCTTTCGTGTTATATTGCATCATGCAAAATATGCGAACGCAGCTAGCAAGCACTTGGTGCGCCCGCCTAGGCTCGTTCGCCAACCGCCGGAGCCAACGGTTTTGAAGGAGCCAAACATAGGCGAGGAAAAATATCAAACTATATACGTAAAACATGTGTAAGAAATTTCTAATTTCCCCCCCTGTGCCAACAGCTGGGTACGCCCATGATGACACCCACATTAGATCGAAAGATTTGAGGCACTTGAAGGTGACTAATATACCTATAGCTAGATACATTAATATCTATAATAAAGTAGGTTAAATACCTACTAAAAAAAACAAATGAGTCACTACACATACACATACTCACGCCTTTTTCCCTTGGTGGAAAGCAGAAATTACAGAACGCCACATGCTACCATCCTTCCACACTCCTTTTGCCTCGTTTACGTTAATACATCTGATCACACACGCACGCCGATTGCAGTACCACGCACCTGACCATTCTGAAGACCATCACCAATAAGGTCACTATATGTCCCTCCCGGCGCTTCCACTTACATCAGAATCTGCCTTGTAAATACCTTTTGTTAGTCGCCTTTCATCCTCTCAACATGACCAAACCATCTAAGCATAATCTTTTCAATTACATTACTCACAAAGTATTTACATATCATTCGTATTAAGGAATATCGATCGTATAGATTAAAAGGTTCGCTATCATTACATCCCTGACATTCATAATGCACACATTCGCAATTTTATTCGCAAAATAAAGTATGGTCTGATGAGGTATGCTTAATGTTTAGATTCGTACGGATAAGAAGGATACTTCAGATATAGTCGGTAGCTGGATTTATAACCAACAAACATCTCTGTCTTACCCTCGAGGACTACAGGCGTGATGATATTTTAAGTAGTAGTCTATAGATGCGAGTGTCCTGTGTCCATTCAAATTGCACAGCCTTTACGTGTGGTTGACTAACGAACGCACATACATCCACGTTTATAATTATATTAGTTTACTTTAGATTTACTTAGGTTTCTCTCAGTGAGGAGGCCTGAGTCAGGCAGTGGGAATATTAAAGGCACCAATGATATTATATGTAAAAAGAGGTAGATAGGTTATAAACGTTCCGCAAGTGGCACGTCAAAAGTTGGCTAACTAGCCACATTTTCTTCGTTTTGTGTATTTTTCGCTCCCGATAATTACGACATGCTATCCTACTTCCACGTGTCATATAATAGTGTGACATAGTGCCGTTTTTGAAGATAGAATGTTAGGTAGGTAACCTATCTATGTCTTTTTACTTCTAATATCATTGAAAGGAACTATAAAGTTTAAATACTTACTGTTTTAACGTTTCCTTACCTAGTGATTTTTTGCAAGGAGCCCTATCTGAGCTGCATGAAACTGCGTGGTTTAGTGGTCGCAGGCGCTACTGCTGAGCATGAGGTCCTGGGTTCGATTCCCAGGTCGGGCAAAGTGTTATTGGGCTTTTCCATCTGGAATTTCTCAGTAGCAGCCCGGAGTCTGGAATTTGTGCCCGATGGTGGCAATAGGCTCACCCCTATTATCTAGGCCTTAAACATAACTGGTGAAATGTGAGTGTACCTACTATGGGTACACCTCTGCCTCACCCTTCGAGGAAACAAGGCGTGATGTTCTTATATCTGAGCATTCAAGCTATCTGATATACCTATCAGGCATTCTTATCAATCCTTCCTAAACGTCGAATTTCAAATAATTGCTTTCTATACTTTTAAACTGAGTAGATACTTACACTAGCTTAAAGTTAGACAACTGTCGTAGGCTGTTTGTTATTTGATATAAAGACACATACGAAAAAAGTACATTCGTTTTACATCAATTATGTAACTTCTTTGAAATTACATTATTAGTAATAACTTTTTTTTTAAATATGTTTGGCGACCGTAATTACTTGCCTATTATTATCTGAAGGTTTTGAAAATACCGCAGTAAGAATGGATAGCTAGATATCAAATCAGTTTTTTCAAGACTGATAAGTGATAACAGACAAATTACCTAAGGCAATTAACACATTGTCGTGCTTCAAAATCAATCCCGAAATTTTCCTTAACAATTAGGTTTCACTAAATGTGAAAAATACCTTAGGTGATTCACAGAATTCGTATGAAAAATAAATATCTCTTTTTTGGTACAGTATTATCGATAATTTATCTTATCTTACTGGATACAAGCATCGCTGTAGCTAGCAAGTGGGCTACTTATTAAGTCGCTTTGTAAAATAAAAACATTTTTGTATTCGTTGTGGATCAACAGTTGGATAAACTCAAATAAAAGTAAGTTTTAATATATTATATTCTATTTTTGAAACTTAAATAGGTATGAACATATTTTGTTTGTTTATAATTTATTATATAATTAAGGTCATATTTAATCAGAAAGGTTATTCAGTGTTTAGTGGAAACTCACCCACTTAGAACATTATGCTAGAAACGGTACCTAATACTTTACGTTTCTTTGGCAGATTAGAGATAGGTTATTTCTTCATCATCTCAAATATACAACTAATGTTAAAATAATTAAATTACCACATAGCTAAGAACTTTATTATTGTTGCACCTAAGAATTTTCTTATGGACGTGCAGTGACTGTGGGCTGCTACACGTCTTGATGAAAAGGGATTCGATTCAAGGTGTTATAAAACGGGACCTAACATTACAGGTTGTGTATATAGCCTTCTGCATCCGTAGATGGTAATATAAAACCTTTATCTGATTCAATTTTTACCAAGTCCGTAAGCCTCGTGCAGACGCGACAGCGGTAATAATTGTTCTACCATGAAGTTTTCTTAGAAATTGTTTTTTAGAGTCACGTCGCGCTGTCACGTCGTGCCAGTCTGTACGAGGCTTTACTATTATGTACCTAATGGGGAGTTCAATCAAACAGCATATACATCATGCTTATATTTTCAGAACGGCTGGGTAGAACTGTAGTCTTAGCACACCCTAATTCTTCCAGTTACCTAAGAGAGAAGAGATCTAATGAACTAACTTAGAATCTTATCAACTTTTCCAGGTCATGGGTTTATGCTGTAGTTGCTGCGGTGATGACGGCGGTGGCGTGAACGTTGTGGATAACGCATTCAACAATGATGGAGGCGGTTGGGTCCCCCCTCCAGATGGTGGAGGCATGGGCAACAACCCCATGGAGATGCAGAGATGACCCTGAAGAACACACATTGAGTGAGAAAGCAATCAAGCAACGTTGCTGCTTCTAATACATTTTAATTATTGAGCTAATAAAATATATATTTGATACTACATACATTGATAGTTTTATTTTATTAATAAATAACGATTTTTAACGTCAGGGTCTTCAAACGAACATCTAACAAATCCTGCCTATAATTAACAATAGCATAGCGAAGAAAAATGTTCCATTCTCACCCAACACTTTGTGAATTTCAGAAAACGTCAATCAACGAATCATTAACTATTCGAATAAAATATCAACACTTACATCTGTAACATCGAATGGCCAGCAGATGACGTACTTCGTATGGTTAAAACGAGATTATAAAAATCCCTGAAAAGGTTTAGGTACCTTTAAAATACGTACGATCATCAGCTACCTATAGGAAATGCGGGTGTAGCCAGTCTAGTGTAATAAAAAAAAACGTTTAAAATAGTTATTTATCCAACATGTGAGGAAAGTTCGTTTTTCCTATGAGTTTTGATTTTGAGTCTTGAGCGAACGAAGGATTGAAAAATAGAATCACGAGCGCACCGAGTGATTATAAATTTCAATCCTGAGTAAGCGAAAGACTCAACTAAACGAATAGCAAATGAACTTGCTCACATGTTGCATACAAAACTTTTCACCACTCCCAGCAAGAAAGTATTCAGTCATCATAGGTAAATAAATTAAATAGACACAAAGCAAATCAAAATAATTCTTTATTTTTTAAAATATCTTTAAAACTTAACATAAAAAAATCAGGCAAGGTTAGTTTCTGAACAGGATCATTACTTTCCTCACTGTTCAAGCAGTGAGGAAAAACCAACTTTCCTCACTGTTTTCGTAGAGGAAAGACACTTCTTTCGTGCGGGAGTGGTGAAAATAAAATGTTCATCTTATTATTTAATTTATTTCTATTATTCAATAGGACTGGACTGATGGATTTTTGTGTTGTGCTTCGACAAGCTAACGAATATTTAATAATATAAAAATGGAGACAGAAAGAACTACACGGAAGACATCCTAATGATTTACACCAAACACACATTGATAAAGAAGGTTCCAACTGGAATTAAGTAAATTATTTCCAGAAACAGAAGGATTAATGCTGGCCATTCAAGACCAAATCATAAACACCAAAAATTATAGAACATATATAAGTAATTAAAGATAATGTCACAAAATGTCACAGCGTATCTGAAAGTATACAACACATCACAGGAGCTTGTAGCACACTCACCCAAAACGATTACACTCATAGACACAATCAACTTGTTAATATTATACACCACAAACACGCAACAAAACACAATCTAATGCAGGATCCATACACGCCGTACTACAAGTACTAACCTAGGGCTGTTTTAGAATACCAAGCATACAAATTATATTATGACCGCACCATAATTAAAGATCATACAATATATAAAAACAGACCCGATATAACAGTTGATAAAGAAAACAGACACATACATAATAGATATAGCAGCCCCAAACACCAACAATATACAGAAAACGATCACCGAAAAAATCTGAAAATATATAGAACTACAAGAAGAAATGACCAGGGCCTGGAAAATGAACAGAGTAACCATGCAGCATAGTACCAATACTGGTATCAACAACAACAGCAGTGCTATTCTGTAACCATCTCACCGTGAAAACTTAGGTGAAGTGAGCTCGGAGTGAGCTGTCAGTCCCTAGCAGCAGGTGGAATGACAGCTCACTTCACGTTCACTACACCTAAGTTTTCACCGTGAGATTATTACAGAATAGACCGGCTGGTGTCATCCCGAAACAATTATTTATCAGCTTAAATACAATCAATCTCTCCAATATTAAAAACATGTCGCATAGTACGGAAATTCCTACAATTAGATTTAGACAATAATTTAAATGCAGTACAAAACACCTAATCGATATACTCAAACTTAAAATCTCATCTTGGTTTACACCCGTGAGATTTTAATAAAATACCAGTGGAACATCAGTTTAAAAAAAAAAAAAAACCTTAATAAAGTTTATTCATCAAAAAGTAAGAATACAATGTGACATATTTGATGAACCACAAACTGAGCGTCGCTTGTGTCTTGTGGCTCTGGAGTGCGAATTTTTCAAAGTTATAAAAGTTACATTACAGTTTGAGAATGTTAGATAATTATATTATAGCGACTTCTAACCTCTCTGGCTAGCCTTTAGGCTGATCCCAAATAATGGGATAAGGGTTTAACGTTATCCCATTATTTGGGGTCGGCTCTCCAAGTCATTCTTCGCCAGACATATCTGTATTGGGTCGACTTCCTATCATGTCACCAATAAAGTAAAATTAATAACTAGATACCGTTCATCAACGACGGCTTCAGTTCTCTACATGCCTTGGTCCAGACATTTTGATGCTCACCAGTTGAGGATGATATTTTTATCCAAATGCGGCAAAGACAAGGTCATGTTCCAAAAATATATAAAAAAAGGTAGAAAATAAAACACGAAATTCATAAAATCCAAAAACCCGACTTCAACTAAAAATATCAAAGAAGATCACTTTTGCAGTCTGACGCAGTTGGTGGCCGTTATACTTTAGTTAAATCTCAGATTTGATGCTGGTGGCATACATAATTTTTTTCAGAGTTTATTATACAGGGTGTCCAAGAACCTGGCGTCCAACTGGATTCCCACGATGCCCCAAGTTCTAACAGTCGCTTAGCCCTCGGATACCTTTCTCTGTAAAGTCTCGCTGCAGCTCGTCCATTACCTCTACATTCTCCATAAATGTAGTGCATATTTGCGTATTCTTGCGGAGTGTAGGTCGCCATGGTAGCACACACAAAACACAAACTGTCCAAACACAGGCAAAGGTCGTCGTAAAGAGTTCGTTTCAAAGTCCAGAGCACAAAGAGTAATCGAGTCCAATAAACAAAGCTTTAAATCGTAGTACGTGATCAATGGTAACAATAAGAGAGAGGTGCGTAGTAACGGCAGGAGGCAGTGACGCGTACTGACCGTACTGTTATCCTAAATAGCACGATCCCAGATAGCGTCACTATCTATCTCACTCGCACCTCTAACCTTTTTCTCCCTCACTCTTACCTGAATAATGGGGTACCATAAAGAAGAACCAGCAAATCGCAAAGATAGTTTCTGTCTTGCTCCCTCCTGTTGTAATAACGAATCACTATGGTGAGATGCATGCACATACCGTCCCTTACGGTCTAACCTGTTTTTTGAGAGGCCTGTTGTTATTTTTATGAGCATACAATAGTAATTCTTTAGAGGTTAGATTCAATTCGTCGTAAATTTTTCTTTCTAAGAATTCTGTAAGACATCGTAAAAATTGGGTTGTTGAGTAAAAATATTATCAAAAATTTTTTTTTCAAATTAATGTGTAAGTATTATACCTTTTTAAAAAGAGGAATAAACGCGTCAAAATTTGACGTCACTTGCCATACTATTTTGGTACATTTTTTTTACACTAAAGTCGGTCAAAGTTGCGAAATTCAATAGTTTTCCATATCACCTTTAGTTAAAATAATATTTTATTTTAAAATGGTACAATAAGTACTTTATTTTTACATTCTATTTAGACACAGCAATACCCTAGATTACAAAACCTCCAAGAAATATCGAAATTATCAGCATTAGCAGTCACAGCATTCAAAAGTATGTCACAGGGTGCTCATTTCCCCTTTTTTTTTGAAATCAGTATAATTCTGTAAGTACATGGGGTGGATTTTTTTAAATATTTTTCTGAGTACTGTTAGAACTTGGGGCATCGTGGGAATCCAGTTGGACGCCAGGTTCTTGGACACCCTGTATATAGATTTAGGTCCAAAGTCGAAACTTTTAATAGGTAAGTAGGTATAATCTCTCCAGACCGAATTTCGGCCATGGTGCTCAACGTCAACCATCAACGCGGGAGATATTATAGTGCAGAAGTGTGTGCGCAGACACAGGTACCACTCTCTCTTCTCTAACTCTCATATACAAAGGGACGGCAATCCGACACGACCGGAGAGAGATCAGAACCAACGGCGTGACGTGCTTTCCGAGACACGGGGGTATCACACCGCTAACTTCCATTATCATTACCACTTCCATGATTCTTTCCACTTTCATTACCCGTAATACGCGATTGTTCATTTTACTGCAGACTAGCTAATGCCCGACAATGCCTTTTTTTAGGAACCTTCTCCGGCGTGCACACAACAACTTACCAAAGTTTCATCGCAAGCGATCGAGCGATTTTCGAGTTTTTGCGAGACTAACGCGCGGCAATTGATATTATATATGTATGTATACTTAAATAGTTTACTATGAGTAAGTTTCCAATTTTGGGAGATACAGATCGAATGAGCGTTAGATACCTACTACTAAAACCAATTTTTCTTATTAAATAATATAATGCGTTTGAGTAGAAGATATCCATATAAATGATATGAAGTACAATCATATTTTATACTGATGAAAGAAGTTAGTCAGTCATCAATGTTGATAAGTAACAAAGCTGGATAACCAGGGAGCGCCGAATGTACCACTGCATTAATATAACAGAACATCTTACCTCTAATCCCTGGAAGGTTTAGCAGAGGTGTACCTGTAGTAGGTACACCTACATTTGGCCTGTTATTTTGAAGTCGCATGTAATAGGGGCCGAGCCTATTGCCATCAACCGGGCACAAAAATAACTGAGAAATTCCTAATGGGAAAACCCAATAACACTGTCCGAGCTGGGAATCGAACCCTGGACCATACGCTCAGCAGTCGCGCTTACGACCACGAGATCAATGGGTGGTTAGACCCATTGGTCAAGTTAAATACCTAGGTACCTAAGTATGTGCAATTGGAAATCATTTAAACAAAACAAACGTTATTAATAAAACAATATCAAAATATTATATTTTAGAATCTCAAAACTTCGATAAAGATGAAAAAGTTAAAAAAATAAAAATAATTGATGTGCAAATAAAAACCTTGGTTGAGGGATAGGATGGAAAATTTTACAATATCGGGTGTAATATTTAATAGTCTTCTGCTAGTATTCAACCAACAATTCTGCACAGCACTTCGTATGTTTTGTGTGCAATTTCAGACCCGCCGAACGAAATGTAGCAGCATCCGTGACTGGGGTGCACCTGAAGAAGAAACATGCTTTTAATTAAATATTCAAAACTATAAACCGTAATAAAAAGTATCGGTAACTTCAGTAAGTTTAATGGAGATGTAAAGTTCGGTCTAGAGTTGATGCGATAATGGTACCTCCATTTATTGAGGAAACACAAAATTTAGCAATGATACACGTTTCAACTATGATGAAGCTAATTCATATGAAGTGCCAAGGGTTTTATTGTTAGTTTTTACATTCTTAGATTGAATTGTAATTAATGAAAGTATTAGCGCAAATCATTATGAACTTAAACAAAAACAAAGGAAGGAAGTTCAGCACATTAAGGCCATTTCCTCATTAGTCGGTCCGGTATCGTTTCGGTACTGATTATGTTTCGTCACTGCCTTCATTTAGAATTCCAAATTCAAATTAATTCTATTGGTACGAGAGCCTATGACCAACATTTTTGCTTTATCGTTTTACGAACAAAACCGTATAAAATCGATAGTTTTGGTTATTCTGAAATTCTGTCTGTCTTATTTTCAGAATGCAGTTCGACGATATATTTTAGATACCAAAAACTCAATTTTCAGGAACCAGTAGCGTCACACGTACACAGGAGATCATTTGAGAAAATAAAAAATGAGGCAAATTTAAAACCCATAGCAACCCGCTATGGGTTTTATTTTTGCCTCATTTTTAGGCAGTTGATGCAAATTAATCATTTTTCAGAAGAAAATGTGAGCATCATAATTATGTGTTGCAACCATTTTGAACGTGTTGAAAAATTATAGCGATCGGTAACCTAGAATTCTGTCCGAAAACTGTTGTACACAGTGAACGAAAATAAACATTTCGTTCACTGGTTGTACATAATAAAATAGGTTGTCAAGATGTAGAAAAAAAAAAATATCAGACAAGTTTAGTGTCTCACATTACTAATCAAACAACTATTCGATAATCAGAAATTATTAATCTGAAACTGGGTTAACGTTTGAAAACAACTGTTTATTGAAAAAAAACATCGTTTTTAATCATAGTCGGACTCATCATCGCTGTCGTGAGGGATAGGAGCGTAACAAACACCGCGCGTTTGTCGGGTGGCTCCGAAACGTTATAAGTAAAAGTAGTGACATTAAGGCTAGGTGTGCCGTAGAAAAGTACTTAATGCTACCCGTGCGCCTCAGGGGCGGACAGCTAGTATTGTTTATATATAAGGCGCTCGGTAAGCTTTCGGTGCCGATACAGTAAAACGCGTGACGTCACGCGGTACCGAAACGATCCCGCACCGCAGACATTATTAAAGGGCCTAAGTGTTAACGAACCGTGTAATGCGTGTGAGTCGCCGACGCTACAAAATGTTGCCACTTTAAATATTTTATTATTGTTTATATATTTAGAACTAGTGTTTTTTTTTTTGTCTTATTTTGTTATTTCTCTACTAACCGTGAAATGTCCTTATTTGTTTTCAAAATACATCACTTTGTGGTTGCAGGCTCCACAAATTAATTATTATTAAAACCCAAGCGTCATATTATTTTTCAAGTAATTTCCTCAAGTGCAATGAAGATTTAGAAATTTTGTCTCAACTATTTGAACAAGTATATAATATTATTCAGATATAATGTAAAAAATCAAAAACATAGAAATAACACAAATTAATACTTGAAAGTGAGACAGTCGGTGATTCAGTTACTTAATATAATGTTCGTTGTTTTGCCTTTTTATTATTTATTTATTGATATGGCATCTCATCAACTTACTCATTATTACATACACAAACAAAAATCACATACAGTTTTAGGTAATTGTGAATTCGTCACTTACAGAAGTGCACTAGCTTACGCTTGTGGTATAACTTGAGGTAGAATAATCAAGAATGAAAGAAGGTTTAGGATATTTTAAGATTTAAAGGTCTCTGTTTGTAAAAGAAATAATTGCGACAATATGACCGTGATAACGTGAGCTATGATTTAATGGGAACTGCATACAGCATATATGTAGGCGGATATACCTGGGATAGACCTTCTTACTTCTGCGGACGTCAATCAGTTGATGATAAATGATAATGAAGATATAAGAACAACTTACTTTGCCAGGCGTCAAAGATTGCATGTGCCTAGCTCGTCCAATATAAAGTGGTTCACCATTATGGGTGTTGCCAGCTGCTATAGCTCCAACTGGGACCTGGCCGTTGCTGCTGTGCAGCCAACGTACTGCGTGAGGTGGGCAACACAGCACCTGAAGATAACAGTCACATTGTATTATGATAAAATAGCATTATGATTATATTCCCCGAAGGAGTAATCATATGAACAAACAGCTGTAAAGGGCAGATTTTGTCAGTGATTCTTATTTAATAATATTCCAACAAATACCTAACAGTGTTGTTCTTATTACGCTTAATATTATGAAAATTCTCGAATTATTGAGCAAAGTCCTCCTCGTGTTTGAACACTAGGAATACTTTGGTCTTATCTGTTTACGCATGTGTCTACTGTTGAAATTCAAGGGCTTTCTTTATTTATCGCTATGTGAAGTATTGCTGCCATTTCAATAACATTTATATGTATATATGCTGTGACGTACTTCAAAGTTATGCACGGAGATTTCTTTTCCTCCATGCGGCACATAAGCAGCGCGATTTTTGATGGCCAGTTTCCCCGGAATGAACTCTCCGCTGTGGTGAGACCTGATGATGCAGAGGGGACTGCCATCCCAACCTTCCTTGCCAGCTACGTAAGCTCTGTGCCTCAGTGAAGAAACGTCCGATGTGGTAGCTGGTATCCATTCAATCGGATCTGTAACAAAAAAATAAGACTTGTCTATCATGTTATCGCAAAATCATATTTAAGTTCTTTATACTAGGAAAGGCTTGCACAGCAGTAGTTAAAAACCAACAATAATACTTAACATTTTAAATTCTTAAAACGACTTTATTTTGTATTCATACATAGGCATTTACATGAGAAAACACACTACGAACACGAGTACGACACGACTTGAATTTACTATGATACTGAATCATAGATTAGTCCTTACTATGATACTGAATCATAGATTAGTCCTTACTAGAATTCCTAGAGCGCAGATTATTTTCGAGCACTGCCAACCCTTTGCCCATTGACGCCAATCCCTTCTCGGCTCCCTCTCTCAATAAGGCACTCCAATGATTACTTGGTGGAGGTGAGGGTTGAACATGGACTTCTGTAAATATAAGGAGTACCATGCTTCCTGAGTATATTATGTCTTGCATAAATGAAGAGTACGGGGCTGATGGTTTCATCTGGTGGAACCCCTATTTTTGGTACATTACCAGTAACAAAATGCTATTTGCAAATCCGTAATTTACGTACCCAATGAGTTACTCTTTATTGAAGAAATTACACGGTTCACTTTATGTCTTTCAACTAGGATGAAGCAAACAATTTAAGCCAATGTTAATTGTTGGTGTTTTTAATAAATACGTACATAAATAAATAATTGCGTAAACTTGAAAGTGAATCATCCAATGTCGGTCATACCCACCTTTTCCTTCCTTTCAATCAAAGTGAATCAATTCGGTTGAACCGTGTCATAGCCGAATGGTTCGAAAACTATAGCGAAAAGTTTCTAGAATTGTGTGAGTACGAGCGTACCTTCAACAATAGTGACAACTGGCGGCGGCTGCGGTGGCTGTTGGTAGATGTAGTTGGTGACGTAGGTAGGCTGTTGGGGTTCTGGTGGCGGGTGTGGCGGTGGGGGCTGGTACACCGGCATCATGACTGGAGTCGGCACGTACGCGTATGACCCGCCGGGTGGCGGGGGATGACCATGCCCAGTGTAGTACGGCGGGGGTGGCCCGTGCGGAGGATCTAAGTTAAGAAAAAAGTGACATAAGGAACTGGTTGCATTAATGAAGAAATCATCGGTTCTACGGGTTACACCGTCAAAAGTGCTTACTGATTTGATCCTGATGAATTAATAAGGAATTTCAAGTCACTGGACTTTGAAGTAATATTTGCTACTAAATTAATATCCTATCTTATAACTACATCTAAGCTGTTGATTGTTTTTGCATCAAACATTAATTAATAAGGTATCTACATTGAATTGGATTTTAGTATTAGTAGTATTAGAGATATGAAAAGAAGTTTCGATCTGCTCCGTTCTAGAATCTACCTTTCAGATTAAAAATGTTTATTTATTTATTTAAGGACAATCAACAAAGCATACACCAAAAATACATGTTAAAATACCATCTTATTTTTACATTTTATAGTATAGCCTTAATTTTAGGCTGCCACGGCATGCATTGAACAGTAGGAAATGCAGTTACAAAAGAGTTACAGCTAAAAAAAAAAAAACATAACAATACATATTTTACTCATTTAGATAGATTTTGTTATTTTTTATCGCACATAGCCGACTCAGCCGTAGGTAGACCATATTAATAAAAACAACAAATATTATTACAAAAGCAGTTTTTGCTTTTTAACTAAATATAGACTCAAACTATAAAAGCTATTACAAATATTACTTACTGTAGGACATGGTGGTAATTACTTTATATTTTACAAAATAAACAAGTATACAGAACTGATTGTTTCACAGGTGTTCAAAACCTCACTGGACACTTGGGTTGTTTATCATTTATTTGTACCTATCATCTGATTCACGCCCTTATCATATCGGTTAGAGCTTCAATGCATTTCATGATTAGATAAGATGTACTTCGACTTCGACACAATAACGAACTTAAATATTTGTTTTGTTGCAGGTACCAAATCTTCATAAGGAGAGTATTGATAAATTGCATTCAATTACGTGGTTTTATCTACAACCTGACAGTGAAAACAACACTGTGGATTTTACTGGCGAAAGCAAAACCCACATTAAACGCGTTCTTATCAAGAATGCATATTATAAAATTAAAGACTACGTTGAAGACAAGGAAGTTTGGCAATAATTCCTTCTGCACATGTGGCTTCCCTGGTAGCTCATTAACGGCAAATTGTGTAAGAGTCTATTAACTGCTCCCAAATTACCATGTTTATATATAATATATATTTTTTACATTTTTATTTTTACATTCTTCCTTGACATAATCACGCTATTATTTGACATTATATACCTACAATTTAACTTCAAATCTTTATTAGTGACTTTTGTGAACATGATAATTATTCAGAATTGTAATAGCAATCACGTCATTTCGTTTATAATATTTTTTTATTTTTAATAATTTATTCATCTTTTTATAGATTATTTTCTATTTTGTGAATGTGAGAATGTTGTAGGCTTATTGGACTGTATATTTGCTGACCATAATTATTTTGTTAAGTTGCAGGCCTGTCTTTTCTATGTGATATAAAAGTTTATTTCGATTTGTCCTAAAAAAGCATTTTTATTTTCTAAGCAGTGGTTGGTCGTTTATGGAGAGAGAATAAGAGAACTTCCATCATAAAAGCAGAATTAAGGATAGTTAAACCAGTTGCTATCCAATACCAAGGTTGTAGTAGAAGTAATATATTAATATATATATTGACTAGCTTTTGCCCGCGGCTTCGCCCGCGTGGATGTCGAAAAATATCCGACGGGAACGTACAATCGGGATTAAAAAATAACCTATAGGTTAATCCAGGTTATAAACTATCTGTGAGCCAAATATCATCTAAATCCGCTCATCCGTGTTTGTGCAAGCCGGAACATACATACAAACAAACAGACCAAAAATTCTAAAAACTATATATTCAACATCAGACTCGAATATTCAATGTAATATTTGACTTCGTTACTATTTTATTTCACGTCGTCTGCGTAGAGTATAAATTATTTTTCATCCCACCATCTCGGAAAGAGTATTTTCATCCCACCATCTCGGAAAGAGTATTTTTAATCTTCAGTATCTGAGTGGAAAAGCCGTTTTTATTCTCTAGAGGATAAAGTAAATTGAATTTAGAACATCGTGTGCACTAAGTTTGTGAATTAAAAAAAACATTAAACCTATTTACTGCTACCTCTATGGTGCCGAATATATCATACAACTTTTTTTTAATTTGTTAAAAACTCAGACTCGGAACCTTCTTGGTGTTCTTTTTTCAATTTGCTTTGTACGCGGTTCTTTACGCGGCATTTTTTCACGTCATTGTTAAACCTTAGGTATATTAAAAACAAGAAACTTGAAAACAAGTGAAAAAACTAAAATGAGTGATTCTAGCGACGAGGAAGTTTGCTTGACGCCAACAGAATTGACTGAAACTGTTAATAATGCGCAAACGTTTTTTTTTTTGCATTTAGTCATTTCCTCGCTGAGGTGGAATGAAAAGTTACGTGTTGCACTCGAGTGCAAAGATTTTTCACCTCGTGCTCTTTTGATTCCCTCGCTAACGCTCAGGATTCTAATTTTGAATCACTCGCTGCGCTCGTGATTCAATTTTAGAATCCTTCGCTTGCTCGGTCATCAAAATTGAACACGCGGTTAAAAAGCAACTTTGCACTCTTGTATAACAAATAACTATTTTAATCTTCAGTATCTGAGTGGAAAAGCCGTTTTTATTCTCTAGAGGATAAAGTAAATTGAATTTAGAACATCGTGTGCACTAAGTTTGTGAATTAAAAAAAACATTAAACCTATTTACTGCTACCTCTATGGTGCCGAATATATCATACAACTTTTTTTTAATTTGTTAAAAACTCAGACTCGGAACCTTCTTGGTGTTCTTTTTTCAATTTGCTTTGTACGCGGTTCTTTACGCGGCATTTTTTCACGTCATTGTTAAACCTTAGGTATATTAAAAACAAGAAACTTGAAAACAAGTGAAAAAACTAAAATGAGTGATTCTAGCGACGAGGAAGTTTGCTTGACGCCAACAGAATTGACTGAAACTGTTAATAATGCGCAAACGTTTTTTTTTTGCATTTAGTCATTTCCTCGCTGAGGTGGAATGAAAAGTTACGTGTTGCACTCGAGTGCAAAGATTTTTCACCTCGTGCTCTTTTGATTCCCTCGCTAACGCTCAGGATTCTAATTTTGAATCACTCGCTGCGCTCGTGATTCAATTTTAGAATCCTTCGCTTGCTCGGTCATCAAAATTGAACACGCGGTTAAAAAGCAACTTTGCACTCTTGTATAACAAATAACTATTTTTCTAGATAATTATGAATTAGGTATTATAACAATAACAATAGACCTTTCTTCATGGCTAATTGTCCTCTACTACGTGTGATATTTGAGGAATACTGTAAAGAAATACCTGCTGTAAAGGACCGGTATCTACCTAAATCCTTCACAGTATTTCTCTATATACGATGTTTTTCACTAATTCGGAAGCGGGCACTAAAACAACCAGGCTAGTTGGAGAGTTAACACGTGAGCAAGCCACATAAAATTGGCCGTGGGAGAAACAGTCTTGCCGCAAATCAACTCCAGCAAATTTTAGAGTTTGTCCCTGTGACTTATTAATAGTCATCGCGAAACAAACCTTGACTGGGAACTGCAATCTTTTAAATTCAAACGGAAGGTCATTTGGTATCAATGGTATACGCGGCACGAATACTGTTTCTCCTCTGGCAGATCCAGTTAGTATTTTCGCCTCAATAACATTGCGGCGTAGAGCTGTTACTTGGAGTCTAGTTCCATTGCACAATTTTGGAGGATGTAAATTTCGGAGTAACATGACGGGAGCACCTACACGCAACATAAGTCTGTGACACGAAAGACCCGGCGGATTAAGAGAGTTTAAAAATTCTACAGGATAATTAACCGACTCGTCCATATCGACCATGGTGTCAACAGAATTGTAAATCATTTCTTCGCCTTCGAATGTATTTATCAACATTTCGTTGATCGCAGCGGCTTGGTCGTTTTTGGGAGTCAAAATGGCTCTCTCGCATAACCACTCCATCGGTTTGCCTTTAATATTTTTAATATCAGGATAAATTTTATCTACAAGTCCCTCAACTGTTGATACCACAGTACATAATTCGTATGGTATTTGTATCAACCCATCTATTTGTGGAAAGTTTCCGTTTCCGATTTGAAGAAGAAGATCTGCAAATCTGCCGGCAGAAACTTCACCTCTGAGATGTACTCTCATGTTTCGAGTAAGTTTTAGAACTTTAATTGAAGGCCATAAGAAAGATCTTTTGATGCATGCTTTGATCTCATCTGCGCGCGTACCTTTAGGCACTACCGGTAAAGTCTGTCGAAAATTTCCTGCCAGCAATACCGTCATACCACCCATTATGTTTTTATTATTTCGTATGTCCTGCAAACTCCTATTCAAGGCTTCAACTCCTCTTTAGTGCGCCATCGTTATTTCATCCCATACTATTAGTTTAGTATTTTTAAGCACTTCGGCAAGATTGCTTTGCTTTGGTATATTGCATAAGGGTGTCTCTACATTTGTAAGATTTAGAGGTAGTTTTAAGGCAGCGTGTGCAGTTCTACCTCCTTCTAATAATGTAGCAGCAATCCCAGACGACGCTACAGCTAAAGCTATGTCTCGAGTGCTTCTTACTTTTGCCAACAGCAAGTTTAAAAGATAAGTCTTACCTGTGCCACCAGGGGCGTCCAGAAAGAAAATTTTTCCTTCACTTACTTCTACACTTGTCATGACTTGGTTATATACAGACGTTTGCTCGGCAGTCAACGATGGCGTATTATTATTTACAAAACTTTCCAAAGCTTATGTATCAAAATTAGTTTCTCTCATATACTCCCTATTACCGGCAACTTGTGGCTTGGTTGGTTTTGGCAAACCGTACATATCTATCGATTTTCCACCTAATGTTAACACTGCTTCTTCAATATCAGATAGACATTCATTTAAAATTTGGTCTTTGAAATTCTCTACATTGTCTCCGATCTCTTTTTGCAGCCTGTGCTTAAAATCTTCAGACAAATAGTCTTTGAAGTCTTCCCAAAGAGCTATTGGGTCTGATATTTGACAAAAGACTAACATAATTGTGAACAGTTCTCGCATTTTTGCTGCTGACTGACAAAGCGCGGCCTCCTCCAACGTCGCATGCCAGTGTAGGTCATCTTCAAGCAAACCTAACATTTTGCAAGCAGCTTGGAAAGTAGGCTGCAACACACCATTCACAGTTTTTAGTGCTTCAAATGAAGTTGGGCCCCGCACTTCATGTAGCAGTAAACGCAGATGATAGCACTCCGTATTGTTGGGGTGAACAGTATAGACTCTACCTAAGGCGTGTTCCTTCATCACACCAGGCCAACCATCAACTGTTACTCCTCTTTTTCGTCTTACAAAATTACTCTTATTCCATATGTAATATGCGGGTACCTCAGAGTAAAGTAGAATTTTAGCAAAGTTATCTGATTGACATAGTTCGAAAAAAGCTAAAAGCGTCGTTTTTGGTGGATTAGCTATTTTGTCAGCGAGATTATTTGAGTTGAAGTAAACTCTCTGACCGTTTTCCAAATGAATTGCTAAATGAAAAACTGTGGGGAAACGCTCATGTATGGAAAACCCAAGAATTCGCCACACTGCTTCTGAGCTACTTATGTACCTTCCGCTCTCATAAATCTTCACCTCATCTTTTTCATTTTCTAGTGCAAATGTAGCCTGGTCCGATCCTTTATTAACATACTTGCATACATATTTTATTGATTTCACAGAGTTGCAATACTCAACGTTTATATGTGCGTTAAAAGTTTTTAATAGTACAGGGTTAAAAGGAACTACCCAACGGTTATCTAGATCCACACCATGAATATTAACGGTAAAACCGCCTTCGCTAGGGGATCGTCTCCGATACTGTGGATAGCCATCATCACCTGTTTGTGTTTCCCTCAATAGAGGTCGGGGATATCTTTTTGTGCAGCTCTTGTTCTTCATACAAGGAGATTTATGATTAAAGCTTCCACAAGGGCCATGAATCATGTTCGACTTTACTATTTCGTAAAGTTTTTGGTCAAGTGCAGGGTCAGGTATTTCAGCGCAGATTACTTTGTCGATAGAGTCTGGCTTTATGCTACTTTTCAGCCATAGAAGAATGTGGACATGTGGAAGACCACGTTTTTGCCACTCAACCGAATACATGTAGCAACGAATTTCTCCAAATATTTGTCCTTTAATCAATAAATTAATCAGTTTTTTAACTTTTATATGAAACACTCGAGCAATTATATCGTGACGATCACAAGACTTTTGTCCAGGAAGTAAAACTTTGGTAATGTCGTCCCAGCGAGGGTTGCATGTAAACGTCACAAAGAGATCAGGGCGACCGTAGTTGCGTACATATGTCATCGCATCCTGGGTACGCTCGTGCATGTACCTCGGACCACCAGTGAAAGAGGACGGTAGTACTACCATTTGCCCCAATTGATTGGCATCAGCATCTTGTCGTCTAACTGCATCCTTAAGATGTACGTAATTATCTGCACGTAACTTTGCCTGATTATGTCGTATATAATTGAGTCTCTCAGTTTCTATTTTAGCGTATTGATCTACTAAATACTGACTAAAAAGAGCGATAAAACGCGGGAGAATGTTATCTTCACCGTCTCTTATCATTATACGGAAGGAATAGAAACTGGCTGCCGAAACCATTTTTTTTAGAGGCAATTTAGTTTTGGGATCATGTTGAGGCAAGTTGACAGAATAACCATCATCGCCATAACAAAATATTATGGGATATTGCAAGGCATCGTATGACCGATGCAGTTCACTTATCCGACGTAAAGAAGTACTACGGCTTTCCAATATAATGTCCCGTTTCTCAAATTGCTGATCAACCATCACCAAAGCAACTTCGTTGGTCGTTGGGGCGTTAAAACGTCCTCTATGACCTTCAAGTGGTTTCTTGTCGGCATGAATGACTACTTTAAACGATTCACAGGTGGGGGGAATTTTATCAATGGTGCTTTTGAGGTCTTTAATGTAAGGGTTAACATCATGAAGCATTTTTTGTAACTGTTTAACCAAACTTGGTTTCAATCCTTGATAATTTGAGCACCTTAGACTTACTTCTCTATCGTCTTCTCCAACGAAATAAATCTGCAAGAATTTAGATTTCTCACCTGGTTCCGGTAAAATGCTTCCAACCAAATGATAGACCTGACCCTGTACTTTAAATGTTGGCATAAAGCCATCCTCCACCACCTGTTTTGCACCAAAAGATGTCATCTGGAAACAATTGTTGTATTTACGAATATTACTCATAAAATGCTTATGGTCAGGGTGCAGATCCATTACCAAACTGTATAGAGGATCAGGAAGACTATGTAATGCTTCGAGTTGCACCTTTGCACTGCCACAACACATTCCAAGAGTCTCGTCCTTCCATTTGAGTGCATTGCAACACTGACACTTATTATTCATATTGCCTATACTCACCATAGAATCGTTGTCGTAAGCCATTCCTGGATTGTAAGACATACCTGAAAGGTACTTTGAAATCCAGGGACTTGCAGTTGCCTTCGTGTTGTATTGTGACTGAGCCGCTCTATGTACTTCAGGATGTGCCTGCTGGTAATTAGCAGCAGCTCGCCTGTGCACTTCAGGATGTGCCTGCTGATAATTAGCAGCATCTTGCCTGTGCACTTCTGAGTTTTTTTTTATATATTTGGATGCCGCTTTCCGATACGGTGCACGGTTACTTTTTGAATACTTTTTTTGGGCCTGTTTTAGTTGATTTTTTCTCGTTGCTGCTGTATATCTAGCTCTACGCTTCTTATTTTTCTTTTGAGGTATCGAGCAAGTCGACTGATAAATATATACATCAACTGGCTGTTTGGAAGCAAAGTCGGTAGAAAGATCTGAATCAGTTGATGACACAGATATTTTATCGACTACTTCAACACGTCTGGAAGTAATTTTCTTAGCCTTTACAGAGATTGGATTGAGTTTAGAATTTATTTCAACTTCAGAAAATTGTTCCTCATCTGAAACATAAGCTTCAAAATGGCCACCAGATAGATCGCCTGAAAAGCGAAGGCGCTTAACTGGACAACCTTCAGCACTGACCTTTACATATAACTTGCAATTGCGGTAAACCTCAAAAATAAAATTATATATTCTGCCTGCTGCTGTCAACTCGCATAATGTGCCGTAAGTTGAAGACAGAATCATATCAGCATAGTATTCGTCTGATGTAGTGTAGTTATCACCACATCCATTTTCAGAAAGACCAGAAAACTCATCCCAGTTTTGCTTTACGTGATCAACAATTTGTTCACGTATTTCGAATGCCATTTCTTCATTTCCGTGCATCAAAAAAGAAAGAGACCTAATAAGGCAAGCTCCGTCCCCTATGATCGGTACGACAAACTTTAGTACCATCTGCCCATCAATATTTATAATTTCAACAACCATATTTACAACCAATTTCCTTAGTCTTAAATAAAGTAAAAAAATAAATTAAAATCTAAAAATAATATTCTTCAAATTTAAAATTTAGAAACAAAGACTAAAAAAATAAACTAATGAAAAAAATCTAAAAATAATATCCTTCAAATTTAAAATCTATAAACAAAGACTATTCAATATTACACCTCCCTAAAAAAAAACTATCCTATTAATAAAATATTATAATTGATACAAAAAGCAGATCTTGATAATTAGTAAATAAATTGCTACCACTTTCTCTGATAAGATTACTTAACCGGATGAAAATCGTAACGTAGGTTTTTTTTTTTTTTTAACTATGGCATCTCGCAGCTATACCACTAAGGTATTTACTGCTCAACCGAACAATCCTGTGGCTGCCTTAAGCACTACACTCAAAGCCTTCAGCCAGGAGCAACTATTCTAAATTAAAATTAGGCGAACGCTCGCTAAGGGCACCCCCTGTGGGGTACGAACCTCGGCTTAGGGCGTCGCTGAGGGGGGGACAGCAAGATGGGACAGGCTGGATCACGGATAAATTATTATTAGACGGGGAATTTAAAGCTACGCGCTCAGCTGCGGCGCGGGCTGGCGCTTCATCGGACAAGGGTCGGGGGGGAGTATTATTTACTCGTGAGGGTCGCGCGCGCGGAGGACCTCGGCGGCGAGGTCGGTACGACGGGTGTCGGGTGTGTTTGTGCACTGTACTGGTGGCCCTATTGCTCTCCTGGAGGAGAGTGGTTGGATCATCTGGATCGGAGAGGACATGCCTGGGACGGCGAAATCGACTAATACGGGAGGGGGTATAATTGGCCGCTTCAACAACCAGAGGGTTGCGGTGATTGGCGGCGGAATCAAAATGACGCTTTGAAATGCGTTTTAGGAACTGATGGATTGTGGGGATTTTGAGATCGAGGTGGAGGTTGGTATTCCTGACATACCAGGGAGCGCCCGTGGCTCTTCTAAGAAATCTGTTCTGGATCACCTGCATCTTATGGATATTTCTGGGGGATGTGTGTGCAAAGACGACACCCGCATAGGTCATGATGGGGCGGATGCACGCTGTGTAGATGCGCAATTTGCACTTGAGTGACAATTTGCTGCGTGCATTAACGATGTAGTAAAGTCTACTGAGAGCGAAGGCGGCCCGCGAGCGAACCGACCTTATGTGCTCTGTAAAGTTGAGGTAATGATCGAGGATGACTCCCAAGTACTTGGCTTGCTTCTCCCAGGGGATAGGCTTGCCTAACAAGGTGAGTGGTCGGGGAATGTAACGTAGGTATTTTTTTTTTTTTTTTTTTTTTTTTTTAACTATGGCATCTCGCAGGTATACCACTAAGGTATTTACTGCTCAACCGAACAATCCTGTGGCTGCCTTAAGCACTACACTCAAAGCCTCAGTAACGTAGGATCGTGGGATGTCGCGACGCCCCCGCCAGGGGGCGTGGCGAGCGAGGTCAGGGCTTCGCCCCTCGCCCGCGGAGGCATACAGTGGCCCGCTGCTACGGGCCCTCTCACTCTGATCGGCCTACTACGGCCTGTAGCATTTGGCGTAGCAAGCTACGCCTGTGTGAATGGTTGCTATGAATATTTCTGTAGGCGCGTCGCGACGCTATTTCACATAGCGCCGCTTGCTTCACGACACCACGGCGGTCAGTCCCCATCAGGTGAGACCTCCAGTTACCTGGAGGAGGCCCGATGAAGACGACCAGCGACAGTGATGTCAGTAACGTATTTACGAAGCACTGGGGTACTTATACAATGCGCGGTAACGAAACCATAGCGACTTCTATTTTTTCCACTACCGCCATCTATCGAGCTTCCGAGCAACTTTCTTTCTGTCTGTTGGTCTGAAAGTATGACGCAAAAACTACCGGATCGATTTTGTTCAAATTTTGCATAGATGTTCCCTATAAGTGTGGTCAGTCTGTAGGGTACTTATTATCACGCTATTTGCTATGAGTGATGAGCAGAATTGCATTCTGTTCGTATCCTAACTATCCTAATCTATTTATATCTATATTGATTCGCCCGGAGAAGGGGGTGGAGGGGGTTATCCGGGAGAGGGGCCCGTGGCTAAATAAAAAGAGCCGCACTGGTCGATCGATCAGGTTAAGCTACGCTTGTCGCGGTTGGTCTATGGATGGGTGACCATCTTTAGATACAGAGACCCGTCCGTGCCTCGGAAAGTATGTTAAGCTGTTGGTCCCGGCTGTCATTCGTGGATCTTTGACAGTCGTTACGGGAAGTCAGAAGCCCGAACTGCTGCGTTGTGGAGGTCAGATAGGCAGTCGCTCCATGTAAAATACTGTAATGTTAGAAACAGTACACGTGTACTTATAAATATTATTTTACTTGAATACAAAATTTTGCGAATGAACAACTTCAATACAAAACTTCATACCCCTTTCAGACCCTTGTGGGTTGAAAAAAAAAAAAAAAAAAAAAACACAAATATTTAGGTTGTGTTAGTTTCCAACCATAAGCCGAAATATTAGTGATTTTAAATTAAAAAATAAAGAACTTTAATTAAAAACAAAATTTCATTTCATTTCTTCTAAAATGAAGGATTTTCAACTTTATCCCCCGTTTTAACCCTTCGGGGGTAGAATTATCAAAAACGTTGAGATACGTATTGATTAATTTTCAATCGTCAGTCTAAAATCAAAATTTGAAGATCCTAACTTCAAAACTGACGGACTTTCATACAAACTTCCATCCCCTATTTTTCCCCTTTAGGGGTGGAATTCCCAAAAATCCTTTCTTAGTGGATACTTACTCTTCACAAAGAACACACCCTCCAAGTTTCATGTCTCTAGGACCAGCGGTTTGGGCTGTGTGTTGATATATCAACAGTCAGTCAGTTTCTCCTTTTATACATATAAGATAAATATATGACATTTGAAAATTAGGAAAATGAATACTAATTACATAAATCATTCCTAACAAAACTATTAATCATTTTGAGGAGTCTAGGTATTTTCCTTATAACCATCAAAATCTGCCTAGCCTTTTCCCAAGTCGGCTTCCAGTTTAACCGGATGCAGCTGATTACCAGTATTTTACATGAAATGACTGCCTATCCGACCTCCACAGCCTTGTGACTGGGTAATTAAATTACGATACCCTTTGGTAAGACTAGGTATTACATAGACTATAATATAGACCATTACGTCGCCTCTACGTCGCTTGTGCAAGAACTATAATGATTTTTGTTCAGAAACTACAGAATTAGATTTATTCTCAGTGTCAGCAAATAGATTTCGTTCTGCTTTCTTAAAGAAACTTAAGGATCCCGATGTATAGTTATTTGAACAGTCTTGTAGTCTTACTCGCATAGTCTATTGTTCATTAGTAAAGGTGTGAGTTTCACATTTATATAATATCTTTGTTTATATTATTTGCGCAGATATAATGTGTTACTGTTTGTTTGTCACAAATAAATAAATAAAATAAATATATTACAGAACATTTTGGGGGAGGCCTAAGTCCAGCAGTGGATGTCTTTCGGCTGAAATGATGATGACGATAAAATATTTATATTACTATATAATAATAATATTCATATTAATAATCGTCATTTCGTTTAAAATACGTTTTTATTTTTAATAATTTATTTATCTTTATATAGATTCTATTCTATTTTGTGAATATGAGAACGCTGTAGGCGTAGTGGACTGTAGATTTGTTGACCATTTTCTATTTTGTGAGGTACCTGGTTACTTGTTGAAAGACCTACACTGTCCCTCCATACCCAATAACACTGTTATTTGAAAATATTGTAAAAGCCAATTATTTTTAAAAGAGTAACCGTGGAGTTTCTTGCCGGCTCTTCTCCATAGGAAACGACCAATTGGAACCATGCACCTAGCTTCTGACGTTTCATAAGTGCCTATGTAGGTTTATGTGAAATAAAATATTTTGAATTTGAATTTGAATTTGAAATGCCCTTTTTTAATATATAAGAGACTGCGTTGAAATTAGACAATTACCACCACATGTATCAATAATCTACCGAATATCGTAGTGGAGTATATAATACCGTAGTGGAGTACAGGACCAACGACAGAGGGATCTATCGTTGGTCCTGTACTCCACAACGTTAAACACTAATTTTCTTGACAAAACCCCACAAAAGTAAAATCAAGTAATTATTTATTTCAATATTACAATATAAAACAAGTTCTTTCTAGTGAAAAAAAGTCTGTATCATTATATCTTTCCGAAAATTTATTTTTAAAACCATCTTGGTTTGATGGACCAATCGATTGTTCAGTGGTGTCATCTTACATCTCAGACACCTTTCTCTATTTAAGATTGTGTATTTTATTAACAATGTTAAGATAAATAAAGATTTATGAATATTATTATGATTATCTATAAAGTTGAGTCTGTACTATCAGAAAATATAACGTCCAGCCCGATAAAATTGTAAAATTTTCGTGATAAGAATGTAAAATCAGTAATAATAGTAACATTCATTAAAAAAATACAAAAGACCTGTTGATTATGACTGAATAATTATTGAAAACAGCATGAAGGGCTATGGAATACCCATCATAGTAATTTTACTCATCATAGTAATTTCTAATTTTAAGTGCAAACTCATGTAAACTTGTTGAGCTAGCTGAAAATAGTGTTATAATTACATTTTGATTTCTTTTCAATAGGTGTTCTATGAGAGGTCGAGTAGAAATTAAGTATTACCTACCATATGTTAGTGAACCGTTGTACATACGTAGAAGGTAGTGGTGTTTTGCGGCTGAAAAATGTTCTACTGCTATTTCCGCACGTTTAGCTTAATTTGCAATATTCTTGGTATACCTAAACCTATAATAACAGCTAAAGGAGAATCGCTCAAGATAAATTTGTGGCTAAAGCTCTGGTCCATGGTAGTTGCTGCAGTTTTGATTAGCAGCTATTCATTGGCAATAAACAAAATAATTGATTTTGACGTAAAGAAAGAAATGGAATTAGAACCTGACATTATAGATTTAGTTGCATCTTGATTTTGATCATAAACCTTATTAACAGTGAAACCATATGCATGAGTATGCACGAAATGTTGGATAAATATTTCAACGATTTAAATATTAATGGCAATATTCAAAACTTATTCGGTTACAATATGTATTTTTGGTATTTTACACCGATGGTGTTATTCATTATTCTAATTGCTATGGAAATTGTAAATAAATATCCACCATTTATTATTATGATAAGAATACCAACGTTTTTATCAGTTATGCATTTAATCGGGCACTTGTATTTATTATTAGCACTCATAAAAGTGATAAACCATCAATTGTCTAGAATATTAATATATAATGACGATGCACGAGTCCCTACAATGATTTTCAAAGAGAATATGGGAATGGGACGCATTCTTCCCCGGAGGGTTTAGTTAGAGGTGTACCTGTAGTGCACCCACATTTGGCCTGTTATTATTAATTCACATGTAATAGGGGCCGAGCTTATTGCCATCAACCGGGCACAAACATTACTGAGAAATTCCTAATAGGAAAACCCAATAACACTGTCCGAGTTGGGAATCGAACCCTAGGCCATACGCTTAGCAGTCGCGCTTACGACCACGAGATCAATGGGTGGTTAGACCCATTGGTCAAGTTAAGTAGGTACCTAAGTATGTGCAAATGGAAATAATTTAAACAAAACAAATGTTATGGGAACAATATAAAAATATTATATTTTAGAATCTTAAAACTTCAATGTAGATGAAAAAGTTTCCAAAAATTTTAATTGAAGAGTGCAAATAAAAGCATTGGTTGAGGGATGGGATGGACATTTTTACAATATCGAGTGTAATATTTTTAATAGTCTGCTGGTATTCAACCAACAATTCTGCACAGCACTTCGTATGTTTTGTGTACAATTTCAGACCCGCCGAAAGAAATGTAGCAGCATCCGTGACTGGGGTGCACCTGAAGAAGAAAAATTATTTTAATTTAATTTAATATTCAAAACTATAAGCCTACAGTAATCCAACTGTAATAAAAATTATCGGAAACTTCAGTAAGTTAAATGGAGATGTAAAGTTCGGTCTATAGTTGATGCGATAATGGTTACTCCATTTATTGAGGAAACACAAAATTTTGCAATAATTCACGTTTCAACTATGATGAAGATAATTATATTAGGTATATGAAGTGTCCAGTGATTTTGAACCATGTGCGGTGCAAATATTACTATCATCTTTATCTGCACTGCGCTTGAACTGCCAACAAACGTTAATGGTACGGACCCAGATAGCCAAAATATTCAGGGGCTCTATTTTAGTTTTTACATTCTTAGATTGAATTGCAATTAATGAAAGTATTAGCGCAAATCATTTGGATCTTAAACAAAAACAAAGAAAGGAACTTCAGCATATTAAGGCCGTTTCCTCATTGGTCGGTGCGGTATCGTTTCGGCACTGATTATGTTTCGTCACTGCCTTCATTTAGAATTCCAAATTCAAATTAATTCTATTGGTACGAGAGCCCATGACCAACATTTTTGCTTTATTGTTTTACGAACAAAACCGTATAAAATCGATAGATTTGGTTATTCTGAAATTATCTCTGTCTGATTTTCAGAATGTAGTTCAACGATAGATTTTAGATACCAAATCTCAATTTTCAGGAACTAGTAACCGAGGACAGCCGTTTGAGAAAATTAAATATGAGGCATAAATAAAACCCCTAGCAACCCGTCTGAAAATCTTGTTTTCATGTGAACATTGGGCAGTTGATGCGAATAAATAATTTTTCAGAAGAAAATGTGAGCATCTTATGTGTTGCAACCATTATGAACGTGACGAAAATTTTTAGCGGTAACATAGAATTCTGTCCAAAAACTATGTAGACAAAAATTATACCAGACAAATTTCAAATTCCTTCAGTCGTTTTAGCGTCAAAGCGTAACAAACACACTTTCGCATTTATAATATTATATATGTATATATATAAGGCACTCGGTAAGCTTTCGGTACCGATGCAGTAAAACGCGTGACGTCACGCGGTACCGAAACAATCCCGCACCGCAGACGTGAGGAAAGGGCCTAAGTGTTAACGAACCGTGTAATGTCCTTATTTGTATAATTTTTTACACAAAGTCCTTCTAAACATGGACACTAGGTCGCCAGCCATAGCGCTGTACATGCACATGTCAAAAGCATTTGACCGAGTCAGCCATAAAATACTATTGAATAAATTATATGCATTTGGCGTAAGAGGTAACGTATACAGATTAATAGAATCATATCTCAGTGACAGAAAACAGATGGTAGAATTAAAAAGTCTCTTTAACTACCAGAACTGAAGAAACCGTTGTTTCTAAGGTTACAAATATCCTTTCCGGTGTCCCTCAGGGCAGTATTCTAGGCCCACCATTTTTTCTAATTTATAAAAACTTTTTCACAAAAAATAAAACCGACTTCCAAAAAAAACACTACAAAGTGAAAAATAACTTTGATTTCGGAAGTCGGTGTCTTTGGGGTTTTATTATCGTTTTTTTGCCACCGACTTCCGAAATAAAAGTTATTTTTCACTTTGTAGTGTTTTTTTTGGAAGTCGGTTTTATTTTTTGTGAAAAAGTTTTTATTTTTCACTTTTTAGTTGTGGTACCTACACAAAACCCCCACAAAAATTTGAATACCCATTACCTGCTATGTAAATTACAGTGACAGGAACTATTAGAATATCATCCACATATACTAGATGGGAAAAATACGTATTATTGAAGGTAATTCAAAAACCCCTCATCAGATCTTGACCAAATTTATATGGGAACACTTCTGGAGTATGCCCTACCAAACAAAAAAAGAATCATCAAAATCAATTCATAATTGGCGGAGTAATCGCGTAACAAACATACAAAAAAAAAAAAAACATACAACCGAATTGATAACCTCCTCCTTTTTGAAGTCGGTTGATAAATGACATGTCGACGGTTACAATGCACCATATGACCTTATTTGCGGATGATAGTACTATATTGTTTACCGGTAATGACAGATCTGATTTAAAACTTGACTTAAATAGCACCCTAACTACAATATTTATAACTAATTATAAAATGGCTTGATGAAAATGACTTAAAAATAAACTTGGGAAAAACCAAAATAATGGATTTTAAGCAGCGAGTTCAACCTGATGCCAATTTAAATATATGTCACTCTCAAACCAGCATAGAAGAAATCGATGTAACCAAATTTCTGGGTCTCTATATTGATAGCAAAGTAAATTGGAAATCACATATTGAGCAAGTCTGCAAAAGACTTAGTCAAGGGTCTTATGCTCTTTACAGATTAAGGAACACTGCCAGTCAGTCGGCACTACTAACTGCATATCATGGATATGTTGCTCCAATCATACGCTACGGCATCATATTCTGGGGCAACTCTGTAGAAAAAGAGCGTGCTTTTAGAGCCCAAAAACGGTGTATCATAGTGATGGGTCGAGAGAATATTCTCTCACTGAGAATATTCTCGGATCGAGAATATTCTGCAATATTCTGCAATATTCTTTTTGTCAGAGAATTTACGAGATTTTAAAGTTGGAAGTAAAATTGCTAAATTTTTATACAATCTACATGGATTTCAAGGTCTAAAGTCAACTTCTTTTGTTGTTATTTTATACTTTACTCGAAAAAGGTTACTGTATGAGATTTTGGAGAGGAAATTGCAAATATTTCTTTAGTTAAGAAATATTGGTTGCGGATATCATTGCGCGCTTGCCTTTCCTGCCCGTTTGAGTAAGATCACCTCTTATTGTGTGTGTGCCGCCACAATTAAACCGGTCCGCGCCCGCGCCTTTCCCACACTGCACTGCGACTGCGCTGCTATTTTGTTTATGCGATCAGTTACTTGTCACCAGTCCGCCTGTGTAGCTGTGTTCAGTAGCGATTTTAGAGATAGTTTGTAATCGCCGTGTATTTTTTTCACAATGAAACCAAAAGGAAAAGTGTACAATTACTATAAAGAGAAGCTCAAGTCATTCACATTGCTTTGGATGGATGGACTAATATAAGAAACGAGCCCATAGTGAACATAATTTTGTACACACCTACACCATACTTTTATGATTTCATAGAGACTAAACAAAATAAACATACATCTTGAATATTTATTTCAAGAAGTATGCAAAATCATTGACAAAATCGGAAGCGACAAAATCATGCTGATTATACCAGATAATGCTACCAACATGGTAAAATGTGGTAAGATGCTGGAAAGAAAATATCCCCATGTGAAGTGGGCAGGCTGCTTAGCTCACACATTGCATTTAATAATTGGCGATATATTAAAAAACCAACAAGTTACAAAACTGTTTTCTGATATTAAAGCAACTGCACGGGACAAGGGAGTAACGAAATCATTACAGTTACCAGTGAAAACAAGATGGGGAAGTCACCTGAACTGCGTTCAAAGTCTGTTAGATTGCAAATCTGTTCTTCAAAACATGACGTTAAACTCCCAAGGTGTACAGAAATATAAAAATTTACTTTTGAATGAAGACGAATGGAAGAAATTTGAAAACATAAAGGTATTACTAAAACCAATCGTAGATTGGATAACAAAGTTGGAAGGAGATTACTGTTCTATCCATTTGATACTGTATACAGCATTCGGCGAATTAAAAGAACTGCTAGAGAAGCCTACCGTCGCTGAAATTTTAGGCGAAGAAGCACACAATAATTTAAAACAGAAATTCAGCGATAGAACAGCTACAGCGCTTAAGCCAATGCACTATGCTGCGGTATTATTAAACCCGCAAAATCGTGGTACAACAATGACATCAACTGAAAATATAGAAGGATGGGAGTTTGTTCTGAAATTGGCTGAAAGACACAGTTCACACAATATTTCAGTTCAACAACTGTTCGAAGAAGTGTCTGAATATAAATGTGGCACTGGTTTGTGGAACAAAGAATTTATTTGGGAAACCGCTAAAAAAGTCAAGCCAGTTGCGTGGTGGCAAACATATCCTAAAACAGGATTAGGAGTAATGGCCCTGAAAATTTTGACTGCTCCAGCAACTTCTGCTTCTGTGGAACGCTCTTTTTCCACATTTTTTTCAATACCGAAAGTGCAGGCAAAATTTGCCTGATTGCTCACAATCGGAAATTCATAAATAAACAAAAATCAATAAACAAAGGGTCCGAAGAACCACAACCAAGTACAACTGCCACAAGAGAAATAGAAGAGCCTACACTCAATTTAGAATCAGAAGAGAGCACATCTGAAGAAGAGGCAGACGATGAGCCTGTAATATTGACGGAAACAGACCATATCAACTTAGATGACATGGATTAACTGATGTCAATGAACGAATAGTCTATGTAATTTTATTTCAAGAATTGTTGGGATTGTGATTGTTATTTTGTTTTTAATTATTTACACCGTAAACCTTACATATGTTTGTATTTTATTAAAGCTGATTATTTGTAACTCATAAAGTTTGTTTTAATACAGAAATCCTAATTTAACATATAAACCAAACGAAATTTAAGAGAATTTATGAGAATTTTCTCAGAAATATTCTCGGGAATATTCTCGCTCAGGAGAATTTACTGACGATTTAAGTTGTAGAGTAGTTTATTTTAACGTAAACTTCGTAAAACGTTCGAATGCACTCAAAACTATTACTCTAAAAATAGACTGATTCAATACAGTCATCCAATTTTTAAATTCTTGTAAATTCCCTTCCAAAAGAATATTCTCTAGAACTTAACAGCAAAGTTCTCGCAACGAGAATATTCTCGGGAATTTACCATCACTAGATCGATGTGCAATATACACAAAGTAGATTCATGTAGACCACATTTCACAAATTTAAATATATTTACTCTCCCTTGTGTATACATATATGAAACTGTAATGTTCATAAAATTAAACCCAAACTTGTTTGAATTTTGCACTAGGGCCAGACACAAAGACAAGCTCCGCACCGTAGCCAGTAAAACAAAGCTTTTGCACCAAAGCATTTTTTGTATGGGCCCACGTATCTTTAATAATCTTCCACCTTTTCTCAGAACTATGAGCGATATAAATACCTTAAAAAAAAATTACACGAATTATTGATAAGTAAATGTTATTACTCTATAAGAGAATTTCTAGATGACAATACATTAAAGCGAATCCATTGAATTAATAATTTGTAATTTGACATAAATATTTAACTATTTCTATAATTTAATCATCATGTTGCATGACAATTAGATGTATTATATTTTAACTGCATATTTACTTGTGTCATGAATGTTGTATGCCTTAATGGCGGGACATAGCAGACTTACCTGTATTTAGGACAACATCTTATGAACCTATGATCCACAATAAAATTATTTGAATTTGAATTTGTTTTCAAAATGTGAAAACAAATAAGGACATTACACAGTTTGTGGTTGCGGGCTCTACAAATAAATTATTATTAAAACCCGAGCGTCATGTTATTTTACAAGTCAGTGAGACAGTCGGTGATTCAGTTACTTATATACTTAGTCTGACCATAAATACAGTTACTATTAAAAATAAGAAAGATATTACATTTGAATTTGGAATCTGTCATTTTTATACGATTGTTCATTGAGTTTTCTAATTTTGGCGCCAATACATTGTACATTTTATTCCGATATTAAAATGGAGTGCGGTGATAAAGAGAACCGAATCGCTGTTCGCATTACACAAAGTTGGTATGGAGCCAAATGCAATTTTTAAAACTCTCCATACGCTTGGTATTAGTCAAATGTTTGTGTACCGGACTATTAATAGGTACAATGAGACCTGCTCTGTTTGTGACAGAAAAAGATCTGGCCGTCCACGTAGTGTTCGTACGAAAAAGGTGGTCAAAGCAGTAAGGGAAAGAATTCGAAGAAATCCTGTCCGAAAGCAAAAGATTTTATCTTGGGAGATGAAGATAGCACCCAGAACCATGCCGCGTATTTTAAAAGATGACTTAGGACTTGCAGCCTATAAGAGACGCACTGATCATTTTTTAACTGATAATTTAAAAAAGAATAGGGTGGTAAAATCGAAACAACTACTGAAGCGGTACGCAAAGGGAGGTCACAGAATTTTTTTGTTTACGGATGAGAAAATCTTTACAATTGAGCAACATTTTAACAAACAAAATGACCGTATTTATGCTCAAAGCTCTAAGGAAGCTTCCCAATTAGTCGACAGAGTGCAACGTGGGCATTATCCGACTTCAGTGATGGTTTGGTGGTGGTTTGGTTTAGCTATGAAGGAGTGACAGAGCCATATTTTTGTGAAAAAGGTATCAAAACATCGGCACAAGTGTATCAAGATTGACCATTCTTGAGAAGGTAAGAAGAAAGAAGGCTTAAGAAGGCCCCTTAACAACACCATATTCAATAACCAATTATGGTCCTTCCAACAAGACTCGGCGCCGGGTCATAAAGCTGGGGCCACGCAGTCTTGGTTGGAAGTGAACGTTTCGGACTTCATCAGAGCTGAAGACTGGCCGTCGTCTAGTCCCGATCTTAATCCGCTGGATTATGATTTATGGTCAGTTTTAGAGAGTAAGGCTTACTCTAAACGCCATGATAATTTGGAGTCCCTAAAACAATCTATATGATTGGCAGTGAAGAATTTTCCCATGGAAAGAGTGTGTGTTCTATATTGATAACTGGCCTCAACGTTTAAAGGACTGTATTGCAGCCAATGGAGACGAATAAGCTTTTTATATTTTAAATTGTTTTATATTGATGTATTAAACTAACAAACTGTAAAAGTAATAAAAATAATTTGAAAAAAAAAAAAATCTTCGTGACAATATTTATGGCAAGACTATATAATGTTCGTTGTTTTGCCTTTTTATTATTTATTTATTTACCTCAAAGACTTACTCACTAAAACACACACAAACATACAGTTTTAGGTATTTTGAATTCGTCACTTACAGAAGTGCACAGCACTAGCTTATGCTTAACTTGAGGTAGAATAATCAAGAATGAAAGAGGGTATAGGATATTTTAAGAATTAAAGGTCCCTGTTCGTAAAACAAATAATTGCGACAATATGACCGTGGTACAAAAATAAATAAAAATAATAAAAATGTTTTAATGTCGCCTATACTCATCTTAGAGTAATCTAACATTATGCATCGTATTAATGTATTGCACAAAAGGTACTGCTACTGATTCCCAAGCTAAGCTTGAGCTTAAGAGATAACGTGAGCTATAATTGAATAACAGCAAACAGAATAAAGGCGGATATTCCTGGGAGAGACCTACTTACAGCTGCGGACGTCAATTAGCTGATGATAAATGATAATGAAGATAAAAGTCTATAAAAACAACTTACTTTGCCGGGCGTCAGAGATTGCATGTGCCTAACGCGTCCAATATAAAGTGGTTCACCATTGTGGGTGTTGCCAGCTGCTATAGCTCCTACTGGGACCTGGCCGTTGCTGCTGTGCAGCCAACGTACTGCGTGAGGTGGGCAACACAGCACCTGAAGATAACAGTCACATTGTATTATGATAAACATAGCATTATGGTTATATTCCCCGAAAGAGTAATCATAGGACCAAGCAGCTGTAAAGGGAAGATTTTGTCAGTGATTCTCATTTTATAATATTCAAACAAATGTTGACAGTTTGACGTTCAAAAGTGCCTTTTTTGTGCCTAATTGAAATAAATTATTTGACTTTGATTTGACTTAAATATCAGCGTTGTTCTTATCTTAATATTATGAAAATTCTCGAATTATCGAGTTCTCTTATCTGTTTACGCACACATGTGTCTACTGCTTTCTATAAGTCTATGTGAAGTATTTTTGTGACAAAAAAAGGGTATGCTGAGATGGTTTGGTCATGTTGAGAGGATGAATGAAAGGCGATTAACAAAATGTATTTACAAGGCAGATGTGACTAGATACGCCTAGAAACGTAGGGGACGCCCTAGGAGGACATAATACACTGACCTTATTGGCGATGTTCTTCAGAAAGGACAGGTACGTAGTACTCGCAACCGACCTGCGTGTATGACCAGATGTATGAAAGTAATCGACGCAAAAGGAGTATGTAAGCATGTAAGGATCGTAGCAGGCGGCGTTCTGCAGTTTCTGCCTACCCCCATGGGAAGAAGGCGTGAGTTTATGTGTGTATGTATGTACGTGAAGTCTTTTTACTGCCATTTCAATAACATTTATATATGCTGTAACGTACTTCAAAGTTATGCACTGGGATTTCTTTTCCTCCATGCGGCACATAAGCAGAACGATGTTTGATGGCCAGTTTCCCAGGAATGAACTCTCCGCTGTGGTGAGACCTGATGATGCAGAGGGGACTGCCATCCCAACCTTCCTTGCCAGCTACGTAAGCTCTGTGCCTCAGTGAAGAAACGTCCGATGTGGTAGCTGGTATCCATTCAATCGGATCTGTAACAAAAAAATAAGACTTGTCTATCATGTTATCGCAAAATCATATTTAAGTTCTTTATGCTACAAAAGACTTGCACAGCAGTAGTTAAAAACAAACAATCATAATTATCATTTTAAATTCTTAAAACGACTATATTTTTTATTCAATTACTTTGGCATTTACATGAAAAAATAGACGACGAACACTAGTACGACACGACTTGAATTTACTATGATACTGAATCATAGATTAGTCCTTACTAGAATTCCTAGAGCGCAGATTATTTTCGAGCACTGCCAACCCTTTGCCCATTGACGCCAATCCCTTCTCGGCTCCCTCTCTCAATAAGGCACTCCAATGATTACTTGGTGGAGGTGGGGGTTGAACATGGACTTCTGTAAATAGAAGGAGTACCATGCTTCCTGAGTATATTATGTCTTACATAAAAGAAGAGTACGGGGCTGAAGGTTTCATCTGGTGGAACCCCTATTTTTGGTACATTACTAGTTTAGGGGCATGAGGAACAGGGTGTAAAGTTCACTCATCCACCATAGAAAAGGGAGGATCCTCCAACCAGACGGGTGTTGTGTCTGGCGGGCCGACTGCCCGACTGTTGATTTCGGATAGTCTTATCTATGTCGTTCGCGCGGTAAACTCTAATTGCGCGATGCAGGATTTGTGTGACGTCAGGTCTTTGATGCGTAGTTAGTATGTGGCGGTGTAACCGCTACATCACTCCCCTCTGGAGACCGGAGGTCGATAGTGGGCTGAGTCTTGTATCTTGCGATGCTTCACAGTGCCAGCTAAGGTTCCAGTGAGTCGGAACCGGGTGCCGCACAGTTCGCGGTGAGTCGGAACTGTCTGCGATGATTGCGGCGGTTGTGGTGATTGAGGTGATTGCGGTGATTGAGGTGATAGCGGTGATTGAGATGATTGCGGTGATTGAGGTGATAGCGGTGATTGCGCTGATTGAGATGATTGCGTTGATTCCCCAGTGAGTCGGGGTGATGAGGCTGAGGGTGATGACCAGGAATGCGCGTTCGCTGCATGCTGGTGGTCAGGATACCCGTTGAAGCCGAGGGTGCTGGCTGTCTGTGTGACTCGCCTCTCGAAAGCTTGCGGGAGTGATGATGATGACGTCACGCTGAAGTAGTTGCACGAAGGCTGCGTTGACGTTCATACTCGGGGTCACCAATTTAGGGGCATGAGGAACAGGGTGTAAAGTTCACTCATCCACCATAGAAAAGGGAGGATCCTCCAACCAGACGGGTGTTGTGTCTGGCGGGCCGACTGCCCGACTGTTGATTTCGGATAGTCTTATCTATGTCGTTCGCGCGGTAAACTCTAATTGCGCGATGCAGGATTTGTGTGACGTCAGGTCTTTGATGCGTAGTTAGTATGTGGCGGTGTAACCGCTACACTAGTAACAAAATGCTATTTGTAAATCCAAAAATTAATTCGGGAAGGTACTAAAATTTTGAAAGTTTGGGCATATCATAGCGACTCAATATCGTGTTTGGTACACTGAATCTAACCAGCAAAAAAATGTAAGTAAATAACATAACATCACGGCTGTATTTCCCTGAAGGGTTAGGCAGAGTTGTACCTATATGTTCACCCACATTTTGCCAGTTATGTTTAAGTCCCGTGTAATAGAATAAAATATGTTTCTTTAAAAAAAAAATCTTATCATCATATTTACATGTTATTCCTTATTTCGGATTAGTAGAACAGACTGATTGTGTTTTAGATAATAAAAGTTTACGTACCCAATGAGTAGTAATAACTCTATATTGAAGAAATTACACGGTTCACTGTATGCCTTTTGAATTAGGATGAAGCAACCAAATTGATACTAATGTAAGCAGTGACGGATTAAGATTACTTGATGCCCTAAGCAATCCACGCCTGTGGGCCCCCCTATCTGTAAGTCAACTAGAATCGGTCTTTAAACCCTTATCGCTTAAAACATCAGTTTTTTGTAAAAATAAGATGATGAGATGTAACGTACTTTCTTTTTTTTTGTTTGGGAAATCGTCATATGACTTCTCCCGCTCTGGGCGGAGCGGGAGGGCGTGTCAGACTCTTACTGACTAAAACCATGCGTGTTCGTTTACGTTGCTAGGGGCCACGGTATCCCTTTCGGACTTTCCCGCGATCCCGGCAGGCATCGGTCCCATCGGACCCCTTTACTGGCTCACATCTCTTTGAGTGGAACGACGTGGAACATAACGCGCCGTCGACCCGGGCCTGGTCCTAACCGGATGGCGAGCTACCCATTGCTCACCGTCCACAAGCCCGCGCCTACGGTGGCCGGGAATCGGCCTGCGATTCCCGACGCCCAGGGCGTCTAGGTGCCTAGGGGCGTGAGGGCGCGAATTTAGTCTCTCCCTCACGCATTCCGCCTCCTCCTTCGCGAGCATTACTGCTTCGCAGAAAGAGGTGACGGCCTCCCATGCCCTCTCGCTCCATACCATGGCCTGGACCAGGGCCGGACGCGAGAGATCCCCGCCACCGATCGCCTCCACGAGGACACGGTGGTGCTCTGCCCAAGCCAGGCAGACCTCCACCGTATACTCCACCGTGTCCTCCGGGCGATCCACGCAGTGATGCTGATGACACCCGGGCGTTTCCTCCCGCCTTATCCGAAACAGGAACCTCCCGAAATAACCGTGTAACGTACCTTAGAAGTGGAGTAGATGCGACAACTATAAAAACCAAAGCATACTTTATTTGGCATTGAATTCACGCTAGATATTAGTAACGTCTAACGTTTTAACAAATCGGACTGTATGTATAATATCGATAAATTATCGAGCCTTTCTTGTATCATCTTTGTCCTTTTTCATTTTTTAATAATTTTAATTTTGGAAAAGAACGTTCCGCTGAGCAATTTTGTGCTTCTTCTGGTGCCCCCCCAGACGTGATGCCCTAGGCAATTGCTTAATTTGATTAAGGGTCAATCCGTCACTGAATGTAAGCCAATGTAAATAGTATATTTGTTGGTGTTCTTAATAAATAGGTACATAAATAAATAAATAATTGCGTAAACTTGAAAGTGAATCATCCAATGTCGGTGATACCCACCTTTTCCTTCCTTTCAAAGTGAATCAATCCGGTTCAAACGTCTAGTATTGTCATAACCAAATGGTTCGAAAACGACTGAGAAAAGTTTCTAGAATTGTGTGAGTATATATATGTACCTTCAACAATAGTGACAGCTGGCGGCGGCTGCGGTGGCTGTTGGTAGATGTAGTTGGTGACGTAGGTAGGCTGTTGGGGTTCTGGTGGCGGGTGTGGCGGTGGGGGCTGGTACACCGGCATCATGACTGGAGTCGGCACGTACGCGTATGACCCGCCGGGTGGCGGGGGATGACCATGCCCAGTGTAGTACGGCGGGGGTGGCCCGTGCGGAGGATCTAAGTTAAGAAAAAAGTGACATAAGGAACTGGTTGCATTAATGAAGAAATCATCGTAAAAAGTGCTTACTGATTTGATCCTGATGAATTCATAAGGAATTTCAAGTCACTGGACTTTGATGTAATATTTGCTGCTAAATTGATATACCTTACAACTACATCTAAGCTGTTGATTGTTTTTGCATCAAACATTAATTAATAAGGTATCCACATTGAATTGCTCCGATTTGCTCCGTTCTAGAATCTACGTTTCAGATTAGAAATGTTAGTCATTTTTTATCGCAAATAGCCGAATTACCCGTAGGTAGATCATATTAATAAGTATACAAAAGCAGTTTTTGTTTTTTAACTAAATATAGACTCAAACTATAAAAGCTATTACAAATATTACTTACTGTAGGACATGGTGGTAATTACTTTATATTTTACAAAATAAACAATATAGGTACAGAACTGATTGTTTCACAGGTGTTCAAAACCTCACTGGCCAATTCGGCTGTTTATCTTTTATTTGTACCTATCATCTGATTCACGCCCTTATCATATCGGTTAGAGCTCCAACGCATTTCATGATTAGATCATCATCATGTACTTCGACTTCGACACTATAACGAACTTAAATAATTGTTTTATTGCAGGTACCAAATCTTCATAAGAGAAGTATTGACTTTTACACTTGACTTTAATAATTTCATCCAATTACGTGGTTTTATCAAAAACCTGACAGTGAAATCATCACTGGATTTTACTGAGGAAATGCCCTTTTTTAATAAATAAGAGACTGCCATGAAATTAGACAATTAAACACCACATGTACTCTACCAGATATTAACAGGACCAATGATATCCCTGTAGTACTCCACTACGTTAAACATTCCATTTCTTGACAAAACCCCACAAAAGTAAAATCACGTAATTATTTATTTAAATATAACCATAAAACAAGTTCTTTCTATTAAAGAAAAGTTTGTATCATTATATTTTTCCGAACATTTATTTTTAAAACCTTTTCGGATGGCCATAGGCCGTATGAAAATGTTATTTCTTAAAAAAGAAGGGATGTTAATCCAGATCCCGAGATCGTCATTATCATCATAGGCACACTTTTTTTTAATTTAATGAAATTATAAAATAGATGTGTTATTTAATTATAAACTTGCCAAACTTTTACGTTTGATGGCGAGAGGCACTCTTTCACAAAACAATGAACCACCTTACGTATACATATCAGCAGGTCAGGCTTCAAAAAACCGTCAAATTTTTACATCCGGTTCTGAGCTCAACCATTTGGTTTAAATAATTTGGAGAAATCTGACAGCCTGGTATAACCTGACGTACTGTCGTCTGTTCATATCTACTACTTTATAATATCATTATTATTATACTGATATGGTAACACATATGTATGGTAACGTATACAATGTAATATTTAATTCTGTTTGCTATCCTGTGTAATGTTTTTTATTTTTTTCTTAAGTGATCCTTTACTAATTTTTACTTTTTCTCTTAATACATCTATTTTGTTAAACACTTTACGTACCAAATACTTAGATGTTCTCTTACCATAATAATTCCTTATCTGTGGTTGAACCAATTTGTTACGTGTGTTGTACTTATTTAAATAATAAATTTGTTCGACGGACCAATCGATTTTTCAGTGGTGTCATCTATTAAGTTGAGTCTGTAATATCAAAAAATATAAAATCAAGCCCGATAAAATTGTAAAATCTTCTTGATAAGAATGTAAAATCAGTCATAACGAAAAAATTCTAAAAAAAACATTAAATAAATCAAAAAACCCGGCTGCAAGAACACATAACTGAACAGAGAAAAACAAGCATTATGACGGGGACAAACAAAAGTTACACCATGATTTCAGGTTATTGGTTGATCCGCATGCAATACCGAAATTCTATAGATAATGCTGTTTTTTTTCGTTTCAGTTATGTGTTCTTGCAGTCGGTTTTTTTTTTTTTTTTTTTTAATAAAATGCTTTTTTTCAAGCTTTTTAGTTTAATATACATTTATATTTGGAATTGATACATTACTAGCTTTTATTTGATATCAATATTGGGTTTTTTTTTTTTGTTAAACCTCTCGAATGGGTAGTTAAAAAAAAATGTTTTTGTTTTGTATGTCACTCCCACAATTAAGACGAATCAAACGACACCTCATATGTTGAAATCCATCAAGCCGTTTAGGCTACAGAGCGTGCCAAAGAAATAGACATACATACATACATACTCTCGAAAAACATTACCCTCCTGGGGCAGTCGGGTAAAAATATAAAATACCTGTTGATTATGATTGAATAATTAATTAAATCAGCATGAAGGGCTATGGAATATAGATACTCATCATAGTAATTTCCAATCTTGCGTAAGTGCAAACTCATGTATGTAAAATTGTTGAGCTAGTTAAAATAGTGTTATAATTACATTTTGATTTCTTTTCAATAGATGTTCTATGAGTGGTCAAGTAGAAATTAAGTATTACCTACCATATTTTAGTGAACCGTTGTACATACGTAGAAGGTAGTGGTGTTTTGTGGTTGAAAAATGTTCTACAGTTATTTCCGTCCGTTTAACTTAATATGCAATATTTTTGGGATACCAAAACCTATAATAACAGCTAAAGGAGAATCGCTCAATATAAATTTGTGGCTAAAGCTCTGGTCCATGGTAGTTGCTGCAGCTTTCATTAGCAGCTATTCATTTGCAATAAACAAAATAATTGATTTTGACGTAAAAAAAGACATGGAATTAATACCTGATATTATAGATTTAGTTGCTAATATCTTAATTTTGATCATAAACCTTATTAACAGTGAAACCATATGCATGAGTATGCATGAAATGTTGGATAACATTTTCAACGATTTAAATATTAATGGCAATATTCTAAAGTTATTCGCTTACAAGATGTATTTGTGGTATTTTACACCGATGGTGTTATTCATTATTCTAATTGCTATGGAAATTGTAAATCAATATCCACCATTTATTCTTGTGATAAGAATACCAACGTTTTTATCAATTATGCATTTAATCATGCACTTGTATTTATTATTAGCACTCATAAAAGTGATAAACCATCAATTGTCTAGAATATTAATTTATAATGACAATGCACGAGTCCCTACAATGGTTTTCAAAGAGAATATGGGATTGGGACGCATTCTTCAGTATGTTTTTAGCCCTAGTATAGAATTTATCGAAGTAGATAATCTAGTACAATTTGATTTAAAATTTCTTTGTAAGCTGTATGACGATTTAAGCACTTGCGTTCATCTTTTGGAAAAATGCTACGGTTTACAGGTAAGGTCTGATTGATTCATTGAGAATTCAAAATCCCGTCACTAAGAGTATGCTTATTGTAATTGAAAGAATTTTCAATAAAAAAAAAAATAATTGAGCACCATTAAGCTATATTATATAAATCACTAAGTAACAAAAAAACTTATAATAACATAGGAAACAAATTATAACAACATTTATTACAAAATATAAATACCAAAGATGAATAAAGTTAAATAGTAAAAAACATACTTAGATAGTGGAATAAAAATAATACCTAATAATATAAAAATAAAAATAGGAAAATTAACTATTACTAAAATATACGAACAGCTTTTACGAAAGTTGTTTTAGTCGTTGAATGATTATGGTGTACGGTTAAACTCCAATGAGTTTATGGTTGCATCATCTAAACTAAATGGTATGTGTAGGTACTGCAGAATAAATAAAATTTATTGATTTTTAGTTTTTTTTAATAACCATCACAGAGATAATTGAATAATTCAATATCCTGCAAGCATTCTTATGGCAATGAAATTGTTTTCGACTTTTTATATCAAGAAGCGTTCATTGTTACACTCATCATCATAATTGATTACAGATTTTCTTGTCGATCTGGTTGATGTTCACAAGTGGTGTGGTTGGAGTGACAGTAATTGTATCCAATCAGGTAGGTACTAGTATAGGTTTTGATATGTCACTTATGAACTAGACTATAGACATGTAACTACACGGGGAGGTCCAAAAGTTCGTGGAATGGAGGGGATGGAGTGGGGATAGTGGCGCTCGCTTAGTGTCATACTAATTGGGTACTCATCATTAGTATACAAATTGAGTTTCAGCCCTGTTGCGTAACCCCTCCGATTCTGAAGAGCATGCCTCTTCTTCAAGCTCGCAGTCGGACGATGACGGCTTCACAGCTGTCACCTCCGGTAAGAGGAAGATGAAGAGACAGAGCTCCTCTCAGGCGAACAAGGTAGTCGCCATCGACGATAGCCCGTCTACCCAGTATGTAGATAGGGATGCTCCCCCACCCTCACCCACCCCCCTCCCCGTAGGTTCCCCCGTAGTATCCCCCCCCACCCCCCGCCCGATCGCGAGTACGCCATCCTCCGCGCAGGATGCCCCCGCCAAAAACCCCCCCGGTCCCAAGAAGGTCGCGCCTCCTCCCCCTGTCTTCATCCAAGACAAGGAGAAGTGGACGGCCATCTCCAAATGGTGTGTCGATCAGAAGATCGGCTACACCAACGCCAGGTCGACCCAACAGGGTATTAAAGTTACACTCGCGACGTCCCGTGACTATAGGGACTTCAATACCCTTCTGCAAGCGAGAGGTGTGTCATTCCACACCTACTCCCTCCCAGAAGACAGACAGATCCGTGTGGTGATCAAGAAGATCCCCAAGGAAATCCCATCCGACATCCTTGCAGACAAACCCCTGGGAGAAGCGAGCCAAGTACTTGGGAGTCATCTTCGATCATTATCTCAACTTTTCAGAGCACATAAAGTCGGTTCGCTCGCGGGCCGCCTTCGCTCTCAGTAGACTATACTACATCGTCAATGCACGCAGCAAATTGTCACTCAAGTGCAAATTGCGCATCTACACAGCGTGCATCCGCCCCATCATGACCTATGCGGGTGTTGTCTTTGCACACACATCCCCCAGAAATATCCATAGGATGCAGGTGATCCAAAATAGATTTCTTAGAAGAGCCACGGGCGCTCCCTGGTATGTCAGGAATATCAACCTCCACCTCGATCTTAAAATCCCCACAATCCATCAGTTCTTAAAACGCATTTCCAAGCGTCACTTTGATTCCGCCGCCAATCACCGCAACCCTCTGGTTGTTGAAGCGGCCAATTATACCCCCTCCCGTATTAGTCGATTTCGCCGTACTGGGCATGTCCTCTCCGATCCAGATGATCCCACCACTCTCCTCCAGGAGAGCAATAGGGCCACCAGTACAGTGCACAAACACACCCGACACCCGTCCTCGCCGCCGAGGTCCTCCGCGATCGCGACCCTCACGAGTAAATAATACTCCCCCCCGACCCTTGTCTGATGAAGCGCCAGCCCGCGCCGCAGCTGAGCGCGTAGCTTTAAATTCCCCGCATAATAATAATATATCCTTGATCCAGCCTGTCCCATCTTGCTATCCCCTCCTCAGCGACGCCCTAAGCCGAGGTTCGTACCCCACAGGGGGTGCCCTTAGCGAGCGTTCGCCTAATTTTAATTTAGAATAGTTGCTCCTGGCTGGAGGCTTTGAGTGTAGTGCTTAAGGCAGCCACAGGATTGTTCGGTTGAGCAGTAAATACCTTAGTGGTATACCTGCGAGAAGCCATAGTTAAAAAAAAAAAAACTGTTGCGTAATTCGTTTACGAACACTCGCCTGCTAAACAAGTCAATCCGGAAGAAAACTGAAACTATGGAGAAAATTGAACCCCGTGCTGTGATAAAATGCCTTGCAAGGAAAGAACGCTAAGACCATTTTTAATGAAATGGAAACCGTTTATGGGGAACAGTGCTCTAGTAAATCAATGATTTACAAGTGGTATGGTCTTTTTAAACATGGTCGGGAGTCGATTGGAAACGACCCCCGCTCAGGAAGGCCAGTTGAGGCCACATCAGACATCGTCGAAAAAGTTGAAAAAAAATATACTGGAGGACACCCGTTCGAAGAAAAAACAGTTATCTGCATTAGTTGGAGTATCAGATACCACCATTTTGCGAATCCTACATGACCACCGTGGGTATGACCAAAGTCAGTGTAAGATGGGTACCGAGAATGCTCACGCCGCCTCAAAAACAGCAGCGCGTCGATGCGTCAAAACAATTTTTGGAGTTGTGTGGAGACAAACCTGCACAGATTTTGGAGCGGATTGTTACCGGAGATGAAACATGGGTTCATCACTTTGAGCCTGAGTCCAAACAAGAGTCCATGCAATGGCATAAAAAGGGGACACCACCGCCAAAGAAATTCAAAGTGTCTGAGTCGGCTGGAAAGTTGATGGCTACTGTTTTTTGGGATTGTGAGGGGATAATACTGATTGATTACAAATAAAAGGGAAGCACCATAACCGGAGAATACTACGCAACAATATTAGAAAAATTAAAGGAGGCCATCAAGGAAAAACGTCGAGGAAAATTGACCAAGGGTGTGTTGCTCTTGCAAGACAACGCGCCGGTTCACAAGAGCAGAGTTGCAATGGCTGCTCTGCACACGCATGACTTCGAATCACTAGTCCACCCACCCTACAGCCCAGATCTGGCCCCAAGTGATTTTTATTTGTTCCCCAATTTAAAAAAAAGACTTAAGGGGAAGGAAATTTTCCGACGACAATGAACGAGGCAATTTTGGCTCATTTTGAGGCTAAAATTAAAAAACATTTTTACGATGGCTTAGAAAAATTAATTCATAGATCTAATAAATGTATTCAACTTATGGGTGATTATATAGAAAAGGAAAAATAGATTTATTGTTTCATTTTATTTAAAACCCTTTCATTCCACGAACTTTTGGACCTCCAATCGAACTGTACCTATACTTCAAAAGGGCCATAGGCACCTGTTTTACCGCCGACGAGGACGAGTTATCGACTATTTTCTCGCGCAAGAAACGTCCAAAAGATTGTAGGTCCCTTGACAGTAAAATATATATATTATTAATAGTTGATCGCTGACCGTTCACTCCACCGTACACCGGTGAGAACTCTGTCATACAAGCAACTCGTTTTTAGTTGCTGGCTCTACTCGCTTTTCGCGAATCACCGGAGCGGGGCGCGCTGCGTTGGGACAGGTGCCTACGGTCGAAGCCACACAGCTAGGTGCTTCACTTAGTTCGCTGCGAGCAAGGTGACTATTTCCAAGCGTACCTCGCATAGTTTTACTATTGCAATGACCATATTGACACTTAGTGCAACGCTGCATGACTGATTTGTCACTTGTTCGAGTTACTCTACTCTCCATGCGTGTCATCTGCCCCGTTATCTAAAAACGTTACTTAAATTTAATGATTAGAGCCTGTTTAAACATAACTGTGTATCTTAAACTGACACAACATGAGGAACTTTTAACTAACCTAATGGTTGTCTTATAAAACCTAAAGAATTAAAAGAGGATAGTCATAAATGAGGTGTCATGTGAAGTGTCAAGTGATTTTGAATTATTTTCGGTGTAACAATTACGACCGTCCCGAGAGCGCGCGATAATATATGTGGGCGCGCATTGTTCGCGCGGAGACAGATCGTGTGATCGTGTGCTGCGCGGCATACCTATACCTACTTCGTTTCCCAGATTCTCCATGCGCTTTACAATTTAAACAAATTAAGTGTTTCACAGACGGTCCAACCAGGTTTCTTTTCAGAACATGGTGTCATATTTTAAACTATTTTTTAATCAATTTCTTTCGGATTCTCCCATATTACAAGTTTTGGTTTTATGTCACCTATATTCACAGTATCTTCTTTATTTCAGGCGTATCTTAAATGGCTGGTGATAGTTAAGAGCGTTTTGCCGTTCTTCTGGTGTTTCATCGGATGTTACATTAACGACCAAATGAGTAAAGAAGTTGACCAGACCATTACTCTCATTATCAAGTGCTTGATAGACTTTAGAGGTGGTATGTTGTATGTTATTGTCAATTTCAATAGTTTCCGTTAGATAAGCCTTTGTTGTTTGTCGAACCTACTTTTCAAAACTGGGTAATCGATTTCGGTGCTAATTGGTTCAGTTTCAATTGTGATAATAGGATTATAGGACATGGAGCAGGAACTCATATCAATCTTCGTTTATTTCTTGTCCTGCCAGAACAGTGTAGAATCTTATAAGAATAGATACAATAAAATATGGTTCTTCCAAGTTCAACCAAGTTTTAAGTCTTTATCTATTTCTATCTAAACTAACATTATAAAGAGAAAAGTTTATATGTTTTGTATGTTTGTTTGTCTGTTCGTTACGCTTTCACGCTAAAAGGGCTGTAATCAGTAGTTCCTAAAATTACCCACTACCTGTTTATCCTAATTTAATATTATAAATGCGAAAGTTAGTTTGTTTGTTTGTTACGCTTTCACGTTAAAACGGCTGAATGGATTTGGGTGAAATTTGGCACATGAATAGACCATGACCAGGATTAGGATAAAGAATACTTTTTATCCCGATATTTTTACGGGATCGAGACTTATGTGGGTGAAACTGCAGGGCGCAGCTAGTATTTATATATTACTAGCTGTTGCCCGCGACTTTGTCTGCGATCCAGGGGAAAAGTAGCCTATGTCCTATTCCAGGTCAAGGTTCCTGTGCCAAATTTCATCCAAATCCATTCAGCCGTTTTCACGTGAAAGCGTAACAAACAAACAAAACTAACTTTCGCCTTTATAATATTAAATTAGGATAAACAGGTAGTGGGTAATTTTAGGAACTACTGATTCGATTCCGAAAATTCTTTCACTTATGGGAAGCAACAGTATTGGCAAGTGTCATAGAATATTGACGGCACGGATGGCGCAGTGGCCAAGCGATTGACTGCTACACTGCGTGTCGCGGGTTCGATTTCCGCACGGAACAAATATTTGTATGACCTACAAGCAGTTGTTCCGGGTCTGGCTGTTTGTGTATGTGAGTTTAAATGTTTGTAAACGTACCCACGATACAGGAAAAAAACCTAGTGTGGGGCAAAGTTAAAAAAAAATATATACTATATATATATATATATTTTTTTTTAAATTATATTTATATATCTTCTTCTTTTCGCCTCTGACTTGGCTTCACGTGTCGTCGAGAAATATTCCTCAGGCATGCCGGTTTCCTCACGATGTTTTCTTTCACCGATTTTGAAGCAAGTGATAATTAATACAATACACACATGAATCCGAAAAGTCAGAGGATATATTAAAATATATTATTTTATGTTAAATCAAGACATTTCATGAGGACGAAGTCGCGGGCAGAATCTAGTGAACTATAATTAGTAATTACCACAGAAACTTTATTATATCTATGGTAATTACAGTCTTAAAACTTGGTTTTGGTTTTAAAACTTTCAGAATTTTACCTAATTCACATTTTAATTTCAGTTCAGTCAAGGAAGCCCGTTTTGGAAACGTTTAAAGAACTGGTCAGCAATGATCGTCTTCAATTCACTGCGTGCAGTTTGTTCGAGTTAAGCTACTCGATGTTACTTGGCACTTTGCTTAACGTCATTACTTATAGTATCATTTTAATCCAGATGTTTTAGAGAATATATATCTCTATCTATATTATTTATATATACAGGGTGTAAGGGACAGCCCTTCGCAGACTGATGGGGTGAATTCAGTAGATCATACTAAGATGACCGGTACAAGAAATTATTTCAGGAACGTCATGAAAATTTTCAGTGGAATATGATTCAAAATATGGAGCTGAATGCACCCTCTTAGTTTGCGGAAGGCTGTCCCTTACACCCTGTTGCATTTTTTTTTTTTTTGTTTACATTAATTTATAACGAAATTGCTGATTACAAGCCCCCACAGATAAATACAAAATGATTACTCCCTCATAGTCTAAGTTACATCTTATCTACATTATAAGCAGCACCTACATTATAAGCAAATAAATTATTTATATTTTATTCTATTAAGTTATTCCCTCAAAGTTAGTTAATTTTGTTCAAATTTTAAGTCAATTCGGACAACAAACGGTTCAAGTGCAGGCAGGTGCCACTTGTCCAAAAATGGCTTTGCTAAGAGCTTCCTTAGTGTGCTTGCATTGGTGCAGAAAAAGTCAATGCCCTGTTCACAACAAATTTTCCAAAAAAAATACCGAAGTCTCGCAAAAACTCGAAAATGGCTCGACCGATTAGTATTTTTTGTTTGTTTTGTTCGCCTATAGAAAATAAGAGAAACAAAGGAACAGCCGAATAATGGAAAAAAAATGTACCTATGGGAATTGCCCACGTGGCACGAAGTTCACCGGATCATCTAGTAAATTCATTTAATAAGTAACATCGAAGAAGTTCATATCCAAACACCGTAAGGACAATTTCTGCTTGTATCGCTCGGCTGCTATAGAACCGGGGCGGTAACAGATGTGGTCACAGTGTTCACGGGATTTTATTTTCAAACTGCTTAGATATTAAGTTCTGCGATAGTACCTACGCTAGCAAAGATTTATGTAACCTTGTTAAACAGGGTCAAATTAACAAGCTAGCTAAACTCCGCGGACGTGATGGGTTTAGATATCTAAATACGACAAAAAAACAATCAATACAAGATTGGTTAACTTCCTTGAAAAACTTAATCTAATCTCTCCTCAACAATTTGGTTTTAGAAAAAACAAAAGTACCGCAAATGCGGTTCATGACGTAACGGGTTTTATTGTGAATAAACTTAATAATCACAAAAAAGTTCTCACCATATTCCTCGATCTCGCCAAAGCCTTCGACACAATCCCCATTTCAACACTCATAAACAAACTTGAAAAATTAGGTGTCAGAGGCTTACAACTACAGCTCTTCCGGAGCTACCTTATCAATCGGACACAAATGGTGAAAGTCGGTGACCATACAAGTAGTGAGCTTCCGATTTGTTATGGTGTGCCACAGGGCAGTATCCTTGGACCTACTTTGTTTCTCGTCTTTATTAACGACCTTTGCAATTTACACATTACTAATGCTAAAATTGTGTCATTCGCTGATGACACTGCTATTACTTTATATGCAGACTCTTGGTCAGAACTTCAGACGTTAGCGCAAGATGGATTTAATTCGACATATAATTGGCTTCTTTCTCATACTCTCACATTAAATACATCCAAGACAAAGCTCATTACCTTTTCCTTATCATCAAAATCACAACCCGAAATTCCAATTATCATCAAAGCTCACTCATGTCACACACATTCTCAGATATCTCTACCTTGTCAGTGTCCGCTCATTACTCCTGTAGACAATATAAGATACTTAGGCATAACTATAGATAAGTTCCTTAACTTCAAAACCCATGTTAGTCTCCTTACAAGTAGGGTTAGGAAACTCATTTATATTTTTAAAAACCTACGATACGTCGCCACGTCAACTGTAATACGTACTGTCTATCATGCCTTGTGCTTATCAATTATTACATATTGTCTACAACTCTATACAAAAATTGGAATGTCCTTAATGTCAGACAACACTTTATTTTGCAGACCGTCCTACTACAACACCGAAATACCCCTTTCACTATAATCACGAAACGACGAAAAGACAGGATATGCACTATTCCACGGCCGTCTTACACTTTCACTAAAAGATTCTTTCATTACCTTGGTCCCTATCTGTATAACCAACTCAACGCAAGCTTACCAATCTTTGGCCTACCATATTCCAAATGCAAAATTACTGTTCGTTCGTTCCTTCTATCCAAAACTTATGATGAGACTGAGGAACTTTTGAAAACACTCTCTTAGATTTTTACTACTGCTACACCTGCAACGAAACCAATTAATTCTTCAATGGCTTAACAATAGGTACCTCCCTTCGTTTCCAAAAACACACACCCACACTCCCCCCACAAACACATCCAACACTCACATTACAATACACGATTACACCCCTTTACACATTCCATATCACAATCAGACACACACACACACACAAAATTGTCCTTGTTTGTTTTTATTTAATTTTTTCTTATTTTTAATTCTAACCTTTCATTATTAGTAATTGTATAGAAGCATAGCTAACCTAATAAGATGGTAGACAATAATGTAACTTGTAACTCAATTTTATCAACACGTAGCATATTGTGAGAATCAACTTGGGAGGCAAACTGTCACTCCTTAATACAGGTTGCTCAGCAACTTAGCTAGGAGAACAGAAGCTCACCCAAAAATTTGTATTTTACCATTATCATGAATTAATTGTAACCATTATGTACTACAAATAACCTTTTATGCAATAAAGTATTACTTACTTACTTACTTACTTACAATGATGTCTTTTTCTGGGGTCAACCACCGCTAGTATTGTTGTTACTTGAAGCACCTTGAAGTATAAGTAGATAAAACCTGTTTTCTATTGTTTTATCATGTTTAGACATCGACAATTCGATAACCATCACGTCTACAAAGTATACACAAAAAAAAAACAGATATTTCAAGTGACTAACTATACTAACTACATATTTGCAGACCCCAAAAAAAAAAAAACATTAATTTATTTTTGTTTGATCATGTTTGGATATTGATATCCATCACATCTGAGATGTTTTGCTAGTTAATTTATTTTGACTGTATGTCACGGCAGCGTCCATGTATGGATTTGTGACCGATTAAAAGGGTCGCCCCTGGGACTCCAACATAATTGGCAAAATATATTTGTTGGTGGTACACACGATGACGTGGTATACAATATGTAAAAAAACCATGTCTGATCCGAACTGAGCATAGTAAAAATCTTTTACTATGCTCAGTTCGGATTTTTACTAAAAATAAAAAACGTATTGCTATTCAAAAATCTCATTTTTAGTACCAAAATTTCCCTAAATCCATTAAAAATGAGCAAATTTTCAACAGGGGTCTTATGTTATGAATTGTAGACATCCGCTACTCGGAAAAAATCCCCATTAAAAAAAAAACTGTTTTTTATTGATAATTACCACATAAATTTACTCTCAGTACGATACCTAACAACACCCTCACGGATCGGACAGGGTTTTTTTTTACATGTTGTATTGTGTGACGTCATTAAACATTTTAAAACATTATCACTTGATTGAGTTATTTTGGTTTGAGTAATAGCAACCCTGGGAAGAAGATTTAAGTTGGGTTAGGGGGTTTATACAAAAAATTACACAATGTCTTATTAAATAACTACAATAATTTATTAGAGATTCTACAATACAACTTAAAACAACACAAATTACCTAGGTACTTTAAAAAAAGAAAAAAATATATCATTCAAATAACCAGTTTCACTAGTTACCTACCAACACTAGCAGTAACTAACAGTAGCACTTGGCTGACATCTATTTCTGATTGATGCGTCGATACACACCAACATTTTCACATCTCAAGCGTATCTTGTTAGGGATTTCCCAAAATTTCACGTTGTTTTGTGTGTTTTTCCAACAATTGACAGATGTCAGTATTATATTATATTATTATTCTTATTAAAGCTGTTGTTTTGGCCTATGAGGACAGCAATATAAGTTGCGTATCTCCATGGTTTATAAATTACCGTATTAAAAATGGTCTAATACAACCTTGAACCCGTCGTTCCGTGAACCTTTTTGGCGCAGCCGTGAGGCACACATATACACTATTACTATTATTGCTTTAAGATTATTTTCATTTTATTGTTTTGTTTATTGTGTTTCACGACCTGTGTCCAAATAAATATTATTCTTTCTTTCTTTCTAACCATTTGAAAAAATGGACAAAATTAACTACAGTACTAGAAGTTCCTGTGACATAACTTTTGTATCACTTGTAGTTTGTCGTTAAATATATCACCAATTAATCCATCGATCAACTCAGGCTATCCACATAGGCTTCTCCCAAATTACCACAACGACCACTCTGCTCCTTCCGCATCAATTCTTCCTCCATTTTCAGGTTCCCTTGTCTCGGCTCCATTTTCAGGTCCTCTTTTCCATCAAGCCGGGTGTCCTGCAATATGTTTGTTGATTCACGGTCTCCACTCAAGGAGTCGGCTCCTCCAGCTGCCATCGATCCATCTACATGCATTGCCAGCTGCTGGCTTGTAGCACTTCAGTTTCCTAACAATGTCGATGCCTCCGGTTCATTTTCAACGTGAAAATGTTTCGCTTGTTTTACTACCGATGTAAATATTTAATGTACACAAACTATCATTCTGGATTGTATATCTCTATTTTGTTATGCTCTTGGACGATCCTTCGGGTTATCAGGTGGTCCGTAAGGCCTCTCATAGGGAGGAGGACGATACGGCTTCTGTTCCTTCTTTTCACCTGGCCCGGACATAACTGAAACAAAATTAATATAAGATTATTGATTTAGCACAATTAAATAAAATAGAACTTTTATTTCGGATCCATAAGTATATAGTCCAAAGCCACTATGTTTCTAACAAATAAATTCTGAGTTAACAGGAACGAGTGTAAATCTGACTTTTTCACTTCAATGATGTACAGGAAGACCACTATATTCTACGCTTTTTATTACATTATAGTCACACAATTTAACCTGAACTTGTTCCAGAAAATCTGTTGCCAAAATATAGTCAAAGGATTACTTGTGCACGAAAGGTCTCTCTCAGGGATATGTGTTGGGCTGTTTCAATTATCCGATTGACTGAGTTTAGCAGTGCGTACCTTCTTATAAATTATAATCACGTAAAAACACAGTAGGTTATAATCGCGGTAAAACAAAACAGGATAATCGGTAAAACAATGAAAATCCTTCGTCCACTGTGGCGGGGGTTTATGCTCCCGTCCGTAAATAGGTATAGGTACCTACGTTAGGTCATGCTACACTTGTTGTGCAGTAGCATGACCTATAATGGTTAAACAGTAAAAAAATATCACCTAACATGATAAATACTTACTAGAGGGGGCTGTATAGTGCGAAGAGGGATGGCCTTGTACCTATGTATGGCTTTTCAGGTTGGATCTATGATGACTTACACACTCCCCTATATGGCCTTAGTCATTCGAATTTGAAGGTTAATACCCATGCAGATCCATAACTTTTTAGACTTTACTTTTAAAACACATGGACAAATCTCAACAAAAATAGGGTTCACGAGCAAAGAAATCACGACACGATACATAAAAATCGTATACAATTTTTGAATTTGCTGCCTACCTGGTTATGATTTCCTTCTCGGAGCAAACTCCACGTTAAACAGTTATTTGGTTACTAAATCTTATGTGATGTTTGTAGTTTATAAATACAGCAATAACTAGATAACAGCTGTCCGTACTTTATCTTGAAAGAGTTATCTGTGTAGAAAAAGCTGCATGCACTTGGGTTTCCCTGATCTTCAAATGTCTTAGATTGAATGATTACTCATCTTTGGGTTTTTTATTATGATATATGTATATTTTCATGAGTTCATCAAAATATTCATATCGCAGTAGTATTGTCGAATCAGGTATAAAAACATTATTTTGTAAATTAGGAATTGCTGTTAGGTTAGGTTAGGTTATGTTCCTAATATTTCATTTTCTCTGAATTATGACGTAAACGGGTCACGGGTTGTCAGGAGCCCGAAAGTCTGACAATCGAGGGGTATCGTGTTACCCACTGGGTTGTGGAGGTCAGATAGACCGTCCCTCCGTGTAAAATATTGGTATACAGCTGCATAGGTTAGATTGGAAGCCGACCCCAACACAGCAGGGTAAGGAAAGGGCTAGGCAGATAATGAATAAAATTATCCTATGGATGAATTGTAATAATATAATTGAAGATTTGAATTCCATTTACTAACGTCGCCTAGGCTCTTCAACAGACTCTGATTTGCTGTTTTTATTGTAAATCTGGCCATCTGAATAGCAACAGATGTAGCCACATTGTGATCGTCCTAGTGCGGTGTTCTGCCCAAGGAGAAGCTAACAAGGTGGCATCGACTGGTAATTTATCTATCTTCTCCGTGCAGCAGGCTACATCCCGTTATGCTAAGTATACAAGCAGCCATCGTCCAGACACAGGTTTTGTTAACGATTTGTCGCTAGGGATGTCAAGATCTGTGTAAGACTTTGAATTTGTCAGTGATAAATCGTCTAACTATAGTCACTGCATGTGTACTTAGCATAATAGCCCCTTGAATTGTGATGATGATTAAAAAAAAAAAGAGGAATTTTTGCTGATTTAGAAAAACGTTAGGACGTTTTTGGCCTGCGTTTAGAAAAACGTTAGGACGTTTTTCTAAACGCAGGCCGCGTTCTTCTCGATATCTCCATTTGATGCTCTTTGCCAAATGAAAGAATCCGGTCAACCATCTCAAACTTTTCATTTCCGACTTTGCCACTCAAAGTCACTAAAGAAAAGTTTGAGATGGCTATTTGAATTGCTGAACATTTTGATACCTATATCATTTGTCTTGGCCATATTCGTCCTTAGTCCTACTTTAAAGGAAGCATCATAAAGGTCTTCAAGCGTCTTCTGGCGCACAAGTTATCACAAGTTTATCGCGCATCCTAAATGGGACGGATAAGTACCATTTACGTTAACACTTCAATAGTCCCAATCTAAACTTATCACGATGCCTCTAGGATTGATGTGAAAAGTTTATTTATTAATTTATAGTACAGTACTTGTATAGTTTCGGTGAAATAGTGTTGCTCCTCGCTTGATCGGTACGGGATTAGATATGCGGACCATGCGGATGCATGCGAACCTGCAGAGTGGCCGAGGTGCATAGTTCCCGAAGCACATCCATAAATCAGTAACGGGAATCGATGTGATACCTAGTCCTCCGGCCTAATCTCTCAGTATGACCGACCACAGTTTAGGCAGGAAGCTCAACCTGGAAAACGAATAATTCAAATTCTATGGAGACGCTTTTGCCCACAAGTGGATAACTTCCAACAGATGTTATGATGGTAAAAGTTCTAGTAAAAAATAGTAGTCGAAAAATCAACCACTCAGCAATCTTAGCGTGACCACTTCTATCCGCTATCCGCTAGAATTTGTAGATGAAACTGTCAATTTACTGATATAGATACCGCAAGGCTAGTCTATTTCAGTTACTTTCATAGTATCATGTCCTACGGTATTTTACTATGGGGACGGGCTGCAGATATCGACTCTATTAATTTTTATTCTGCAGAAAAGAGCCATTAGGCAATATATTGCCTCCGTAGGCGCGATTCTCTAAGGGAACTGTTTAAAAATATTAACATCATGACGGTACCTTGTCAATATATCTATGAAAACATCATGTACGTCAGGAAAAATCTTAATCTTTTCAGTAAAAGAGGTGAAATACACAATTATAGTACTAGAAATAGGGACCAATTAGTTCAACCGGGTTTCAGACTGACTAAAGTAGACTCATCTTTCATAGGGTACTGTTTAAAATGTTACAATAAAATACCTCCCCATATACTACAACTAAATGAAACGAAATTTAAATCTTGTATAAAATGCACACTATGCAGCCAAGCATATTATAAGCTTGGGGATTATATCGCTGACAAAAATGCTTGGCTTAACGCTGGTCCAGCTCCACAAGGGCGCATAAACTAATTGATTAGCATTCGAAAATATTGTTGAAACTGCTGACGATTGCAAAAACTATCTTTGAATTGTATAACTTCAATCTCTTTTTTATTGTATAATTGCATAGCACATGTGTGAGCACTGTGACCATGTACCTTCTATAAAGCTACCATTTACTGGATACGTCTTTCATTGACTTGATATGCCCTGGCGGCTAAGAGTATGTCATGCTTACTCAAATGTCTCGCTGGTGGTGGCGTGTGTGTTGGATCGTTGAGTTCCCTTCAAAATGGTTGAGCTAAACGGTGCTGATCCATGCGTCATGTTCGTGAACGGGCGCCATCAGTAGAGACTGGTCATCTCTTATCTGCCACGGCTTATTATTTTTATTACGGATGCTTTTTACGTGCACATCTTTCTACATTGTTCTCACATGTATAATTTCAACATGAAGGATGTAAACAATATTTTGTAAGAATATAATTTTTTTAAAAGAGTGTCCGTGGAGTTTCTTGCCCGTTCTTCTCCATAGGAACCTACGCTTTGGAATGGGCAACTAGCTTCATATTTCTGACTGACTGACTCCTTGACAATTCAAAAGTGCCTGTAAATGGTTTAATTGAAATAAATGCTTTGAGTTTGAGTTTGATCCCTACTTTACGAAGACCACGTGTCTTTTCTCCATTTTTGTCATTGCGCCTTGCCGTAGAAATCTTTCTACAATCTGTCATCTTTTAACACGCTTTTATTAATTTGACCTGTATCTATCTATCTGTCTATGTAACGGCCTCTTCCAGCGTAATTTGTACATATTTTACTTAAATAATAGCGAGAGAAAATATCATTCAATTGAAGAAAAAATATACCTAAATAGTAGCGGTGTTTCTGGAGTTATAATATAAGCACATTAATGGACAGATTGACAAACGGTCGTCACGGTTTATAATACACACATCAAAAAAGTCTAAGCAACATGTACTGTTTAGAACTTTTGAACGATTTTTACTTTTGTAAATTATATTTATATTTCTTTTACAAATAATAAATAAGCTTTTTTTGATGCATTACATGTGACTAAAGGAACAAAATCCTTCATTTATTCACAATAATTAACAATGTGTACCGTAACATACGTAGTATAAAATAAAAATAAAACTAAATTAAACTTTTCATGTTTTACAAAATTAAATAACGACATTTTTTTGAAATTATTTGTTAATTCAATACAAAGTGTCATTGAATTTATAAAATTGTTTTAAATCTAATCCTGCGGCAATCCCTCCCAATGGAATTTTAACAAGTCTTTCAGTTGTTGGGTTGTCGACACTCCGTCCAGGTTCTCTAGAACACGTCTCTGGAGCATGTTCCATGCAATGCGTGCTCGATTGAATTGAAGTCTGGCGATTGTGCAGGCCACGGCAATACCTGGATGTTTTCCATTGCCAATTACTCTCAGGTCGTTCGAGCTGTGTGCAAACGCGCATTGTCATGCATCAGCGTGAAATCTGAGCCAAGACTTTGTGCAAATGTGTGAACATAAGGCCCGAGGACATCTTCAACATAACTTTGTGTGTGTAGTGTTCTTATTGCCATCTACAAAATTGAGCTCATTAGTCTATTCTTCATAAAGGCCGCCCATGCCAACACTGTGGAGCCACTGCAAGGGTGCACTTCCTGGACGCATCTCAGCCGTTCAGCATTTTTGGGACGACGATACACTTTTAACCTTCGCGTACCAGATCTAAATCCAACCGGGACTCATCGCAAAATAACATTTTATCCCACTGCTCCTGGGTCCATGTCAAGTGTTCCCTACAAAATTAATTTCAACGGGCGTGATTCCCATGGCGTATAGGTATGGCGGGCACCTAATTGGGCCTCGTGCTCGTAAGCCGTATTCATGCAGCCAATTTCTCTCGGTTTGGTAGCTAACATAACAGCTCCTCTTGAGAATTGTAGATTTAAACCTATCTCCCGGGCGTTTAACATCGGCTGACGTCGTGCAGTCAGTTGTATGCATCGGTCCTGTCGAACACTTGTACTCCTTCCACGTCCTGCAGGCCTAACATGACACACGCGACAATTACTCGCTCTCTCGTGAGTAATTTTTGTCTATTTCGGTCACTTTCTCGTTTTCTGACAGCGCGTCCATACAAAATAGTTGACTCCTTCTGTCAAAATTGATGTTTTCTCTACAAACCCTAACATGGCACCTTAGTTATCTCGATTTTTGACAATTCAACACGAGATAATCTCCGATTTTTCTATCATTTACTCGTATTTACTTGTCGTCGATTTTGACGACGAGAAAAGTAGACAAAATTATGATTAAAAAAAAACTAAAATAACATGGCAGTTTCATAATTGTACTTATTTATTTTACAAAATATTAATAATGAAAATACTTAGTTTTAATCTACTATTTATACTGAAACGACGTGTTTTATATGGAATTTTTCGTTTTTTGTATGGAAAATATGAAAAAATATTACCTACATGTTGAGTGTTAGGGGTTTAGGAGTTTCATAAAGGGGGTCGAAATTTTTATTATTTTTGCGATAGGACACACCATTTTCGAGATATAAGCAAGTGAAAAGAAAAAAAGACAGTATTGTTTTTGCACCGTCGCGTCGAGGTGTTGGTGTGAATTTTAGTTCATTTTTTAATCGTTATTAAATACTTAGACAATCAAAATTTTAGGTGAAGAACGTAAAATTCTGAACAGAAAAATTGCCATTTTCACTAAATTAATAGCTCAGTGCCGTCAAACTAAAGTTGTGTCACTTTAGTCTATTTCAGACTGGAAAATCGTCGGTTGACAGGAATAATCTAAATTTTGGTGATTTTTAGTCTAGTTTAGAGGCATTTGTGACAAAAGAATCGGCACCATTGAATTAATGAAACGGAATCTCAAGCCGATGTAGCTATCATAAAAAAAAATTGTTTTTAATAACTTGCAACATCGGTTTCTCGTCGCGAGATATAGAAGTGTCAAAGTGCTTTTTTCGAGATATCTCGTCGTTTACGGTCATGTTAGAGATTAGAATGACGTCATAATCGTAGACAAATATCGAAAAAACGAGAAAAAGAGCTTTCTCGCGCTTGTCATGTTAGCCCTGCTGGGTGATCTTGCTGCTCAGCAGGATCCCCTGTATTAACGTAACGCTGCCAAAGAAGACAAATTACACTCCTATTGACACCAAAATGCCGAGATACCTGGGACTGATTTTTTCCCGCTTGTAGCATTCCTACAGCTCTCTGCATTTTATCAGCAGTCAAATGCGTCGCTCCATGACATAAAAAATTACTCACATTTTTTTTTTTTTCAAAAACTGCTTATCTCAAAATGATAAAGTGAGATACTTAAATACAAAATTGATCAAGCAACGAAAACTTATATATTTTAATGAAAACAAAACACAATAGAAGTTTCTATTTTTAAAATCAGCCAGTATAGGTATGTTTCCGAGAACAAAAAGATTGTAAACTAAACTACATAATTTGTTAAGAAAAAAAAATAAAGTATCAGTTAATAAAACATGCAGTTTCTGAAAATGATGCGTGTTGCTTAGACTTTTTTGATGTGTGTCTACGGATGTAAAATTATGAGGAAATACGTATTTTCTGATAAAACTGAAAGCTGTCACTTCAATTTTATCTTAAAAGGAATTACCTTGGTTACGTTTGGTACAGCGAGTACCTACCAAATAATCCGTTCACAAAATAAGAGTTCTTCGATGAAAAAACTTACAGTTAATTTTTCTTTCTTGCTAGACTATGGCCATCTCAGCCACGGACGTTAATAACGGTGCACATCCGTTTTTTATTAAATGATTCGTTTCAGGGGTCACTCCTTCGGCCGACGCTCGACGTCGTATAGATGTGTCACAGATGAATTGCTTAATTAGCTCTTTTAAATAACCGCTAGCTTTATTAAAAAACAACTGAACGACGTTAATTAGGTCATAATTAGGTAATATACTTTAACACCCAAAATTGCATAAAAGTTTTGCATTTATCAATGCAGCGGGTCAACGACTAAAGGTTATTTTATTTTATTTCATTTAGGGACAACAAACAGGAGTGTATTAATAAGTAAACAAGTTCGAACTTAATAATAGATGTAACAAGTACACTAGTCACAACGGTATCCACATATTAGTAAACAGATCTACTAGTTGTTAGAAAAACTATATAAGAATAAACAGAGTAAAATTAAACATTACTTAATTATTAGGGTTCAGATCACTTAAAATAGTAACAATTTCGTTTCTAAATATAGTCTTGAGAAACGTTTATCAGTTGAGCTAAACTGCCTATTGTAGGTGTCAACTAATCGAAACAGCGGTGATCAAGCGTACGCCTGAGTAAAATAACGTTAAATTAAACGTCACATTGTAGATTTTAGTTCAAAATTTTGTTGTTCGTGGCTCTGTGTGTAACAACAATAAAGGCGTTCGAAACAAAAATAAATAAAACGAGTAATATGAGTGAAAATGACGATAATTCAAGTGAAAACCGTGATTTAAAGGAAAATTTTAATAAAAAGTTCAGAGGTTTATGAAAGTCAGTCCTCAAATAAAAATAATAATTAGCCAAGTAAAGAACTTGGAATTAGAGCTGGGCGCTGCTTCTAACCTAACCTAAACCAATAAGTGGGTTAGTTAAGTTACTGCGACCAATACGGCTCGGCTCGGCTCGGCGCGTGGTAAGCCACAGTTCCAAGCTAATCTAACCCGTTTGGTCGGGGTGCCCTGGCTTAGTTACTGCGACCACCTGTGAGAAAAAGTCACAAAGTTAAAAAAAAAGCTCAATTATAAAAAAAAAGTGTGCTTCTTTAGAAGCCACACCGAACATATTACATCTAAACTTGGGTACCTAATTGTTTTGTTAAATGTAGCGAAATGGCAATCCAGCTGTAGGTACGTTGTTCAGCAGTTTTACATGACGGAGCTGTTTTGTAAAACAACTAACGGTTTTGTTAAAAAGCCGATTCGGAAAACCATCTGCGACAGATGCATATAAATTATGAGGCCGTATCAGCCGCTCACGGTACTGGCTTTGACAAAGCGGATTTAGGTAGAACTGATGTCTTTATGTTAGTGTCTCACCGTACTCCTAGATGTTACGCAAGCTTTTGATAAAGTTTGGCATGAGGGTCTGGTATTTAAACTCAGACGCATGCTACCTCCAGAATTTGCAGATATTCTATGTCACATGTTTGCGGATAATCATTTAATAGGTACATACTCGTAATGTTTAGAATAAGGCAAGAGGATGCATATTCCGAGCTAAAAATGATAAAAGCTGGGGTACCGGAAAGGAAGTGTGTTAGGCCCAATCCTGTACTTGCTGTACAGTCACGAGCACCAATATGTTACACTTAGTAACTTTTAAAAGTGATTTTCTCCTCCTGTGTTGATTGTAATTTTGTGTTATTACGAACATAGTATATTGGAACCCATACTATTATGGAATAGGTCATATTTTAAAGTTGCAATCGTAATTCCCCGAGTAAATCGCTTTTTCATTTTGCCAAGTGTTTACATATTATTGCTCGTGACTGTACACATGTGATATCCCAGAGCTTGAATGAATCAAAATCAATTCACATTGACTTGACTAATAAACACTACGATTACCACCCAATCTATATATAAACGGCATGCAAGTGCCTTATGCTAATACAGCCAAATACCTTGGCATAACTCTTGACGTCAAACTGCTTTGGAAATCTCACGTCAAAAGAAAAGACAGGAACTCGACATACGTTATAAAAGTATGTATTGGTTACACGGAAGGAAATCCTGCCTATCAATACATAATACTTTAAGTTCTGGTTAAGTTCCTGGATAGCGAAGAACCGTCCTCCATTGCCCCATACATGACATCAGGAAGGTGCGTAGAGTTGTATCTACTTTATACAACTCCAGCACCCTCATGAGCCATGTATCTGGCACCGAGTCATAGGCCTTCTTATAATCTATCCAGCATGTCGACAGATCCTTTCGGGAACGACGAACCTGCTGGCTAATGGCCTTATCGATGAGGAGCCACTCCTTATTACCGCGGGACCCGTTCCTACATCCATTTTCAGAGGCATGATGGAGTTGGTGTCTATATGTTCGTTAATTTTAACACTCAAAATGGATGTAAAAACTAATTATTATTATCCTTTATTTCACTATTTACATATAAATTATATTTATAAATATTTAAATAAAAAATATAAAAAAAACATTTGAAAATATATAAAATAGTAGCCCACTGGTATCGGGAACAGAGTCCAAGCTACTGCGGTCAGGGCTTCAGAGAGAGGAACCTCCTAAAAATGCGAGCCGTGTCCATGAGTACCGCTTTCTGAATCAAAACCTTAACCCAGCTGCCCAACGCGAGCCTCCTTAGGTGTTGGTCGAGGCTGTTGGCAATTAAGCCATTGGCTGATTCGACTCTCGGCACAATGATCGCTAAGTCCACATCCCACATGTCAACAACCTCGCGAGCCAAGTCAAATACTTGATTTATTTATCTTTCTCGGCTTTCAAGAGGTTCCCGTCATGCGGGACCGTTATCTCAATAATCATTGCGCACCATTATTATTATTATTAGTTTTGAAATATATTGGACTATGGGTTTGCGTGGCTAAAGTTGACTTGTGATCTGGAACTATGGAAGGATTATGGCCCCTGCCTGATTAATATTTTATATTTACACGGATAAAATGGCAGGTGGTGATTTGCACACTCAATAATGGACCCCCGAAAACTGTCGCTAGCACATAGCGTCAAGGGGCCAACATGTCCTGAGATGCTTGAGGAGTGGAGAAGTATTCCACGGTTTTCAGAACAATCCCAGAGCCTGGAAGATAGTCAAGATCCCTACGAGCGCTTACTGGAATACTTCCTTCCTCCGAGCACATTTGCTCTTGCAAATCTCGAATGAGATGGGAATTCTATTCCTCGTCAGTGTTCACTCCAGCCGGTTAATAAAGACAAGACAGAGATGAGGAACATTATTTCTCCCGGGAGATAGGGTCCGTGGGGTCGCTACTGCCCAACAGCTCGCCACATGCTGCCCTGCAGGTTTCTGTATCTCTCTTGGTCTGGCTCCTCATCCTAGACCTGTTCTGGAACCGACTTACACTTTGGAGTGCGCAAGCCCCACCAAAATGTCAACGTATACGGCGGTGGGATTGGTTATTATTATTATTATACGGGCCTACGGGGCAACCCTATTGCCATCAACTTGGCACAAATCCAGATGGACTCCAGAGAAATTCTTGACGAAAAAACCCAATGACCTGGAAACGGATCCCAAGACCTCATGCTCAGCAGTAGCGCTTGCGACCACTACACCATAACGAGGCAGTCACCACCATTGCATTATTCAACCTTATAATTGTCTTGTGTTTCCTGTATCTTGTTCTATGCAAAGTACTCGTATATATTTATATATTTCGGAGATTCGTTGTGCATGAAAAATTCGAAAACAAATATGTGTTAATTGATAATGTTTTCTCATTGAAATAATCAGGATAAAAGTGAAAAGGAACTTAAATAACTTGATGAGCTTGAATTAAATAAATTAAAGAAGATCAATCTAACATCTTACCTATTCGATGATTTGATTCTCTAACTTTATTTATTGTGTAGCGCTAGAATAATTTTACGCTGTAAGAACACTGTTTGCTGTAGAGAATACAAAGGCACTACTTACACAATCCTACAGCATAGAGCATTACCACAGAATAAATCTGTGGCATTACTAACATTCACTGCCCTAGAATACACGAAAATAATCACTGTCTCAGGGTACTGAAAAATGTGTTTAATTTCTTGCTTGATTTGATTGCTATTGCATTCGTAAAGTTAGATACATGTATTGTATTGAATTTTATGAAAACAGCGTCATCATTAACAAAATTTCAGCGTGACTATAATGATCTGCCTAGTCGAGCTTCAAATATCACACACATCTGAAGTATTTCAATTTGTTTTTTAAAATTTAATCACCCTAATAAAATAACAAAAATATTGTAAATATTACCACCAGTTTCCAACAGATATTGCAAAATGTACGTAACTCTAAGAAATATATTGCGGAAAGCAATGGTGAAGGCGCTACAGAAATAATGCTTATAAAGAAACCCAAATTTAAAAGACCATTTACTTATAGATCCTGAAAAAAATGATCTTAAAATTATTCAATAATTTATAATTAATTAACCATGTTGGTTTTCACTAAAAAAAATTGGTTGCTTGATAATCTAAATAATTTACCAACAAAAGAAGCCTCAGTGATAATACTTTTTTTTTAATGCTAGAGGGTCTAAATTTAATGATCTCTGTAAGATTTATTATTTTTAAACTTAATTTATTTTTAACTTTTCGAGGTATATGAGAAGTGTAAAATAAATCTTAGAGAGGTCAATTTATTAAGACTAGGTAGTCTTAATAAATTGACCTCTCTAAGATTTATTTTAAGACTACTACATTAAAAAAAAAATATATATAAATTAAATCTTTACGGCTCCGTTACGGTAACAGAGCAAGCGTAAGGCTTGTTTATGATAGGTAAGATACCATTATCAAGCGTTACGTTTGCTCCGTTGCACGTTGGAGCGCAGCATCCAATGGCTCAAAAAGAGTCTAGTTGAGGTAGCCTCTGTACCAACTTTGTATTCATCAGAAGATTTAAACAATATAGGAATTCTAAAAAATAATATATATGTTAAAAAAAAATATAGGATTTAATTTTAATTATTTATAAATATAGGATTTATGGCAGAACAGAATTTCATCATTCGACTATTATTCGGAACAAATAGACGTCAACCTTTTTTTATTCGACAAAAATCAGTACAATACACTATTTATGTGTGCGCAACACAGGAGCATTCTCTGTTCCTTAAATCTCAAAGTCCGATGGACGGCAATCCGACACGACCGCAGAGAGATCAGGCGGAGCAGGACCAACGGCTTTACGTGCTTTCCGAGCCACGGCGGTGTAACACCACCAACTTCCGAACTTCGGGCTGCTACTGAAATGTAAAAACCCAATAACACTTTGCCCGACCCGGGAATCGAATGCTCCGTTAGGAGTATATCTGTTCTATGATCGAATGCAGGACACCACGGTCAGCAGTCGCACTTGTGACAGCGAGACCAAAGGGGTAGGTACACTGGACTACAGAGTAGGCAGTAGGTTTTGGTTTATATCGATTTGAAACCGCACTTAGCGGTTTAAAATCTTATCTTTTATTTTTTATAGAATGCACTGTGGCTTCATACGTGAACTTTTTTTTTTATTGCCTTTAATATAAGTATTATCCTGAATCGGAGTAGGTGTGGTCTACACCTACTCCGATTTAGGATAGTACTTATATTAAAGGCAATAAAAAAAAGTTTTATAATCAACTGATAAACATGAACAATAATAATGCAAGCGCAGTCACCCCTGCCTGCCCCTCTCTCCTCATACCTTCGTTGCGATTTTGGGAGCAAAGAGAAAAATAAAGCTATTTGTTCGTTATATAAACTCCGATATTTTATAGAAATCTCAAATTGTCTAAAATATTCTTATTTAAAAGAAAGTACATACTAAAAATATGCAGTAGCTGAGCAAAAACCTAATCAGATTATTTTTTATTGATACTCTGCTACAACATATTTTTAAATGTGTATTTTAATAAATACGCATAACAAGACTGTTTTCAGTCAGTCTAAAATAGTAATATAATAGCCCAGTCAATAACAACATCAATTCCAAATGCGCATTTAACTACGATTCTTTTATATGTTGTTAGGTCTGCTGAGAGCAAATTATACCCAAGTTTGCAACCCTGAAAACCTTGTGCTACTTCCATGGTGCTTGAAAAACTAGCCGTATCTTCGCAACCAATAGACCTAAAGTCATTGGGTTGGGCCCAGATTGTGTCAAATTTAACTTGTTTCACAAACATATGCAACAAAAAAACGCGTCCATGGTATATTTATTTATCCAAAAAATTGAATTTCGCAGTTTTTCAAGAACCATGGGATTAGCACAAGGTTTACAGGGTTGCAAAATTAGGTAAACTTCTCTCAAGGACTTAGATTCTCAACAACATATAAAAAAATGGCAGTGTATAGAGTGCCGTTAGCGGCATACTAGAGGCTCTGCCTCGGCCCGGCTAAAGTGCCGTCAGTTTTCCATTTTCATTGTCACTGTCACTGTCAGTTGTTATTTTGTTTGATTGTTGAGTTTAGGTCGCTGTAAAACACCACATTTCCAAACATAACATTCTCTTGTGCCTAAATTGACCCTGGCACTCGCCGGCCGCTGCCGCGGCACCGTTCGCGCTACGCTCGCTCGGCTCGTGCGTTGTGTGGTCACAGTTCTAACCAAACCTAACCTACCTTTCGGCCATTTTAATTTGCTACTCCATTTTTCTGACTTCTTATATAATACATTTTTTTTAAATCAAAGTTATAAATTATCTAAAAAAAATATGATCAATCAATACAAAGGGCGGCGAGCTAACCTCAACAATCAAACAAAATAACAAGTAGCAGTGACAGTGACAATGCAATGCTTACGGCACTTTAACCGGGGCGAGGCAGTGCCACTAGTATGCCGCAAATTGCGGCACTTTATCCGATACGGATAAAGTGCCGCCAGCGTCACTCTATACACTTCCTAAAAAAATCGTAGTTACATGCGCGTTTGTGACGTTTGCATTTATTTGTGTCGATATTGACTGGGCTATAAGTGGTATAAGATTATATGACTTCACATTTATTAATCTTAATGATGAATGATTAAGGTACCTACAATACCCAACCGCAGGAGGCAACTGCAAGCGACGTGTCGCTGCGACACGATTGCTTCTATGAATTCCTATGAAATACCTTCCATAGCTAGCGACACGTTGTTGGCAGCTACGGGCGAGTGACAGGCGACACGTGCAGTCCGACCGCAGATCAGTAGTGCCGCCAATGCTCGAGCGCTAACACATTTATCTATCTTCTATCTACCGACTGAAATACGGGCTACTATCGCCTGCGGTTGGGTTCGGAATCATGACTGCAGTGACATGACGCCGCGACGTGTCGCCGCGACATGTTGCGTTCGATTGCTGCCTGCGGTCGGGTACGGAATGGTACGTGATCAATGTACGGCCTATGTGGTCTTAAATAATTTATTTACAACTCTAAATAAGTACAAACGCCAGCACATCAACCTACTACAATCTGTCAAATGTCTTTAATAGATTTTCAACTCTACTAGTATAGTATAAAGTTCAAAATTGATTGGGAAAATTTGACAGTTTCGGATAGGTTAACCTGCTGGCGTCTGTACATCCTAAAACAAGAGTTCACCGAATATTAGCACAATGCATAATGTTAAACTTTATAAAACTGAACGGATGAAGTCAGGGTTTACGGGTTCTTAGTACCCGTGGATGACGTTTTAAAATAAAGTGTTGGTACTAAAGTTATAATAAACTAGTTTTTGGCCGCGGCTTCACCGTGTGGATGTCAGAAAATATCCCAGGGGAACGTATTACCGAGATTAAAAGTACCCTAGGTGATAAACTACCTGTGTGACAAACATTTAAATACGTTCAGCCGTTTTTGTTCCAATCCGGAACATACTTCCAGACAAACAGACAAACGGTCAAAACATCTTCGTTACTATATGTAGGTAAGTAATAGAAGTCTACCACACGGAGATATTTACTGGTGACCTATAAACACAGGTATTTTTTCTGAAAAACCTACACCAAGACGCAGTCTTTTAAAACGGTGGAATATAATCCAAGCGTTAGTTACAATATTCTTCATCTTCTATCCCTCAATCCCAGTTCTATCAGGGGTCAGGGCTTCTTGTACAGCGCCGCTAGAGCGCTCGGGTTGTCATTGGAGTTAGGTTCCGTGCTTCTATCTCCCTCTCGATACATAACCAACATGTAGCGGGGTGTCTTCCTCTTCCTAGGCTTTCGTAGGCATATTGAATACTGTTTTTACTGTGAAACTTTCATCTCTGTTCATTACGTGGCCGCACCATCTAAGCCTGGTTTCTTATTAGTTAATGTAATGTTAATTTTTAAGGCAACCTATTGTGAAGAGAGAATAAATGGCTTTTGATTTATATATAAAATTCTTTATTGGCATAAACAAAGGTTACAAAAAAATATATACCTATCCAAAGCTAGGTTAGAGTACCTTCCATTTCAGGAGCCATTTGATTTGATTATACTAACTTCTTTTGTATAATGTTATATTTTAGGTATTTATGATGTTTAGTGCCAACTAGCTACAAATATCCCGTGATATTATTAATCTTAAAAGTGCATACAAGCGATAATAAATATTTAATTTCAATATTATCTGGCAATACTTGGCCATGATTGTTTGAACTAGTATTATAAATGCGAAAATGAGTTCGATTGTTTATTTGTTTGTTTATTTCGCTTTCACGCTAAAACGGCGAAACAGATTTGGATGAAATTTGTCACATGGGTACACCATGGCCTGGGTTAGGATATAGGATACTTTTTATCCCGATATTCTTACGGGATCGAGACTTATGCGGGTGAAACCGCGGGGCGCAGCTAGTTAAGAAAGAAGGAAATAAAAAAATAGGTTTATTTTTAACAGAAACATGTGCAATACGATTTTGTTGAAGTGTTGAAGAAGAAATGATGAGGGTTTAATCGCAATAATGATACTAGTATTTGAGGTGTATTATTATGTTCCACTATAAGTACTCTACCTAGTTTTTGTATTCTTTACGAGTAAGTGGCAATATAGTTTTCCGATAATTACATAAACAGATATTTTTTTGGAGGTTTCCATTTTCAGGATCGGATTTATTTAAACAAGATATCATAAAGCGTTTATACTAGAAAGAAAGAAATTGTGAAATCAAAAAATAGTTTTTTTTAATAATTTATTGATAAAAAATACTTATGACCAAATATTGTTTCGTGTAAACCAGCTTACAAACATTGGTCACAACAATTTACTTGAAAAAATATTCGTATCCCTAAATAATATACATAAATAGGTTCACTTAACATGTTTAAACTTATTAAATAATTATGGTGAGATTACTTAACCTAAACTAGCAGTAAACGGTAACCAAAACGAATTACTACTCGAGATTCCATCAAAAATGCGTGAGCCTTCCTTTAGTTTAGAAGTTACGGCCGAAACCTTTCGGAGGTGTGGTTTTGCTCATCTGTCTGATCATATTAGCGGTCATGAAGCATGTGTTAGGCTGGAAGGGCTGTGTCGCAGGGGCTGCGTAGCTAACATTGGGGTGGTACTGGTTTCTGGGTGGCCCGAAGCAAGGGCTGGGCGAAAAGGTCTGGTAGCCGTTGTTCATGTTGGAAGAGAAGGCTGAGTTACGCTGCATTCTGGAAAACAAAATAAAATGTTAAAGTAAAAAAACAAAGCGTTACAGATTAAAAGTACGAGTAGTTTATAGTTTTGGAAGGTTAGACTTAAAAGGAACAATAGAATGAACGATGGAATTCACCAAATCTTAACCAACTCATCTGCCTAGCATATTCCCAACGTTGGGGTCAGCTTCCAGTCTAACTGGATGCAGCTGAATACCAGTATTTTACATGGAGTGACTGCCTATCTGACCTCCACAACCTAGCTAGTGGGTTATACGATACCCCTTGGTAAAACTGGTTGTCAGACTGTCGGACTTCTGACGACCCGTAACGACTGTCAAAGATCCACGAATGACAGCCGGGACCAACGGCTTAACGTGCATTCTGGGGCACGGAGGACCAACCACGTCAAGCGTAACTTAACCTGGTCGTTCGACCCCTGCGGCTATTCAATTGTTTTAACCAACACGTAAAACTATTGTATAAGTAGAAATAAAATGTCAAAGTTATAATAGGGAAATACTTACTTGAATTATAGATTTGATGAAATATTTATGAAATGAATATAAAACTTCACTTGGGGTCCTTAAGACGACTGGCTTGTCTATCACTAGAATGTGTTATTATGTTAAGGCAGCGACTACGTGTATTTATATAGATGCTACATGTTTTATCAGATTATTATCACTACGCATTTATAATCCGATTGAACCATTCCCTGGCCTCCTTTGTGATTGTAAAGTCGGTCAATTGAGGGCATCTCTGTGTGTGTTAGTTAGGTTCCGTATTCCCCAGACCTCATTTATAGGGCTAAGAACGTATTTTTTGCTTGATACAAACAATCTTAAGATTTTCTATTTAGGACAGAAAACGTTAACATCAACAAGTGGTTGACTAAAGGGAGGAATTTCTAATGCTTGTAGGAGAAATAGATTTCTTAAATAAAAAGTTTGTATCCCTGAAAGAAAAATGACAAACGTAGTATGTCGCGGGTTTGAGATAAAGCCGTATATTTTCAGATTTTGGCAATTTATGGAAAACACAATACATAAAAGTCTACTTACCAAACCTGAAGCATGATGTCACTGTCCTCGGTTTGGTTATCCTTACTCATGGATTACAACATTACAATTTTCACAGAATTCTAATCAAGCTATTTTCAATTTGTATATCTGATAAAGAGATTTATATTCACCTACTTATCGAGTTAATTAATTATTTGTTGCTAAAAATAAATTGAATCATACGGAAAAGTACGTTAACTTGGGCAAACAAATCAGCTTCTATAGGAAAAACTATGTATCAGAAATAGAGAGACGTATACAACGCACATCGAATAAATATTGGAGCTTGAGGGAGATTTTTAAAAGCAACATGACTAGTGTCATGAACACATGTCTCCTACTGTGCCCAACATAAGCTTGCCAGACCTGGAAGAAAATCACTAAAACAAGGAAAAAAATTGACACCTGACAACGGGAACTAGAGCGTAGTACCTATGCTTAAAATGAAGAAAATCCAGAAAATAAGACACTTAAATAAGAATTGCATTTAAGAGCGGCATTTATCAAAAGCCACTGATGCTCTTAACTATGTCCAGAAAAAATGACAGACGAGCGCTAGACTATAAGAGTGACATCGTGGAAAGGCCCAAGAGGGAAACGCTACATCGAGACCGTACAAAGACATGGGAAGACGATATAATCGAGATGGCTGGCCCAGACTGGATGCAAGCAGCTCAAGATAGAGATAACTGGTTTTCTTTAGAGGACGCCTTCACCTGCCGAGGGGTTCTTGCTAGTCAACAATACGGGTGTGTTGACCATTCTATGTCAATTCCTGACCAGAGGCCAGAGAAAGAGCCAGCCCTCAGCCAGTCATGCAATGCATCAATCTGTCTCCGAGAAGTTCTCTTCCTGTTCTTGAAGAGAGTCGAAACGGCTCAAAGCTACTCTTCTACTTCTTTTTCGTGTGATTTGAGACTCACCTGGTGTCAAAGTATTAAAGCCGCCCATGGGCCTCTAACTTGGCTTCACATGCCCTCATAGAACTATCTCTCTAAGTCTAAAGCTATTAGGTAACGGTTTTTGCGCCGTTTGAGGATCTCTGCAGTCGTAGCAGCAGGGTTAGCAGAGTCCAACGTGCTTGAAAGGCACTTCTTACACCAAAGGTTGACAGTACTTCGACAAATACTCCATGACATTAGCGTCATTCCCTGGTCTCTGCACATAGTCACGTAGCACGCCGATCTTTACTGATAGGCCTGGTACAAGGTACAAGTAAGCAGTCTGTCGGCGGTGGCAATTGGGAACGACGTAAATACTGCAATAATTTATTTATGATTTAGTAGTATTGCTGTATTTATTATGATGCGATCATAAACGTTTATGCTCAAAGGATTAAGTTTTCTTATAATAAAATTAAATAGGTAATACTACGATGCTAACGCCACTTTGATGTTAAAATATACAGATAGCTGATAGGACACTTTCAGCGGACTGTTTATCGATGTTTTTATTCCTAAATCTGATAAAGTGGCTATATTTAGACCGCTAGCACACCTCCTCCGCGAAAACGTAACAGCGAAACAAAACAAAAAACAATTCAACTGGCTCGCGTCATGTTCCGCTACTCGAATTTCGAGAAGCGGAACATGACGCGAGCCTGGTGAATTGAACTACTGCGGTTTCGCTGCTATGGTTTCGCGGCGGAGATGTGCTACCGGCGTTAGAGCTTTATTATTGCGTCAGTCGCATTCTTTGTTGTTTCTAAAAATAAAATCATTAGATGTTCTCTATCTGTTTATCTCACGCTCGCATCACGCTACTGCTGACTTTGGGCGCGAAGTGATTACGATCGAGTTAGAATCCGAATGTAGGTACGGGGTGCGGTCTATACAAAGATTAAACATAACCTTCTTTATCAGGACAAACATTATCATGAGATAATTTAGGAACAGTATTTATTGGGGTAAAATTCCGTTGTTCGATACTATCTAGCGTCCCTTTATGGAACAATCCTCACTCTTTATTATATGCACACTTCATAACTCTGGCTAAAGTTCTCCACCTGGACACGAACTGCAGTGGCTAATCTGGAAATCTCTTAACCCACTGCGGGCCCAAGTTGGCCGCTATAGAAATAATCTGGCCAAATGGTATCCTCGACCGCTCCGCTATAACTTAAATACGCGATCAACAGGATTTTAGGTAGGAGAGTTAATTAATGTGACATACTGTTTACATGAGCTTGCGTTCATTTTTGCAATAATTCACGAGTTTTCACGAGAACATGAATAAACTGATATGAAGGCAGTTATCTAGTAGACCAACCTACTAAAAAGTATAAAATGAAAAAAATCAATTTCCCACGATTTATTATTGCTATTAGTTGATATGACATACTGTAACATGTTAATCACAAGAAAATTTGTTAAATTTGTTATTTTCGTGTTTTATTTGTTTTTGTTTTCCTTGTTTGAGTCATATTTTACCGCAAATAAACGTATTTTCTTTCTTTTCTTTTTTCTTTAAAATGCAAATTAATCTTATCATTAATTTTAAACAACAACTAAACATAAAATGATCAATATCCTCTTTAATGTAAAGTAAAAGTGGGAAGTCCCAAAGTGATTAAATATGAACTAGACATCAAAACTCAATTATCTGTTAAGCTCAAACATTTTAGATTACATCAAATTAAGCGTAAATAAACTTTGGTTTTGCAGTAGCAAACAAAGCCAACCAACCAAATCACCAGTCAAGTTACGTTGCCACCTGCTGGGGTTGCGGGAAAGTCCGAAAGGGATACCGTGGCCCCCTGGCAGTGCACAGGCAACAGAAGGAACACGGGTGGGTTTTAGTCAGTTAGAGTCTGACACGCCCTCCCGCTCCACCCAGAGCGGAAGGAGTCATTTGATGATTTCCCACCCAAAAAAAAAAAAAAAAAAAAGTTACGTTGCCAGTCTTACAAAAGGGTATCTTTTTATTTACCCAGTAACTGGATTGTGGAGCGCAGACCGACAGTCGCTCCTTGTAAAATACTGGTATTCAGGTGCAGCCGGTTAGACTAGAAGCCGACGCCAACAATGTTGGAAAAAAGCTATATGATGATGAAATAATAATAATAATAATAACCCCACCGCCGTATCTCTACTTTGACGTCGTGGTGGGGCTTGCGCGCTCCGAACTCCAGGTCTGTGCCGGTAGAGTTTTTTGCCGGAACAGGTCTGGGATGAGGAGCCAGACCAAGAGAGATACAGAAACCCGCAGGGCAGCATATGGCGAGCTGTTGGGCAGTAGCGACCCCACGGACCCTATCTCCCGGGAGAAATCTTGTTCCAAATCTCTGGCTTGCCTTTATTGGCCGGCTGGAGTGAACACTGACGAGGAATAGAGCTCCCATCTCTTTCTTGCCTTTATTGGCCGGCTTGAGTAGAGATTCGCAAGAGAAAATGTGCTCGGAGGAAGGATGTAAGTCCAGTAAGATGCTGGTAGGGATCTTGACCGTACTTCCGGGATTGTCCTGATAGCCGTGGAATACCGCTCCACTCCTTAAAGCACCTCAGGACATGTTGACCCCTTGTCGCTTCGACACTTTGTGCTAGCGACCGTTTTCGGGGGCCATTATTGAGTGTGCAAGTCACCTCCTGCCATTTTACCTGTGTATTTTATATAAGATATTGGTCAGGCAGGGGCCATAGTATTTCCATAGTTCTAGATGACCGGTTCACTTAGCCACCCAAACCCATAATCCAATATCATTGTTTCCATATCTTGCAATAGTCCTGCACTAACCGGGGGTTGTCCTTGGGTGCACTAGATTAGTGCGTACAGGGATAATCGTCGGTTAGTTCCTCATTTCATTAGACACGTGTAACGGGCTTCTGCGAGTTGGCTTCGGCCCCTCGTACGCCTTCCAAAGGTCCGGGACCCTAGGGTCCCGAGAAATGTCAAAATGTATAATAATAATAAAATATCTTTATTTCCCAAAAATACAGATAGAGAACATTTACATAAAACATTTGGATGCTGAGAAATCTGTACACAATTGATCAAACTCTGTCTGTTAAACTAGGGTATCCTGTATCTTAAGAGACAGTGATTCGCAATGAGGTTCCAATTGATATTATGTATGAGTGGACTGTGTCTTCTAAAGGGAAAAAATAATAATAAAAATAAGTTATATTTTACGTTACAAGTTTTTAATGTTTTTTTTGTGAGAGAGTGTGGGTGAGAATAAATGAAATTAAATGAGTGTAATTAAAGGTGTGTAGGTGTGTGTGAGTGGGGATAAGTAGATGTGGTGTTCATGTGTGAGTGAGTGGGGGAGTTGTATGTGCGAGTATGTATGAATGCGACGATAGAAGTAATTCGTACGAGCATGGAGTTGAGTATGTGCTTATTATTAGGCGATGAAGGTCAGTAAAGTCTCCGTTGCGGCATAGTCCAGTTTAAGTAGCCATTCTGTCACTTTTAATTTTAGGTTGTGTTTGTTCAGGTCTAAGATATTCAGTTTTATATGAACCTTTTTGTAAATATAAGCGCTAATTACATAATACTGATGCTTTGCGAACGTGGTCCTGTGTTGGGTGCCTGAGGGAAGGTTTGTGCGATTTTTTTGGTTAGACGGGGGAAGGCTGCTATGTTTCCTAAGAACAGATTGAAGCACAAAGAGCTGACGGACTATAAGAACCTTGCAGTCTGCATACAGTTGTGCTGTTGGGTATCTATGGGGCTTCCTTGTTATTACTTTTAATACGGCTCGTTGTCCTCTCTCTGCCCTCAGGAGGCAACCTAATGGAAATGGCACTAGCATTAACCTCACAAGACCCGTCGACGTAAGTCAATCAATCTGCCTAGTCTTTTCTCAAGACACATCGACGTAAGTATGACGGTGGCAAGTGTGTTCCCTTCCTCCCTTCAAAATGGTTGAGCTGAATGGTGCTAATCCATGTGTCATGTTCGTGAACGGGCGCCGTCAATAGGGACTGGTTAGCTGGCACGGCGATTTTAATTAAATTTAATGTTTGAATTGTTTTTTTTTTTATTTCAAACGGACGCTTTTAATGTTTTTCTTCGTTCTCACATGTGTAACTTCAACATGAATGATGTAATCAATATTTTGTAACCATATTTTGATTTAAAAGAGTGTCCGTGGAGTTTCTTGCCCGTTCTTCTCCATAGATACCTACTACGCTTTGGAATGGGTGACTATAGCTTCATATTTCTGACTGACCGATTCCTTGACAATTCAAAAGTGCCTGTAATTGGTTTATTTGAAACAAATGCTTTGAGTTTCAGTTTGAGTTTGAGTTTATGTCTCATTAATGGGGGCTAGATACGTTTACCAACACCAACAAAATGTTTTATAAGTCGTCTTATCTGGTGTCTGTCGTCTTCTCCTCTCATTTTCCGTCTATCTTTTTATTGACTCTTTCCAAGACTGTTTTTTTTCTTTCTTTCTCATAATTGTTGAAGGTGTACCAATTTATCCTACATACCTCATCTCTTGCAAGGTCTTATTTTGTATATGTGGGACTACTCTAACAATGATCTGAGTCTATTAGATACCATTTTAATTTGCTATGGAGACGTTTGATCTGCGCTTGTCGTTTGATTTTAAGATGTTGTTCTTATGAAAAACATGATATGAATAGATACGTGAAATACTAAGAAAAGAGGAGCTCGTGACTAAGTTATAACGGCCACACGGGTCGCTCCATCAGGTTAAGGTTCGCTTGCCGGTGTTGGTCCGTGGATGGATGACCATCTTTACATACCGAGACTCTTCCGTGCCTCGGACGTTAAGAGGGAACTGGGCCTGCGAGGAATTTGAAAAATAGGTATTTGAAGAAACTATTTCCGTCGTATTACCTCAAGTCTGCCTCCGCAGAGTGCGATAAGGACAGCTACAGCTCAGACCAATTATATCACAAATAAAATTGACGAGATCGTCGTTTCGTATTTCTCTTTTATCTCCTCGAAAACTGTGCCGATACAATTATTGTATACATTAAAATTTTACGAAAGAGTATGTCTAGGTTCTTATCATTTTCTTTTATGTTCAAAACTTTTCGAATTTGTCTGGAAGCCCTCTAATCAAGGTGGAAAAAAAGGGGCATTTTTGTAAGTTTTGGAGGGTCATATTTTCTTTACCAATAAGTTGCTGAAAAAAGGAAATAACAGGGACGTGTCTACAACAGACCTTGAATTTATGAAAATAAAAATGATTGCTCTATAGGCATTTTTCAGGAAGAAAAAGAGGAATACATTTGTATGGAGAATCGCAGGCCCTGTTCCCTCTTAAGCCGTTGGTCCCGGCTGTCATTCGTGGATATCGTTACGGGTCGTCAGAAGCCCGAAAGTCTGACAACCAGTCTCACCAAGGGTATCGTATTACCCAGTACTACTGGGTTGTGGAGGTCAGATAGGCAGTCGCTCCAGTTAAAATACTGGTATTCAGTTGCATCCGGTTAGACTGGAAGCCGACCCCAATATAGTTGGGAAAAGTCTAGGCAGACTGATTTGGTGTTAAATACTAAGAAAAAGCAATAAATTTTGTCGTAGTCAAGCAAATTAATCAATGACTCAATTCGTAAATACAAATGTGTAATTAACATTATCTTCGGATTAAACATAGGACGTGTCTTAAGCCTGAGTGGTTCTCAATACCTATTTAATTTATTTTACCTTATTTGTTGTTTATACTGCGATAAGGCACTTATTGATTCGTTTATCGAAGGTGACAAATTTTCCATAATCGAAGCACAGTTAAGATAATACCTAGTGTGCACCTAGCTTCTGACGTTTCATAACTGCCCATGTAGGTTTATGTGAATGAAATAATTCGATTTTGATTTTGAATATTTGTTTTAAAACTTATATGAAAACTCAAACTCAAAGCATTTATGTCAAATAAACCATTTACAGGCACTTTTGAATTGTCAAGAAGTTGGTCAGTCCGAAATATTACCTAAGCTATTTGCCCATTCCAAAGCGTAGTCAAGAAGAGAAGAAATTCCACAGACACTCTTTTAAATAAATAAAAAATATGCAATCTATAGGCTATAACATTCATTTTGAAATTATGCATGTGAGAACAATGTAGAAAGACATGCACGTTCGTAAAAGCGTCCGTAATAAAAAAAAAAAAAAAAAAAAAGTTTATAACGTATTTATGCCACCAACCAACGGCAATATTATGATGATGACACGGAATAGCTATCTCTGACTGAGGTGTCAGGGAAGATCTATGCGGACACAACTAAATGGCTCTTTTCATCGAAGTTCACATGCTACGAATTCGTTCTTCCTTTCTCTATGCCACAGATAATTGATTACAAGATTTTATAGGTTTATTTTGTCCTGTAATTTCACTTTGGTTTGTTATCTGCTGGCCTTCACTAACGTGGACTCATTTGAGTTTATCAGATTCTTTTGCTGTTTTAGGCGACGATAACTGACTTTTAATGATTTTATACTGAAGATCACGTCTAAACGAGTAGTGTTAATGATTTGGAAACAATATAATAATATGTAACGTGTAATGTGTGTCTTAGAGCATTTTCTTAATAACTTAATACCTATAAGAATATTTTAGATTATGTTTATATTACACTAGCACTTTGCCCGCGGCTTTGCTCCCGTGGTATTTCCCGCGGGACCCGTTATTTTTCCCGGGATAAAGTAGCCTATATTACCCCCTGAAAACTAAGCTTTCTAATGGTAAAAGATTTTTTTAAATCGGTCCAATAGTTTCAGAGCCTATTCAATACAAACAAACAAACAATCAAAACTTTCCTCTAGTGAAATTATTTTTTAAAGTTCGCGGAAAAAACTGAGAATCACGCAAAATAGGTATATCAAGCGTATTTTTCTGAAACAACCATTTTTAAGAAATTTTTAATTATTGATCTTTTAACATTTGTGTTTTATTAAAATACCTTTTATTTTATTTATAATAAATTAATAATGCGTCTAATTTGGGATAACGCTCCTTGATGGGCGAGTCCTATTACTGGCTGGATATGCGACTCGTTGCGTGAGCTCAGTACAGAACACGCAAGTTAACCACTCAAGGTCACTGGCATATATCTGCGTCTTAACCTAGCCACCGATTAAGGATGTGGATGAACCCACACTGTCCGCTTACCTACATTGGCAATAATGCAATCAATCAATATAACTATCTGTATGATAGCTTCGGCGACTCTCTCTAGATAGCCATGTCTTTGATAAGCCACTGAATCCACAATAACAAAAATGTAGGGCAGATTTGGCAAATTGGACGTTAAAGGTCGTATGCCCTATACAAGTAGCTACCTGTCTAAGCTAACATATCGAGTTATGGCGTTTCGAATGTGCCCCCAAAGAGGTCTACCATTCTTCTTTCCGTAAAATTAATTAGATCATTTTTATTTCGGCTACAAGTACGGCTAAAGACCTTAAAAACGTAAACATAACCTTAATTAGTTTGGTGACAGAACTTCTTTCTTTACGATCTAAATTTCATTTTCCGTTCAACTAATCATCTGTTATTCAATCTACTGCTCTTTTCCGACCTCTTCTCTTTTCTCTTTAATCATGATTATGACTCGCAGCGCGCGGGCTCGCCTAGAAGAGACCAAACTCAGTCAGGCTTTGAGCGAATTAAAGGCCTCTCAGGAGCTCTGTGACCAACTGATTAAGGAAAAAGATGAAAATGAAATGGAGTTCCTTGGTGTCCTTGAAAGAAATAGCAAGTTGAAAGCAGAAATGGCTCAGTTATATATTCAACACACTGATGCCATAGCAGCCCGGGATAGGCTCCAAGTTGTTGTGGACGGGTTCAGCCAGTGTAGCCAGGAGTATGAACAAGCTCTTAGTCACAAATATTTATTAAAACATGAGGCTCAAAGTCAGATTGAACAACTCGAGACTACAAATCTAAACATCACTGCCTCATTGAATCAGAGTCTATTCAATGAATTGGTGCCTATAGCCCCATCAATGGTTTCTGCAATAAACCCCTCTTACACAATAGATTTAACAGGTCATGATGTTTCAAAATCAAGTAAATCAGTGAGGGTAGTTACTAGTAAAAATAAAATTAAAAAATACATAAAAATTAACAAATACATAGTTAAAACTAAGAAAATGGTCAAAAAACAAAAGTTCTTCATCAAAAATGTGAAGCTAAATAGAGAAAGGTTGCATCTACTGAAACAATTAGACATGTATTCTTTTAACTTAGACAAAAGTACTAGGAAATACCAAATTGACACAGAAGACTTGCAGTATGAACTTGACCAACTACAGGAGAAACTAACTTCTATGACCATCAAATATACAGCCTCTGAAAACCAAATGAGGGAATATGTATTGGCAATGAATGAGCTGGTAAGATCACAAACTAACAAATGTGAGCATTGTCAACCACCATCTATTGAACCAACACCGGAGCATTCATTGACAATATGTAATCACACCATACCGCAGTCTAGTGCCAGTTTGCCATCATCAATTACTAACTGTTTGCCTATACAAAGTGTAAATAAAGAAATTGTATTGTTTTGTGATGAAATTGGAAAGGATCTAGGCCACTTGTTGACAAATAAATATCCAGGACACTCAATAATGAACTACTGTATGCCTGGTTGTTCGTTACTTGACATTATGAAAAAAGTTATAACATGTAATTTTAACCAGAATACTATATTATTAATATTTGTTGGTAATAGGGGTAATGTGAACAAAGGAGAATTACTCCAATATTATAGATCATTGTGCAACCTGAGTCTAAGACAAATTGTGATGTTCACATTCCCATACAGCCAAAGTTTGCCACAGGAAGAAAACTATTTTAGATCTGAAATGAATATGACATTACATAATCTAACATGTAATAATAATTTATTCCATTTAATTGACACTAACAATTATGTTGGTAACCATTTATATTTGACAAAAGATAGTTTTTATGTGGATAAGTACTATCTTTCAAAGTATTGTAAAAGACAGATAGCTGTGTCGCTATCATATTATTTTTCTATTACAGCCAAGAATTTGGCTAAACAACTTGCTTCTGTTGAGCAATGCATGTTAAATAATTCAGACAATAATTTGGTATCCAAAATTCACGTTGCTAATAATTTAAATTAGAAATTATGACAATAGAGGCAACCTCTAGCAATAGTGTACAGAATTGCAAAGTAAAATCAAATAAAAGTTTAAAATCTGTTAATAGTATGAACCTGGTGCATCAAAATATTCAAGGATTTATGAACAAAGATTTAGAAGTAGAATTATTTATGAATTTTAACAGTATTGATATTCTTTGTATAACAGAACATTGGCTTAAAAGCCACCAGTTCTTGTTCAATTTTAATAATCACCAGGTTGGTAGTTCATTCAGCAGAGTTAATGCTATACATGGTGGCTCATTAATTTTAGTAAGTAACCAGCTTAAATTTAAAGACCGTAAAGATATTGTGAGCCTATCTGTTGAGCGGATAGTTGAAATAGCTTGTATAGAATTGGAGCAGTTTATTGTATTAAGTGTGTACAGACCTCCTTCAGGATTGTATGACTGCTTTGAAAAGGTAATGGATGAAGTGTTACACAAGATTTGTAACTCGAATAAGTCCATTATCACTTGTGGTGATTTTAATGTTAATTTATTAGAAAACTCAGGTTCTTGTAGTAAAATAATAAGTCTGTTTCAGTCCTACAATCTTGTAAACCTATTTTTGGAGCCCACAAGAATAACCCCTACTAGTGCCACATGCCTAGATAATATTTATAAAAATGTTATACCAAGCCACAAAGAAATCATAAATTTACTAGATTCTGATCATTGCGGGCAGAGGATTTCTATCCCAATCCAATACAACAAAGTGGCTAAAAAGGATATCACTGTTAACCCAAGTCGCTTGGAAACTTTTAAAGTTAAACTCATAAATAAATTACCAGTTTTGTCTATTCATGCTGATCCTAATCATCTATATGATATTTTTTTTAATATATACTGTAAGCAATTTAATTCCACGTTTATTCCCAAGACTATCTCGGTTCATAGTAACGCATCTTTCAGTGATTGGGCTACCACTGGTATTCATAAAAGTAGAACACGGCTGTATGAGCTGTACAATGAAAGAACTTGTGTAAACACGGCAAAATTTAATTTATATGTTAGGAATTATTCAAAATTATTTTAAAAAGTTTGTTATATGGCCAAGTCGCGTTATTTGAGTTCGAAGATTAAAAACAGTAGTAATGTAATTAAGACGACTTGGAATATTATTAATAGTGAAACGGGAAGGTCTGATAACCGAAATACTGACTACAGCCTCTCTATTAATGACAACATAGTGAAATCAGACTCACAAGTCGCCACGGCTTTTGAAAATTTCTTTTCAGATATTCCCGTTTCAACTACTAAATCCCTCAACTCATCACCTTCTGTTGCTGAGTCTTTGCTAAAGGAAAATGTTAATGTTTGCGATTCGGAATTTCTTTTTGAACATATTACCCGTAGAGACATAATTAAAACCTTTCACACTATAAATGTAAAAAAGACTCCAGATCTGTGGGGTAATTCTGTAGAAGTAGCCAAGTCTATTATTGACATTGTAGCACCTACTTTAGCTCTTATCTTTAATAATTGTATCGACTGTGGGAAGTTTCCTGATCTTATGAAAAAAAAAAATAATACCTTTGTTTAAATCAGGTAGTACATCAGACCCCACAAATTATAGACCTATTTCAGTACTACCTACCTTTAATAAATTTTTTGAGAAATTAGTTTTAGAGCAATTGCAAAGGTTTTTTAATAGACATAAATTATTACATAACAAGCAGTTCGGTTTTACAAGGGGTCGTTCAACTACTGATGCCGTGTTGAACTTTTGGGACATATTTATAATGCATGGGAAGATAAATGCGATGCCTTGGGCATCTTTTGTGATTTGTCCAAGGCATTTGATTGCGTTGTTCATGAAACGCTAATCAGGAAGCTCCGCCACTATGGGATCCGAAACAGTGCTCTGGATCTTCTAACTTCATACTTGAGTAATAGGATTCAGAGCGTTGACGTTAATGGAAAAAGATCTCCCGGATCTATAGTAACAATGGGAGTCCCACAGGGCTCAATTCTTGGTCCTTTCTTGTTTCTTATTTATATTAATGACTTGCCTTACTTCGTAAAGGATAACCATGATATAGTGTTGTTTGCGGATGACACTTCACTTTTGTTTAAACTTAAACGTCAGCAGCTGGTTACTGACGATATAAATAGCGCGATCGCGAAAGTAGTTCACTGGTTCAATGTTAACAATTTACTTCTCAATGAAAAAAAAACCAAATGCATTATATTTACACTGCCTCACGTTAGGCAGGTGAAAACTAATGTGTTGATAAAGGGCGAAGAATTGAATCCTGAAGATAGCACAGTATTCTTGGGCTTAACTTTGGATGCTAAGCTTCAGTGGGGCCCACATATAGATAAATTGTCAAAAAAGCTAAGCTCCGCAGCGTATGCAGTTAGAAAAATTCGTAATTTAACAGACATAGAGACAGCCCGTTTAGTGTACTTTAGCTATTTTCATAGTGTAATGTCGTATGGTATTCTATTGTGGGGAAATGCCGCCGACATTCAGACTATCTTTGTTTTGCAGAAAAGAGCTGTTCGATCAATTTATAAATTAAGTCCGAGACACTCTCTCAGAGAGAAATTTAAGGAGATTAATGTAATGACTGTGCCTTCTCAGTATATTTTTGAAAATCTCTTATATGTCCATAAAAATTTAAACTTGTTTAAAAAATACAGTGATATCCATAACATAAATACTAGGAACAAACTCAAATTTGTTGTACCTACAACAAGGCTCAAGAAAATAGGTGGCTCGTTCAGATGTCAATGTATACGCTTTTATAATAAACTTCCAAGCCACGTACAAGACCTAAGCCTTAATAAATTCAAATCATTCATTAAACGTAAGTTGTGCCAGAAAGCGTTTTATACCGTTAAAGATTTCATTGAGGACAAAAAGGATTGGGATTGAGCTGCTCCAATTCTTTTTTTTTTTTTTTTTTTTTCATTTTGAATTTTGTTTGTTTTTCTGCTAACTTTAAATTATATACAAAATGACAATATTTACTTTGTGAAGTATAATATTATTATTATGATGTGAGGACTATGTGGGTCATATATTTAGCTATATTTTACTTTTTGCTAAGTTAATCTGGCAGTTTGAGTACTATAAGCGGCCTACCCAAATATCCTTTCTTTGGTATTGTTCGTCGATTCGTTGAGCTCTTTTTAAGTTCTGAGTTGAGCTACACGATTACTGACAAATGCGTGCACTGACTGGCCAGGTCCACTCAAATCTGTATGGTTCTTTCCTCAAAAGACCATTTCAGACACAAATCTACATGGTCCTCAAATTGAAATGCTCTGACCAAGATTATTTCCGGGTTATTATATACACATTGACATTAATGAATGTTATATATTCATTGACATGAATATTTACTTTAAAGTATTATATTATTTTAATTATTGTCAATGTGAAGACTATGCGGGTTATTCCCTTTTGTTTTGTTTTAATTTTTTTTTGGCAATTAGTTTTTATCATGGTCTGGCAGTTTAAGTAATTTATGTGGCCTACCCAAACGTCCTTTCTTTGGTATTGTTCGTCGAATCGTTGAGCTCCTTAAATTCTGAGTTGAGCTGCACGATAACTGACAAATGCGTGCACTGACTGGACAGGTCTTCTCAATCTGAATGGTTATTTCCTCAAAAGACCATTTCAGACATCAATCTACATCGTCTTCACATGATCTGACCAAGATTATGTCTGGACTTTAAAAGAGACTGTGACCTCTGAGTTTGTTTCGGCCTTTCTTCTCAGAGAAGTCAGATAGGAAACGCCGACCTCATCTAGTTTTTAAAATATGATTGACGTGTAAAAGTGTTTGTACAAACCTACTTGCAGAAATAAATCATTTATCATTTATCTTATCAATAACAGTATTGACCAGCTTTCTAATTACGCAACATATTTTCGTAAACGATAAAAACAAATCTGTTTCATTTTGACAGTTCAACAACATTCATTGCGTTATTTACGTTGCTCTGCAGTTTTTTTTTTCGAACTTACGGAGCAATGGATTAGCAATCTGTTTCAAAACGATTCAGATTCGGATTGATTTTGCATTACGTAATTAGGGTACAGATCAAAGACATGCCAACAGTGAAGTCAGCGAGTTTCCACGGGTATCTTCTACTAAGCAAGATAGGATCTGAGGCCTCGAGTGTAGTATCTTATTATGGCTTCTGGCTGACAAAATGAACTGATATCACAAAATAACCTAATTTATACCCATTTAGGTTTTCACCGACCTCGTTCGACATCATTATTCGATTCAACTATTTCTACATAGTTTAGGCTTACAGCAATTGCAACTGCAATATAAGCGTATAGTGCATAAGTTAACTGTGTGCACACCAGAGTTAAACCGTTGATATCTCAAAACAAACAACGGTAGATTTTAGATAAATAGCATTGACCATGTTACAGGTACGGTTCCCTATCCATTTGCATAAAATTTTAAGACCTAATATAACTTAGCATAATTTTGTTTGGCATAATTATATTTTCGCATAATATAATTACGCATAACAGCTTAAGCATAATTTTTTATGCATAATTTCTTTAACCATAATAATGATTAAGCATAATATTCTAAAGCATAAAGTTCTAAAGCATAACTTTCTTAAGCATAAATTTATTTACGCATAATGATATTAAAACATATTTTTATTGAACAATTTTGTGGGTTTTTTTTTTTTCGCTGTAGGAAGCATGAAGCAAGCAAGCATACAGCATGCAAGCAAGCATACAGCATGCAAGCAAGCATGCAAGCAAGCATGCATGCAAGCAAGCATGCAGCAAACAAGCAAGCATGCAGCATGCAAGCAAGCATGCAACATGCAGCAGGCAGGGTTTCTGTCACGGCTCCGGCGCTGCGGGCCTCCGGCGGCCCCACCTGTGCTAATCGTCACAGACGGCTTTCGCTCACCGCCGCGTCTGAAGCCGCTCGCTTGCAGCCGCCTGCTCCTCAGCCCGCGGGCCGCCTTGCACCTACGCGCCTACGCGATTTTAAATTACACTCTAGGGGTAGGACAAACAAGACTACGTGGAGTCGATTTTGCAGCAATTCGGTTCTGTCACTAACTTTTGTTGCACAGCATATTCAATTTTTAACCAACAATTAATGGTTACAGAAACTATAGCAAATTGGTTTGATTTGAATTATGTATGGGGCACTACAAGTTCACCACCACCATTTCCACCCAAAGTCTGGAGTACGTATCTACTAGAAAAGGAAATATATATATTATTATTATGCTAATAGTCATTAGGCCTACTAACGTTATGCGAATCAAATGTATGCCAAAACAAATTAGTCTTTAAGATGATTATGCCAACATAAAATGTATGCCTAAAAAAATTATGCCGAAGTATTATTATGCCAAAACAAATTGTGCCAAAATCGTTATGCCGAAGTATATTAGGACAAAGAACATTATGCGAAAAGAAGGGATCCCTACAGGTACAGACGCTAGCAGGTCAACCTTCCCGAAACTGTCCAATTTTCCCAATCAACTTTGTTACCACCATGTTTTAGTGATAAAATTGAAAATCTACTAAAGAAAGCCTACCCTAGCCTGCAAAATCTGTACTTTGCTGTGCTGCGTCACCTGCGTCTTATCATACGCTTAGCCTAAAAGCCTATAGAGATAGTACCAAGTAATGATGTAATTTATACGTACATTAAAAATTAGATGGCGCTGTTCAGCAATATTTTGTTTACTTATTTTGTGCGTCTTGCAAGGCTAGATGGCGCCGTAATTAGTGTATCCAGTTTTAATAATTTGTTACGGATACTCTACGTTACTCCATGATTGAAATGAAGAAATCTTCTTCTTTGATTTGGCAAATACAACAAATATAAATAAAGATATTTTCGAAGCAATGTATTTTTAATTGGCTTATTTATAAGCAAGTAAGAATACTTGCTTGCTACCAACATCTTGCGACATCTTTGGAAGTTTTTATCAAACAGGTATCTAATTACGTAACACATTTTTGTAAACGATTACGACAAATTTGTTTCAATTTGACAATTCAACAACATTCATTGCGTTATTTACGTTGTTGAGCCGATATTTTTTTCGAAACTTATGAAGCAATGGTTTAGCGATTTTCTCAAAAGGATTCAAATTCCGATTGATCGCGTATTATGTAATTAGGGTACGGCTTTATATAATGCATGTATATATAACAACCTTGGACATTGCCCACATCAAGTAAGATATACGTAGTGGTCAATATCATAATACCTCAAAAATCAATAGTTCCAGAACTTTTACCTACATACTTCTGGTTGAACTTGTATTTTAGTAAGAAAAGCAATCAATTTTACGTTTAACTAAAGTCTTAATATTGTCTCTCTTAAATTTCCCATAGGTAACTAGAATGCTCAAATCACAATTAATGTAATTCTATGACAGCAAATTTCCCAGACCGTACAATATTATTGGTATTGCCGTCTGTCTTTTTATCTTTGGCACTTGCTATCTTGGCACTATCTTTGTTGTTACATGTTATGCAGGTGTTGTCAAAGATTGTAGGTAGGTACTTACTGGCATATGATTTTGTTTAAGAGTATCAGCAATCTGGGCTATCGGTATATCTCTCCATACTTAACAGTCGCTTGCAGATCAATCATCTATACTCCATTAAAAATTAGATTAAACATTTAAACAAACCTTTTTTACACTCCGTTCAAATGATTCTGACTTCTATAGATACCGTAGGCATTTAAAGAATGGCATTAAAAGCAAAAAAGTGGTTACAATACCAACTGTTTACTGCAGCTGTCGCCAATGCAATAGAAGTCAAAATCTGTTGAACGGACTGTAAAAAAGGTTTGTTTAAATGTCTAATCTTATTTCAAATGGAGTAACTATAGTTTTATATGTCGAGTATTCGACTCCTAGTCTAGTATTCATAAAACAATACCTAAAATGCCCTTAATCCAATGGAATGCCACAAATCTATTACGTACTCGAATGAAAACATAGGATTAGTTACTAAAGCATGAGAAATGTTACTTCAGAAAAAATTATCTACTATCTACTTGCTTACGTATCATTATAAACATCACAGCATCACAATATCTAGAAAATGAATATGCTAATGTGTAATTGATATTTGAAGACAATAAGACACTGGAGAATTGACAAACATGTACCTATTCAAAACTCCAAAGAAAATGTTTGATATGTGGTTGTACAACCGTTTATTTTTATACTTATCTTTATAATTTAACAATAACTTAAACTAACTTTATGGGATAATATACAGGCAGAGATTCAGACGCGTCAACATTAGTGGAAGGAGGGGTCAAATCGTTGTGGCGGCGTGGTGTTGCTGATCTTGCGGATGGTGGCAGCGGGCATGAAGCAGCCAGCGTTTGGTTGGAAGTTCTGCTGGGGGTGCTGTGGGCCTCCCATGGGCTGGCCGTACCCAGGAGCGTAGACTGGGCCTCCTGGGTTATTGAACCTGTTAGGACCACCGGGCGCACCTGGGTGCATCGGCATACCGTTGTTCATGCCGGGACCACCGGGGCCGGGATAGCCTTGATTAAATCCTGGACCTGGGCGTTGCATTCTGGGAACAGAGTTACTAATATTAATGATCATTGTTTATTGTACCTAACTTCCTTTTGGCGACCTTGAGAGAAACTATTCTTGGAACACTATTGAAAAACCTTAACATTACTATACCTCAGAAATGCACTGGTTAACACAATTTCTTGGTCAATTTACGATAAAGTTACCTACATTTTAAAAGTAAATACTTACATGATATTTTTTTCCAAAACTTAAAAAAGAAGAATCACTTGTTGTAATATCGACTGATTTTCACAATCTGCTCTTGAGATTGGGCAGCGGCATCTATTTATACGTTCTTTGTTATCGGATTATTTGTCAAAGTTATGCTATCGCCTTAAATCACGTCGGTTGCCCCTTTTGTTATTGTATATCGTATTTGGCCTCGTCTCTTGCATTTTGACAAAATACACTGAATCGCAAAAATTCCGGGTTGCTAATGATTCCTTGGATTGATCAGAGTATTCAGTGCAATACCATGTCGTTAGCACCTGAAGATTCTTCCTGTACATTCGTACACAGATTATATACCATGGTACAAGAAGGAAGAAGTCAGCCTAGCACTGCTAGAACAGTAGGAGTATCTTTATCAACGGCCCAAAGAGTACTCCAGCGATTTCAAGAGACCGGCATGGACATCAGGAGACCAGGAAATGGCAGGCCAAGGTGCACAACTACTAGAGAAGACCGATTCATCGTGAGCACTATGTTAAGAAATCGACATCTCACGGCTGTTCAGGTCCGAAACAGTCTTCAAGAAATTCACCACAACAATGTGAGCTCTGATGCGATTCTGCGACGTCTTCGTGAAGCTGATAAAAATATTTATAGACCAGCAAACGGCCGCCAACTGCTCAGAGAACATCGAGTTGCCAGGTTACGGTTTGCTCGAGAACACATTCGATGGTCAGATGAAGATTGGTCCAAGGTTATGTTTTCCGATGAGTCCAGATTTTATTTATTTACGAACGACGGGAGACGAAGAGTATTTAGACGACCAGGCGAACGGTATCATCAAGCGTGTTTTGAAGAAAAGGTGCCATTCGGTGGAGTATCAATAGTGGTTTGGGATATCTTCAGAGGATCGCACGGAGTTAGTGATCATAGAAAACGGTTCTCTGAATGCTGTCAGATACGTAGAAGAGGTTTTAAATGAGCATGCTGGTCCTTTCTTAGTGAATATGGGTGCAAATTCCATTTTTATGCACGATAATGCGCGACCACATACTGCTCGTTTGGTCAATATGTAGGTACATATATTCAAGACGTCGGTATTACCTGCATGGAGTGCCAGCCAGCTCGCAGCCCAGACTTAAATCCCATAGAACATGCATGGGACGACCTCGGAGATGCGTGAGACAACACTCTCCTGCTCCCGTTACCTTACACGAGTTAAGGAATGCGCTAGTGGAAGAATGGGCAAACATAGACCAAATTCGTATAAAAAATTTAGTTTACAGCATGCCACATCGTCTTAATGAAGTGATACAGGCTCGTGGAGGAAATACAAAATATTAAATTGACAAAAAATCATTTATTTTTTAAGTTTTACTGCGAAGTGTAAGAATCAGAATCAGAATGCTTTATTTGTATTTTTGTTGTCATAAGTTAGAAGCGAAATTTTCTTATTTTTTAGTATTGATTTTCAAACGTTTTGCAACTCAAAACGTTTTTAATTAAAGTTATATAGTGTACAAAACGTGTTACACATTTTTTATATATATTAATCAGTCATCTACAATATACTATAGTTTCGCAAATTAGTCTTATGTATTTAAGAAACTATCACGCCATTTATTAGCGACCCGGAATTTTTGCGATCCAGTGTAATACCTCGTTTTCAAAATTTTGCTGTCATCGCTTTCGTTCAGGTACTTTTTTTTTTAAGTTGGTCTTCTTTTGAGCTGAAGGAGCGATAAGCAATGCAACAGCTGGATCAGGGGAACTAGCTGTTGCATTGCTTGTGGCTTTGTTCTTATCATTTTTTATCGATATTGTATCATTTATATTAATAGCGCTTCCTAAGCCTACGTTGTTAATGGCTGATGTGTGCAAGCACAAATAGGTGTCCGTAAATTATGTCTTGTGTAATAATTATATTGTGTTATCGTCATGATAATCTTTGTGATTTATAATTTGCATTTCAAAAGTCAAAACCTGTGCCAACTGGTTTTTCAAATATTTAAAAATGAAAAGTTAAAGAACATGCGATACTATCATTTATCCTGTATAAATTCATTTTATTAGTTTTGCCATAATTATATTTTATTTGTTTTTTGGAAGAGCCGGAAAGTTACTCTTAACAACAGCCAGGTATTAAGATAGCGATAAAACATTTGAAAATAATTGTAGATAACCAGGGTTAATTGATTTCTGTATGGAAAGTTTCTTGAAATGGTTTTTTGGAAGCTAGACTGGGCTTCATTATCTGACTCTAAGCGATGAGCATGAGATCAATGAAATCACAGTCTTTATTGAACATTACCTAAATCATGAATATAATACCGAAGGGCTAGTCTTGGAAAATATTATGCAAGCTATCGAACACCTTACTGAATGAAGATTATCAGAGTGATAGAGTCGTCTATTAAGATCTGATGTTGACGATAACAGTGATTCATTACGTTGTTGAATTAAGATAATAATAAAATATGTAGAATAGTGGTGTAATGGCGCAATAGCGAAACGCAAAAGTCGTGTGACAATACGTCAATGTTCAGTGATTAGATGCGCTGATAAAACAACCCCGACTCATTGCTGCAATAATCCAAGCTAGTCAAGGTATTAAGGAAAAAATAATTGTCTAATTAAGTACACTATGGGTTGAATATCACGAACCCACGACCGACCTATGTCCCGAATCGATTGAAATAAGTTTTTATAAAGGGTTTTGTAGGTTTTAGGCGATGCTATGACAGTACCCTTTTGTCTATGAGATATAAAGGGTTTCTAAAAATTTCTTAATAAGTATCTGTATCGATAGGGCTAAGTTTTATCGGCCTGAGTCGGTTTCGAAGTATTTTTCAGTATCCTATTATTATTTTTTCTGTCTAGTGAACTATAATATTATTAATGAATTGCAAATAAAACACTAAATTTGATGTTGTAACCGTTTTAGGTGTAAAAAACCGGCCAAGTGCGTGTCGGACCACGCATAATAAAGGATTCCATAGTTGGAATGAATTTATCCCCATTTTTTAGTTGTCGTGGAGAAGCAATGGGGAAGAGCGATTGACTAGTCTTGGTTGTTGAATTACGAGCTTTTCCATCATTGTTTGCAATTCTTAGCAATAGACATCTGCCGTCACTGTTGTGCCATTCGGTAAGAAGCTGTGATGTACTGGTCCACCAGACAGTCACCATCATCTTCCTATGAGTAATCTTTTTTTAGCGCACTGATTATTTGCTGTACCCGGGTCCACCCACTGAGAACGCGGAGGACGAACGCTTACGGTTGTCGTACAGGATCCACTTTTCATCGTAGGTAACAATTCGATTAAGAATTCCCTCGTTTCTATGCCGATTCAGTAGTGCTATGAATGCTTCGACGCGTAAATCTTGCTGTCGGTCGCTTAGTTCGTGTGGCACCCACTTATCTAGCTTTTTTATCTTTCCGATTAGTTGCTTTAGTGTTGTTTTGACGCTAACTCCAAGGCCCGCAGCAAGCTCAGCCGTAGATTGGGTTAGATCCGCTTCCACTATCGCCTTCAATTCGTCCTTGTCGACAATGGTTACCGGCCGACCGCGAGGCTCGTTCTTCAACAAAAAATTTCCAGATTTAAAACGATTGAACCATTAATGGACCTTGTTTATGCAAGCAGTGTTAGGCCCGTACAAGTCGTTAATGTTTCGTGTTGTTTGCGCAGCGGTATTTCCACGTAGGAACTCATATTCGAAAATTGTACGATTTTTCAGTTTATCCATGGCGCCAAAAACTACCACAATGTCACAAAAACAAAAAACTATCTAAAAATAAATGACTGAATTAGAAATTAAATTAACACGTCTTTCGAATAAAATTCATTTGAATTTCTAATTGCACGCCAAGCCACAGATAATTAAATCTGAAAATGCTGGTTATAGAATCTCCAATTACATAGGTAAAGACCTAGGGTAGGTGCTCCAGTGAATGAACACACCCCAGTGACAGAACAAAAAGGAGTGTTTTCCAAAAAATAAGAAATTAAGATATTTTTACCCAACACAGTATTTTTTTATGTAATTGTAACCCTTTTTTCTAATATAGTGGCTAGTTTAATTTTATAAGTCACTGTTCATTTTAAAATGGCAAGCGTTTAAAGTTGGCAGTGTTGGTGTAGATGTGTACATATTTGTTCGAGCAAGAATTTAGGACTAAGGTAAGACGCAAAAATTTTCATAGCACATTGTACCCGTAATTGAAGAATGTACTATAAGTTATTTATTCATTCGAATAAAGGATACTTATACTAATAGACTACTATTATATACAGAGACTTATACTATATTTCTGAAATCGATTTTATTACCATTTTAGCCAGTTTTACGTAATATATTAGGTGTCCCAGCATTGGAACTAAAAATCGTTTGAAATCCGGTAAATGAACGGCCGTTCATTCACTGGACAAACGTCAATTTCATATTTTTATTCAAATATGTAATTTATTATTAAGCCATAAGATTCATGTTTTGGGAATAGTTTTAAAAATAGATTTCTGATCTTTATGCCAGTATTGGGACAGGCATGTTCGTTTATTGGTTCAAAAAATCTAGTGAATGAACTAACATTTTTCATCATATTCAAATATTAGCTTTCGTCATGAAGATGGGGCCAATAAATGAACACAACAGTTTGAGATAAATTTCATATTTTAAGACCTAGATTTTATTATTATACTAATTTTTCTTTTTTTCTATAACAGTCCCTTTAGATTACCAAGGATTCAAATAAAAATAAATACGAAAGATTTCGATATACCTACCCAAGAAACATTGGAAAGAGCTCTTCGGTCCATTACTAAAGGAGAACCAACTATTAATAAAGTAAGAAACGACACTCCATTAGCTGGCACAATGTTAGAGTAAACTGGTGGTAATAAAATAACAAATATAATTACAGAATTATGTAGTGATGCGCTTTCTACATCTTCTGCACCTGTGGTTTCTACTGAAAGGCATCCGGAAATTGAAAATAATGTTCCTGCTATAGACGTGTGTACGATGAATAATGTTACACCTATTAGAACAAACATATTAAATAAGCAACGATAGCAGTACGTCGAGATACGTCCTTTTAGCATGTTCACAAGTATAAGTAATTAAGATCAAGTTATTGGAACCTCATATAACAATGGAATCTAATCACCTCCTATTCAAATAAAACTCCAGTAAGTTATGACAAAGCTATCCCCAAGAAATAAAACACAAATTGCTCATAACAGCGAATATTATATTTAAATGAGTAAACCGAGAACATATAGGAAATAAGGTAATACTTAGCTTCTTAATCAGAATATCTTACACAAATTATATTTACTTAGATATATTTTTCAATGCACCCAGAAGAAGAAATAAAAATGAACTGCCTCAAAATCCTCCCGGCAAAACCCAAAACACTTCGTTATTCTTTATTCTTTCAAATCTTCAGTCCTGATTGGTTCGCGGTGATGGCGGGCTGATGGCGTCTCCCTATTGGTCGACGCCCGACGTTAGTACCGCAAACATCCACCGATAGCAGCACCTTTGCTTGGCGACAGCTGTTGCGTGATGACAACCGCTAAGTGTTTCTATGCGGTCCGTCTCGCCATCTAGCGCCTAGTGTGCGGAATATTCACACTCGTCCATCCTGACGCCTTTGCGACTCTGCAAAGGAAGAGAACAAAAGACTATATGTAATTGTTCAAAAATAGCAAACCCAGTCCTAAAAAAAAGAAAAGAAAACTCAATTCTATGAACCGTAAAACAATATTTGGTCCATACATAATAAAAAGCACATCATAGCTATGTCCTTTAAATGAATCATTATCAATCATCAAGTCAAATCATTCCAAAAGTAAAAAGATAAGTATCTACTTGTTTACCAAAACCAGTTTCCAAAAATACCCATAGATTTACATCAGTGAAAATACCATAATTTTCCAACCCATAACATTTCACAATCGCTTTCAAAACATTTCCGTCAGTAACTCCAATTTTAAACCATTCAATTAACATAATAGTTCCGATCACAATCCAAATTATTTGTACCATTACATTATTCCACTCATCAAAATTAGTATTAACCTGATTTTTCCTGGAATTCATTAAAGTTCATCCTTCAAGCAAGTCGATTAATTCCTCCGTGCTGTCCACTTCTGTATCATTTGAACTAGCGCCCGAATCATCCTCCCTCTGAAAAGGTTTTAACGAGTCCGACGACACAAGAGCTCTGAATCGCTTATACCCTTTCACACCTTTCAGCGAAGTAATCATGTACCTATCATTACCTGCTACCTTCGTTACCTTATAAGGCCCGCTGTACTTTTCCTTCAGTTTTCGTCGAACGTTCACATTTCGGTCAGCAGCTCCTTTCCATAATACTAAATCGTTTACCTTGTATTTTGTTGGAGGTTTACGCTTTGCATTAAAATATTTACGCATTTTCTCTGCCGTCCGGTTTAGGTTCGCTGTAGCTTCGGTCCTAGTGCGTGCAGCTGTCGCCTCGTTATCCACGATGTTATCTCCCATACCTTGATACCTGCTGCGAGTCGCTGAAAACATGAGCCTGTATGGTGTAAATCCAGTCGAACCGTTTAGTAAATTATTCATTCCCCAGGTGATGTTTGCGATCCGAGTATCCCAATCCTTTTCATCTTCCACGCTTGTATTGAGTGAATCTAGTAATGTACGATTATACCTCTCCACTTGTCCATTTGCGCGTGGACATGCTACAGCATTGATTATGTGTTTTATTTGATTATCCAAACAAAACTGTTTGAAATGTTTACTTTTGAAACTCGTACCGCTGTCGGATATAATTCTCTTTGGATAACCAAATAAACAAAAAATGTCATTTAAAGATTTTATTACCTCTCGAGTCTTTGTAGTTTTAACTGGTACCGCCCATGTAAATTTCGTGAAGGCATCGACCACCATTAGTACAAAACTGTTGCCTGCTCGACTTTTGCAGAAAGGACCGAGATGGTCAATGTGCAGAGTGTGCATTGGTTCCGGAACTTTTTCAATGGGGTGTAACTCACCTTCAAGTCTTCCGTACTGTCCCCTCTTGTAAAGACAGTCTAAACATGAGTTGACATATTTTCGTATGAAACGTGTCATTCCTGGAAACCAAAAGTTACCTTTGATAATTTCCTCACACCGCTTCAGGCCTGGATGTCCGATGCAGTCATGATACTTCCTCATGACATTCCACCTTCCATATTTAGGGACTACTAACCGCTGTTCTCCATCCTTAACGAGCTTGTATACTCGACCATCTTTCAGCTTGTAATTTTTCTGTATATCTGGATCGTTATCCCCAGATTCTAATTTTGTTCGAATTATGCGAATCCTCTCATCTTGATCTTGAAGACATACTAACCAATCGAATACGTCAATCACGTTGATATCTACTACTAAGGGAGGGTCTACCGGAAATCGGCTCAGCGCATCCACGTGCCCATGAGACTTACCTGGCCTATGAATGACTTCCATGTCGTACTCCTGAATAGATAACCACCACCTTGCTATTCGAGGTAGTAGATCCTTTTTCAAGAAAGTGTCTCGAACGGCTGCACAGTCTGTCACCACCTTAAAATAATTACCTGCTAAGTAAATTCTAAATCTCCTCAACGATTCCACTACAGCCAATGTTTCCAATTCGTAGGAATGATACATAGCTTCTTCTTTGCTTGTTTTTCGCCTGAAATACGCAATGGGTTTCATACCACCATCCTGATCCTGTAATAGAATGCCAGCTACACCTTTACTGCTTGCGTCAGTATGAACTTCTATGTCACCTTTCCTACAAAATAATGAGAGTATCGGTCGAGTCGTCAAAATCTTCTTCAGTTGATCAAAAGCTCTCTGCTGTGCTGGATCCCAAACCCATGTTGCATTCTTTTTTAGCAACCCGTACAGAGCATACGTGACAGACGCATAATCTTTAACAAATTTCCTGAAATAACTAGTCAGACCTAGATACATCCTAAGTTCGTGTACATTCTTAGGTTCTTTATAGTTGACCACAGCATCGATTTTCTTACTACCAGGCCTAATACCTTTCTCGCTGATCTCGTAACCGAGGTAATCTATTTTTTTTTGCAAGAAAAAACACTTATCAAGGTTTAACGTCAATTTTGCGTCCCTTATTATTTCCAAAACTACCCGAAGCAGATGGAGGCCTTCCTGTTCAGTTTTGGTAGGTAGCAACAGATCATCTATAAATGGAAGCACCTTATCATGACGTAACGAAGAAAATATCTTGTCCATAAGACGCTGGAAAATTGCTGGGGAATTGGCCAAACCGAAGGGCATACGCAAAAATTCATAGTGGCCCTCAGGCGTGACAAAACCAGTTCTGTGAATTGAAGCCTCCGCTACTGGAATCTGGAAAAAACTTTGCGACAAATCAAGACTCGTAAAAAGTTTCTTCCCACCTAGTTTTTCGATTTGTTCTTCTATGATGGGCAGAGGATATTTATCTTTCGCTGTAATACTATTTAATTTTCTAAAATCCACACAAAACCGATAATCTCCGTTCTTTTTCCTAACTAATACAATGGGACTGGCATAATTAGACGACGATTCTCTAATAATACCGTTGGATACCATATCTTCAATCTTTTCTCGTACTATTGCCTTTTCTGAAAAAGAAAGCCTGTAAGGACGATAACAAACCGGCTTATCAGAGTTAAGTTCGATATTCAATTCTATTTTGTCAGTCCTGCCTAATTCTCCTGTATCTATAGAAAAACAATCTGAATATTCCTTTAAAATCTCTACTAACTCTTTAACTATCTGTGGATCTCCGGATCCACATTTGATTTTGGTTGTATCAATGCTCATGATCGAAACAAGATTATCTGCAGATTTACCAAGAGAACAACCAATTTCTCGAGTAACCAATCCACGAGCAATAACCTGGTCTTTCTGGAAACGCAGTGGCTTTTTACCGTGATTAACTATGAAAATGGTCTGTACTGGAAAACAATTCATAGAAGCAGGAATGCTATAGTTATAACCATTATAAACAATTGTACGACTATCCACAAACAGTAGAGTTGACTTGTCAAATTCAACATCATTGTACGTGTCAACAAACAAGGATGAATAAGCTGGAACGACAGTGTCTGTAGAGCACAAAATGTTAACCTTATCGACACATGTACCCACTTGCAAAGAATTTATTTCAACCGATTCAACTTTATTTTCATCTGTTACTGCATATCCTAAAAAGACGGTAGTACCACAAATTGTAAGCTTGAATTTTTCATTGTTCAAAATGGGCTGTCCAATAAAAACGTCAGCTCTGTTTACGGCAGCATCCACGACAACTGCGTCTGAACAAACCTTAACTTCATCTATTACGAACTCTAATGATACCTGTCCGTGAGCTTTAATTGGTGGTCCACCAAACCCGTTGACAAAAACGACACAAGGTTGCATTGCAACACCAAGCTTTAGAACACAATCATGAGTGATGAGATTGACTTGAGCCCCCGTGTCTAAATAAGCGGTACCTTTTAAACCATTAATTAAGACATGTTTAAAATAACATTCATTTACCTGTATTTGTACAATGCTGACAGCCTTTTGATAACACTGCTCCTTTTTGTGGTTGGTTTTCCCACAGATTTCGCATTTTATAGCGTTAGGATTGTTGGGGCACGACCGAACAACGTGCCCTGACTCGTTACAAAGAAAACAAGTAACACCTGGCTTTCGTTCTTTTGGATCTCTAATTGCTTCTTTTGAAGACGATGCGGAATCTCGACCTCGAAGAACGTTTCTCTGACTTTGATTAATTTTTTTGTCGTCATTCATGCACAGAAAGTGAGAATAAAGCTCGCTTGGGGTTTTATAATTACCAGCCCTTGCAGAAGTTCTCATGTGGAACGGCAACCCTTCTATGATGCAGGAAACCGCTTTTTCTCCAATGATTTCACACTTAGTTAACATGGTACATTTCGAATAATAATAATGAGTCATCGTTTCATTGAATAACTTTTTCCTACTTAACATTTCCCTCAATGCGTCTGCGTAATCTATGCTTTGAGGGAACGCTTCCAGAATTTTTTGTTTCCATTCCGGCCACGTAAACTCATAGCTTCGAAGTGCGCCATGCCACAACTTCGCTAATCCAACAAGTCGTGCCTGCATATAATAACTTTTAACATTGTCGTTCCATCCATGTATGGCACCTAGTTGCTCTACTTTGTTAAGCCACTGAGATGCAGGTAGCTCCGGTTTTTCAGGATCGAATTCCGGTATTATATCCGGCTTAACCATCACACCCGAATAATATGGAACCGACCTACCGGATTCATTTGAAAAGCCAGGTGGAAAGCGGCCTCGATAGTCCCGGACTGGCGAACGTCCCGGCCGCCACGTGTCGCGGGAGCAGCTACGGCGCTCCGGCTGCGGTCGCTCCATCCGCCGGTGACTCCATCTGACAGGGCTGCGGGACCGGCTGCGAGACCGGCTGTGACCATCGGAACTCATGGCTTGGCTGAGAACTGCTCCAGATCGCTATCCCACTTCTGAAAATTGTTACACCTATTAGAACAAACATATTAAATAAGCAACGATAGCAGTACGTCGAGATACGTCCTTTTAGCATGTTCACAAGTATAAGTAATTAAGATCAAGTTATTGGAACCTCATATAACAATGGAATCTAATCACCTCCTATTCAAATAAAACTCCAGTAAGTTATGACAAAGCTATCCCCAAGAAATAAAACACAAATTGCTCATAACAGCGAATATTATATTTAAATGAGTAAACCGAGAACATATAGGAAATAAGGTAATACTTAGCTTCTTAATCAGAATATCTTACACAAATTATATTTACTTAGATATATTTTTCAATGCACCCAGAAGAAGAAATAAAAATGAACTGCCTCAAAATCCTCCCGGCAAAACCCAAAACACTTCGTTATTCTTTATTCTTTCAAATCTTCAGTCCTGATTGGTTCGCGGTGATGGCGGGCTGATGGCGTCTCCCTATTGGTCGACGCCCGACGTTAGTACCGCAAACATCCACCGATAGCAGCACCTTTGCTTGGCGACAGCTGTTGCGTGATGACAACCGCTAAGTGTTTCTATGCGGTCCGTCTCGCCATCTAGCGCCTAGTGTGCGGAATATTCACAATAAGGAACAAATATGTACAACCAGGAATGGACATCAATAAAATTTTATGTTTTTTTGAGCTACCCAACAATCACTTCAAAGCAGAAAACACAGGCATAGAAATCTAATTCTATGCCATTTGGATTTACCGGTCAAAGGTATAAAAAACATAATACGAGACGAAAAGATAATAAAAGAAGAAGAGAAAAATAATGAAAAGAAAGGGAAAGCAGAGGCGAAAGAAAATGAAAACTGGAAGACAGAGTAAACAAAACAAAAAGAAAAAGAAAAGCTTTGAAAACAAACAAAAACGTCAGGTAAAAAAGCTAAACCGAACGATGAAATTGAAATCGAAGAAGGGAAAATATATTATAATAATAATAAATAAATAAAAACGTTTATTTCAGAAACTTGCTCCATAGATCTTTATTAGTGATACAACTTACGTAACTATGTTAGTACTTACATTTAATTAAAAATAAAATAAAATAAAATAAAACCTACTATTATGGCAAGATTCAAAGATAAAGATCATTATATAGATAAAGTAGTTCTTATTGTGAACGCTGAAGAACAGAAATATAAGATAAACCACACGTACTGGATGTGACAGACGTTGATTTTAAGGACGTGGCTTGATCTCTTTTCATAATATTACATTTAGAGTTAGAGAATAAAGAATAGGTAATAACGGCGAATAACAAAAATGATTGTATTGAAACTAATTAGTGTGATTCTAGTTACTTGTTATTAAATTCTTAATAGTGAGGTTGATTAAAGTTTAAGTAGAGCATGTTTTAACATTTACGTCCAATTTTACATTTATGTTAACTAGATACTGGTTTTTATTTTGATATAAATAATATATTTTATATTTTCTTTAAATTAAAAGATATTAACGCTAGGCCTTTAAAGGTTTATAATGATTCGGAAAGGCTTTTACTTTAAAAAAAAAAACATAATATTTGTTAATGTTTGTAACAGATTTTGAGGCGGAGGATTGGTGATAAGGATTTTTCTGTATTAATAATTAAACAAATATTGTGTTCATTTATTGGTTTTATCTAGTTCATTTACTAGAAAATTTCGTTCATTCACTAGGGTTTTAGGGTATCTTTCAATGTATTGCTAAATATCTAAGAAATTATACAGGTTATGTCGTAAACGCAACATAAAAAAATATTTTGAATATAATCTTAATACCAAAATATAACTTTGCACCGTATCCCTTAGAGGCAACATACTGTAATATTTTTTTCAACTTCGATGATCGCTTATATGTTCATTCACTGGAGCACTTACCCTATACAGGGTGTTTGGCAGAACGTTGAACATACGAAAATGGTGGATAGGTGGGGTCATCTGCTACTTACTCAACCCATTTTGCCTGTTTTATCCATTTGTGATAAAAAATACACTCGTTAAGAAAGTGGTGAAACTAGAAGAAAGCAAAAAAATTTTTTTTTTAATATCCTGGGTTCCAGGGCCAATTAAATTAGGGCTGAGTAAGTAGCAGATGACCCAATATATCCACCATTTTCGTATGTTCAACGTTCTGCCAAACACCCTGTATAATATATAATATTTATACTCGTAAATGAAATGAATGAAGTAATAATAATAAAAAAACAATTAAAAACTACGTGAAATGAGTTTGCGAGAGACTGGTGTCTACACTTGGAATACTTGTGTAGCAGATCACCAGGGTGAAAACCCTTGCTCAAGGCACCATAGACAATGCTTTAAATGTTGGTTATTCGAGATTCTTTTCACCGGAATTCAATCATAAACAGACACAAGACTGATACGAGGTTATCAATTGAAAGCAATTACATTCTTTCATTTTGGTGAGAGTAAAGGTAAACCGATCTAGAGACTTCAATCAAGTGTTGTAGTTTTTCTGTATCCTATCATATCGGGCCCTATCAGTAAACCAGCGCTATGACAGGAGCCTTTTGACCTCATACAGGACTTTCTGCTTTTATTTTAGTTTTAATTTTCTTTTTTTTATTGTTCTTTTTTTAATTTATGTTTTTATGAGTTTGTTTTAGTTTAATTTGTGATCTCCTGTGCAAGTCTCAATAATTCCTTTTCTTTCTTTCTTTCACAACTCATTTTTTGATAGGAGTATCATTTTCAAATACAACTTTATTATAAAAGGATGACAATGAAAAAAAAACGACATGCATTTTTCTATAAAAATGTATTTTCCTTAAATATAAGTTACCTCTTCGTTTACCAAATATTTTCTAAAAACTTCTCGATATTCAGTTATTTAACGGAGTCTTTGGATTGTAACGGTGTTTTATTTTCCGAGTTCTTTTCAGCATCACCTAGGTCAATAGCATTAGTTTTTAAAGCTGTTGATTGTCCAAGTCTCCTTGTTATTAAGTAAGAAAATAGTTGGAAGAAAGCTAAAGTTATTCCGGGTAGTAACCACGCATCTGGCATATTTGCAACAGTCTTTGTGTAAAGTAAGGAGTAGAGAGGCGAAGATATCGTTTGCATCGCTGATTCTAATGCCCCCATGACACTGTAGATTTTACCTGAAATTGAAATAGAAAGTATGGTTTATGATGTTACAATATTGATCGTCATATTATTAGGAACATTATGGATTGCTAAAACTATGGATTTTATTTGACGATTAATCATTGCTTTTAAGTGAATTTGACAAAAACTCGGATTTTTCGACGATATTCTCGTCATGTTTTATATATTTTTGAATAATATCTGTGTTTAAAAAACGGACAGTGTGATTACATACAAATAACGATGTAGCCTATAAATCCATACAGTGGCGGACATAGAAAACCGGAACAAGCCGGCAAGAGATTTATTTTATCAAATGGGAACAACAAACAGCTACATTATGGGGTTTTACAACATGATAATATAAATAATTTAAATAATAATGTAGCCCACAGCGCTGTTCAAAGATTACAGTAATGAGTAAACCTTAAATTGCTAGGAAAAGCTGTTCATGCATGACAGTTAGAAAACATTACAAATACAAAAAGAAAAAAAAAAGAAAATCAAGTATTATTCCTACTAATTATGAAGTTACGAAACCACATAACATTAATTTATGAGCTTAAGTGTCTCATACAAAAGACTGCGAAACTTTTGCATGGAGCATATAAATATATCTATGTTTGGTGAACGTTCACCAGTATTAGATCGGCAGGTACCGTATCTATTGCAAATAGTGTACCTGCACGCACCTGGCGTCTATGAACAGTTCTGGGGACAGCATAACACAGTACATTGTTCAGGTCGATACAGTCAAATTTGCCATTAACAATATTATACAAGGTTATTGCATCTAATTGTTTGCGTCTGGAGCTGAGCGTCAGAAGTTTGTATTTATCGAGCAATTGGTGATAAGGCAAATACGTTCTGTGACATCTGTAATACATTACACGAAGGAATTTGCGTTGTACATTCTCAAGCATATCTATATATTTTTTATAATACGGGTTCCAGATGGGCACCGCGTATTCAAGCTGTGAGCGGACTAGAGCTTTATATAGGCAGAGATACGAAGACGATAAATCAGAACAACAATAAAAATAGTTTACCTTGTTCAGTTGGTAGTATCTGCTTATTTAGTATAGGTCTTTGTACCACTTGCGAGCCTTGTGAGATTATACCAACCAAGGGCACTGTAACAAATAACATATTTTGTCATAAACAATAGAAAAACAATAAAAAGAGTTTTCATCGCATGACACGTTCTGTGTTTTTATGAAGGTGTTCGAGAGCGGTTCGAAGTTATGTGAAGTTTAAATAAGGATAAATCAGATTACTAGAGTTTCTGCACCGTCAAAATTCTAGTAATCTGATCCGTCAAACTTCTACAAAGGCATCTTAACAGCTTTAGGCATCATTTCTTGGCATTAAGATATTTACAAAGTTAGGTTTCCAACTCGTGTTATGAACTCGTCATGTTACTGTCCAATTTATCTTAACGTTATCATTCGATAAAACAATGATTGACGAATCAAGCCAGATTATATTCGTAATTTTGTGTCGTGAAGAACAGGTTTCATGCTATGATAAGCCGACTTGAATAAGAATCTAGTAGCTAATTGATAATGATAACGTGTAGCGACGCGTGACCATATTTTTTAAAACAACCGTATTCTAGAATGATCAGTATAATCACTAATCAGACTATAACTTTCCCTCAGCTGGGTCACAAGACCTTCTTAGCTTCTTACTGTGAGGGGAAGTGGGCTGTCATCCACCACGCGCACCCAGAATGTTCAGAACGATGCTTCAGCATAAATTTCAATTCAAAAGTGTCATATCAATCTAATCTCTACTCAAATATATATAGACTTTTAATAGAGATGATGAATGCTTGAATCATTCTTGTGTTTGAGTTTTTGCGTAGAAAGATTCTGTTGCCCATTATTTCTAAAATTCCTTTAAATTAGTTACAGTTTGAAAAAAATGGTGAAAAAGAATATCGCAGTATTCTTTTTCAGGCACCAAACTACCTTCTTCAGGAATACTGTCATCGTATAATTGCCTATAATTTTCCCACTACACAGGTCCTGCTCTCGGTGAAAGGGAGTGGGCCGTAATCCAACACGCGGTCCCAGTGCGAGTTAGTAGACGTCATATGTCTTGAAATTTTTGGTTCTAGGACATGCCGGTTTCCTTACAATGTTTTCATTCACCGTTTTGAGAGCAGCGCTGATGAAACATTTACCTAGATACGACTTATAATTCGAAAGTTGCGGCCGTTACCACCACTCCTCTTATTGGGCTACCACTGCCTAAATCAGCATCGTATAGCACGGCCTAAACAAATTCAGTCATGTATTTATCACCTTCCTCTTTTGTCGTGTCGTCATGATAAAAGGAAAATGTGATAAAATCACGGTTGAAAAACAACATAGAAAACAAACAATGATTTATTAACTTTTTATCTATTTATCTGATAACTTCATTTTTTAATATTTTAGACGGGCTTATGAGTCACCATAAAATAGTCATGTTTGTAGTTGGATAAGGAAAACATTAGAAAAAGAAATAGAATAGAATAGAATAGAATAGATTTATTTATTTGCAATGAATGTAGGTACATATTATTAGGTGTTACAGAGTTTTGTGGTTCCTTGTACATTCTACCTTAATTGGCATGCAAATTTTAATTTTAAAAGAATTTAATAAAACTTATCATCTAAGAATTCTTGTACTGAATAATAACACTTGTGCAAAAGTAATTCTGTAACATGCTTTTTAAATTTTGTTAGTGGTTGTTCCTTGACATTATTTGGTAACTTATTATAAACAAGTGGTGCCATACAAATAACACTTTTTCTTAAAAGAGCAGTCTTAAAAAGACCCGTGCTTAAAAGATTTTTATATTGGGATCTAATACTTATTGTTCTATTTCGAGTTTCTTTCAAGGTGGTAAACAGGTGTGAGTTCGTTTTAACAAATATACATAATTCCAATATGTAAAGACATGGGAAGGTTAAGAGTTTATGAGACTTAAATATAGGTAGACAACTGTCAGTTACTTTTAGGGCGAACATAGCTCTGATACAGCGTTTTTGAGCTTTAAAAATACTTTCTTTCTCGCTACAATTGCCCCAGAAAATTACACCAAACCTCAAAAGTGAAATAACTAATCCGTGGTAGGCAACCAACACGCTAGACAGGTCCACTTTTTTGGACAAATTGTGCAGCATGAAAGCCGATGTACTCAATCTCTTACAAATACTCTCTGCTTGAGGCTTCCAAGTGAGTTGGCTATCAATTAATATACCCAAAAATTTTGCAACATCCACTGTGCCTACAGCTTGACCATTGTGGTTTATATTCATGTCATTAGGGGAGATTCTTTGGAAAAAATGCATAACTTTGGTCTTTTGAAGATTTATTAATAAATTATTATGATTTAGCCAATTTATTAGAGAACCGAGTGTGTTATTAATATCTTGTTCATAATTTTGTTTATTGGTACATTTTATTAAAGACGTACTGTCATCGGCGAATAATACCATTGGATTTGGTGTTTGGCGGGGGAGGTCGTTTATATACAGTAGAAACAACAAAGGGCCTAGGACGCTGCCCTGAGGGACGCCATATTTGATTACTCTGTATGAAGATCTGTATTTTAATTCATTTTTTGTTTTTGGACATATCCTACATACCTCGGTACATTGTCTGCGGCCATATAAATAAGATTTTATCAAATTCAGGGCATTTCCTCGAATTCCGTATGCTTGAAGTTTTCTAAGAAGGATATCGTGATTAACATAATCAAACGCTTTAGACATTCCACGCTAGAAATTCCAGTAATTTAATTATTTCTATATTTTTTTAAAGCCCTAAATATTGAACCATTGGTGCTAAACTCTCTGCATCAAACCATGTATATTGTTAACGAATGAAATATGAATGCTAAAGAGGCTGAAATAGTCAACTTAGGGCTGGTGTTCCAAGGGGTTCTATACTCGGACCCATGTTCTATAGAATTAATAATTTATTTATGTATAATATTTATTTATATATTTTTTAAATATGCTTTATTGTACACAAAAATATACATTAAATAAAAATAATTTAGAAACTACAAAACATACAATTGGTGGCAAACTTGGAATGGACTGTGATTTTCTGGACATAAAATGGGGTTGCCTTTGGTGCAAATCCTTTACTATTAAATGAGCAATATTTGTATATGCAGGTTGTCTCAAACGTAGTGGTCCAAAGGCAAATGAGGTAACGCGGAGGTGGCCACCTATATATCATTAAAAAAAAAAACTGTTGGGATATCCTCAACAGTTCAGAACATTTTTTAAATGTAATTATAGCGAGTTCAAATCTAGCTGGAAGATGCCTTGATATTATAGATACAAGTTTATGTTCCCATTTACGTCCAGTGTGGCTCTGCAACGCTTCAGATTTTATTTTTACTTGTCTTTTCTAACTTTTTATTAAACTTTTGCGAAATTATCCAAGCCTAGATTTAAAAAAAAAATACAGCGTGCGAGTACATAGCTTTAAAAAAATACCTCAATTATTGATAGTAAGACTGGGAAAATTTCATAAAGAGAGCTTAAAGAGAACCTAAAAAAGCACCCCATTTGCCTTTGGACCACTACGTTAGAGACACCCTGTATATATATTTGTAATCACGTTCTCGAAAACGGCTCTAACGATTTCGATAAAAGTTGCAATATAAGCATTTAAAATGTTGGGGGGGGCCAAGAATCGATCTAGCTAGGTCTCATATCTGAGAAAATTCGTTGTCTCCGTATTTTTACCGGAGCAGAGCTCGGTCGTCCAAAGTTTAGAGCAAGATTATCTACCTTAGAATAATGACATGGCAGCATAAAATTATGATGAACTATTCTATACGATTAAATGAGCATTCTCTATTATATCAATGCTTATTATATCTATTATATCATATCTTGGAAAATTCGTTGTCTCCGTATTTTTACCCGAGCAGAGCTCGGTCGCCCAAATTTTAGAGCAAGATTATCTACCTTAGAATAATGACATGGCAGCATAGAATTATGATGAACTATTCTATAAGATTAAATGAGCATTCTCTATTATATGAATGCTTATTATATCTATTATATCATATCTTGGAAAATTCGTTGTCTCCGTATTTTTACCCGAGCCGAGCTCGGTCGCCCAAAGTTTAGAGCAAGATTATCTACCTCAGAATAATGACATGGCAGCATAGAATTATGATGAAATATTCTATACGATTAAATGAGCATTCTCTATTATATCAATGCTTATTATATCTATTATATCATATCTGGGAAAATTCATTGTCTCCGTATTTTTACCCGAGCAGAGCTCGGTCGCCCAAAGTTTAGAGCAAGATTATCTACCTTAGAATAATAACATGGCAGCATGAAACTAGTGTGAACTATTCTATACGATTAAATGAGCATTCTCTATTTTCACCCGAGCAGAGCTCGGTCGACCAGGTACTATTACATTGATACGTAAAAGAAACACTCCGTAGACGCGCACTTGTCTTTCAAAATGGAAAGACAAGTGCGACAAGTCCGCGTGTACAATATTTCTTTTACTTTTTTTTTAATGCGCATCTATATCTTGATGTCAAGCTAACAAAAGCCAGTTAGGAAAAGAAGTGATGGTTTTAGTCTTCGAACAACTAGTTATCCGTCTCGACTCCTAGTGCTGACCAATGGGACGAAACAGCAAAAAATAATCTATAATCGACTACGGGTCGGCTGTATAATTAACAACCAAAAGTTACGAATATGTGGCCATCCTTATAGACCACTAGCTGTTACCCGCGATCCAGGATGTAAAGTAGCCTATATTTTCCTCCAGGTATACCCATGTGCTAAATTTCATCAAAAGCCATTCAGCCGATATAGCGTGAAATCGTAACAAACAAACAAGCAAACTCACTTTCGCATTTATAATATTAGTTAGGATTATCTGACAATAGGTCTGCGTCGAAAACTCTCGGTTTGGTAAAATACTGCTCTCTGAAGTGCATCTAAATGAAATGGAACACTCTAAGTTACGAAAAATTCTAGTACGATTAAAACCAGGGGTATTCTTAATACTTACACATGAACACGCACCAAGTCGTAGTAGAAGTAATAAGGCCCGAAGTGGCAAGAATATAGGAGCTGCAGCTGAGCATGCCCACTGTTTCATCAGATAGTCGTAACCGACGCTTTAGTACTGAGAGGATTAGTAATGTGCCTGAAACAAGATAAAAGTTTTAAGAAAATCTGCAGTTATTAAAACTGCAGCAGTTCATAACATAAAGTTAAGATTTGCAAACTTTCAATTGTGTGATGTTGATATGCAAACTCGGTTTATTTGGGAACCTGGTTACTTTTCGATCAGAGTAATTGTAATGTTTACTCTAGATTTTTGTATTAGTGATAGCCCTTTTATACCATCATAGTCCACAAATAGCCTTGAAAACTCATAAAAACCTACCTACCCATAAATAAAGCCAAATATGTAGTATGTAGAATATCACGATAGAGCATCTAAATCAGAACAAATTCCAATAGTTGCTAATTGTTAGGAAATGAAATAAAATTGTTTATACTGTAAATAGGATATCGGAATCACTTTTACACGTCATATTAAAAATAAGCTAGATGAGTCGTTTCCTATCTGACTACTCTGAGAAGAAAGGCCGAAACAAACTCAGAGGTCACAGTCACTTTTAAAGTCCAGAAATAACCTAGGTCAGGCCATATCAGGACCATGTGATTAGTGTCTGAAATGGAAGTGGACCTGTCCAATCAGCATTTGCATTTCTCGTTATTGGCAGTCGTCGTAAATAGCGAGGATGCAGATTGACTGCTAGTAACACACATTAAATATTTAAGGTGTATCAAAAGCAAAACTATACCTAGTCAGAGATATTATTCCTGATATTAGATGTGACTTAAATTCAAAACCGATAAACAGTGATCGATACCGCCAGGTAACGTATCGGGCAAAATGTGGGTGTACATATAGATGCACCTCTGCTTAACCGTTCGGGGAATACAAGCGTGAAGCTATGTTATGTGTATATAGCTCTGGGCTCTCCAATATTTAACAATTATTTTTAAGAGCATATACGTACCAACAAAACTGACAATATTTCTGTAGGCGAGGTAGGATCCGAACATCACGTCATTCCAGTGGAACTTGTACCTGTAGTACATGTAAGCGATTAGCACCTCCGCTGTAACAAATTATCTATTATTAACTATATAAAAATAAACATTTAATTTAGTTTAAGGTATTCCGGGACTATTTTGCGGCCAGTACATCAGAATCATGATCAGTGATCCCCATAATGAAAGTTAGGACTCATTCCACGATGCCAACAGTATTATGATTGTGCTTTATACAATAAGTAGTTATAAGTAGGTACATGTTTTCGGAATTATAATATCCGTATTGCTTTCTAAATGAGCTGAATGTGTGTGTATCTTTATGAATATTATATTATAGTTTCAATATTTCGTTTTATTTTATAGAGTGCCATCTAGTGATATCATTCCGAACTTGTGCCTGAAGCGTAGCAGTGAGTCAAGCGTAGCACTTAAAACTGCTACGCCGCTTTTATCTATCTGAATTAAATGCCCTCTAGCGACAATATTTAAAACTCAATACACTCAGCTATAGATTTGGTACCAACATAGTACCTATTTGCCTCATGGGAGTCAGCGGAAACAATAGAATGTCATGTGTTGTTCCTACATACAAAGGTACTCATTTTGTTTCGTTCTTGTTGCCTATTACTTGCATCTTATACTTGGACAACAACAACAGTGCCGGGTAGACTTAAAAGCCGGAAGAGCTTCTTTCGCTGTATACAACAGGCTATTTAAGACCAACCGCCTAAGGTGAGAACAGACCTATGGGAAAGACAGCACCCACCACCACCCGACTTCGTTCTGCCCCAGGAGTATCTGCCACCCGGACGTGACCTATAGTGGCCTGTGTGGAAAGCAGTCAATCGACTGCGGACCCAAATAGGCCGCTGCAAGCATAATCTAGCAAAATGGGGGATAATAGATTCCACAGATACCCAGTGTAAATGCGATGTCCCTGACCAAACCATGTCCCATATGCTGGAGTGTCCAAAGTGTCCACACACCTGCACTTCTGTGGACCTAAAAAATGCCACTGATGCCGCGATTGGCGTGGCCACTTAATGGGCCCAACTCGTTTAGCATAATACATGGTTTACCATCGACTCGAAAAGAAGAAGTAGGAGAAGATCTAATACTTCTCTGATAAACACACCTTTGAAGGATGAACTAGTACATATAAAGTATGGCAGTCGTGAATTTGTAATGACCAATAAGTTGAGTAGATGGTCCTTCTAGGTCGTATGAAGGTATAAATTCCTTCATTTTTTTTGTACTGCATCTTTAGATTGAGGATAAGCTCTACTTGTCTTCCCGTGTAACGCATCTAGGATTTAGAATTTGGAACATTCTTACATCACAACTGCTATAGGTCAATATTATTTTATATGTACAGCAGCATTTCCTCAACTAGTTCCCAATGTTCTAAACACAGGCTATTTATTAACGAATACTAACCAGATAACAGCATCCTATCGCCAAGGGTGACAACCAACATAAGAAATATGATCATTCTCTTGCGACCTTCCCGCGGCTTTATCAAACAATGCACCGCGTTGAAAGGCAGTTTCCAATTGCACACCGACACTTTGTTTTCTCTGTTCACACTAACGTCTTTGACTGCGAAGATCACGTAGACCAGGGATGATATCTGGAATATTATAATAAATAGGTGAGTTTTGACGGCTTTATAAATAGTTATGATATAGTAAATTGGTATAGGAAAGGATGTGCTGGACACACGAAGAAAAAAAATAAGTGAAAATTATGGCGAGCTCTTATACGTTTTATTCACGTTTAGAAGCATCAAACTCAATTGCCTTCAGAAATCATTAAAAAGAGTTGCGTGGGTAAATGTTTAAAAAATTTGCTATTAGTAAATAAAGAGATTTCGGGAAACGAAATTAAAAGAGATATTTTGTCATCTCTAAGAAATAAATATGTGCATTGAATATAACTTCGATTCAATTACATTCTTCGGGTGTAAATTAAAGTAATAATGATGGCTTAATTTTTATGGTCGATTAACGATTGAAAACACTCCGCCAGCAAATGCAAGGAAAATGTTTTCGTTCACGATATCGACCCGGCATGGCTTGCGGTGTTAGTCGCGAATTCCTGCATTATACACCTATAGGTATGTAGCTAGATGTAAGATAGCTTGCCTTTTCAGTTTCTTTTTTGCACTTTTCAGTTTCCCCCTAACACAAACTTGGCGTTCACGATTTACCGAACGGTTGCCAAAAGGGTATTTGATAGTATTTGGAGTTGCTAGCCAGTATGCTGTCTGACTTTGGGTATTTGGTGAAATGCACCTTTCTATCATCTTCTAATAAATAATCTAGATTAGGTATATTGGAATTGTAAAAATAAAAATATGTAGGTAGTATTTGCCATGTCATATAAAAGGACACAAAGGAGTAAAGTATATATGGATTTATATACCTGTAGAAATAAAACAAGTGGGAACACACCGAAGAATCCGAGGTAGCGGTACAGAAGGGGGCCACCCACGGCGCCCACCACGTGGGCTATTTGTATGGCGGCCCGGTGGGTGCCCATGGTTCGAGTGACGTCACGGCCCGTCGCGAAGCATACCTATAAGGATTTCGACACTCAGTTTTATAAGGATTCATGATTCACCATAATAGTAGGTAAGGTATCATAAGGCCCGTCGTACACGATGCTACTCAACAGTAACGTGTTACAAACTCAAATTACCAATGAGTAGCCAGAATATTGTAGCTCTAGTATTCAATGGTGATCCGTACACGATGCGATTTACTAGTTTATAACACGTTACTTTTTAGTAGTGTCGTAGACGATGGACTTTAGTCTATTTACTAGACTAGCCCTAGACGTTACAGGATAGTTTATCATACTTTAACTTGGCAGCGAACAAATAGCTGTCGCGTTGGAGACTGCGATTGTTTTCAGTATGGCCAATTCTTTTTATGCTTAGATGAAGTTGATATAAGAATATTTTTGGTAATTGTACCAGGCAAGTACTGGTACGATGATCAGTACCTATAATAGCATAGGTCTGCTAAATTAAACCCTTCAATAATATTTCTTTTATAACTAGAAATTTTGGACTGAATGACTTAAAGACGTTGTGTAGGCATTATTTGTTAAGACATGCAGCTAAAAACTAAAATAGATAGTTGAGTTGATAGTTTGTTGTTCTACTTCAGTTTCAAAGTTACCATCAACAAAACATTTCATTGCTCTGTTTTGTACTTATAAATTTCTACGTAATATTCGCATCATGTCGGTACATTATTTGCACTACATCTACCTATAATCTACAGTAAATGCTATGGGGTATTATACCTAAACACATCCGAGCGACACTTAAAGAGTAAAGTACTTATGATTTGACCCAGTTTCAGTTCCAATAGAACATGTTACAAGCGTTTTCGTGCCACATAAAGTGGACCACATTTGCGAATTTGCGATTTAAGTCCATGCCTATTCAATTAGCTAACCTACCGGACTGTGGGATCTAAATTGACTGAAAACTGCTTGCCTGAGAATTATGTGGACAATGATTCGACATTGTGACGACGTTTTTTAATTTTATTATTTTTTGTCCAGATATAGTACATAATTATCCTAACTACTAATGTAATTCTAACTAATATTATTATAAAAGCGAAAGTAAGGTTGTTTGTTTGTTTTTACGCTTTCACGCTAAAACGGCAGACCGGATTCGGATGAAATTTGGCACATGGGTAGACCATGACTTGGAGAAGGACATAAGATACCTTTTTTCCCGATATTCCCACAGAATCGAGACTTATGCCGATGAAACCATGGGGCGCAGCTAGTAATCACACACAGTACATCTTATTGATTCTAAACATATTCAAGCGTTATTTGATTCATCTGTTTTTGGAACCCAGCGCCTTAATGTAACTTTAATAACACATAAACCTTCCGGAATAAATTCTCTAAGCGATAGTGAAAATCTCATCAAACACTGTTGCGTCATTTAGAAGAACAGCGCAGACATACAGACAAACACGAAAAGCGACTTTAATTTATAATATGTATATAAGAGTCGATAAAGCACAATGCCATCCGTATTCCAAATTGAAGTACCAAAACTAAGTTTCCATACACAGATTGAATTTGGGACAAATAATACAAGTTTGCACAAATATTACCTACCTACTTAGATCTTTTTCAAAATATTATGAACTACTTGCGCCCCGCGGTCTCAATCCCGTGGGAATACCGGGATAAAATCCTATGTCACCCATGTGCCAAATTTCATCCAAAGCCATTCAGCTGTTTTAGTGTGAAAGCGTAATAAACATACAAACTTACTTATTACGCATACGCATTTATAATATTAGTTGGATTTCAAGAAGGAATTGAAATCTCTGACGTAGGTAAAATATTACTGTAATCTTAAATTAACATTACATAACACATTTAAAATAAATGTAGCGATCATGTTGTTTACTTACATCGCCTATATGGCTGAATGCGGCTGCTAGTAACAATCCAAAATTCCCGCCTAATGACATGGGAAGCTGAACTGCATACAGCACTTGTGTGGTTGATGCTCCAGGGAAGACCAACATAAGTAAGACTCCCGTCGTCATTACGCTCATGCCGACCAGCGGCAGTATAAGCAGTGGCTTCCGTCGCCCACTGCAATCGCTCCATGGACCCACAAATAACAGGACCACGGTAGAAATGAGAGATCCAATGAAACTCCGACTGACGTTCACTCCTGATACTACTATTTGACTCTCTGCCTGAAATTGAAAATATAATTATTTGTTATATTATTTAATTTTTATAATGCAAGTTGAAATTAAGATGTAAGTATTTTATACATTTTTCTATAAGTCAGAGGACTCATAACTTTTTTTCTAGCTAACATCTGAATAAAGCAATAGTTTTATAAGAATCTGCCAACATTAAAGATTAAAAAAAAAAAAAATTGCCTGTTTTACCCATTTTTAATAAAAAATACACTTTAAAGTTAAGAAATTGGTGAAACTAGAAGAAAGCATTTTTTATTTTATTTAAAACATATCCGGGGGGCCAGGGCCAAATAAATTAGGGCTGAGTTAGTAGCAGATGACCCCACGGCACCTATCCACCATTTTCGTATGTTCAACGTTCTGCCAAACACTCACATGGTGTTTGGCAGAACGTTGATTGTAAATTGTATAGTAAAATTATGTATGGAGATTTTTTGTAATGGACTGAAATAATCTATATAACAAGAGGTCTGAAGAAGCGAAAAACCTGAAAAGCGTCGTTGTTTAACAGTCCCCATTTTGTTTCCTGCTTTTAAATGCTGAGCTATACTGTATAATATCTTCTCAACGTTAAAAACAAGAAAGCCTGATTTAAAACAATAGGTAGAAGGAAAGTAATTTCGAGATGGCCCAAAATGACAAGAGAGTATTAATATCATACCGTCTCGTTGGGATTATCTGAAGTAATTAATTGAATTACACAAACACAGATAAAAGCTATTGTTGCTAACGTAAATACGGGTAATATCTAGTAAATAAGGGCAGACGTTTGTATTGTCATTGTATTATCATCCATGTTTACGGTTTTATTCCTTTCAGATATGAATGGTCTTGAAGAGTACATACCAAGTATTAAAGCACACATAGGTTGAATTTATTCGAATATAATAATATGGTGAAGGAAAATATCCTGCAAAAACATATTAATCTGAAAGGGAACCCGCATTGAGCCAGTAAGCGTGTCGATCAATGTTCGTTCCCTACTCTGTAAAAATGAAAAAAAATGAAAAAATGTTTATTTTGTTTTACAAGTAAATTTAACAACTAGTGATTGGAGCCTCCTTTTAAGCAAAAGCCTGTGTTAGGAGACTCCGCTCTTCCAAAACTTAAAATATTAACATAAAATTACTTGTTTAAAAGCGTTATAAAAACAGGCGATTTAAAATAAAATAGAAAATTAAAACTAGACAAGAAGCATGCAAATGTGTGAGTGAGAGTAAGGGTGTGTGAATGTGAGTATGACTAGGTGTGTCTAAATGTGATAATGGGGGTGTGTGAGTGTTAATACTAAGGAGTGTTACTGTGAGTATAAAGGTGTGTAAATGTGAATTTGAATGTTGAATGTGAGCATCTGTGTGTATGAAAGTTAAGTGATAGTGTGAGGGTTTGTTAAATTTAGTGTAAAATACAGAGTGAGTGTAAGTGGCAATGAATGAAATCAGACTGTATACGACAAGTACGAAAGATAAGAGCATTAAGTGTAAGGTTTTATTTTATTCCAGTAGCTTCTCCGTGTCATCATAAGTAAGTGGTGTTATCCAATTAGTTACTATTTTTTTACTGTCAGTTAATCGTTTATTGTATATATAGATCTCTTTGTTTACTCGATTGTACAGCTGAGCTGAGCGTTTGTCGTATTGAATACGGGCGAGCTTGGTTTTAGTTTTAGGAACTTCAACTATTATATCCTTTCTTCTTTTCAAAGTTAAGCTGGGATCAAAATTAAGAGTTTTATGTTTCCTTAAAATAGTTTTGATTATATATAGTTTGCGAACAGAGTGTAAATTACTTATTTGATAAAGACTTTGTGTAGGGTACCTTAGGTTTTTGAAGTACATTAATTTTATTAGAGCCCGTTGTCCCCGCTCCAGGTCTATGAACTTAGTCTTAGCCGCCCCACCCCAAATGGGTATGCAATATACCAAGACAGACTGGACTATAGCTATGTATATTTCATTGAGTAGATTTCTGGGTTTATTTATGTTAGTGGTTATTTTATTTGGCACGATATGCCTTAAATTTTTGAAAATCCAACTCAGTTTTCTAATCCTGTTGGTAACTTGGATTGGTTAACTCTGTATCAAAAGAGGCTTTTATTCAGCAATGTGACATTATTAGGCTAGTATTATTTTATCTGTAAGCCATATGAAACTGGTTGCAGTTGGACCAGTTTTGACAGCTTAAATATTACTGGACGTTTTACTTTAGGTTATATCATAAGTATTCAGGTAACAGATTGCCTGATTCTTGAGTACCTACATTTAAATGTGGTTGCACTTGGGGCTGTCCTATGTTCAGCCTGAGTACGCCCTCAATAGGTCTATTAGGTCTATTGAATGTTAAACATAGGATAAACTGGACAGGCCATAGGTCACTCATAATTAATATTGCCGTTAGTAATAACGCCTCGCTGAGATAATTAATCACTACGGGTTGGTTAGCACTGGCAGTTATTATATACTCTTTGTTATTTGTTTACAAAATATTAGTGTATTGGTATTGGAGTCTTAAAGTAAACAATTAGATACCATTCGTTTTTGTCTTGTATTTTCTACAATGGCCTTCACTAACATTTTTTTTATTACCTTTATTATTAGTTTTGGACCTTGGTACCTTCCTTCTCTTATTCTAATATTAAAAGTCTTCTTCTTCCAAACATTTATATCGGCCGTCATCTTAGCATAATTCATCTCCTATGTATGTCATGTCATCTTTTACGAGTATCATGGTTCGTTAGCCTTCTTCTACTCACTCGTGGACCTTCGTACTCAAGCTTCACATTCCTCGTACACTATGGCCTGTATCTGTATAGAACCTGACTCAAAAAACAAGCATTCCTTAATATTAGTTCAAAGTGATTTGATTTGTTGAAACTAGTTTAAGTAATGCTTCAGTCTATGACAACCAATTTCCACACAGAACCTTGATAGGCACAATATGAGTACTTGGGAATTAGACTTCCCAAGTACACAGATCGTTGGATATCATATCGATAGTTCCTCTGTGTATCTGTGTATTGACTTTTGTAAAAACGTGAGATAGGCTTAGTTTATCAAAGGTCTGATAAAATTCACGGTCGTCGTGTCAATACAGTATTCCCTAGTCTTAGTATCGAAGTTATAATCAGATACTGAAAATATTGTAGAAGTGTATTATTTTGGAAGCATAGTACCGTTGCCTAGCTCACATGTATATTTAATAAAATAAGTTTGAAAAAAAGTATTGATATCCATCTGTGAATGATAAGATGTCAAAAAGATATAAATAGTCAAAGCAAAGTGAAAGTATGAAATGAATGAATAAAATAAAACATGAAAATGTTGATTACCTCCATCTCTCCTTTTTCGCAGACATTTAAATCCACTCCTAAGTCAATTGTGCAGGCTGTTTGCAAATAGAAGTTCTGAAGCGAGGTCTGACCTAGATTTATGGCTATCATGGCACCCACGAGGGCTGGCTCCAGTAGAATACGGTACTTTTGTGGTGGATCCAAACATGACGGTGCTTTATTTTCTTCATCTTCTTCGGGTGGCCCTCTATTCAAAGAGAAATGATTCAAGTTATGTTCACTGAATATAAAGTAGGGCTTAGTAACGTGACTTCGGTGACACTTTCTAATACAAGTAGGTACTTAGTCCTTATGTGAAATTAATTAGTCCTGCGTTTGATGGATGGCTGTGTGGTGGCCAGGATTGTCTTTAACAGCTGTTGTTGACGCTCGTGAGTTGTGTGTTGTGGAGCAGGTTCGCTGGCGGGATGTTGACTGGAGAGTGTTCGGTGGTAGCCGGAGGGGCAATAATAACGCTGATACTTGCAGACTTCTTCTTATTTATTTTCCTGATGTTACTGCTTACACTGCTGGATTCGGAATGTCAAACCACAGAAAATGCCCCTTTTTTAAAGGTAACCTCGTAAGGCTCTGACCAATCAGGGCCCTACACTTTTGCACACGGCACTAACGCCCCGCCCCTTGACCAATCAGAGCATAGGTGCTCTTTTGTATGGGAAACTTAACTTAGACTTTTTCTGTGGTAGGACACTCTTTACAATACTTTTGTATATTTTTAACCTTAGAACTAATAAATCTTTATAATTTACATAAAATTCAGTCTAGAAATCCTTAATTAACACCTTAAAATAATGAAATTACAGAAACGGTTCTCGTTACGGTAAAGTTCCTTAGTACTTAAGCTTACGCATTGAAATATGGTACAAGTGGCGCCTCTAGTGGCTGGAATGCACAACACTTTAACATAAAATCTTACGAAAAATACCACGTTGAGAGACAAGTTAATAATCAAACTAAATATCAGAGAAAAAATAAAAAGATAAATAACAAACTATATATCGTCGCTAACATTCTCCCCCACGGTGCGCAGCACTGCATCCTCTGTATGCGACGATGCCGCAGGAACCAGCACGATGACTCGTCGAGTCGGGCGGCGAAGTATTCCTCCCGATGTCCGCACGTCCAGTACTCTGGTTCTGCCGTCTGGTCCAGGATACGTCTTGATGACTTCTCCGCGAGGCCATGAATTTCGTGGCAATGTGGCGTCTACTATTAGGACGATATCTCCTTCTCTCGGGTCTCTGGTTTCTTTGCCCTCAAGTTTTCTCGGCATTAAGAGTGGCAGGTACTCTTTGATCCACCTTTTCCAGAAGTGGTCTGCCAGTCTTTGGGTGGTTCTCCAATTCGCCTTCCCGATTAGTTCTGTGTCGTCGAATTCTCCCGGCGCCATTGCTCCGCATGATCTTCCCAGTAGGAAATGGTTCGGTGTCAGACCCTCTTCATCTTCTGGATCCATGCTGACCGATGTGAGAGGTCTGGAGTTGACGATGTGTTCGACCTCGGTCATTAGCGTATGGAGCACTTCTTCGGGTGGGCTTCTTTCGTTGAGAACCACTGCCAACGCCGTCTTGACTGTTCGCACGAGTCTCTCCCAGACGCCTCCCATGTTTGGAGTCCCCGGGGGAATAAACTTCCACTTGATGCCCTTTTCTTGTGCGGCCTCTTCTAGCTCTCTTTTGGCCCCAATAAAGTTCGTCCCGTTGTCGCTGAATATAGTTTTCGGGGTTCCTCTTCTAGCTGCCATTCGCCTAAGTGCCATAATCATTGAGCTAGTGCTAAGAGAGGGCACTAGCTCTAGATGCACGGCCCTGGTTGTGAGACAGGTAAATAATGCCCCCCAGCGCTTCTCTGTTCTTCTCCCGATAGTGACTTGCATCGGCCCGAAGTAGTCTACGGCCGCGCAAGAGAACGGGAACTGATGATGCTGTAGTCTCTCGCTCGGTAGGTCTCCCGTCGGGGGTATCTCTGGTAAGCTCTTCTTTGTCTTGCACCATTGACAGCTGTGTGCGACTGCCTTTAGAGTCGCTCTTAAACCCAGTATCCAGTACTTTTGTCGAATCTCGTTCATTACTGTAGCAGTATTTCCGTGAAGGAACTTCTTGTGGTAATGTTGTATAACGAGACGCGTTATCTTCTGTTTTCCATCTAGGATGATGGGATTCATTTTCCTGTCGCTCTTGTCGTGGAACTTCATTGTCCTGCTTCTTAGCTTAATAATTCCGTCGTCCCCCACATAAATGTCGATCTTCTTGAGCCGACTTGCGCTTTCTAAGGGTTTTTCTGACTTCAAATTCTTTATATCTGAAGCGAAACTATCGTTTTGGCTCATCTTCATTAATAACTCTTCGGCCTTCTTTAAATGTTCTTCTTCCAGGGGTAGGTACTGCCGCTTGTTTTCTTTTCTGTTGGCTGGTTGAGTTGAGGTTCGTGCGTCTTTCTTCTGGGTTTTTCTTTGAGGTTTCCAGGACTCGTCGTTCCGACGCGTGGCAGTGATAGTTTCTTTGCGGGCCTTCAGTAAATAGTGCGTGAAGGCGACCACTCTGGCCGTAGTGCGTAGTAGTCGTTCCCAGCTTGAGAACCTCTCTGGATCCAGAAGGACGTCCTCTGCAGCTTGTATCGCCATCACCTTTTGCTTATTCTTCTCTTCTGGCATGATACCTTCTGGTTCGAAGTCGTGAAATGGCCATTCTTCTTCTGGTTGACGGAGAAATGATGGACCTTTGAACCACCTGGCGTTGTGGTCGAATTCGATTGGGGTTCCCCTCGTGGCGTCGTCTGCTGGGTTTTCTTTGGTTGGCACCCATCTCCAGTCTTCTGGCTTGGACTTCTCCTCGATTTCTGCTAGGCGGTTGGCCACGAAGGTTTTGAACTTCCTTGGTTCCGCCTTTATCCATTGCAGTACTGTGCTAGAGTCGGTCCAGTAGATTTTCTTTGATATTTCGAGCTCTGACTCTTCTGCGACCGTGGCAGCTAGTCTGCTGCCAAGCAACGCCGCTTGTAGCTCCAGCCTCGGAATTGATACTGGTTTTGTTGGTGTCACTCTTGCCTTGCCGGCGATCATGGAGATATGGACCTTTCCTCCGGGCTCGACTGTCCTCCAGTAGACTACCGCTGCGTAGGCTTCTTCACTTGCGTCGGTAAATGTGTGCAGCTGTCCTTTTCTGCCGCGGGGCGAGACGCACCTTGGAATCTTCAATTTTTCTAATGCCGATACTTCTTCTAAGTAGTTCAACCAGGCATCCTTTTGTGGCTCGTTAATTACTTCGTCCCAGTCTATTTTCGTTCGCCAAATGTCTTGAATTAGCTTCTTTCCTTGTATTAAGACTGGTGTTGCAAAACCCATTGGGTCAAAGGTAGACATCACCGCGCTCGTGACCTCCCTCTTTGTTGGAGTTCTTCTACCATCTTGTAGGTCTTTTGACGTGTTGCGCAGCCCAACATTGAAGGCTAGTGCATCTTCTTTCACCAGCCATCGCAGCCCCAGAGTCTTTTCTTCTTTCGTTAGTTGCAGGGAATCTTCTTTATTTGTGTCTTCTACCTCTGATAGTACCCCCGAATTGTTGCTGGCCCACCCCTTTAGATGAAAGTTTGCTCTTCCGTGAATATCTTTAACTTCTTTTGATATCTTCTTTGCTTCGGCTGTAGATGCGAAGCTCTGTAGATAGTCATCCATGTAATGGTTTCTGTTGATTGCTTTCACTGCTTCGGGATGAGTCATCTTGAATTCTTCTGCGTTCTTGTTCATTACGTATATCGCCGTTGCCGGTGATGACGCTGCGCCGAAGATGATTGACGACATTCTATACTCTTCAGGCTTGCCAGTTCTTCGGCTTCCGCGCCACAGGAACCTGAGACTGTCTCGGTCATCTTTTCTGACCTTAACTCGAAGAAACATATCTTGGATGTCAGCCATGACAGCCACAGGTCCTTCTCTGAAGCGTAGTAGCACGCCGAATAGTGATTGCAGAAGGTCGGGGCCCGAGAGCAAGGCGTCGTTGAGGCTCTTTCCTTCGAACTTGGCAGCTGCGTCGAAAACTATTCTTAGCTTCTTCTTGATTGGATGCACGACGGCGAAGTGGGGTAAGTAGAATATTCTTCCTTCGTTTGAAGTTACTGGAGATTTCTCTGCATAATCCTTTTCAATTAGAGTCTGGATCTGCTTCTCGTAGTGCTCTTTAGCTTCTTTATCTTGATCCAACTTCTTTTCGATGTTGAATAAACGTCGGATCGCTTGATTGTAGTTGTTGGGTAGGGTTTCGTCTTCTTTCTTCCACAGGAGACCTGTCTCATATTGACCGCTTGACAGCTTCTTCGTAGTTTTCTCGAGGGTTTCTAGTGCTCTTCTATCGCTGTCATTGGTTGGTGACCGATTTTGAATCCCAAGAGATTCCAACTGGAAGTGTTCTCGGACGATTTCTTCTATGTTTCCTTCGTCGGTGGTCGATCTGCCATAGTGAGTGAAGTTTACTAAGGCAGTCGCACCTGTTTCGCATCCATGTAGCACCCACCCTAGGTTGGTGAGTGAGGCTACAGGATCGGATGGTTTGCCCTTCTTCAGTCTTCTTGTTACTATCAGCCCCCAGTTGTCTTGGCCTATCAGCAGCTTGGGCCTTTCGGTGACGTAGAGGAGTTGATTTTCAATTGCCCTTAGATGCTGACAATTTTGCACGGTGTCCTTATTTATGCATTGTTCAGACAGCTTCAGGTCGTCGATGGTTCTGGCAGAGATAGTTCTTTTTTCTCTTCTGTGAGCCCCTTTTATTTTGAACTCAATCTTCTGTGAACTATCTTTTCTTAACACCTTCCCACCGACTGTTTCGATTGTGAGTTTTTCTTGCTTCCCTTCTACTCCAATCTTCTCAGCGACTGACGCGTCTAAGAGTGTGACGGTTGACCCTTCGTCCAATAATGCTAGTACGCGAACTTGGCCTTTTGGACCGTAGAGGTCCACTGGAATGATTTTCAGGTATGCCTTCTCTTCTCCTTTGGCGTTATGGATTGAGGCGACCTTCTCTTCTGATGTGCTTCCCTGGTCTTCTTTGTTCGCTTCTTTTTCTACTGGCACTGGCGGTTTGTCGGAGTGCAAGATGGTATGGTGCCATCTCTTACACTGTTTGCAGACTGGAGCTTTACAGTTGATTCTTGAGTGCTTGAATTTAAGACACTTGAAGCATATCTTCGCCTTCTTGATCATGTCCCATTTTTCATTTATGTTAGCTTCTTTGAACTTCTTGCATTCTATTGCGAAATGTTCTTCTTTACAAAATGGGCATGACTTCTTGTATTTTTCTTGTGACGCTTCTTGCACCGAATGTATGGGTCTTCTTATTGCCTTCTTTTGCTCCGAGCACACTTCAGGTGGAGCAAAGTCCCCACACATGTCGGCTTCTGTTTCTAAGAACGCTTCAACGAGTAGTAGCTCTTGAATTTCTTCATCTCTTCTGCCTCTATGGTAAGCAAACCAACGAAATTTCATGGATGTTGGCATCTTGTCGACAATAATTCTCAGTGTTTCGGGAGAACTGAGGTATTGTGGTTTCTTCAAGGCCTTGATTGTCTCGACGGCGTTCTTCACTTTGCTTGCAAATACGCAGATGTCGCTTGGGTTCTCGCCGACTTTCGACAGGTTCTTCATTTTTTCTAGTTCTGCTAATGCCAGCGCTCCAGGTCTTCCAAATCTTGCTTCAAGTCCCTTGATTATTTCACGTGGATCTTCAGCGGTGAACAGCAGGCTTTGGACGGCTTCTCTTGCTTTTCCTTGGATTGCTATTCTGAGGCGTGCTAGGTTCTGATTGTTATTGAACGAAGCGGCCATATCTTCATATGATCTCTTGAAGGCTAACCATTCTTCACAGGAACCGTTGAAGTGAGGGAGTTCGAGATGCTTCGATGAACCGTTGTCACGTGACTTCTCGGATAGCTTAAGTATGACTGAAGCCAACTCCTGGATGTCGCTCTTCTTTTCTTCTGTCTCGATCGGCCTCCGGTCTTTAGGCCTTTCCCCAGATTCGATGAACCAGTGCTCGACTTCTTGAGTTTGTTCATACAGCTCTTCTTCTCCTTCTGACCCCGCGGCGAGAAGCTCGAGTTCAGCTTGGGCGACTTTTGATCGTGCTTCTGCCAGTTCTAATTCCCTTAGTGCTATTGTCATTCTTGCTTGCGCTTCTGCTCTCTTCCTATGCGACGAGCGAACAGAATGGGTGTCTGGATCGCGGGTCGTCTTCTTAGGGTGAGGCCGCTGCAGACTCTCTTCTCTGGACGTTGGTATACTTTCATTGTTCAGACGTGTTTTCACTGCAACGCTTCTTTCTAGAACCTGCGGCGATGAATGACTCTCTTCTTGGCGAGCGGGAATTGACGCTTCGATAGTGCGGGCCGGGGGGGTGGTATGAGTCGCCTCCCCCTGTGTTGATTCCTCTTCAGCGGTGTCCTTGGGATGAGGTACGGGTTGCTGACTTCCGTGCGCGCTGGCCGGCGGCGATCTTCTTGTGAGTGTCGATCGATTAGAAATCGACGTGTTGGCCGCGCTCGTAGACTCGCTCGGCATGTTCATGCTCCAATCAGTTGTACCGGAACCCATCGTACCGGTGCCCGTAGTATCCGTGGTTGCGTTGCTTTCGCTCCTTGTAGTCTTCGACTGCACCGATCTTGATCTCGTGTTCCTATGCATCTTCCCAGTTTTCTTGAACCCGATCCGGCTTCCGAAGGACCAATGTTGACGCTCGTGAGTTGTGTGTTGTGGAGCAGGTTCGCTGGCGGGATGTTGACTGGAGAGTGTTCGGTGGTAGCCGGAGGGGCAATAATAACGCTGATACTTGCAGACTTCTTCTTATTTATTTTCCTGATGTTACTGCTTACACTGCTGGATTCGGAATGTCAAACCACATTTTTTTTTTTTTTTTTTTAACTAGGGCATCTCACAGATATACCACTAAGGTAGTTACTGCTTAACCGGACTGTCCTGTGGCTGCCTTAAGCTACTACACTCAAAGCCTCCAGCCAGGGGCATAAACTATTCTAACTTATATTAAGCGAACGCTCGCTAAGGGCACCCCCTGTGGGGTACGAACCTCGGCTTAGGGCGTCGCTGAGGGGAGGGCAGCAAGGTGGGACAGGCTGGATCGAATTTATGTTTTCATTATTATTAGTCGGGGAATTTAATTCTACATTTCTCAGCGTAACGCGGGCTGGCGCTTCTGCGAGCAAGGGTCGGGCGGGGGTATTATTTACTCGGGAGGGTCGCGATCGCGGAGGACCTCGGCGGCGAGGTCGGTAAGTTTTATGTCGAATGTTTCTGTGTACTGTACTGGTGGCCCTACTGCTTTCTTGAAGGAGGGTGGTGGGATCATCGGGGTCGGATAGAACGTGCCTAGGGCGGCGGATACGACTAATGCGTGAAGGGGTATAATTGGCCGCTTCAACAACCAGAGGGTTGCGGTGCTTGGCGGCGGAGTCGAAGTAACGCTTGGACATGCGTTTTAGGTATTGGTGGATGGTAGGTATTTTTAAGTCTAGGTGGAGATTAATGTTCCTGACAAACCAGGGAGCGCCTGTGGCTTTCCGAAGGAATCGGTTTTGGATCGTCTGCATCCTGTGGATGTTATGGGGGGATGCTTGGGCGAATACGGCGCCCGCATATGTCATAAGTCAAACCACAGAAAATGCCCCTTTTTTAAAGGTAACCTCGTAAGGCTCTGACCAATCAGGGCCCTACACTTTTGCACACGGCACTAACGCCCCGCCCCTTGACCAATCAGAGCATAGGTGCTCTTTTGTATGGGAAACTTAACTTAGACTTTTTCTGTGGTAGGACACTCTTTACAATACTTTTGTATATTTTTAACCTTAGAACTAATAAATCTTTATAATTTACATAAAATTCAGTCTAGAAATCCTTAATTAACACCTTAAAATAATGAAATTACAGAAACGGTTCTCGTTACGGTAAAGTTCCTCAGTACTTAAGCTTACGCATTGAAATATGGTACAAGTGGCGCCTCTAGTGGCTGGAATGCACAACACTTTAACATAAAATCTTACGAAAAATACCACGTTGAGAGACAAGTTAATAATCAAACTAAATATCAGAGAAAAAATAAAAAGATAAATAACAAACTATATATCGTCGCTAACAGCTGTTAATGTATTACATACTGAATATGGTTACTATTTGTTGGGAATATAAAACAATGGTACACCACAAATAAGTAACATTGTTTTCATCATAGTATTATACTAACACTGAAAGCTATACGATTGTTATTAATTCACTATAAAACGGAGTACTTAGACATAAATTCAGAACGAATCTTTTTATAGAATGATAAAAACATTGAACACATATTACAATTAAAATAAAACAAAAACCTTAATTTCTCCAATTCACTTTGTATATCAACCGTGCCATCGTTCATTTTTACTAAACTTTCTTTCAACACAATCTAAATTAAAGTTAAAAAAAACACAGAGATCACAAACACACTGAAAGGTTCACATCACAGTTTTAGCTCAGAGTCACCAGCGCGTGTGCCCCCGTACAACTTCTGCTAATATGAGTCGATAAGATAGCCGTCTGTTTGCAAATTCGAAACAAAGTGCCTAGTCAAATAGAAAGATACATTTCTGAACTGAATACGATGCATTATTGTAAATACACATATGCCCGTTTGACTGGGTGAGGGTACCGACCGGCGCGGGTCACCGGTGTGGTTTCAGACCTAATTGGTTCGATTACAGCAATTGGCCGACGCACTCTCTGATACCAATAGGGCTACGATAACGTTAAAACTATATTGTAACTGATACAGGTAGTGTATCAAGGCATTTTTTCTGAAATTTGATGCAAGCTACCGAAAATCTATTTTGTTAAATAAGTTATAGAAGTGTGTTTAAATTTTCGGAATATCCATTAAAAAAAGATAAACGAATTAAAACTGATGTCGAGAAATATGGGATACTTATATGAAACAAAAGTAAATCTTTCATAAATCACACAGAACAGTTACTTTATTACAGTTTATTTTCTTGGTTAATTGTTTCTCTGAACTTATCAGATCTATCTTATGGTTTAAGTGTCCTCTCCATCAGATTACCTTTTTTTGTATTTGTAAAATTAGTCCAAGGACCGAACAGCCAAAATTATCAGCGACCACGTGGATGCCCTAATGAAGTTGTATATCGCACGTTATACGACGATTCGCAAATATATATAAATAATCTTTCATATCTTTCCTTATGTCATTGAATTCGTGATCTACGTGATAGAGTTCACATACGCAACTTCGTTAATTGAAAGTACAGACACAGTTTGTTACTTACATAATTAGATGCAGATACTAATATCTTATTTATTCTAGTTTTAGATAAGGCTCATAAGATGTAAATGGAAAATGTGTCATAAGTTCATGGCGCAATAAAGCGTCTAGCATGCAATCTATATTCTGTTTAAGAATCATTAACATTTTCCAACGCTCTCAAATGGAGACGTACCGAGTAAAACGATTTCATGCTTCGATTGTTCAAAAAAATAAATAGTATTGGCAATTAATAATGCACGAGACAGGTCTCTTGTTTCACAGTCAATGAACGACATTGTCTATTGCTCATCAGTTTTGCACTGAGCTACTAGGTACATCTTTGCAATATTTTTCACGGCCAAAGTGTGCGGAGCCAGCTTTAAAATAAAACAGTTGAGAATCTCGCTCGGCGGTCGGCACGCGTTCCTACGACGGTTTCGCGATCATTACGTGTACAATTACCACTCATTATAGAATATAGCGGAGGTCAATTCCGGTAGGTGCTCGAAAACGTAAGCAAACGCATAGATCAACCACCTACGTTTTGTGTTTTCCGTTTCAAGTGGTATGAATCCAAGTCACAGATTACAAAGTGCTCCCGATTTACAGTGTGTTAATCGTTTTTATCGCTGATTAGAACTGTTATATTTATGAAGTTGAAAAATCAGTGTGCCTAAAGTCCTAAACGTGTTATTTATATGTAGTTAGCAGAATCTCTAACGTTAAATTCTACCTTAAATTGTTTGGAATGGCATTTCGGTTAAATGAAGTGAACGTAAAGGATGGCGACTAAAACGATCTTACAGCTAATCACTTCAATAACCTTCTAATTTTTACATCTAATAATAATAATAAAACCCTATTTACACATATTAGAACTGAAACCTAATTAAGTGGGTACCTACTGAAAATTTACAATACTTTAAAATTAAATATTAGGCATGCAATTGTGGAAATATATATAACATAGGTACATGGATCATTAAAACAACTAGTAATAATAGGTAGGTAATGCACTTGATCGGAATGTACAAAGTCTATCATAGAATTAACGAATTCTAGTTGATGTTAATTAAATGCTATCTGTTTCGGCTAAACAAGTTTGGAATCACCTACGTTTCAGGCGGAAGCAAATGTGTGAGGCAAATTCACTTTTAACTGAATGATATTACGAAACATTTTACTTTGAAAGTAAAGTAATTTCAAAGTCTTACAAAACGTCCTTAATCAGTCAGTTGGTTAGAATTGTTCGTTGTTATACACGGGAGTTATTTTGTTAATACAAGTTTACAAGTTTACAATTTTACATAAAGGCTAATGTTTAATAAAGTGCATCAGAAGTGAGTTAGTGGCTGAAAACAATTGAATTATCGTGAAAACCACAATTGCAAGTCAACAGTGCATTAACCTGTTATTATAAAAATTCCTTCATGAAATGGCAAGTTTCGCTTTGCGTGGATGTGTATGTTATTTTTAAAACTAATTGCATTTAACAAAGACAGAATGAACTTGCTTTCTGCTCTGCTATTCTCTTGATGCCACAAAACATTTAAGTTGGTAAAAAGGTAGCCTTTGCATCATCCATTTGGATGGTACCCTGAGCCTGGACTGCTTCGACCATATTCCATGTAAAAAACAGGGCGTAAATATTCTGACAAGATAGGGCATGGATTAAATATTTGACCAAAAAAAACTTTATTCTACAATCAAATGCAACGCAAACATGCTGTGTATTGATCACTACACATGTTTTGTTCGATTTCTGACTTAGTTATCATTTATTTATCTTTTTGGCAAAAGTATAATTTTTAGGGTTCCGTACCCGACGGCTGCCAAACGGAACCCTATTAGTAAGCCTCCGCTGTCCATCCATCCGTCCGTCTGTCTATCAGGGGGCTGCATCTCATGAACCATAATGGGTAGGCAGTTGAAATTTTTACAGGTTGTGTAGTTCATTACATAAAAATTAAATAAAGTTAATAATTAAAGGAGGTTCCGTGTTTTTGCTAAATATCGTACGGTGGTACGGAACCATTCGTGTGCGAGTCCAACTCGCACTAGGCTGGTTTCATAATTCCTGCTTTAACATTTATTGTAATCTAATCAAACGTCCAATAAAATCCACTGGGCATTAATATGTTGTGAATATCCCATGTTCTCAGAATAACCTTTGAAAAACAATATTTGATGATAAAGTAGGTCGATTTCAGTACTATATTCAGACCTGAAATTAAAGCTTGATTAGATATTACATAATCAGAAAAAGGGAACTAGGCCACACAGCTTAGATACCTGCTTATATTGTTAACGTGTAGTTAACAATATACATTTTATATCTTCGGTTTCTTTAACAGATTATCTTTACTATTTAATATTATAAAGAGGAAAGATTTGATTGTTTGTTTGTTTGTATTTTATAGGCTCCGAAACTACTGGACCGATTTGAAAAATTCTTTTACCATTAGAAAGCTTGGTTTTCAGGGAGTAACATAGGCTACTTTTTATCCCGAGAAAAATAACGGGTCCCGCGGGAAAGACCACGGGAGCAAAGCCGCGGGCAAAGTGCTTATTTTATACGAGTCGTTACCAGTCGATGTTACCGATTGATTGACACTGACACATTGACACTGTAACGAGATTCTGGAACATGATTCGGGCGGAATTAATATAAAACGGGTGTCACACGGTCACACCGTCGTTAACCTGACTAGTGACACAAACGACGTGAAAAACATATGACCTGTAATGACGACACCGTTTAATTTTATGAACTCTTGAGTAAGCTACTGAAGTAGGTACGAAGAAAGTCTTAATAAGTAGGTAGATTCTGCGGAGTTATTCAGTATTTTCAGATGATTTATAAGTTGTGTCAATAAAATGTTACAAATTAAATATTGCAATATCAATAACGATCAGATTGTTGATAAAGAACCATGTTTTTCTTATAATTACTTTGTAAACAACTGAATCATTGCAGTAAGTCAACATTTTGTTATATAGATATAAAAAATAACTAAGGAGTGTCCAATACAGGTAGAGTCCGTAATTTATTCTTTTATATAGTATCAAATAAGTCTTCTATGTACAAGGTTTAATTATTCAATCCTACCGGCCCAATTGTTTGGAATCCCAGTCCCGTAGTCGTTGATTGTACAGTTAGCCACAAAAAGCCATCGACAAGAATTATTTTGACTGTCAGTGTTTTAAGAGGGCCTATACTAAAAAACTTTTTTCCAAAAAATAAAACCGACTTCCAAAAAAAAAACACTACAAAGTGAAAAATAACTTTGATTTCGGAAGTCGGTGTCTTTGGTTTTGTATTTTCGTTTTCAACCGACTTCAAAAAGGAGGAGTTTCTCAATTCGGTTGTGTTTTTTTTTACCACCGACTTCCGAAATCAAAGTTATTTTTCACTTTGTAGTGTTTTTTTTGGAAGTTGGTTATATTTTTCAACCGACTTCAAAAAGGAGGAGGTTCTCAATTCGATTGTATGTTTTTTTTTAAATATATATTTGTAACGCGATTACTCCGCCAATTATGAATTGATTTTGATGATTCTTAAAAAGTGTAAAATAAATACTTTTTCACAAAAAATAAAACCTACTTCCAAAAAAAACACTACAAAGTGACAAATAACTTTGATTTCGGAAGTCGATGGCAAAAATTACGAACATAAAAAACCAAAGACACCGACTTCCGAAATCAAATTTATTTTTTGGAAGTCGGTTTTATTTTTTGTGAAAAAGTTTTTATTTTTCACTTTTTAGTTGTGGTACCTACACAAACCCCCCACAAAAATTGGAATACCACTAAGTACCTGCTATGTAAATTACAGTGACAGGAGCTATTAGAACATCTTCCACATATATACTAGGTGGGAAAAATACGTATTAATGAAGCTAACTCAAAAACCCCTCATCAGATCTTGACCAAATTTATATGGGACTACTTTTGAAGTATGCCCTACCAAACACAAAAAGAATCATCAAAATCAATTCATAATTGGCGGAGTAATCGCGTAACAAACATACAAAAAAAAATAAAAAAAAATAACTGAGAACCGACTTCAAAAAGGAGGAGGTCCTTTTTGAAGTCGGTTGAAAAGTTGACAACGTCGCAAACAGCTGTCAAATATTTACCTGTTTTGATTAATTTGGCAATAATACGGCATGGAAATATGAAATGTGGCTAGCTGGCGAACTAGAATATTTATAATTAACGTTGCCCACTTTCATAATGTGAAGAATAGTGGTGGCCACGTGGTAACCGCCGCGACTTACGAGTTTGTTGGTCGTAGGTTCGAACCCAAACAGGCACTTTACTTTGTGTAAATTATTTCATCACCACTGCTCTCAAAACGGTGAAGGAAAACATCGTGAGGGAACCGGGCACGTCCTAGAAAAATTCAAAGACATGTGACATCTTCCAAACCGCACTGGGCCCGCGTGGTGGATTACGGCCCACTCCCTCTCACCCAGGAGGTCGGTGTCCCAGCAGTGGGCACATTATAGACTGATTATGGTATCAATGTGCAGCCACCATTTAGTACACATACATAAACTCACTCCTTGTTCTCATGGGGGTAGGCAAACGTTACAAACTACAGAACGCCACCTGCTATGCAATATTAAGTATTTAAGAAAGATTTTATTCATCATTTTTAGTCTGACTGTACTTGATTGAATGACGATGAAATCCTTATGAGGAGGCTGGCTGACCTTGAAAGAGCCTTCAATGCTCAGCGATTGTAACGAGCAACCATTTGCTGGCTTGAGACTCTAGCATTGTTTGACGCCTACACAAAAACGTTTCGTTCTCAGAGTTTGTTTTAGAGCGCTAGATCATTCAGAAGCACTGTGGGGTGTAAATTATATTTAGATATCTGAAATAAACTTTGATTAATTAATTTTCCTGCAATCCTGCTGTTCTAAAAACGTTAGTATTCGCATCAAGTATTAACGTGTTATTTAAATGAGCTAGATGAATAACAATGTCATTTTAATTAGGTACATCATTAACTTGTTTTTATGATTTTGTTGACAGTAGTTCACTTCATCCAATTGAAGCAGTCTACAGGAGAAGAGCTAAGCCAAATGAAAATGAAATTGGTTATACTTCAGTATCGTACTTATTTTTAGCCATTACATGCCTATTCCCGTTGCTGAAGTGCACTGCCATATTATAGCTGGCTTCTCAATGGTGTGACGTCACTTTATCGATCTCCTAGCCTGCAAGTACTTCTGTCAATGCGCCATGAGCATACGTCACAAATTTGTAACATAGAACATAGGTAACAGAGAATTATATCAAATATATTTTTTTGTCATCAAATAATGCAAGAATACTTCTTAAATGTAAAAAATCTGTGTAAAACCTCGTGTTATTTTGGAAAATTGGATTTTTCTTACTGGCAACACTCTTAATACGTAATATCGTATTTAGTGATTACCCCTAGGGGTGCCATGGCGCATGCGTGGAAAATATGGCGAAGCGACGACGACCTCTCTGCAGGGCGGTAGTTGCCGTTCTATGCAGGCACGAACTGAGCTATCCCGTGCAAAAATGTTTTTTTAATCCGAATATCTTAAGTATTCTGTAACGTGATAAACAAATATATATCATAGTTTTGGCTTCAGATGTTGTAACTTTCTCGACAGCCTTTAAATTAATTTTGTGTTTTTTTTTTGTAATCATTTTAAAAGGGGTCAGTGCCGTTTAGATTCTTCCCTGTACAATATTTGCATTCGGGTACCATCGTAGGAGTTCGTGCATTTCCGTCAGATTCGCCTTCCAACCCTCAGCAACATGGCTCTATCGCAATCTGAAAAATCTTTACAAAATTTCCTTCTGTATTCCCGAAAATATTAAATTTTAAGTGAAAATGTGGTAATTATTGCATAGTACAAATGGAGTTGATGTAGTATATTGTTAAATAGTGAGTTTATATTGTTTTGTTTGTGTCAGTGCTAGTTAATTGTTGTGCTTAAACATTGTGCTATAAGGGGTGAACGCAGTTCGATACTAAGGTAAAGTGTATTGAATTTGAACGGTATTTAAATTGTAGACTCGTCCAAGAAAAGTCCGGCTTTTCCTATGACTTAATTGTAAAATATTCCTATGTATAATAGACGTCTTGTGTGTTTTCCACAATCTTAGTAAAAATATATTAAATTATTTTCAAGTGCGTAACATAAAATATTTTCTACTTACAGTTTCGAAGCCATGAAAGACGTTGACGACGATTATGACTGAAAGGGGAGACGTCAATAGGATGCTGGGTAAGTCTAGTTAGTTCACAATATTATGCTTACATTAAAACAAGTGCACACAATCCTTGGACAATATTCTAAATGCGCTAATAGGGCTGCGATGTTTTATCCAGAGGGCATGTATGCATACATAAATACGTATACATATAACTATGTTTTACGTCGTTGATAGGATGTTTTTTTTTGTATCATTACATCAACGTTGGTTTGGTGTATTGTCCTGGTAGGCGCATAGTAGATATTTTCCTATATTTTAGTAGTAAGTAATACATATACCTAACGTTTTTACATTTAATTTCGACCAGTGATGACTCATCGTGTTGGCTTTTTTTTTTTTACCGACAAAATATTATGAGTAACGAAGGGTCTTCACATACCGATTCTTTTCGACTCTTTCTCAATATGGCGATTCTTACTTACAGTCTAAATAATTAATCAAAAAAATTGTACCGAATTCCCTTGAAAAAACTGTTACCTTACGTCACGGCATGATAAGTTACATATCTTTAAGGAAAATATTCAGCCTTCACGAATATGTGTTGGAAAAACAACTGAATTTTGCCGTATTTTTCATTAATTAATGCGACCACTCTTGACCTCGATATCACTTGATGGAAAGTGATGGATGAGTTTTTAAATATAACGAACCAAACCGTCTGTCGAAAAATCTATCATTTTGAATTCACATGCTTTCTTTATGACGATGTTCAAATGCTTCACTGGTGCCGATTCTCTTGTACACCGAACTAAACTAACTAAACTATCACTAAAATTCCTTACTTTTGGCTATGAGAATCTTAAAGCTATTCTGCAATAAAAGGTCTCTAAATTTAAAAAATATTTTGACACAACTAAAATCGAATTTGACAATTGCGACTCCTCGTGGTACATATTTGTTTGCCCTACCCCGTGAATTTTTTTAGAGCCGGAGGCAACCTCTACGTGTTTTATATGGAATTTTTTCACTAGGGGATTTATAAAGGGGATCGAAATTTTCATTTTTTTTCCGATAGGACACACCATTTTCGAGATATACTTAAATAAAAGAAAAGAAAAAAATCCATTACAGTACTGTTTTTGCACCCGAAGTCGAGGTGTTCGTGTGAAAGTTTAGTTCATGACAACTAATATTATGCCACACCATTTTTAATCGCGATTTAAGTTAGAAAATTAAAATTTTAGGTGAAAAACGTCAAAATCAGAATAGCAAAATTGACATTTTCACTAAATTCAAATCTCAGTACCATCTTAGTGCTGTCAAACTAAAATATAGTTTAGTTGTGACAGGAGTAAATTTTGGTGATTTTTAGTCTAGTTTAGAGGCATTTGTGACAAGAGAATCGGAACCACTAGCACGCAATACATTGACAGTTTATAAATAACGTCAAATACTTTCATAAGAATTACATGGATATTCAATTAACGAGTGTCAGGAGTTAAATAGCACTCATTATTATTTTAATCAGTATAAAATCTGTTATAAATGACGCTGGCATATCCAGTGCGGATGTCACGACAGCCATTTCCGCGGGGCCATTCAGTGGTCAGAATTACGCGTTTTACGTAAGTTTTTGTTTTTCTAAAATTATTCTGTGTTCGAAGAATAAGCTGGTATATTCATGCTTTTGTTTATTTAATAGCAGTTGAGAATGTTTTGAAATAATTGTACATGACTCATGCGTCTGAAATAATTGTATATACATTTGTATCATGGGTGGATTTTGGCATGATTTTTAGGGTTCCGTAGCCAAATTGCAAAAAAACGGAACCCTTATGGATTCGTCATATCTGTCTGTCTGTCCGTCCGTATGTCATAGCCACTTTTTTCCGAAACTATAAGAACTATACTGTTGAAACTTGGTAAGTAGATGTATTCTGTGAACTGCATTAAGATTTTTACACAAAAATAGAAAAAAAAAACAATAAATTTTGGGGGTTCCCCATACTTACAACTGAAACTCAAAAACATTACCATTTAAACTTCCACCAAAAATAGGTTTGAACGAGATCTAGTAAGTAGTTTTTTTTAATACGTCATAAATCGTAAACCGCATTATAACTTAATTTAAAAAAAAAATAACTATCAAAGTAACAACGAACTACAAGAACTTTTATATTATGTTACTTGCTGCTACGGAACCCTTCATGGGCGAGTCCGACTCACACTTGTAAAGCATGCTGCACTGTTGATCTCCATTATAAAGAGTACAGATTATTAGAAAAATACCAGCAATTATTCTACCATCTGAATTATTCGAACATTATCTTTTTACGTTTAAAATGTTTTTCATGTTAACCTACTTTAAAAAAAAAGTAGAAATTTCCTTGACTTTTATCGTGAATGTTTTATTTTTGGGTACCTATTTCAACAGGTCTAGACAAACATTTGTAGCATATATTAATATAGGTAATAACTAAAAATGTAAGCAACGGATTCTTTTTTATAGACGCTAGAGGCGATAGACTTCGTGGCAATACTTTTATAATCAGTCTCTATTTCGTGTTTAGATTTCTGCGTAAAAACTGCAAAGAATCTCAATTGAATAGAATTTTCTAAGAAGAAGAAGTCCTATAAAAACAGACTTCATTGGAAAAATCTTCTCTCTAAGAATGTTGAAAAAGGAATTGAAATAGGTAGTGTCACGGTTGAAAAGGAAAAACGTGAATTTCCGTTGAAATGTTTTTACCTTGCTGACAGAATAAACCTTCCAAATTAGAATACCAACTTTTACTGTACTCACTGGAGTAAAATGGGTCCCCAATTTCAATGTAACTGAATCTACCTATTTATTTCGCGGCGACTTAATGTATAAGTGATGTAATTAGGCACTCCGGGAATTAGAGCGAATTGATCTGCGGGAAAATAACCACAGTTTGTGATTTTAATCAAGTTGTCCTCAATTAGAGTTCAGTTGATAACTCTGTCTTGTGGTTCAATATTTGTATACGTCACGGCAATTATTTGGTTCACAAATATTAATTGACTAGCGTTAGATTTTGCTTGAGTGATTCCAGTCTTCAGGGTAGTGACGTAACGCCTAGTTGAACGTAGTTAATTGCTTTTCTGTGTAAAATAAATCTTTACAGCGAGCAGTGAAGTTTGAAGGCCTTAGCTACTAGCTAGAACGGTTAATAAATGAAGTGTTTTTCATGACAATACGAAATCATTTGCAAAATAAACCAGAAAACCTTATGTTTGTTGCGAGAACTGAAATGAAATGAAATTGTTTATTCTGTAAATAGGATATTGTACACGTCATATAAAAAAAAAAAAACTAGATGAGTTCGGCGTTTCCTATCCGAATATTCTGAGAAGAAAGACCGTAACTCAGAGGTCACAGTCTCTTTTAAAGTCCAGACATAATCTTGGTCAGGTTATAATTATGACCATGTAGATTAGTGTCTGAAATGGTCTGTGAGGAAAGAACCACACAGATTTGTGGACCTGTCCAGTCAGTGCAAGCATTTGTCAGTAATCGTGGAGCTCAACTCAGAACTTAAGGAGCTCAACATACCAAAGAAAGGACATTTGGGTAGGCCGCATAAACTACTCAAACTACCAGACCATCATTAAAACTAACTGAGAATGAAAAAAATAAGGAGAGGAAAACAAAATCCACATAGTCCTCACATTCACAATAATTAAAACAATATCATGTCATTTTGTATATAGATAATTTTCAACAATGTCAATATGTATGTAAAACGGGTATATTTTAATGATTTTACATAATAATTAAAATGTCAAATTGTATGGTTTTATCACAAGGCTCAGCAGTGAGAGCAGCTCAATCCCACGCCAATGAGGTCTTAGTGTGAGTTTTTTTGAACTATCTCGACTTTACGCGTCGACGGTAAAGGGCCAATCGGAGTGCCGAACACGGTCGACACTAGGGCCTCTGTCATTATATTATAACATAGATACCTAAAAAACATACGAACAATTAATGCTTTCTACAGTACTGCGTTCAACTGTCCTAATTATTCATAGAAAACTTTGTTTATTGCATTTTCACATATGTGTTTCCGTGTGTTGTATACCTACTCATGCATTTTTGTAGTTTGTTTAATGGAAAAGAAGAGGGAATATTTTTGCAGCAGATTAATTTCAAACAGAAACCACATAAGCAAAAGTTGTATAATTAAAAAGCAAAGCTTGTGGCGCTAAAATCTCAGAACAGACTCCATTAAAAACATAAAGCTTTTCATAAAACTACAAAATGTTTCAGCTCGACAAATAAAAATACCCTAGAGTAGTTAGAAAGCTTTTTGCTAATAGGTTGTCTGCTCTGCCCGGTGTTATGGTTTTAATACCCCTTTTATTTACATGCTGACGCCGATGTGTTGTGTCAATGTTTATTGTAATTGAATACGCAAAGCACATCTGAATAGAAAGCAGTGCAGAAGGCGTGCAGTGACTGCTACGCCACGACACCCTGGTGCATAGCAACATTTCACAATAATCCTTCAATAGAACAAGTAGTAATACTAATCCATTGCAATAAACGTCCCAAATTTTTTAATTGTGACTCGATAATATATACCTACAATGTACATAAATCGGATAGTAAACTATACCTATGGAATTTGTATTCTCAAAACAATATTAAGTGGAGTGCACTCGGCGGTAACGGATTAAAAATGATTGAACGTGTGTGGCGTGTATTTTTAGCCTTATATAGAAATCACGCCAAGGCTCCCGGAGTGTCGCGAGATGCAACCAAACAGTCATATGTTTTTATCTTGTCATTGTGGAACAGTGATAACCTCTCGATAAAGCATTTCACTCAAACACAAGTGATAAACCTGGAGAGCATTCAAGAACTATCGACATTAGTGTAGTGCTAAGGACGCGAGTATCAGAGGTTATGTGTTATTCAACAAAAACCGTACATAAAATCAAATCAAAACTTATTTTAAGTAACATTAACAGCGGACGGCAAAGTAATAAACAACTTGTGCATGAATTGAAGATTAACAAAAGAAAGAGAAAAACAGTACCTCAAAGATAGCGTTTAGTAGAGGTAGTAGATAAAGATAAACTAGACTAAAGTTTTTAGTAAGAGAGTGCAAAATGATCGCCTTGGTGCTGTGCTTGGTTGGCAAAATAATTGAAGTGGCAAAAAGTGCTTACGGCAATTGTGAATTAGAACAGTTTGAACCAAGGAAGAGAAAAACTCGGAAGCGTAGAAAAAGGTCCCGGAAACGGAGGAGACGTGGAGGTAAAGTTTTCTGGGCTGTAATTAAATGCTTTTCTACATCTAACTTCAAGTTTACTCGTAAAACTTGTGTAATTTGATTTAATCGTCTCCTGATCGAGTCGTGTTATTATGTCTTCTAAAGTATTCGTTTCAGGTGTTATAGTCGCGTTAATTGCTCTAGCGATTTTCTCATTAGCTTATTGTTTATTCTAAACGCCCTCGTTAGCCTGTATAGTAGAACTATTTACGTTTCTAAGTAGCCAAGGTCATTAGTGTACAAATGATGCAACCACACGTGGGATGCCAAGTGGTACGACAGTGTCAAGTTTCAAAACAAAAATAAAAGCCTATCCAACGACATCTGTGTGATCGTGTGGCAACTAATTGGAAGTGCATCGTTCGAGTGTGATACAAACAACAATAGTATCGATCGAAGGCAAGTTGTTGATGAAACGTTCAGTACCATGTTAAACCTGCTAGGTGGCGCGACCAATTAGTTGCTTATAAAGTTGATCAAGAATTAGATCCTATTGGAGTTGACTATGTGACAGAAAATGTTATTGGTTGAACTTTTAGTAAATGCGCACGACAACTTGACAGCGGAAGTTGACTGACAGTATAATGAAAGATTTTATTATTCTTTTCACTATGTGCAAATCTCTTTTGCAATTCATTTCTATTTCCGGCTTTCATGCCTTTGTCTGTAAGTAACAAAAAGGACGTATGACGAATACTTGACCGAATGAGCTAAGTGTAGGCAAAATATTTGCCGGTTCATGGTGCTATTAAACTGTCAGGGTCGTTTTGAAAATTTACTTGTTGATGTCATTCGTCATCTTTAATAAGCGCTAAAATTTCATAAAATTCTTTATTATTGCTCAGATCATACTCTAAAGGTTTCTTACATTCATTATCAGCTTTATTGCTTGTTACTAGTTCTAAATGCTTATGACTAACCTAAATAAAAATGGTAGGTTGGTCAATTATAATAAGAATCCTATTCTCATATCCATGCAGTTTTGTTTTGGCTATGTCTTCTAATTTACGATATGAAACACAGTGGTATAAGCGTTGGACACTGCTTTACTTACAATTAACTGTATAATGGATGGTTGTAGACGAAGCATGGGAATGAGGAACCAACAATCCGCATTAGTGTCTCGATTTGTGAGGTCATTCACTTAGCTTTGTGTTATGACTGATTTGGCAAACATACCGTTACATTTTTAGCCATCCGGTGTTACTCTGTCTAGTTAGTAGGTACACACATAAGCCTACACTATTTACCTTATTTTATGACTTATTTGTAGAAATGGTCAAGGTATGCAGATAGTGGTGTTTATTTTAGAATTCATGTTTTAAGAAACTCGTCAGTAATTTAAGGTTACTTGAAGAGTTAACAAGGATTCAGTCCATTGGGTACTTTGCTCAACAGTGTTATTCGAATTCAGAATCTGAAAAGGTAGTTCATTAAATTATTTAAAAACAAGTAAATACAAGTATTGTTAATAGGTATATAGGTTAATAGGATAAAGTGTATTTTTCATTAATGAGAACTCACAGTGCACCGTACTGTTCATTTTAATGTGGATAACAGTAGGTCATTATTAAACAAAACAACGTACATTACATACTATTGTATCACATTGCAGTTTCTAATTAATTACGGACTGAGTTAATTAATTATATTTTATCATTTCACTTTATACATGTGCCTGATGTGCCGCTGTTCGTTGTAACATCTGCTTAACATTTATTTATACAAGAGCACAATAACAATGTTTGACCATTATTTCGATTAGTTATGCACCCTACTACCTTTTGAGAGGCTGGTTGTGAATAGTGACGTTTCTTTGGAATGAAGTTGGCGCGAACGCGTACGTCAGTTACGGGCTCTGCGCCTGCGCGTTTGACGCTTTACACGGCGGTGCTGTAGTCGTGATCCGATTAACAACGTCAGTTTTATTTTATATTTTACCATACAATACTATTATTTTAACATTAACTTGTGCATCATACTGCTTGATCTGATTAATGCGAGCATTATCTCTGAATTCAATATGTTTCTTATCGAAATTCAATGTAGCGTAATCAGCTACAGTTTCACTCATTGCGAGTGTATAAAAATGAATATTTGTGATACGATTACACATTCCTTAATGCCTGCAATAATTTTCCTGTTTGCATTTTGTTATAATGAACGTCCCAAGTGTTAAAACTCGTTGGTCGTAGTATACTCCAATTAATCCTGATCTATTTGTATCCCGTCCCGTTCCCGACGCGTTCCTGTCATTTGTGGCTGTGTTCACTACATTCGCCGTCTCGTTCCCGCGCCCCGCGCTCATTCACGCGATTCATCCAATATTCCGACCGGGAATTCGGGATAGCGCGCTCGCAGCTGTCAAATCAAGCGATACGCGGCACAACTATAGTAGTAACCAATAGTATTGTAATCTTGTTTGTTTTCACTTGCAGTGTCTTTACTTGTGTTTGTCACGTGCAAAAACAATGTGAAAAGTGGTTGTTAATGTAATTTTCTAAGTAACTTGTATCCTTTCTGACTTGTAATATAAAATCGATCGTAGACGCGAAATATGAGGTGTTTTAACCCTCGATGTGTCGAAGTGTATAGTGATGAAGGTGCCTGAATTACGATAGTGTACCTAACTCGAACACTACATAAAGGATACATTGAGAAAAGAAAATGCGGATCAAGACAAACTCAGATTTTCGCCCGAATGGTAAATATTTGAAACCTCAGAAATATTAATAAGTCCAATAAGATTAACATACTAACAGAGATACGTATCTACTTAAGGTTAATCAATTAACCCTCCAGTGAATGAATTAATATTATTGTTTGTCTTTGAGTACTTAAATAGACACGTTATCAACGTAGCAAATGCCCACCTCTTGAATCGACAATTATCAATATCAATATGTAAGGAAAGGTAACTGAAAAATAATATAAATTAGGGTTGAATGAAACTGAAGCACTTGTGCATCAATGCATGCGGGTAGATGTGCTAAGACAATGAAACTCGCGTCGTTGGTCGCTGATGTAGTCACATTAGGCACGGCTAATAATTGTGATGAAAATCTTCTAACACGCTATTGTTATTAGCTGAGAAAGTCAAATTTCACTAGCCTACGGTTTGTTCTTATGTAAAACTTCATAACTTTCGTTAGAATTGTTCTACACCAGTGTCAAATATAGCGAATTGTCGTCTGTGAATAAGTATTTTGTTATTTCACATACTTAATTTTAACTTTTTCTTTCTGTTGCATAAATACGTTTTTGTACGCTCTGTATGTTCACATACATTCTCGTATTTGTGTTGAAATCACCGGCATGCCAAAGAGAACTCAAAGAACGCGTAATGCACTTAAAGGTTCTTAACAAACATGAAGACAACGCAAACAAACGTTTTCATAACGCACTTTACCTCAGACAAAAATCTCAAAACACAAGCTTATTTGGATCGAAAGAAAAATATAAGACCAGTAGAAAGTTGCAAGTACTTGCAACCGCTTATCATGCCATGCAAGCGATAGTCTATCACCACTATCACCGTGGCCATCTCACAACTAGCATGTTACAGCCTTACGTGGCAGACAAGTTTACTGATGTTTATAAATCTCAGCAGATAGCTAACACATAATATTTTCATTTTGAATTCAAAGAATATTACACATATGGATGAAAGAATGAAGTTAGACGAAAACACTAAAGACAATAAAGTAAAATATATAGTCATTATTGAAGGTTTTGAGGCATATACCAGAACCAATATTGATGGTTTATGTAACACCAAGAAATCTTTTAAAAGGTTTACATTTTTCGCTTCATGAAAAAAATATGTGTAAGGTATGGGTAGTTTTATATTTACGTCATTGAAAAGGGTACAGTAGAAGAAAACCAAGTTTGATGGTGATCACAGATATAGATAGACATATCTGTGATGGTGATACAATTTTGTAAGGAACCACCTAAAGATATTACTTAATTGCTCTCGTTTCAATTTTCACTACCTACATGAAAATGTGTATGCTATAGGTAGTTTCATAAGCAGGGTACAGCAAAACAGAACCTTTGATGGTAATATTACGTAACACCAAGAAATCGTCTAGGTGCTCTCAGAAAATGTGTAAGGTATAGGTAGTTTATATATCATTGGAAACGTTACAGTAGAATAGAACCAAGTTTGATGGCAACACAATTTTGTAGGAACCACCTAAAAAGATTGATTGAGTGCCCACAGGTTTTCAGTTTTCGCTACGTAGAAAAAGAAAACGTGCATGCTATAGTAGTTTCAAGCGTCAAGGGTAAACCACAATAGAATCAAGTTTGGTATTTAAATTCATCTAACATCAAGAAATCTTTTAAGTAGCATTAAATTTTCGCGACATGAAAAAGAAAATAGGTACCTATACTGTAGATAGTATAATACGTCAAGTCAAAGATTCAGAACACAGCGCTGCCACCAGCTCGCTATATACGTGTTAAGATTAGCACAGTCATTACACTCGCTCAGAATTCAGGCTCAAAGCGTTCTAATGATTTAAATTACGATGACTTGTCCTGTCCTCTCGTTGGCGCAATTGTCGGACGAGGTCGGGCGCCGTTTCATCACGAACACAAATACTTACAATAAAATATCTTCCATATGGCGCATATAGCGACCCGTATGGGAGCCGAACGAAGTATTTACCATGTGAAACTGAATGCATTGATTTTTGTATGCATATGTTATGTCCCATCTCGTTTATCACTGCTTGCAACGAGCGAAGCCCAAATCATGTTTATTTGAAAAGAGTGTTTGTTATTTCAACAATATGAATGTTATATTGTCTTGCTGAGACGGTTTAAAGGGTTATGGTCATAAGTTGCATTGTTCTTGTCCCTGCCAAAATGTTGAATTTACATACGTAATTACATATTATTGTTTTCCGAGTCAATTACTGTAATTGCATTAGAGTCGATTTTAGACATATAATGGGCAGCCTTAGTGATTGTCTTTTTATTTCTTTTAACTTAATTGGTTACTGTCTGTCAGCCTTTGTAATCTCGACAATCTTCAAATTCGTACACAATCCAATTGCTGTTTAAATATTATTGAAATTGGGATTGTTCCTTAACACATTGGTATTGTCATCAGAGAACTCAGGGCGTTCCTAAAGCAGATTTCTGTTTAACTCATCTGGAAATAAAAACATGAATGATTCAATAGTACTACTTGGTATTCAGATACCTCTTCTGTGTAGCCTATATTAAAATGACAATAACCGAATTAAGTTCCGACATTGTGTAGTACAACAATACCAAGAAACGATTCATAATGTACGGATACCCCAGAGTGTACTAAAGCCATCAGAAATGTGAACATTACACAAACTATATTGACAGTAAAATTAAATATAAGTACGTACTACGACGAAGGTTTTTTAAAACTTTGTAGAACAACCTTCCATTGTTCTTTATAGGCAGTTACCACGATTCTGTTCATTATGGCATTATATTGTTATGGTTAACATGTTCATAAAAATTATTCTCTTTTGTAATCTTTAATTATACGGGTAATTCAGGCTAGTGTTAAGCAGCCTTTCAATCGCTCCGAATAAGTAACGAACACGCGATCAAACATTTCCTATTGTCTTACAAAATTAATTCTTTTCACAGTGACGTAACGTTTATGTAAAACGTCGATTAGTTTATAAAAAAGTAGGTATAAAATAAAACGCATGTCACCTACATTTTGAAAAGTCTGACGTTAGCATAAGATCATGCAAAATATGCATATAGCAGCAGCAAAAGGTCGACAAAAGCATATATTTTGAATTTGTCCTACATAAATATTAAGAAATTTATCTTAAAACAAACAAAAATCAATCTGCCTAGCCTTTTCCCAACTATATTGGGGTCGGCTTCCAGTCTAACCAGATGCAGCTGAATACCAGTATTTTACATGGAACGACTGCCTATCTGACATCCACAACCCAGTAACTGGGTAATACGATACCCCTTGGTAAGACTGGTTGTCAGACTTACGGGCTTCTGACGACCCGAAACGACTGTCAAAGATCCACGAATGACAACCGGGACCAACGGCTTAACGTGCTTTCCGAGGCACGGAGGAGTCTCGGTATGTAAAGATGGTCACCCATCCACAGACCAACCCCGGCAAGCGTAGCTTAACCTGACGGATCCACCCGTGCGGCAGTTACTACTTAGCCACGAGCTCCTCACGGCTTAAAACAAACATAAATCTATTTGTTTATGAATTTTCCTAAAACAATGACCTTGTGTCACGCGACCATGAGATTTAGCAAAGAAAAGTATAGTTTTTCATTGTACGGCAACGACAAGTATTTGATCAACAATAAGACTTACATTCTTCATTAAGATGGGTGAGATAACAAACGTCAGCCCACTCGAGGCTGTCTGCGAAGCTACCCTTGACACCCTCGAGGGGACGAGGCTTCCTTATTCAATCGATGGGCGAACCACCCTCGCTGTCGAACGCGACACAAATAAGTATTGACTCAGGTGACTCGACCCCATCGTGACATAGCAAACGTATCTCTAACTGTAGGAGTTACTTAAGCAAGTACAGACGCCAGCACGTCAACCTACCCGAAACTGTCAATTTTGCCAGTCGACTTTGAACCTTATGCTATAATAATAATGTTGAAAATCTATTAGAGAAATTTGACAGATTTTAGTAGGTTGATGTGCTACCGTCTGTACATGACATCTTTATATTTAGAGATTTTGGATTAAGTTAAAAAAAAAATTGAGGAAACGTGATCAATTCTATGTGGAACCAATATATTTCACGTTCGAATCCATTGTCAGGTGACACGTTTGGTTTCATGTTACAATAAATCCGTTTCTATTGGACTAAATCCATCATTCCTGGCAAGAACTAGACCGGCGTTCTATTAAATACAATGAATGTAGGTGATGTTTCCTTAGATAGCTTCGAGATATTTATAATGGAGCGCGTTTTCAGACAGTTCACGTATCTTTGCTGTATATATGGCAGGGGCGTACCGCAGCGGTATAACAAAAGAGTCTGAACTCGTTTCACCCTTACTAATGACGCGTGTATTCTCAATACTGTATATGTGCGTAAATTTTCGCATCAATCGACCATAAGATAATTATCTTAATGGCAACCAGCTCGTCAAGTTGCGTGAGATACCCGATTGGAGATGTATATACGTATGTAAGTACCTTTAGCAGGGAAAGTGCTCACTTTATCTATCTTCACTCACATTATTGTTACGTCATCATCATAAGGTAGTATTTATTTCATGCTTTAAGTGTTTGATGGTAGTTCGTTGTATGTGATAGTAAAAATATTGAATTGTATGCTGGGAGAGTACCAGGAAAATGATCGTCTATAAAAATAAAGTAAATGCATTCAGTTCAACTTTTTCCTGTTTGCTATTTTAAATATCCAACAGGAATACAATGTAGATGGTTTGGAGTTTCTACTGCGTGAGTTTATGTGTGTACTGTGTAAAGGAGCATCAAAAGCGAGCTGTCCGTTTGTAATAGTTTACAATTTTGTATCAGTGCTAGAAGCGTTAACGTTCCCAGATGATACGCGAAAATGTAATTTAGCGCATACCAAATAACACATTATTTTAATTTCTGGTTTCCCGTACACGGCTAGTCCTCGACATCGTGGTTACGGGCTGGTGAATTTAATAATAATTTTAGTTTCCTTATTATGTTTACAGCAGTTCTACGCACTTGATGTGAACATATTCTATTCTCAGTTACATTTGCAGACGTTAGCTAGACTTGCCATAGTTAAACGGAGCTATGTTTGGCCAGAATTATCACCTTCGTCATTTTGTTGGTAGCAGTGGTGCATTTCACTACGACCCTGTCATATTGGCATTCATTGAAGCACAATAGTTTTGTATATTTAGAAGTAGTATATATACGATCGTCACCTTGCGATTGATATTGGTGCCACGTGCCAAATTCCTCTAAACTAAACTAAAAATCACCAAAATTTAGTTTATTCCTGTCAAACGATGATTTCCCATTCTGAAATAAACTAGTGACAGAACTTAACTATATTTTAGTTTGACAGCACTAAGATAGCACTGAGATTTTAGTTGAGTGAAAATGACAATTTTGCTATTCTGAATTTGACGTTTTTCACCTAAAATTTTAATTGTCTAACTAATTCTAATCATTTTTAATCGCCACTAAAAATGGTGTGGAATATTATTTAAATAGTTGTCATGAACTAAAATTCACACGAACACGTCGACTTCAGGTGCAAAATCAGTACTGTATATATTTTTCTTTTCTTTTGCTCATATCTCGAAAATAGTGAAAACCTAATATTCCACACGTAAGAATATTTTTTAAATATTTTCTATACCTACAAAAAGTGAAAAATTCCATATAAAACACGTCGAGGCAGAACCTTCCCAACTCCGGCTCTAAATAAACGGGGTAGGGCAAACAAGTATGTATCACGTGAAGTCGCAATCCAATTCGATTTTAGATAAGTACAGGCAGCGTCAAAATAAATTTTATATTTAGACTTTCTATTGCAGAATAGCTTTAATATTCCCATAGCCAAAAGTAAGGAATTTTAGTGATACTTAGTTTAGTTACTTTAGTTCGGTACTGTACAAGAGAATCGGCACCACTGTCAATTTGTACCAAGACTTCCTGACAAATCCATCACCCACATGTCGGAAAAAGATCAAGAACCGTTTTAAAGATGGTGGACTAGAACACTTCCTTTAAAGCAATCATTAAACTTTATTTCCATAGAAGGTAAGGGATATAAAGAACATCTTTATTTTGTAGACTTCAAAATAAATAACATCAGGTAATTCCTTATTTAGTATCAGGATAATAATGACTCACAGATTTCGCGGAGTTTCGCTATATTTGAAGCTCTACAGCTATGAACCTGAACGACTTTTAAAGGTGAAGTTCAGGCAAAAGTTCACGTGTATAAAGTACAACGTTTTATAGCTGTGTGGATATAATGTTTTACAGGACTATGCTAAATGATCCATACGATGCAAAAGAACTAACCTTTACGAGAAACGTGATTTTTTTATTGAAGAATGTGGTATCAAGTGGGGCAAACTGTTGTTAATGTTGTTTGAGCATTAATACGACGAATAGGTGGTTAAAGTAGTGAAATAATAAATAATTCGGTCAGTTCTTTTACTAGATTCAGTTTTATGAACAAGCATTAGAAGCATTTTGGTAAAAAATTCCTCAAGCATTTTAAAATAAAAACTAGTTAAGAAATATTTAAAGCAATTAAATTATCTCACGCATTCTTTATCGAATGAAATGTCAGGGATCAAGATAAGGCAAACATGAAATGTGTCCAGTACCAAAAATGGTTTCGTAAGAGATACATTTACCTTACACAAGGTGCGTTCAGAACCAGGTGAAAAATGATACGATTATCGCATCTGCCGTGTTTGCTTAATTTATTGAGTCGTTTAAATTAAGTAAAAGAGATTATTCGGTTACAATGGAAGCACAGAGCGAAACTGCACTTTGTACATTATTTAGCAACGCCTTTGAATTTCTGCTTCCAATTTTCCTCATTGTTATTTAATTACAAGTAAAGCAAAAGCGTTCTTGTGATTGGGAGTTGTTTATTTTTATGTTCTTCCATCCAATGTTCATAAATTAGGTCAAATATCGATTCTAAATTCAACAGGTTTAATAATTATTCAAGAATGCATATCAAATTAAGATTACGAATGTACTCATTTCGTTTTGATCATCGTTCTAATCGGATTTCACTGTATTCATTAGGCATTCATGCATTGAAATACGGTTAACATGTAAATCAATTTACGGACATGCATTGTGTATGTAATTTTTCTGTCGGATATAATTTAATTTTAATTTTAAAAATATATAAATATAACAAAGTTGGATATGTTTTATATACCCGCGAAATTTCGCGTTTTTTCTTTTTATATATTTTTAATACATCTTTTTTATGGTGCCTCTTTAGGCCATGAGCTATACGAATATCCAAAAACTTAAAGGTCTTATGGGGGAGGCATAAAAATTGATTTGCTGTGACAATAGAGTAGATAACAGACACAAAAACGACGTATATTATTCCACCGATGCTCTTTTATTTCATGTGAACGCATACTATAGCAAAAGTATCGTAACGGTCAAAATGCTACACTTTATTCGATCTAGGTCTCATTCGCTAAGTGTGTAGAGTATAAATTACGATAAAGAACTTCGTTCCGACGAATATAAAGTTGGTATTCGTCGGAAAAAGAACAACAATAACATTCTGCAAGCTAAAATATTTTATAAAATCATGTAGCAACATAAATTATTTCTTGCTGCTCAAGTAAGCGTAATAACAGAAATAAACAGCCCATGTGTACATACATTTAGCTGAAATTAACTGATTTCATTAGGTGTAACGTTTTCAAGCATGCTCTTCAGCGTTGGAACGAAACATTATGTAAATGTATACGTCATTTTATAAATTTTAGGAAGAGTTCACTCAGACATGTTGACAGTTAATTGTATCAAATATTAGCTGGCCCTGTTCCTGTACAATGATTCATACAAAAAAAATCAATTACAACCTAACTTGAAAAATTGGCAGGAAATTTTCCCAACTTTTCTTTCCATAAAACCTCATTTTAACTATTACGAACAAAAAATACGCAAATCGGTCAATCCGTTCTCAAGTGATGTGCTTACCAATGAACAGCATCTCATTTTTATTTTTATAGCTTACTAGCGCCTGCTAATGCTTCGCACGGTTTTTACGACTTGACAAACATCGAGATTTCTTAGTTTTTCGTAATACACATAAACCTTCCGGAATAAATTCTCTAAACGATGTTGAAAATCTCATCAAAATCCGTTGCGTGGTTTAGAAGAACAACGCGGACATACAGACAAACACGAAAAGCGATTTTAATTTATTGTATATAGATCCGGTTTAACATTGATACATTATTTTACAAACCTTTATTTTTAAAAACCATATTCTGAAACTTTAAATGCTGAGACTTAATTCATATTGCTAAGAAAGCAATGTAGTATCTATCTACCCATTACCCTTTTTTATGAGGTTTATTCAGCTCACTCACGCAGTCCCCCTTTACTTTTTAGCACCTCTTGTCACTTACATGTTCATACATTTAAGTGTCAAGCACAACCCTTAGTGCCTCAAGTCACGAGACGTAGCGTTTTTATCAAGAAACGATAATACGCGTAACTCCGTTCTTAGTATCATGTTATCATGTTTAATCGAATTACTGAGAAAAATACTCACGAAGACATTATCTTCAAAAAGACGAATAATTGAGACATGAGTAAGTTTTGTTGATAAGTTTACAATTAAATTTACTGTCGCGTCTTTTACGTAGGGAAAACCCCAAAAGGTATTCCTATGGAGGAAGTCGAAGGGTAACTTATTGGGGACGAGCCTAATAGGTACCCTTTATCGGACGCGTTTGGAATTGTAAAGTGTTACGAAAATCCCCCCAAACAAAGCTCACTTTCCAAAATCGTTAACCAACCTACACACGATTCTAGGACTGGATTGGCTCTGTCGAGGCCGATGAGACGATTTTACAAGATCATAAAGTTTATATTATAATTTTTTAAATATGGTCTCCTTCGTTATAAGAATAGAGCCCTCCAACATAAAATCACTCGATGAATCACGCAGTGCGTGTTTTGCCGGAAAAACTCAGTTACGAGCTCGAAGGATTAACAGCCAAGGGGGTTTGGGGGCACGACGTATATTATTGAGCTAGGACTTTATTGGATTGCTTTTCCCTCACTTATTTATAGACACACATATAACTACATGACCTTTATTGTCACTTACAATCGATCTAGACTCAGAACTCATTTCATAAATCATTTCTAATTTCAAAGTTGTCCACCTTAGCTGCTTATTTGTGCTATAAGAAGGTTGCGTGCCGATTAAGTTTTGTTTTCACCATTGTAGCAACAGTTCAAGGCTATACTTATTTAGCCATGCCTGGTATGATCGTTAGGTAAATGTTGGCATCAAGCAGCCAAGGCCGGGCTCTTTGATTTATTAACGTGAGTCATGGTTATCTGGAAGAGAGACGCAGTAAGTTTTCCCAGCCGATTTTCCAGGAATTCAGGGGTGAGGGTAGTTCAGTGCGGCGACCCCTCTATCCCTCGCCGTCTGTAACGTAAATGCATATCTATATGTAGATATGGTTTGGTTAGTGAAGTAAAACTTTTCGGGGAACATATCTAACGCATGTTTATAGCTTACTATTGCAGGAAAGCCATAAAAAATGGGGCTGCTCTCTAGATTTCGAATGCAAAATCTTTTGCAAAGTTTACTTATGTATCCTGCGTCGTTTTCAAATAAAGATCACGAAAATGATGGTCAAAAACTCATCCTAAAATCATCATCTGCTTAGCCTTTTCCCAACTACGTTGGGGTCAGCTTCCAGTCTAACCGGATGCAGCTGAATACCTGTATTTTATATGAAGCGACTGCCTATCTGACCTCCACAACCCAGTAATTGGGTGATACGATACCCCTTGGTAAGACTGGTTGTCAGACTTTCGGGCTTCTGACGACCCGTAACGACTGTCAACGATCCACGAATGACAGCCGGGACCAACGGCTTAACGTGCTTTCCGAGACACGGAGGAGTCTCGGTACGTAAAGATGGTCACCCATCCACAGACCAACCCCGGCAAGCGTAGCTTAACCTGACGGATCGACCCGTGCGGTAGTTATTACTTAGCCACGAGCTCATCCTAAAATATTTGAACTTAAAATATAACTCTGAGATGAATGCGAACGATTTATTAAATTTTAATTCGGCTGTCGGGAATATTAGAGGCCCCTTCACTGATGAGTTGGGCAGGCAGCCGTCACGTCAGCGCGGGGGCGAGAGAGGCCCGTGCGTGCCCGAACCGCGAAATTAATTTCATTCCCTTCCCTACACCCATTAAAACGTATAAGTAATGACGCATTAACTTGAATTACTACACTTTTTGATATGAAACTCCCGTGGTTTTAGAACATTTTGTGCAACGATGCTTAAGGGTTTCGCTAAGCTTTTTATTACAATTTTAGGTATGGTGTAGATTTTACGTAGGTAGAATTAAAAGAGTTTGGAATACATTTTGAAGTTCAAGGCTAGAATGTTAAATGTCATGTTCTAACATTTGCATAAAATATCAAATAGGAGGAGTACTTAGTATGTTCAGAAATCAATTTCATATCTGCCACACCATGAAATTATCCTCTACAAAGTTTCCGACATTATGTGTGCATAAGGCCGTAAACATGATACTGTATGTGTACAATCAAACACAAATGATACAAAGAAACAGTGTTATTTTCCGATTTCCTTTCCGCCGTAGGTACATCAAGCCGCTATCAATGTTATCTTCACAGATTGAAACACAACAATGTTAAGCGTATGTTTGCACTAACACGAACGAGACGCGAGTCCGATATCACTTTCAATCGAAGTGTTGTCCACATGAATAAGAAATAAGAGTTTCCTTTCTGCAGACAATAAATCGCGGACGCCGGCTCGGCGCGGGCGCGGTGTACGCACGGCTGGCGCGACGCCAACTTTTCCCTGCAATTTTACTGCTCACCCGGCTCGATACACGGACATTTTGCAGTCGGCATTCTAGACGAAGATGGCAATAACCTATCAGTTTTATTGCTTCAACCACTAACAGAGATTTACTCGTCCTTTATACGAGTCGTTAATTCTTCCTCAGCTGATCCTTTGAAGTTGACGATTGAATAAAAAAACATTTCTATTAGCTATTCAAATGCCGTTTGATTGATGACTTCTTTGCGACGTCCGTGAGAGTACTTAGCATATAAAATTCATAGACAGAGTTCCTCCTAACACTTGGAATTGAATGTTTATTCAAAACGTGATAGGTATATAAATGTTAGAAACTGCATATTGTTATTCCGAAGTAATAATAAACGCGCTTGGAGTTCACGACCTAGTTCGCGTCTACAAAAGCCTTTTAAAATGTGTTGTAATGTGGAGCAAGGCTTAATTAATATTCGAACATACCCAAAATGTAAACATACAAATATTGTGGGAATAACTGCAGACCAGTGAATGTTGTTAATACTGATGAAACTCGATGCCTTCGGGGAACGCACTTACCTATGTGCATGGAAAGTGATCGTTCTGATGACTGATAAGTCGGCTACTTCGTAAAAACCAAGGCATTGTGTTGTCAACGTTCTGCATCATAAAGCTTCGTGCAGACTAGCGCGACGCGACAGCGCGACGCAACACTGGCTATTGTTATACCGTGAAGTTTTCTTAGAAATCTTATTGTTCGAGTCACGTCGCGCTGGTCTGCACGAGCCTTTATGCTCACTGGAGCGCAAACACAATGCTATATGTAAATTACTTTATTATTTACTGTACCTATAATTACTATCTCATTTATAGTTCAAAATCGAAGTAAATAATAATTGTAAACAAAGCAATAAAATTTCACTGTTAAAGTATGATAAATAACGGTAGCTAAGGTCTGAAATATAATCGACTTAAGTTACAATGATTTAGTCTAAGCAATTCATTGTACTTAGTAAGTTAACTGGATTATAGTGCTACGGCCTTTACAGTTAAAGGTTAATCGTTGCCTATTGAATTCCAGTAACTGTAAAAAAATGTTGGAGCAGAAATGCGAGTCAGAAGACTGCAAAAATATAAGTAAACATTCAAAAATAATATTTAGGAATAGCGAGAGTGTAGGTATGTAGTTGTCTAATAATATCACGGAAGAATTCGATGCCGCTCGTTCAGGTTCAGTGAAATGATGGAAAACAGATCGTCTCGGTGTTGAGTGTCTGACAGCTCTTATTATTAGGTGCGAACCTCTCGAGTCGGTTCGGAAACCGTAATACGAGAAGCAAAAAATATATGGCTAGAAGTTGCCCAGAGGCCCACCGGGCTATGTTGTAAGTTTGTAACTATCGGATATAATGATACCTACTGCGAGAACTGTGCAATCTGTAGCAACTTCTAATTTGATGCAATGACGGTTGACAACCACTTGGTTGTTACTTTGTTTATTTGAAGAAAATAATGCAGTAATATTTACAATTTTTGTGTGCGTAGACAACTAAAGATTATTAATTTATTATCACCTTATGACGTCGTAGGTACAATTTTCTACGTTTGATAATATTACTGAATTAGATAGTAACTTTGTATTTAAAACATATGACACATTCGACATTCCAGTTAACATCTCCAATTGTGTCAACTGAATGTCTAGAGTAGTCACAAAGAGCAGACAATTTTGCTCGTGAAATATCATATACCTACATATGTTTAAATGTAGTTACCGTAAGGAGAGTACCTACTTCACAGACTACATTTGTTAATATGGTGTCAGGGACGGACAAACGCCAACAAATAAAGATTGATTCATACATCAACGGACATTAGCGGGACGAGAATAAAACATGCTGAGTTAATTAACAATAACCTGCAAGATGTGGAATAGAAGCAACTAATGATGATCTAGGTATCTACAGAAACGTTAGCCATGGAAAACTCAATAGACGTTGAAAGAGAAGACATTTTTGAAAAGAAGGAGAAAGAGATAGAATGAGTACAGTCCCTTTCCATTTACCTTCTCATGAGTCATGACCAACAAGTAACATAGTATAGCAATAGCCAGCCTCTGTGAAAGGGAGTGCGCAATATCAATCCACTGCATCCAGTGCGGGTTGGTGGATGACCAACAAGTACATGACACCTATTGTAATTGTGAGTCTCTAACAAAAATGTCAATCCATCTAACATCATATTTGAACGTGCAACCAATATACCAACAAGTAAGCTGCCAACATATGTAAATAATGTGGAAACAACATCTGATATTCCTTATATCCGCTACAACACATCTTTCCCCAGTTTTAGAGCTTTACATCAATAAAGCTTGAGAAGCCGCTGTGTCAGGTCTCTTCAATAATAAAATATCCGTCGGTGTTATCAGTTCCGGCTTCGATGCGATTTCTCTGCCGCTGCCGTGAGCACTGAGCCTAACTTATTTTCCTGTCTGTGGGTTATAAGAGAACAATACTGGTTTCAGGGTTGATCCACATTACATTGGATAAGATACGATCGGTGCGGATGTTGAAACTGTTGGCAGTTGCGGAAACGGCCGGTAAATGGACTTCAGAGAAAATAAGAACCTATTGTAGTTTTATTATATTTAATTTTCATAGAATGCTGCTACGCAAAAATGGCCAAACAGACATTGAATCGACGCATGAATTTATTTCCAACAGTATTTCAATTAGTGCCAGCTCAGTTCTCGAAACCAGGTAACGAAATTCACATCTGCAGTTCTTTTTAATTATTGCATCACTATCAAAGCGTTCCATTTGAAAGAGCAATGAAATAAATCTGATTGCTACTTCCTAGAACTGGCACTACGCTATGTTCTAGTACGAACTGCATAGAGTATCGTAATACACTGGTCCTTGTACAATGGTCGTGGATGCCAAGCGGTGGTAGGGTGGTCTGCCAAGCGATGACGCCGCGGGGCGCCAATGAGCCATGCTTATTTTAGCACACAATAGCTGCCCAATGTCATAACATTTGTGACAGGAGCATTGTTGTTGTTTAGGGGGAAACAATATCGAATCGACTATACAGGAATAACGTGCGGTTATAATGGTTTAATTTTATATAGATTTCTAATCAGTATTGTTGTGAATTTATTTATATTTGTATGACTCTGCTAATTGAAATTGTTGTCAACATTGTAATAAACTTCTGTAAAGAGATTATTGAAAACATTGACACGTTTACAGCGCTTTTCAGTCTTAACAACATTGTAACAAATTCCCAAAATATTCCACATGTGAAATATGTCTGCCGGTCTATTTATAAATCCAATTTGCAGAAATTTGGCACTCCAGACCGACAGAGGAATGCGTGTCCAAAACGGTGTTTTTTTATACTGGCATGTAGTATGATATACTACATATTCCATTAAATGAATAGTGGAATACTCATATGCTATATATGCCATATGGTCGTGTCATAAATAAGTTGACATACCATTTATGACGGGACGTTATTCAGACGCTATATGCGGACAGCTGAATCATCCGAAATGAGATCAGTGCCTAATCGCATACTTATCATAAATTAAGACTTACTTTTAGGGCAATTTCCTTATAATGTAAACAAGATTATAATCAAATGAGAAAAAAAATGTGTCACTGTTGACTACTTGGTTTTCCTCAAGAAGACTGCTAGTATATTTAAAAAAAAATCTGTTTCTCAAAAAGTAGGTAGGTACCCATATCAAATCTGTTATTTTTATAGTGTAGGTACTTACATCATAAAAAGTTTTAGGCAGGTGCTAGGAAATTTTACATATAATACGTTATGCATTTTGTAATGGAACGGTAGGTAAAGCACAGCACACTCCGCTTGCAAAACTAAAAAGTTAGCTTCAGTAAAACGAACAAAGCTTCCGAACATAGGTCATTCGTCCGACTTCGAGTATGTTTAAGCAAATCTCCCCTACTACTAAATTTCTCTTATCGCAAACCACTTAAAGCGTAGGAAAGCGTTTTGGTGTATTAATTCTACATTATAAAGCCGCTAACACACAGCTATTGTTTCAAGTAGCATTTAGGAGCTATGAGCTATTAATCCTACTTAAGCAGTACATATTGCAGGCACTTACACAGTAGATTTAGATTACCGCAGTAAGCGAGAGAAGTGGTACGATATTACGTATTAACACCATTCTCAACACTAATTACTTCAAAAGAAAAACCACTTTTCCGTACCTGGTACGACGCAATACATAAATAAGCTAAAAGTAGATTTTAGTCTTACTTTGGAAGGAAATTACAAAGTAAATACATACATACTTTACCTACTTATATACAAATTGAACCAGGAGGCCAATTCTCGCGTTTACACTCGTACTTGTAACAGTAACTTGTCTATTCTACGAGTGTTTTTAATGACCTGTTCGTCATCAACCAAACGCAGTCACCGACTGATTTATTTTAAGAAATTACATGAATAAATTACGAATTGAAATTTAAATCTCCATTTATAATTAGCGATGAAAAAATTATTACATATGTAATCTCTAATTCACATTATAGCAACGGAAACACAAATTGCTTTCGAAACCTGCTGGATAAGTCAATCAGCGTCTTTGGCGAATGCATAGATACTCGTTAGACTAGTAATACATTTTCCATGCACGCTCTTTTCTTTTGCCTTGTTGGATTAACACTTCACTCGTCTCTGACTCTATAAATAACTGCATAGTAATCTAGCTTTGTATTAATAAATTGCTCTTATACAATTAAATGTGAATGTAGTTTTAACTTGCTGTCAGAATGTAAGAGGCTGTTTAACTTCATACATAGATACACTCATGTGTTATCTTGGGATTAGTACAGCATTGATACCAATTTCTTGATCATATTAGCAGATTTTTTTATCGCTCTTCCAAATTAGAATTGCTATCTATAGACAGAAAAGATTTCAGCTTTTCAAACGTATGTACTACCTAATACAGAGCAACGGAAACACAAATTGCTTTCGAAACCTGCTGGATAAGTCAATCAGCGTCTTTGGCGAATGCATAGATACTCGTTAGACTAGTAATACATTTTCCATGCACGCTCTTTTCTTTTGCCTTGTTGGATTAACACTTCACTCGTCTCTGACTCTATAAATAACTGCATAGTAATCTAGCTTTGTATTAATAAATTGCTCTTATACAATTAAATGTGAATGTAGTTTTAACTTGCTGTCAGAATGTAAGAGGCTGTTTAACTTCATACACTCATGTGTTATCTTGGGATTAGTACAGCATTGATACCAATTTCTTGATCATATTAGCAGATTTTTTTATCGCTCTTCCAAATTAGAATTGCTATCTATAGACAGAAAAGATTTCAGCTTTTCAAACGTATGTACTACCTAATACAGAGCAACGGAAACACAAATTGCTTTCGAAACCTGCTGGATAAGTCAATCAGCGTCTTTGGCGAATGCATAGATACTCGTTAGACTAGTAATACATTTTCCATGCACGCTCTTTTCTTTTGCCTTGTTGGATTAACACTTCACTCGTCTCTGACTCTATAAATAACTGCATAGTAATCTAGCTTTGTATTAATAAATTGCTCTTATACAATTAAATGTGAATGTAGTTTTAACTTGCTGTCAGAATGTAAGAGGCTGTTTAACTTCATACATAGATACACTCATGTGTTATCTTGGGATTAGTACAGCATTGATACCAATTTCTTGATCATATTAGCAGATTTTTTTATCGCTCTTCCAAATTAGAATTGCTATCTATAGACAGAAAAGATTTCAGCTTTTCAAACGTATGTACTACCTAATACAGTCATGATCGACCGCTTATGAAAGCACGCAGTTAAATACAAATAAAATTCCAATATGACGCAGCGTTAGATAAGTCAATAATGCGTAACTTGTGGTTTTTGTTTTTCTTAAGGCAAGAAAATCGGTGCCAAGGAAGGGTTATGTTTGACAGACTTTATTGAAACGTATTTTTATTCAAACAAAGAAAGTAAAATACCATTCAAATGTGTATTAGTAGTTTCTTATCAACAAAATGACGTTAGTAACCTCTCGGTCGGTTGACTAAGTATAAAAAGTAGTGTTCAAACGTGGCCTAGGAATTACAAGCTAGTATCCACGTTCGAGATAAAACCTTACTGTTCATAGAAATTCCTGTGAGATGAGTAATTAGTATTCTAGACAAGAATTATGAATACTAAGATTGTATCACAATTTTAATGTTATACGTAGTTATAACGAGGAAGCCGTTAGGTCTTGGGAATTAGTCAGCATTTCATTTTTACAAAGGATCTAGCTTGATTTAATTTGACGTTGCTAATTAGATGTGCCTAAAAAACTCCTAAACTTCTCTATAATGCTTTAGACTTTTAGACAAAAGATAAAACTTTTTCCAATAAGATCTGTCTGTATTTTCACTTGCCATATTGGCACCAGCTGTCCCAATGATAACAAATGAGATGTCAAATCAGTCGGGATGAGTCAGTTGTTGAGTGAAAAATAAGGCAACAACGACACATGTTGAAATATTAAGTAGCTCTCATAATAAGATCGCGTTTGTTTAGTTTTATTTTGAACCTTTTATTCTTTACAATAAATTTTGATAAAGAACGCGGTTGGAATTCCCATGGTAGTATGAGAAAATTTTTGTCTCGCCTGGCCTGTTCCGGTATCAAAATTGTGTCGTATGGTAATTAAGCTAATTTTACTTGTTGATACTGGTAAATTGAAAGGGATCTACTAGGTAATTATCAGCAATAGAGTCGAGACTATAGTTTTTAATAAAAAATATATGAATTTTACAATCCGGGGAGTTGATCAGAGTTGAACTCTCCTAATTAGATGAATCAGTGACGTAGCATTTTTTTTCCTATCATGAACTACAGTTACAGCCAAAAATCACTGCGGTCATCACTACCATTTTATTTTTCTCCCACTAATTGCACTCTTTAGCGGGTCTATTAATGGAATCGTGTGAGCGGATGACATTTTGAACGTTTGCTGTAAAAAACCAAGCTTAATTATCGTTAATGGATGTGTTTCGACACTCTCCCGGTCCGGGTCTGTTTGACGTAGCGTTGCAAACCATGTCAGTCAGTGTAGGTAATCACTACTAATGACGTCACGTCACCACTGTACTTAAATTGACGCCAAAGTCGTTTTAGTATCGCCATCTTTGGGTACATCGGAAATCGACAAGTGTGCGCCAAATTCGCTCACGGAAGTGTTTCGAATGTTGCACACACATTGTTTTCGTTTTGTTTTTGTTTTTAATTTTGTTCTTTTGTTTCTACGCTGGAAATACCTTTAACCCCGAAAGACTGCAAAGCAGTCAACATTTCGTGGAAATTATAATTAAAACCCTGTTTAAACAGAAAACAACGAGCTGGCGAGTGGTCATTATAAAAAACTACAACAATGTTCTAAAATATTCAACCTACTGTTCTCAATGATAAAACCTTCTGAAAAGTGCTTTATCACCATAACTGCCTATACCGTTAGAAATAATATATCTCTGCGCTGCCCACCATACACTAAAGTGCAGTAACAGCAAAATCACGATTTCGAGTAAAACGCATTTAAAGTTAAGAATTGATTTAAAAAAATCAACAGAATGTATAAGCAAAAAAATTTGAATGCAGAAAGGTTGTAAAGGCATAGGTTCACACGTTAAAGCAATAAAAAAAAATATATCTTAATAACTGAATTTATTATGGCCATTTATTCTTTTTGGTGCCTATTACTGCATAGCCTTTTTTGTAAAAAATACCATTTTAAACTTAGTAAAATGCAGCAAAAAGCCCTATTACTGCGTTTGGATCAGTTATTTTGTCAAGAAACCCAACTAACATGCAGTAAGGTCAAAAAAATACTGCATTTTAGTTAGTTTTTTAAGAAAAAAGTGTTCAATTTACTAGTGCAGTAAGAAAAATAGCTAGTTCACATTTTAAAGACCGTTTATTTCTTATTATTTAATCACATGCCCACCAGAGACTAAAGAGCAGTAACAGCCCTTTTGTGATTTTTCGTTTTATTAGTGATTCTATTCTAATTCAACTCACTTATGTAAAATTTACATATCAAAAATAATAAATAGTATTTAAAACATTAACTGCACTTTAGCTAGGAATAATCATATCTGTGTCATTATGCTATCCAAACTAATCTGCAGTAATGCTGTATTTTACTGCGTGTTAGTCAGTTTATAATGATAAAAGAATGTTAAGTATTCACAACTAAAATGCGACAAGCTTTGATTTTACTGCATTTTAGTTGGGAGTTCGTGACAATAAATTGTATTTTCTTAATTTGCAGTAAAAATAGCTTGTATGGCGGTAAATTTTACTGCGTATTAATTTTTTTTTTAATTTTTTTCCAGAAATATAAAACTATCTAAAGAACTGTAAAATTATATTGCTTACTGCATTTTAGTTATGAAACCTTAAAATTTAATCTGCAGTATAATTTATACTGTATTTTAGTTGGGAAATCACGCCAAATTGTTAATTTTTTTCGTTTGCAGTAAGTGAAAACTGTTAAATAAAAACCATTCTAATAGTCTTAGAAATAAGTAAGTTAATTCAATAGAAAGCTTAAGAAACCCGCTTTCAGAATCACTAATAAAACGAAAAATCACAAAAGGGCTGTTACTGCTCTTTAGTCTCTGGTGGGCAGGCTGCGGTACTGTATGCATGTAAAGGATGTTCAAAAACAAATACAAGACAAATTGGCATCTGTTAAAGCCTTGTATAGTAAACTTCATTTATCATTATTGTCGGGCTGTACCCATTTTTCAGCGTTGACACTTACAACTTATATTTTAAGCTAAAGCGATAGGTACACGATGTAGGTATTTTTAACAAGACAGAAAGTAAAATAATTGCAAATTCATCTTTACTTTCATTATTGTCTTCACTCATGATTTTATTTCTCTTACAATCGCAATGTATGCTTAATTTTGCCAATTCTGTGGTACCTTTACTCCATTGGAAATAAGATTAGACATTTAACTAAGCCTTTTTTACAGTCCGTTTAACCTATTTTGACTTCTATTGCGTTGGTGGCATGACAAATGGCAGCTGCAGTAACCAGTTGGTATTGACATAACCACTTTTTGCTTTTAATGCATACGGTATAGAAGTCAGAATCGGTCGGAAATCTTATTTCAAATAAAGTATAAGTCACAGAAGATATCTATTTATGTAACGTCAATTGCCGAGCGTAAGTCTGGCAAGAACTCGAAAATGGCTCGACGGATTTGATTTTTTGTTTGCTTGTTTTGTTCGCCTCAATAATGGGGTGGTTTACGGAAAAAGGAAATTAGGAAAAATCCAAAGTAACACCAGAAAAATCTAAAAGTTCGAAATCTTGTATGGGAATTGCCCACGTGGTACGAAGTTCACCGGGTCATCTAGTATGTATATGAATAGTGGCATTCGAATGTTGGAAAATTAGTTTTTTTGACAGCTGGGCACTGTCTTCACATATAATTATATAATCAATGTATACAAGATATTGTGAAAACATTTTAAAAGAGTAACGATGGAGTTTCTTGCCCATTCTTCTCCATACGAAAACTACCTTTTGGAAGGGGCGACTAGAATCAATTTTGTTTTTTATTAATTAGTGCCTAATATAAATAAATTATTATTGACTTTGTGTATTTTTCAGTCAAAGTCGAATCATTTATTTCAAATAGGCCCTTGTAAGGCACCTTTGAACGTCATAATTTATTTTAAAAAAAAATGATTCTAGTTAAAGATAACGGCTAATTGAGAGAGATCTATGGAAGAAAAAAACGTCTTGCGTGGACCTCAAATAAATTGGACCCTAAATTAAAGGCAGAAGGAAGATATTGATGTACCTACTAAAGCAGATTCGCCACATAAAAGTAAACCAAGATGGACGATCCATCATATCTCTACCAACCCTAGTTCCCAATCTTGATTGGATACCTACTTGGATAGGTATTAGTTTTGTTCTTCGTCTCTTTCTGACTCAGTAAATGGAAAACAAAAGAAAGTTTTATAGAACGCGTATCGGATGTTTGCCGTTCAAATACCTACGTAACATCCACTTGACTCTGTCGATCTCATATAAAATAGACATTACAGTCGATAGTCATAGAATTATGATTTATCTATGCTTTAGTAGAAAGTCACATGTCAATCACAGCTTGAATAGGAGTCATTACTTAAAATTATTTTAATGTGCAATAATTTGATTTTAAAAAAGAGTGTCCGAGGAGTTTTTTGGCCGTTCTTCTCCATAAGAACCTACTACCTACGCATTGGAATGGGTAAATTAGCTTCATCTTTGTGATTGGCCGACCCCTTGACGGTTCAAAACTGTCTGAAATTGGTTCAATTGAAATAAATGCTTTGAGTTTTAGTTTGTAAAATTATATTCGATTTCGGACGTCACTGGCATATTTTTCTTGCTGTCCGTACGATTAAACCGTTTTTCAAGGAAACCATTTTGATCGTTATAGCAAAAATTTAGCACAACTATTTTTGGTTGTTACCGCGTCTGAAAAAGTTGATCTAGATAAAGAAAACTTTAACAGACTAAAATAATTGAAGCAGAATGAAATTAACAGAACAAATAATGTGTTTTTTAAGAGTCCACGAGTAGACAGTTCTAGGAAAATGAATTGCCTATGAGATGAAAATAGCTCTTATGATTTAATAATTAAAGTTTGAAACAGCTGTCTACCCTTATCCGGGGCGTGCTCGTGGTGCTTTCAACTGGTTTGATAAAGGAAACAAAGATGACATTAAGACGATGCATTCTCGAGAGAATCTTAAACATTATTATTATGCGAACAGAATGAAGTCGTAAAAAGCTGTACATAGCAATTTATCTAATACAAGTGAATGTCGGATACTAGGAAAATAAAATAAGGAAGCTTAAGACCTTACACTTCCTACTAATTATCTCTGAGCCAGTAAACCATAATATGAGTTATGTTATCCGAGTAAGTATTAAACGCATATTATTACTATTTAGATTTTAAACTTAATTACTTAGTCGGATCTGGCATAGATATACAATAAACGCATTAGATACGGTTTCGATCGTGTGGTAATTTAAAACGAATGCATTGAAACAATATACCCGAGAATTGGGCCAATAATCAAAATTTGTGCAGAAATAAAGTTATGAATTGGTGGTTTCCTGTTAGCCTTCTCTAACATTAAGACAGGCATCGCATTCAATATCATTAACCAAACTAAAATAAAAAGATCCTCAAGCTGTCAAGCTATTCACATGTAACTAACACCAATGTGTCAGTCACAACGACGGTTCCCTCAGTACAATGATACCTGTAAACTAACAATGTATATTTGCTTGTGTGGAAATGATTATTACCGTGACCTAACAATTGAGCAGTTTGTGAGTTGTGAATAACATTCAGCTCCGTGAGGCAAAAACTGAGCGGCCATGAGGCGTTTGTTTCCGAGTGTGTTGGCACTGCCGACCGACGACCGCGGTCACACCGCACTCGACCGGGGGGCGTATCGATTTGGATGCACGCCTCACAAAGTTTCCTGTTTCGTTATGAACTTACATATCCCCAGGGTAGGTTCATTATTTGTATTCGGGTTTAAACGAAAACTGGATAAGGTTTCGGCACAGTAGTTTCGGTTTTGTTCCAATTAATAAATTATTGATTGTTTGTTTGGATAACATACTTTTAGTAATCCAGTTCTTTCTGATCTAAGTACACACATCAACACGGTCTAGGGATATTTTTAAAAAAGCGAATTACTATCAATGTGTTAATTATTTATATGACATGTATATATTTAAAAGATACGTTATTTAATATTCTACCATTTTTTAATAATGGTTAAGGTACTTAGATTAAAATTTCAGGATTTTATGGAAAAAAAATGAAGCATAGACGGAAACCGTATATGAATTAACTTTTAATTTGTGAGTAAAAACTGAAAAAAATAGAAAAATCATTTAATTTGTGTTTATAAACTTGAATTTAGTAGTCTTAGAAAGCGCCCATGATGTTCATAACACATCGGCAACGATTCGGCATGCTCAGAACAAGGTTGTCAATGTCTTGCTGCGGAATATTGTCCCATGTCCTTCTGAGGTGCGCAAAAAGTTGATCTTCTGTAGCCAGATTTTCAGGAACTTCCTTCAGAGCTCTTCTTTGCAGCATATCCCACGCATGCTCAATGGGAGTTAGATCTGGCGATTGAGCAGGCCAGTCTAAGGCCCTAACATTATGTGTATGTAACCAAGCTGCTACCGTTCTCGCCGTGTGTGCCCGGGCATTGTCGTGCATGAGCAGGAAATCTTGCCCCATTTGTGTTCTGTGGGGCAAGATTACGGGCCCCAGCACCTGTTGGACGTATCGTTCTGCCGTCATATTGCCCCGCACCCAAACGAGATCCGTCCGTCCTCCAAGACGAATTCCTGCCCAAACCATAATTGTTCCTCCTTGGTATGGGTGAACTTCCTGAGGGTTCTGGAGACGGCTCCATCGTCCAGGAACTCGCCAAACACGCGTCCTTCATGAATCTGGATGGAAGCCGAACCTGGATTCATCCGTGAACAGCACATTGAACCATTGCTCACGGCCCCAGTCCACGTGGTTCCGAACCCATTCTAATCGTCGTCCACGATTGCCTCTCCGTAAAGGTGGGACCCGGAGTGGTCTACGAGAGCGTAGATTGCTTTCATGCAGTCGCCTTCTTACAGTTTGGTCACTCACAAGCACTTGGTGTTCCACTCGCAGCCTTTGGACCAATTGAGTCGCCGTTGCATTTGGTTGAGCTCGCGCAGTAATTTGCAAAAATCGGTCTTGTCTGGGGGTAGTGATGCGACTTGGCCCCCGGTGCCTCTCCGCTACTTCACCTGTGGCACGGTAGCGTGTCCACAATCTTGAAATTACATTTTGATGGGTCCCTATAGCCTCAGCAACATTACGCTGAACAGATCCAGCTTCCAGCATTCCCACAGCTCGTAACATCTCCGCCCTCGTCAAATGTCGGCGTTGCATGGCTACAATACCTCAATTTTAACTTTATCTTTCGTTTAAAAATGAAAAAAAACTGTAACTAAACGTAATTCGTATTGTTTTCTAAATTTCGCACAAATGAAAATTCCCTCTCTTAAACATCAAGACATTTTTATGCCACCGAAAAAAATGAATTTTCAAAAATTTTAATTTGGAATTAGTCTGAGATAAATTACAAACAAATCGGTGTATAAAAGATTCCAATGCGGCCAGTACTTTTCGAGTTATTTAATTGAGTATGAAATATCCCTAGACCGTGTTGATGTGTGTATTTGAATATGGTTCCGTGATTGATTATCCATGTTGTTGTATGTGATGCGGTATTAAATCTCAAAGAGAATCACTACTTGGCTGCGTGCCCCATGCTTTATGAAGCAAATAGTATTAAATCAAGTGCCAAGGCTAAGACACTTTGTTATTAATAAATCTTATGACGACACGAAGACATCCCGTAATAAAGCATTTTTGTTGTTAAAGCTGTAATTGACAGTACAGACATACAATATCAATAGATAGATAATCCAAGCACCTGTCTTTCTTGGAAAGTCATTAAAAGGAGAGAGCTAGCCGCCGCGACACGTCAAAGAGCATTCTATAAGGGGAGACAGGTGATAAGGTAAGTCTGGTTCTAGCCAGTGAGCTATCGACATCATGTGTCGATAAAAAGTTATCCATACGACTTTCTAGTGACATTGATGCAACACCGATCACACGTCTCTAATTCATACTAGAGCTTTGATTCATTCATAACCACAATGGCAACTGCTATGGTCTCTAATTCATTCATAACCACAATGGCAACTGCTATGGCGATCTCGATTTCGAAATATTCTCGCCATTTACTTTAAGAAACTCACAAAAAAGTAACGAATCACTTGGGTTTCAACGCTATCTAAACATGGGTTTCCGAGTGATTGTAGGTCGTATAAAAACAAGTTTTACTATTTGCAAAAAAAAACATCGAGAAATTCATCCGGACGTTGACGTAACTAACTGTACCTTGGACGATGTCCTCAATCAACAGGGAAAGCGGTTTCTATTCATAAATCAATGTAAAGTAAATAAATAACAAAGTTTTGTGTATCAAATACATATAGATTATATCAATATTCGGAAAAATAAGTTGGCAATTAAAATGAGAGTATTTAAAGTCTAGGTCATCTATTCTTATTCGAGGAGACCTACCTACACAGTATGTCAACAAGTGCGTGTGAGTCATATCGGGTCACATGTTAGAGGAAATAAACCAATCGAAACGCCATCTTCGATCGCTTGAACAACTTATCAGTCATATTTCCACTGGGGGTTAAAATAACATGTGCACATACGAAATAATTCAAATAACCTTTTGTCTTCATTCGGCTTTCGCTGGAACACAATGGGCGACCAGTGACACCCACAGTGGAAAGTGGCTGCTGTCACAGTTACCACTCTAGCCTACGTATGACAAGGCGAAAGTTTAAACTTTTTTGTTTGCAGTTTCCTTCAAAGGCCTTCGGGTCAATATTTACATAGGACGCGGCATAGCTCGGTTGGTTCCTGATTTTTATCTGCTACTTTATGTGGGTCGAGATTACGTTATATTTTTGCGATCCCAGTACCGCTGAATTCTGAAGAAAACCTTATGTCACACGTATATTTTGAACCTAATATTGTCTTTCCCCTTTATTTAAACCTAGTATTGTTTTGACCAATACATGCATGAAATATTATTAGCAATACGAGTCTGCAGTTCTACGTCTAAATAATATTGTTGTCGAATTAATTGAATTGTAAATGAAGTGTTCATTATTATTTCAATCATATTTCGCACATGATAATGTTGCTCAATAGTACAAAAACCGCCCTAATGTCAAAAGTGACTGGATGTGGGTTGAACAATGGTGTTGCAGATCATTAGAATTGACAAGTATTGTGCGTGGAAGTCGATAATAGTAGACGCACTTTGTAGACTATTGATACGCAATCAAATGATACTGTAATGGATGCAGTGGATAAGAGTAATGTCATTACTAAGCAATATTTCTAATAGCTTGTCACGACATAAGAAGGAAATTTGGACTTAGGAGTTGTATCAGTAAAAAATAATCGAGAAGTCGAGACTACTTCAAGTTCTGACGAGGATTAGTAGAGTAGTTATCAGTTTGGCAATCAACAAAATTACATTTATATGATTACATATTATAATTGTTTAACCAAGGTTGTCAGTATTCTGCAAACGCATCACGATTCACGAGTATGATAATAGAATACTATTATTGAAAACAATTTGCGAATTACGTCACCAAGTAACTTTCTATTCGATATAAACATTTGCATCGCTGGAATGGCTTTGATAACCACATAATTTGTAGTGGTTGAAATTGAAAGAAACCGCTAATATTTGGAAGATCAGTATCAATTTTCTCAAGAATCTGCAAACCAACCTATTGGTATCTATATAAGATAATATATCGATTCCAGATTCTGATTTACGTCAGTGTCATTTCTATCGTTATCATCTCCCCCTTATCACTAGTTTGTACCTCTCACGATAAACAATCGACCGATAACATCGAACTGATTTTTGCTCAAGATGTAGAGCATGCAATAAGTATGCCGACTCAATATCTATGACTGTATCAATGAATATCAAGCTGTGTACAATGTCTGCCCGGATGGCGAAGCGACGTCCTCGGCGCCCGCGCCGGCATACAATAGCCCCCTGTTCATCTGCAGCCCGCATCATGATGCGGCCACCATTTTAATCGCTGATGGCTCTTAAATTACTTATGTCAATTCTGCCTTTGATAATATCGGTGTTTTATTGAACAGCTGTCGTTTATGGGCAAAGTTTAGAGCTAGTTGATTCTTTATGGTGTGAATAAAAAACTGTAGTTGATTCTATATGATGGCTGACACGCAAAGTACATAGTGTTGTAGATTGAATGTTTGTTTCCGGTATACGCGTCCTTCTAATATTTAACATTTGTTTGGTTATCAAAATACGATGAGTCAGAAAATTCCAAAAAGAAAACTTAAGTTTTTCGCGTTGAAATTGAAAGACTGTTTTTATCGAACGTCCTTTTGTAAGCCATTTTATTTTTAAGGCCCTTTTTAAACGAGCTTATGTCAACATTTTCTTATCTTCGCCAAGTTATTTTCATAAGTTATTTCAAAACTGGGACACGAGCATGAACGTAAATTTATAATTTTGTTTACACTACCAATTTTTATCTACAGCTTGAACACCTAATCTTTGGGTAAAGAATCAACAAGTACATTATACTGGTATTAAATAAGGGACAAAGGTGTTAAGACGTGATACTATAAAGCCTGATAGATAGATAGTGACAAGTACAAACAAACTTCCTTAGTCTTTAGTGTCGAGTTAAGTACCTACACCTTTACATGGTTCATGCTCTGCTGCGGGTCACATTCAGTGAATCTTCTTGCGTCATATAATTCCGGATGGAACTTCAACCCTTTTGTGTGAAGGGCTTAGTTCCATAATTGCGTATCAGAGTGTTGTGATTGCGATGTACGAGCGAGGTGAGCAAGTAGAACATAAAGGAGAGTGTCCTTCAACGTTAGTAGTTTCCAGAGGAAGGATATGCTTCGTGAATTTTCATTTCAGTCGTCATCCAGACTGTCACCGCGGTCGTATGTTAATTACTTAATTTTCCTCGTTTTGTGCTACTTTGTAACAATTTAGCTAATTAACATTTTAGTAATAAGTTTTTATTAGCAAAAGTTTTTCTAAAGTGAAGTTATTTTTCATACGAAGCGAATCACGTTTATTACGCACGTGAGTATCTAGGTATTTCGTATGAAGGATTATGAACGTGTAATGTTATAAAAAGTAACATAATTATTTGAAACAAATAGTAATAAACAATTGTTTTGAAACAACAGATTTTTCGCATGAATATAAAATTGTTTCAGACAGTTGGTTTTCCTAATTGAGATTACTTTCTGATAAGTCTGGCGTAATTGCTGTTTGTTTTTAATTCAGTTATTTCATCTAGGTAGCTTTGTTATCCAGTTTACCTAATAATATTTATGTAGAATTAATTAAACGACATAATAACGCGAAACAAAATGTAAATAGGTGAGAAGCTATTTAGTTTCTTAAAAACAATGTAAAAATATAACCTAAGACATAATATTAAAAGGCCCGAATAAAAAGAATTCCTAAACATTAATTATTAATTTTACTTTGCTATTCTAACTTAATAGCATAACAAAGTAAAAATTATGATAATTGAAAGTGCTAATTTAGCTGTTGACGGTTATTATGTAAGGTCCGTAAATGATATTACATAAGAATCGGAAGCCTACTCATGCGCACGACGCTGATTCGAATATCAACGACATTATCAATTCGACAACGCTTGGATTAACATATTTGATGCCAAACCATTACATAATACCTCTATCTCTTATCTGTATACTGTTCTTTGCTTGCGCTTTCGAGATTACATAACAAAAATGATAAATGATGTCCCGTGTTTTAGGATATTGATCAGTTTAATTCATTAACTTAGAATGTGGAAAGATTTTAATCATATACTTGATTAGATTTGTTAAGTTTTACGCAATGTTTAATTTTACTATTTTCTTCTTTTTTAGGTAAGTTTGCTGTCTATGATTATTCAACTTATGAGACACTAAGAGCCAAGTAAGTAAGTATAATAGAGATTTACAGTATGAACATCATTAATAACGGAAAATTGTCTTAGTTTCGAACACAACAGGTTTTCTTCATTCACAAAAGCAGTCACAGTTAGTGAAGACAATCTTTTGTTGTAACGTACATAATCATAACGTGGCGGTTCGTTGTTGTAACATTTGTGATCTAAAGAGGCCTGTTCACAACCTACTTGGGCTAAGTATAGTGCATTTTTTTAGAGCGTAGATTTTAACACTGCTTAATATAACCGTACCTACATAAATAAAATATCAACAAAGAAACAATAACACCCTAATTTTAGAATGACGTAGGTAAGAGACCTATGTCATTCCGAAATTAGGGGTTTTCTAATTGTGTACACATAGGCAGGTAATTTTACGTCACGTAAAGTGCGCTTTAGTTGAGGAAACTCTTAGCGAAAATAAACGGCCCTTAAACAGAACAAAACAAACAAACATATGTGTGAGTAAGCAGGTAAATTACATAGGTTACATTATTTGTCCACAACGCAGCATTTCATTAAACTAGTTATATTTACTGTAGCAGCACAAATTAATTGTAGCGTGTTTCACTGGACATGTTAATTTGTCACGAACCGATGCAACCCAGTTGATAGCACTAACATCACATCTGTTTATATATTCATTTTCTATCGGAAGTATTTCGACTTTTGAGTTCAACCTCATTACCTATTAAAATATTCAGCATAATTAAATAATTCATAAATATTTTGTTCTGGTAAGTTATTCTGTCCCATATATTATTCTGTTGAGCTCACTATACAAATATTATAACAGACTTCATGTCGCCATCTTTGTAAACTTAAAACAGTATGTTGATGGCTAATATAGGACGAACTATCATAGTCTTGCCTTACCCCAATTTTTTTAAGGTTCACTCATCATATCAATCTTCTTCTTTCATACTTCTCTTTCAGCCGTCAACTGTCTCTCTCTCTCTCTCTATTTTTGTTCGTCACACAATTCATGGTTTCGTTGGTCTCCCCCCGCTCTTCTCTTTTAGAAAACCCACTTTCATATTTCAAACTTTTCTCATGACATGTTCCGCATTCCTCTGTATTACAGATTCATACCATGATAACCGATTTCCACACTTCTATTTATTCATATATGGATGAAGCCAGTAAATGTTTTTTTTTTTTTTTTACTGCTCTTAGTCGTCTCCAGACCTTGCAACTCCACGATGTGGAGTGTGGAAAGTTCTAGCAAGAAAGCTGTCACCAACAATATTGTGGGTTTATTAGTTCCCCAAGTTGCTCCAGCTAGTCGGGTCTTCGGTTCACGGGAGAAGCTACAAACTTGTTGCGGCAATATTTGCTTGAAATGTAAATGAACTTGCGAATAAATAGCATTATTATTTGTTTATTAATAAATTAATTGCAGTCTTTAGAGACTTCCTGAAAGTTTAATCAGTCTCTTGCATTTTATTTGGTTGGTCCTTTCCGGCCGTTATTAAAAAGAACAACTATATTCACTTAGCTCTTCATTGTTTAATTAATTATCCATCTCTGTATTCAACCAAGTCTACTTAGGAGTTTACATAAGATTAGACTTCCTCGACCTCTCCCCTTGCCTCTTCCCTTGACTACCTCGTTGTTCTAGTGGTCGCAAGCGCTACTGCTGAAATGAGGTACTGGGTGCGATTCCTAGGTCAGGCAAAGTGTCATTGGGTTTTTCTTTCTGGAATTTCTTAGTAGCAGCCCGGAGTCTGGATTTGTGCCCGGTTGATGGCAATAGGCTCGCCCTATTACATGGGACTTCAACATAACTGGCGAATTGTGGGTGTACTGTAGGTACATGCCCAACCCTTCGGGGAAACAAGGCTTGATGTTATGATGATGATGTTTTAAGATTAGTTTAGTATTAGCAAACTCAATAGTGTACAATTAAGCAAAGTTTCTAACAATATACTCGTAATTATAATAATTCCAGCCCTGCAGAGGGTCAGTAACAAGCTGGAATTATGTCTTGCCATACAAAGAAGGCAGCATTGATCACCACGCTGGCTCAAGATAGGTTGGCGATTACAATGCTATTTCCAATGTTATTAAAGTCCAAGATATACGATAGAATTACTTTGCGATGTGTGACGCCTACTGAGCGACGCAACTTCTCTTTTACGACCACACAGCCTACACGACTTCACATTTCTATCTATATTTAATATCAGACAACACTATAAATGCACACGGTTTCACTTACGATTTATTATTAAAATGATAGTGCAGTAGGCGTATAAAAATGGTCTGAGAGCCATCACTCACGTGATTTAAAACCGTATCTAATAACTGTCCGACCACCGTTACCATCGCTTGCCACCAACCATTATATACATGTTCAATGAATTGTTGAAACTGGAACACCAATATTGAACATAATTTAACCAATTATTTTGATAGTACTGTAGACCGTACAGTACGACACAACTTATAATATGTAGCATCGACAAAATCTACGCATCAATTTTACGAATGTATTTGGTTATATGAGTTTACAAGTTATTGCGTTTGCGTAAAGATCATTTTCGCCTAAAGCTTAAATCTTTATTGCTATAAAAAATGATTTTGAAGGCGCACTCAGTTCGGATGTGATCGGTTTTACGAATTTTGCCGATACTACATCAAGTTGTGTAGTTCTGTACGCGTTGTATTGACACTGAACTACGGATCTAGTTCATGATTATTTGATTTGTTTTAGAAAGGAGGTGGATCAATAAGCATAGGCCTTGTAGATATTTATGTAGTTAGGCTTTAATATAGACTTCTTGTACAGCAATTGACGCTTTTAACAAGCACGTCTTTCTACATTGTTCTCAAATGTATAATTTCAACGTGAATGATGTAACCAATATTTTGTATAACATTTTTGATTTAAAAGAGTGTCCGTGGAATTTCTTGCCCGTTCTTCTCCATAGGTACCTTTGGAATGGGCAACTAGCTTCACATTTCTGACTAACCGACTCCTTGACAATTCAAAAGTGCGCCTGTAAACGGTTTATTTGAAATAAATGCTTTGAGTTTGAGTTTGCAAATTTCGGTCAGACATTTATTTTATTTTTAACAGAAAACTGTCCAAAAACACATCACATAACATCACCCTTGTAATCCCCGAAAGGTTATGCAGAGGTGTACCTATAGTGGCTACACCCACATTTCGCCATTTATGTTTGAGTTCCATGTACTTAATAGGGGACGAGCCTATTGGCATCGACCGGGCACAAATCCAGAAGCCAGGCTGCTACTGAGAAATTTCTGATTAAAAACTGTCCAATAAAGTTCTGCTATTATGATAAACAGTACTATACCGCTCAATAAGGATCAAAATAAAGCTTTAAACATCACAAATAAAAGGCCTGAAAGTAACTAAGGCATATGTTGTAACACGTTGTATAATAAATAAGAAGTGTTATATCAAACGGCCGTGCTTTCACCAATTATACACATTAATTGGAATCAATTTAATTTATTACCGGAGCTTGATAAACAAATAGTAAAAGTTGCAGTCTGGCTCGCCCACAGCCCACGTGTTTCATGCAAAAACAGGGGCTTATACATTCACTGTGAAATCCTGATTCTGCATTCCTGGGAACCAGTTGTGGTTCTTATGGACTACAGCCCCTTTAGGAACGAAACATCTTTTATTGCGATATATAAAATTTATTGGCCAATGATTTGGTATCTAAAATCTACAATGCAAAAAGTTTACGACCGTGTCCATTATAGATAGATAGATAGAATAGATAGATAGATAGAATACTCAAGGCTGTAATTATAATAATGTATATGTACATAATTACTATGACTGACGTTTAAAACTCGTCTGTGTCACAGTATACATAGTAAAAATATTATGTCTCGGCGCTGACCTTCAAATAATTACCTACGGCCGCTCGGTAGATAAACCTTCCACGTCCGTGCGTAACTGCCGCGTACTCGATATTGTTGTGTACTGATATACATTGGGATTTCAAAGCGCATCGTTTCGTCCGTTTTGTATGAAGGTATAGTACTGTTACCTATTTATACTGTGTCTGTGTAGACACGCAAAAAATGTAAGTTGAAGTCGTGATCAATTTTACTTTGTCATTTAGATAGCTATCTAACATAAGTCAAGCCGCTTCGGTGGCTTAATTGACAGACTAGTTTGAAATGTAAATTATAAAATCGGCATTGTTTAAAGAGGAATAACCTCATTAGAATTAAACTTTGTTCAAATAAAAGCTGCAAACATGGGCCATTTTGTGTTATTTACTTAAAGTTTTACGTTCCCCTAAACAAATACCACATCACGAAATGTTTTTACTTTCTGTCGTACAATTTCTTAGTTGTATTATTTGAGAAAGCCCACTCATTCTATCTTTGTCTCACAAAAGCCTATTCAAAGACCAATCTATTTTTGAAGCCACCAATCAAACCAATAGGATCGTATGAGTAATTTAAAAACTGGTTCACACTTTCAGCGTCATGTTAACTAAGATTAATTGCTGTTGGGAGATATGAAAGCGGGATTCAATTGAAAATTGATGAAGACAACAGGAGTTAATAGATTAACGAGATATCGGTTTCTCGGTGATAGCGATAGAGTGCCTACATCGTGATTAAATTCAGTTTGTGTCTGCAATGGCTTCAGTTTAGATTCAAGTCATCTAGTAGTAGAAAACTAGAAAATCCTGAAATCGACTCTTTTTTCAAGCAAAGTGATTGGGATTTTCTGGAAGCAAATAAACGATACAGCGCTTGGTCAGGTTTCCAAATTAAGAACGAAGGATAGCAGTACTTAGGAGCTTTATTTAAAAAATCATCATCAGAAACATGCGGACAAACAAACGATACCCTTTTTTTTTTTGGTTGGAAATCATCAAATGACTTCTCCCGCTCTGGGTGGAGCGGGAGGGCGTGTCAGACTCTTACTGACTAAAACCCACCCGTGTTCCTTCTGTTGCCTGTGCAATGCCAGGGGGCCACGGTATCACTTTCGCACTTTCCCGCAACCCCGGCAGGCAATGGTCGATTCCCGACGCCCAGCAGGCCTAACATGACACACGTGACAATTACTCGCTCTCGCGTGAGTAATTTTTGTCTATTTCGGTCACTTTCTCGTTTTCTGACAGCGCGTCCATACAAAATAGTCGACTCCTTCTGTCAAAATTGATGTTTACTCGACAAACCCTAACATGGCACCTTAGTTATCTCGATTTTTGACAATTCAACACGAGATAATCTCCGATTTTTCTATCATTTAGTCGTATTTACTCGTCGTCGATTTTGACGACGAGAAGAGTAGACAAAAATATGATACAAAAAAAAAACTCCAAAATAACATGGCAGTTTCATAATTGTACTTATTTAAGTCATCATTTTATTTTACAATATATTAATAATTAAAATACTTAGTTTTAAACTACTATTTATATTGAAACGACGTGTTTTATATGGAATTTTTCGTTTTTTGTATGGAAAATATGAAAAAATATTACCTACATGTTGAGTGTTAGGGGTTTATGGGTTTCATAAAGGGGGTCGAAATTTTCATTATTTTTGCGATAGGACACACCGTTTTCGAGATAAAAGCAAGAGAAAAGAATAAAAAGACAGTATTGTTTTTGCACCTTCGAGGTGTTGGTGTGAATTTTAGTTCATTTTTTAATCGCGATTAAATACTTAGACAGTCAACATTTTAGTTGAAGAACGTAAAATTCTGAATAGCAAAATTGCCATTTTCACTAAATTAATAGCTCAGTGCCTTCAAACTAAAATATAGTTAAGTTGTGTCACTTTAGTCTATTTCAGAATGGAAAATCGTCTGTTGACAGGAATAATCAAAATTTTGGTGATATTTAGTCTAGTTTAGAGGCATTTGTGAAAAGAAAATCGGCAACATTGAATGAATGAAACGGAATCTCAAGCCGATGTTGCTATCAAAAAAATAATTTGTTTTTAATAACTTGCAACATCGGTTTCTCGTCGCGAGATAGAAGTGTCAAAGTGCCTTTTTCGAGATATCTCGTCGTTTACGGTCATGTTAGGGATTAGAATGACGTCAGAATCGTAGACAAATTTCGACAAAACGAGATAGAGAGCTTTCTCGTGCTTGTCATGTTAGCCCTGCAGGGCGTCTCCTCCTGCGGCTGCTAGGGGCGTGAGGGCGCGAATTTTGCCTCTCCCGGCCTTCCATGCACTCTCGCTCCGTACCATGGCCTGGACCAGGGCCGGACGCGAGAGATCCCTGCCACCGAACGCCTCCACGAGTACACGGCGGTGCTCTGCCCAAGCCGGGCAGACCTCCACCGTATGCTCCACCGTGTCCTCCGGGCGATCCACGCAGTGATGACACCCGGGCGTTTCCTACCGTCTGATGCCGAACAGGAACCTCCCGAAACAGCCGTGTCCGGTGAGGACCTGCGTCAGACGGAAAGTGAGGACGCCGTGGCGCCTCTCTAGCCAAAAAGCCTCCTCAAAGAGGGGACTTATTGCCGCAATAGTGGCGTGCCCGGCACTGGGTTGCGACAATCGCACTCTCCATGACGCCATGAGATCCCGTCGGAGTTCTGTCCGCTGTGCCGCGATTTCTCGCGGAAACAAACGATACCTACACCTGTGCTTACACCTTAAGGAATAGCAGGCGTCAATTGTTTTATTTAATACGATTTATCATCTCTGCTATAATATTACAGGCATGCTATAAAACACGCGATTTGCCCGTAGGCAGTGCCGTCCTCTCGACGACTCGATGTTAATTGATCCGATTCGATAGTAGAGCCAATGATTAAAAGATTTACAGTAACGCCTTGAAACGTACTCCTACATGCTAACTACTAATTACTGAGAAACTTCTCGGTTAAACCCTCTTTAGTAACGGCGTTTATTATTGACGTTATTTTGTTATTTTAACCCGTTGTTAATCATAAATCGTTTGAGTAATATTCTTTTTAAAAGGATAGTGACTGATTTATGGGCTGGTCTAAAAGGTACCATAAACAATTTCTTTCTTTTTTGGTACGCATAGTGAAATAATAATGGCTAGGCGTAAATAAGCCTCAATATTTAATGAGCTGGATTACAAAGCGTTCATGTATTCGACTTGAATCGACCAAACGCTTGTGTAACTAAAGTAACATGCAGATAAAAAAATATCTATATTCTGAGTGAAATATCTATATTCTTATATTATATCTGAGAAACAGTTTTTTGTCCAGCGTAGGTGTAATTCGGACGTACACAGCATAGACGCTGCGAAGGCGTAGCTTATCGATGCATGGATCGTCCGTCGCGTTGTAACCACGTAGCTGTAGCGTAAATGTAGCAGGTCCCGTATAGTCGCGTAGCAACCGCTTAGCAGCAGCGTAGCAGTCGCGTAACAGCCGCGTAGCAGTTGCGTTGAAGCCGCGTAGCTATGGCGTAGCAGTGGCGTAGCAGTGGCGTAGCAGCCGCGTAGCAGGCGCATAATAGCCACGTGGAAGCCACATGGCAGTCGCGTCGTAGCCACGTCAAAGTCGTGTCGATGTAGCGTTGTAGCCGTGTTGATGCAAGAAGCAGACGCGTTATACCCACACCGCTGCGCGTACTTAAATACGGCTAGAACTACTAAAAGTATAAATTTTAAGGGATAACAGATTTAACAAAAGATTATCGATTAGTTAACTTATATATTACTAAACTATTTTCGAATGTCACAAAATGTTAGAAAGAAAGAAAGAAAAATGCGTTTATTGGCATTACAAAAAATACACCTTATAATATAACTATAAAAACAGAAACCAAATTTGTATAATGCCAAAAAGGCCTCAGCTCAGCATAATGTCAGTTAAGTCAGCATAATGTTAGTTTAGTTCTTCATAGGTTGGACTTGTTCTAATGGATGTTTTTTAACGTTATGAAACTTAATTTAGTTCTGAACGTGATTTTTTACCACGGACACGAGTACCTACGCGTGTTGTTAAAACATTTGATAAAAAGGTTACACACGGTCTAGCTATACTTAATTATTTCCTGGTTATCTACTAAAACTGGTTTTATTACAATTGATTGTTACACGGTAGGTACTGTTCGTAGAATTAGACAAGATCCAATAAGTTATTACAAATTTGTAGAATGAAGTATTAAATAGATTAGTGTACATGGCAGCCAAAACATAATAATTATTCATGGCTTTCTTCTTCTTATTAGTACTGACTATTCGAATGTATTAGCTGTAAGTTTTCTTAAAAATAAAAATAAAACATAGGTTTATCATGAGAAACTCGGTTTAACAAGGCTTAGAGTAATAAACTACTTACGACTTATTACAATGATATGTTAATTCAAAATGTCTGGGTCAAACGACGCGTATTATTTTAGTTTGACGTCCCTTTGACTCGTTATACATGTTGGATTTTTTAAACAAATATACGAAAAAATAACACCCTGTAATTTTACTCAAAGGAAACATTCCATTATTTTTAAAAAGAAACAAATCTACATTCAACTATTTTCGAAAATTCGCTCGCCGCATTCGGGAATCGAACCGGCTAAAATACGAAAAACTAACACCCTGAACTGTACTATTATGGCATCGATTGATAGGGTCAATCACAAGTATCAAATCTCTCTAACAAACATGATAAACTAAATGAAAGGAAAACCATAAAATCTTAACTAATTATAATTGAACGAAAAAAGGGTAAACTAACTAATTAGTTGCGCTGAAATCGAAATGAGCTCCATTTTGTTGGATAAAGAATAAAGTGTTATTCTTTTAAGGAATTAATTTCCAGTAACTTTTAAATAGCAAGTTGTGATGAATATTGAAAATCGTAGTGTGAACCTCAGTTTTTAACTCGTTTACATAGTCAGATAGGATTTATGGTAAATTTGATTTTAACACAGGTTAATAATCTGAAGGGTCTGGTGATCTTGAAGGCCATCTGATTGTGCCATTTGTACCAATCCAGATATTGAAATGGTTATTAACATAGACAGTGGTGATTCTGCTGTTATGGACCGAAGCACCATTTTAGCCGGTTCGATTCCCAAGTAAAGCAAGCAAAAATCTTTGAATGCAGATTAGTTTATTTTCATAAATAAAGGAATGTTTCCTTTATGTAAAATTTGTTGCTTCAGTATTAACTCTTAAAATATCGATTGCACCCCATGTGTGAAAATAACAATAAAATTCTATTGTGTCGCTAATTGCGCGCGCGACGGGTTAAGAGTACTTTCCCTTCAGGTGAGGTTAAAAAATGCCACCCTGTATATTAAACAAAGGCCTAATTTAGACTTAGTCGAGGACACATCTCTAGCATATCCAAATAAATACATACTATTAAAAAAAACATTAATTATAATGTCTCTTTTCGAAAACTAGTGATCAATGGTTGTCCGTAACCGTGCCTTGAAATCAGTTCGCTCTTTCATTTCAAGGTTGAGAGCATCGTGGAATTCCATGTTCTTATTTTAGATTCGCTGAAGTTTACGAGTTCTCGTAACGCAGGTAACTACGCTTTAGACTAGAAAATCATTTATGTAGAGAAAATTTTAAATTTTCTTTCAAATATAGAATACACGACTTTTAGTCGACTTTTCATTTTGATTCTGTATAAAAACGTCAATTTTCACGGTCATGAATATTAAGTGTGCACCAATTCGATAATTTACCGACCATCCGCTGTAAAATTAATGGATTCTTTTCCATTTCCTGCAGACTTTTAGTAGTTGGCACGACATTTGTCGTATTTTCGTCGTTTGCAATTTATTTTCGCTATGCAGACTTCGCATGCAAAGCTAACTAAGCGCATATTAAATGTTGCTCAGCCATGCTGCCATGCTTAGCTATAAGCCTATAACCAGTGTGTATCCGACGTGGTCCAACTACCAACACATAACGACGCCATTGCGGGGACCGGCGTCGCCTCTGCGTAGATAACACATCTGGGCGTGATATAACCCACAAGCCGGTTATTAGCATATCTTCACAGCTCCCTTCAACACTTGGCGCTATCTTAACTTGGCACTCTGTTCCCTATTTTTGGGAAGTAACCCAAAATAAACAACAGCAATCTGCCAGTCTAATTTGTTCATAAATCTTAATGTTCAAGAATGTTAACGATAAATCGTGTGAAAACGAGTCTTCTTTTTTTAAATATCGTTCTGTAAAATGATGCCCTTTTTATGTCTTCATATTATTTCTTTTATTAATAAATATGCTCGTTTGAATAAAATATAGCAGAATTAATTTATAGGTCGTAGTCATTCTTAATCTTATTTAATGGCTATTCGGTTTATGGCTCTTTTTTAACACGGGATCGCTGTAACTTCCTTTCTGAGTGGATAAAATAAATAGGTAGGTAAGTACTAAAATAATGATTTATTTTTTCAAGTTTGTCTCAATTAACCATTTAGTGAATCACACACAAGCGACTGTATTTCATTTCATTAATGGATTAAAGATGAACAGTGACTTTTACTCTTAGACTCTCTTGAATAATTATGAAGTGATCAATTTCAAGTTTTGTTGAAATTTAGTAGATATTTAACGTTTTCTGAGTTTAGTTTAAATTTCGAAAGTTTTTTTCAAATTATCAATTATGTTTTATACTAGTTTATCATTTATGATATTTCGAAAACAAGAACGATTATGACTATTCATTTAATCATAACTGCCGTGTTTTATAACCACACAATCTTGAATACGAAAGCTTGATTCTATTTACAGTAATCCATCAATTCAAGGCTCAGCTTTCTTCCTTCAAAACAATAAGCAATTAAAATAGCTTGGAATTTCATATGAAATGAATGAGCTAGCATTTAGAACGCGATCATGTATGCCCTTTAGCAGTTCATCCATATGGAACGCGTCTCGTCTACGGAATCCATTGTCCACGCCGCCGCGCCGGCCGGTCCCGGCTCCGGCTTGGATGCCGGCCGGCTATTTATACGCCCCAATCAACTCCCACATCGGGAAATTTACCTCTACAACTTTTTGCTTACACCAGTTTATGTAATGTGTCCACTACTGATTAGATCTATAGGATCAGAATAGGTACCTATGTTCCAAAATCATTTCTCACTGTGATCTGTGCGTGTCAATGGCACCAATTATTACTCCAAAACTTTTTGTGAAATATCCCCAAAAACTCAATAGCGGTGTCTATGTTGACAATCGACTATGAAATAACGTTCTAAGTTTGAAACATTGAGATTAATGCAGGTTGTCACGACAAACATTTCGGCATCGCGCAACGAAGTGCATGCTATACACGTGATCCATATTTTAAACCTAAGAATTATGTTATAGGTAGGTATGTTCAAGCGATTAAAATAATATAAGGAACAATCCTTGACACTCAGGAAATGGTATTGGAGATCGAATTTGCATCGATTAATTTTAAGGCTGCAGTTTTATCGGTAATACGAGTACATACATAATACAATAAGATAATATTTCAATGACTTATTTTACCGCTGGAGTTGAAACTGGTTTTATCTTAAAATAGCAATTTATCACTGAAGCGTAGGTACTTACCTATATGTACCTATGTCTACGTTATATGCTGACAAGATTGTCCTAAATTTTGGCGTTGCTAACGTTACTCTATTAAGACAGTCATTACGGTATTCGTGGTTCGTGACATGTTGCATTTGTGGTCAATGACTTGTATTTACCGTTTAACCACGATGGGACTATACCCAAAACTATTGTTTAGTAAAAAGCAGTAAGTAATCGGTTAGTGCTAAAAAAACTGAATGCTTTCACATGACCAACTCGTGCATTAAAAAGTATGATATGTCTATTGTACAACAATGCATACATCAGCATTTCTTATTTATGGTTTCCTATATATATGTTAAACTGCCGTTATAATAAATGGGGCTTTTTAAATTTCATGTTATCACTGGCAATTTAATAAATGTTCGAAATAATAGAGTGTGCTGAAATAGAAATGTTCACACGTTCCCACATGTATTCGATTACATATCTACATTCGTTGAATCTAAGAGAGTTGTTTGATTCTCAACACTCAGTGTTGACAATCAAATAAATATGGAGGATGGGTAAGCTGCTAAAACATGTGAGCAATGCAAGCGACTATTTAAATAATAATTAGGTACCTACTGAAATATCTAATCGTGACCCTTTACGTTTACATGGTTATTTGCAGTCTATAAATTATTGTTGGCGTTGGGGCTTGAAAACAGCTGCTCTAAATATAAGTAGTGTGGTGGCAAGCGAGTAAGCTCGTACCACGGTCGACAAAATGTTCGCGGTTTTCGCGAGCGAGCAGGCCGGCACACTTACTCAGCAGCCTTTCTCTTTCGGTACAAAATAGCCAATAGGCTAAAGAATTCGTGGTAGAGGCTCAGAAAGCAGTGTCGGTGCTTACTGGCGCCAGCTCGCCAGTCAAGGACGACAACAGCTGCGCTAGTGTCGTATTGTTAGCGATTTCACTGAGATTAAACATAAGACATATTCCCACAGGGCTTGTGTGTTCTGTACATATAGTATCTGTTGACAAAACGTCGATACAAGAATGTTAACTACGCTAATTAAATATTATACCAACCCAGATTAACGATTTGGACAATCATCTCTGTAACAATGAGTCACGCTTGGGATAACGAACGCGGTAGTAAACATCAGATTAACCGATTCTGATTCACGACCACGCGCGTATTAGATTAGGTACCTACTTTGTTAGAGGTGCGTTGTTTAATATTTCCAGTTCTATTTATTTTTCCATACGAACTATTCTCAAAGTAAACATTGCCGCTCGGTTCACAGCTTTCGAGCACTGTTTACGTTGCGGATAAATTTTAACAATAATGGTGTCATGGTTTACGTTCTTAGAACTTCTTAAGTAGGCGCAAGAGTTCAAGTGCTAATGAGAATAAAAAATCATTAACCAGTAAACAATAGTAATGAGTTAATGTTTATGTCATTATACCTCAAATAGTGAGCTAATTATAAGACTAAAATTAAAGTTATTAGGTAGGTACACTGAATTATAAATCAGTCATTATTTTCATGGGAATTAGGTGTAAGCAAAATAAAAAAATCTGTTATTTGTTTAAAAAAAAACAAATAGTAATTAAAGTCATATAAAAAGCGGAATAAAAGGCAATTTAGGTATAAAAGACTTTTGTGCATATATGGCATTACTATGCCAGCTTAGCGTAGTAAATAAGAACTAAAAATAGAATGATTAAGTTTCTAGAGGCACAAGAGGACATAGCACTCACAGGACACGACGCATTCGAATGAATAAATCAAAGTTATTACATATGGTAATTCGCTAATCAACAAGCTCGGATACTAAACAATAGAATATGCAGTGTCATTGACTCATTATGCAGGAGAATATCATGCCTAATGTGACTCGTACGCACAATGAAACCAATCCGGTATGCTCTTTGTATTCTAACGAAGGTAGGGCATGCATTAGTGCGTGTAATTGATGCATCACACGCTGTAAGTGCTGGTTTGATACCCTTAATGACTGTTCGTCTCGACTTTCGATCAATTTGCAATGATAATGATAGTACCTACATAATCTAAAGTCAAGCCATCTCAGTACACCCTTAAGTGTGTTGACGTAAACAGCGTATGTTTTTCCAATTCATAATTTCGTGTGGGCGGTGCAGCGAACGCAGCTGGAATATTCGAGGTTATTCTCCGTTGTGTTGTAACTGCTTACCAAACAGTATTATACATAATATACGTGTAAAGCTGTAGCCTAGATTCTAGACAGTAATAAAACTCTTATTAGCTACGTAACACGTTATGACAAGGATTAATAAACCAGAAACTGCCTCGAACCAGCGTGCAGCGGTGTGGCTAATCTTTTACTCTTTGAACTCATTCCTTGATATTTTTGGGAGTAGGTATATTTCCAAATGTTTGCTTCATATTCTCTCTCAACTCAACAACGGAACACCAAAGGCGTTTTCAATTTGCCATTTGTAAAAGGAAGTTGTCGTTTGCACAGCATCTAAATTGCCGTTTCAACGGTCTCGTCATATCGTTGAAGTGGCCCTGACTCGCGCTACGTACAAATTGGTACCGCTCGATTAGTCACTGTGTTTTGTCTATCAGTGTGTCATTTACTCATGCACATGTCCGCCCATCACATTAGTCTCTCATATCGACGGTGGAAATTACAAATGTCGTAAGGGACATTTTTTTGTCGTAAGGGCCATTTATGTATAGTTGAATGGCAAATCTCATAGAACCATCTGTATAATTGAAATAGTACCTCTGTATTAGGCAAAATTTGACTTCTTATAACCCAGACAACTATAATTTGCATGTAGTTTCAAGGAAACCGTTTTAGTTATTGTAACTTACTTCATTAACCAGAATAATATTAGCGTTACACCAATAAATTTCACACACAACAATAATGTTTTCTATTAAGCTTAGGGTGTAAAGGTAATTTTTATAAATAACAACTTTTTAGATTTCGTTAGGTAGATCATCTTCTAAACTATTGTGTTTATCAAGGTTTAATTAATATCATGATAAAGATAAAGTAGCTATAAAACAATTTATTCGGAAATCAAAATAGGATAAAAAAATAAAATGTATGACTTATACGTCAAATTTTGTTTTTGGTCCTCTTGTAAACTCTGGGTTTGTCGCTTACGACATTTTAGCGTCAACGGTACTCTGAAGGTCATTAGTGATAATCCGTGTTGCGCCATTATGGCGCATTGGGTGCATGTACCCGGTGCGTCCGGTGAGTGCAACAGATACCTACTTACTTGAATTAAAATACATTTGTTATTAACATTATTAATATAGCTTTTAAGTAGTGTGTATTACTAACATCATAATGGACGGAAAGGTTTGAAATAAAGTATTTTTATTTCATTTGAAAATTCTCCGTCAATATTGGTCTGGTACCACAAAATTACCCTTTCATTAATTCTCGCAGTGCGTTGTAGACACTTGATATTTTCATGTACACAGTCAATCATGCGCTCTGTCACTGGTTCACCTGTATGAGCAAAAGTCGCTTTCAAGGTTTGTGTGACCTCACACCGGTCGTTGTTCTGATTTTGCGTGGGATGCTCGATGATTTTAAAACAGTCAACACTAGGTATAAACCTGTATATTATTATAAAGCGGTATCTGTGATGTAACACGTGTAGGTGCTTTTGTCCCACGCTGACATTTATAAAAATAATAACTTCTACAGCAGCGAACGAAATTGATCACTGACTCATTTATTGACTAATCAATCACCTGTTCCAAACTTTTTGCACAGCTTGTTTCAAGCTTCAACACTGTCGTGTTAAACTGTTTTTACATAAGTTAGAATACTGTACCATTAAGTCCGCCAATAAAGATAAGATCTATTTATAAGATACGCTTTATTGGCCAGTAACTGGTTACAAAATTAGAGAATTGGTCATGCAGTGTGCGACGAGTAATTCTATTTATAAGGGTTGGTTTTCTTCCATTTTGAGCTGAACTCATGTCGCGGAGTCGCTGTGAAATTAACTGGCGCCTCATGGCCTGTTTTCTTTTATTGTCGTCTCTTTGGTTTTGCAATCTGTTTTTCTTATGACTCACTTACCATACTTAAAATATCGTCGCGCGAGTTATTTAAGGCCTTGTTTATTACTTTATTATTGCCAATAAACTTTTGAGCACCATGTACATAATGAATCGCCCGCTAGAGATTGATAAAGTTACGAAATCCAATATGTTTGTCTAACTAAACGCGTTGGTTTAATGTACTATTTGTGTGTTAGATGGTGCACTGAGTAAGATTTGAATAAAATATTCGAGAGAACACTGATTTCACATTTATAATTACAACCACGTTTAAGCTACGTAATAAATATTTACACTGTAGGGTAACTAACCCGTTCACAAAGTACGTTTTTACTTTTTTCTATAACCTAATAATCAGCCGACCATATGAAGAGAGGTATGGAGCGACACACCATAAAAACTTCCCCTCGTACTCCCTATTCATAAAAAACTTGACATTTGTAATGCCCCATAAGTCTCACCTGTCACTGTCATATTCGTTACAACAAAAAAACACGACAGAACTTTTATCCTCAAACATTCATACATGGAATTATTATATCCTTTAGAATGTTGAGGAAAAAAGTTTTGAGGTTCAGTCTCGCTGATTAAATCATGAACAAAAAAATATATATATTGCATTATCTCCTTGAATGCCAGATCTCTTATTTTATTACAACGTCATAATCGGATTGAAACGGCCTTATTTTTTAATATCACGAAAAAAACTTGGAGTTGCGGACAATGGTTGCTGGAGGTCCGCCATTATAAGTCGACTTAGTGACAACCAGCTGATATATTATCAATTTGCTTACGAAAGGTATTGAGGTAACAGTAATAAGAGATAGATTTTTTTATCATCAGTTTACCTACTTTTTGTTTCATTGAGGACGATACAAAAGAAGATTAAAAACGGAATTGACCCGAATAGGATTTTATTTGTATTGTAGGCTTCGTAAACAAATAAACGAATTCGAATTTTAAAACTACAATTATAATAGAAGGCAGGCAACTTTACCTATTACTACAATTAAAAAAGAAGCGCCCATTCCTGCTAGCAGCTGAAACAATAAAAATAATAGGTAAACAAATCGTAAACAGATACATTAAAGGTGTTTCTAAAAAAACAATTTTAAAACCAAATTAAAACTAAAGAAAATTAACTGCATACTAAATGACATTCAACCATAAACAATTTAGGCACGTTACTGCTATGCTCAAACATTATCACTTTTCTCGGTATGTAGCCATGCGCATCCTAGATTTAACTTGAGCAGTTAGTCAGGTCAGCATTTTTACAATGATATTAGGGTCCTCATTACACTGCCAAATTAAATTGCTCAACTATGGGCAATTTTGGTAAAATGATGTGGCGACAACATCAAGCAATTTACTGCTATGCCAACATGTTGTAATTTTTTCTAAACATACCGCTACTCTATGTTTAGCGGAGCAACAATAGATTTCATAGAAGTAGTAATTAAAGCAATTTTTAGGAATTAAACTATATTAGATTGCTCCACTGCCTCTGGCCAACTGTTGCTGAAAAATTGCCTATGTAAGCGTAGCCTTATTGTTTGTGTTCGCCCACGAAGTATTTTCTGGGAACATGGCCGCGGTTTGTAGAGCGCGTGTTTCTGTGTGGTCTCGGAGCGCCAGCGTGTCGTCGTCTGCCGTATAAGGACAGTCGAGATCCACGGAGGTGAAAGGTTACCTAGCACTGTGTTACCATTCTCACGCTTGGTGGCTGCTGCTCTGGGTTTTCGCTATTTCAGTAAAGGCTGCTGATGAATATGGACCTTATTATGCCGCTTCGATGGGCAGTCAGAATAATTGGACTATGATAAAAAAACGTAGTAAAATTTGTCTGGGTTCTTGTTCCTTAATTATTGATCTTCACCCTGCAACTATTAACTTAACTATTAACTATTATTGAACTGCGTTTTGATTATTTTGTCAAGTCATGCAGTACATAAGCAAGCATCAGAATTCGATCTATAACTTCTGTTATAAATATTATATATGTATATTCAGAGAAATCATGCAGTCGTTATTTATTTGAAAGAGATAAAATAATTAAGGTGACGGGAAATGAAAAAAGCTGTCCTGCCAAAATATACTGGCATTTTCACTTCTTTCACATTCCTATATGAATCATTTTTCTGGTACGAACATCTACAATACAGTACCGGAAATCAGACTTTCAATACGACTACTGTCATACTGGAACTATACCAGCCGTATTGCAATAACTTAATTACTAAATGAATGCAATAGCCGCCATCCGTCCGTCAGGCAATGAGAAGCAAACGCCCCTACCACGATACGATGTCATCCAACTGTAATATTCTTACTCGCCCCAAAAATCACACTTTCAGAAATGTTTTAGTGTATCGTGGTAGGTGCCCGTCGACCTCCATGCATCGGTCGCTCACGGCCAATTTGTCTGGCGATCTCACGGGCAATTTTCATTGTCTCTCTGATGTTGCAAAAACTGACTGCAAAATCTGAATTGTCAATTGTGAAAATGGAATTAAGACTTAACACACCGATACCAGTTACAATAATTAACTGATTAATTATTATTCTGTGTATATATAGTGCAACTACTTCTCACGGTTGTTTGATTGTTATGGAACGATTATAATTGATTTTCACGTTCTTTTGTTTAGGATGGCGATGCTCGTGTCAGAATGTAATTTTATTTAGCTTTATCACTAAAATATTATGGAAATATACTTTAAACTCCATGACTTCCGCTGCATTAATCATAAACGGATTAGCTGTGTGCTTGCTAGTGACTTAATCCCTCTTGAAAAATGACACTTGCATCCAGAGAGAGGTTAAATGAAGCGACTCTGACGAACTCCCAGCGTTCGCGACACGAATAGCTGCTAATACATAAAATTGTATTGTAAACACGGTTAGTACAACGTTACAGCGCGTTTTTTCGCGGTGATACGCCTCATTGCTAAATATAACAAGCATAGTTTCGATTATATAGCCGCAGCAGGGAAAAGTCTCTTTGGCACTGTGCCGCTATTTGGGAGTTAGAGTTGTATGTATTAATTATCAAAACAACGGCCAAGTAAATGCTTTCTCCGGCACGCGTTCTACGAAATTGGGAAACCTCACACATTCCTATTAATCACTCCGTGAACCGTTAATTCAAACGAACTTTTAAATGTGTGAGACTTTGCTCCTTGTTCGTTTGTGGCATACCAGAAGATAAATTTATTTGACTGTGTAGAATGTTGCGTTGTCTCAAATTTCTTGGCGCCAAGTAACTCTTCGTCAAATATTTCGGAGTAACTCTAATCCCCAGATAAAATAGGAAGTATAAACAAAATTCTGTTTAGAATTATATAAAGCATAGCCAAGATTCCTTTCATTTAAGCCCATAAATTGCGTGAATGAAGTAATGCAGTGTGTCCGCCCACTGCAGGCGTCTGCCCGAGGCATAAGCAATGGAGCCATATATTCGAATCTCTAATACTTTTCAATTCTATCTTTGGTGAGTCGTCCGTGTGATCAAAGTTAGACCATTACATCAATTTGTCTATGTCGTAAAGGCGAGACGCTATTGTACCCACGTGACTGTGTAATTTAAATGGCTGTGCTGTGACTACCCATATAACACCCACGGAGTTCTGTTCTGGAGAATAAAACATAACCAAAGCCTACAGTTTTATTGAGTTATTTGATAGGTCTAATTATATTGCGTTTTCTCCTATATCAATATGTCTTATGAGTCAAACTTTATGTTCTGCAGAAACCAGTGAATCAATGCTCTATAAGTTCTTATGTTATAACTCTAAGTTCGTATTAACATAGCATGGTTACAAAAACAATTGAGTGGCCAGTCATAGCCACTTCTTAGCGATGCGATGTATCACTGATGAGTCAGTTTTGCTTGCGTCACATTCTCTGTACCTCACACAGTTCACATCCTTGCTTACATTATAACGCGTGACGATTATTGACCCCGTTACTGGATCACATTGGATTAATTACTAAAGGAAACACCTATAGTAATATAACCTTGATTGAAAATTGTAACTAATATGTTTGATGTTGTATAGTTAAGCGGCGTGTTACGGAGTTTTCCTTATAGCTTGGATGCACATCAACATTCCCTAGAAGGTATGTTGTCCAGCCAGCCTGCCCACCCACGCCCCTCTCCGCTCGATAAACAACCTTTACCACTACGTTTTAGTATTCCAATACCTTGCTCTTGACGGCCTAATGTGGCGCCATGGGGCGATTATTTTTATAGTTATTAGCGAAATCCGTTTTATAGAAACTTGTAATATTGAACGGTTTGTTTTGACAATACAGTGAGATGGAGGTTCCATACTCTTGCAAAATATTGCTCACAAGTCTACATCACACTCACCGTCACTCATCGTCACAAAATTAATCCAATATTTAACAACAATCATGTAATTTGCAAATATATTCTCAATCAACAAACGGGTTTCTGCTGAGAAATGTTCAAAAAAAAATTGTCACCTTTTTGCAGTTTTGCTCCGAGAAAATGGAAGCCTCGTTAACTACCGACCCCCGCAAGGAATGATTGCCCGTCAGGTTATATCCCTCGTTACTTCCCGTCACACAATTTCCACCGTATCTACAGTAATCAACCGATGTTAAAGTCTTACTGAAATAGTCACTAAGTCGACCCAAATTAACCCATTTCATTTTAAACGAGTGGTTTTTACTAAATTATTATTATGTAAAATAATTACCATAGTTTTTTTTTATGTGTTGTCGAATATTTAAAGTTAATTAGTCATAGTTTTATTTTGTGTTTTTATCTGTTTAGAATTGTAAATAGTTTACTTATAATTTAAATGTATGAGTGTAAAACTGGACTAGAATTATGTCTGAAATAAATAAATAAATTAAATTAAAGATGAGAGAAACAAAAAAAGCGTGTTTGACTAATTAACTTTTTGGTGGTTTTAAAATAATCATGGGTTACTTTTCAGAAACCTTGACATAAATAAAGAAAGGTCTTTATTTATGTCAAGGTTTCTGAAAAGTGAAACACTTTATACTTAAAAATTCAAAATATATCTGGAAACTTCAAAATAAATACCACAATAATCTTACATTCAAGTGATATAGTTGCTAGACGTGAGCCTATAAGCCAAACGCCTACATAAAACAATCCGAATAGTATGTTATAACGAGCTTTGCCACAATGTTGGTGTAACACATGCATATAATTTTCTATTATGAATAATCACTGCTCCATTTTTGTCCAACCTATACCAGTGTTAAATAAAATAATCCCCTGAAGATAACTTCTTTGTCTACATCTAACAGAACCTCCTTCTCTAAATTCCAGGGCCACCGCCACGGCTGGGGCTGAAGGCGGCGAGCCCCGGGGTGGCAGGCGCCGACGAGGACTGCAACAGCAACACCAGCCTCACCGGGAGTCAGCACTCGCACGATGACATCGATGCGCACTGCGACAACTCCGGGTATCTCTGGTTCCTCGACTACAAGTGAGTTATCTTCTTTATTATAATAATAGTATCTGGTCGACCGAGCACTGCTCGAGTGAAAATAGATAAAAATATCGTCCAGGTATACCAAGGTTGTATCACATTCCCAAGGCTGTGAAAATAGAGAAAAATAATTTTCCCAGATATACTTATATAGACCTAGCTAGATAGATTTTTTTGCCCCGTAAGTAAACCCCTATATTGCTACTTTCATCGAAATCGTTAGAGCCGTTTTGGAGAACGTGATTACAAATACCTATGTATATACAAATATTGCTCATATATTAGTATCAGATAATAGTCCTCCTAGGAGATCGAATTTCGGCCATGGCGGTGGACGCGGGAGATATTCTAGTGCACAAGTGTCTGTGTATCTACACAGAAAGTAAGCGTTATAGCTGTTCTGCTTTTATCAGTAAGCATGACTTCCCGTTATAAAGGTGTTTTAACTTCGTAAAGGCGAGCTATGTTACTCTGAATAGAGCAGGCTGTTATATCTATCAATTATTTAATAACGAACCGCCAATACCAAGGTTGGTGATTATGGTGTAAACTATGACTGAATTTCATTACTTTAACCAACTTAACCTTGTGTCGAAATGCCGATATTCTAAAGGCTTAGATTTAGACAATTGATTCATTGCAGCAATCTGCAGATAAGTCTTTAATTTTGTAATTTCGTGATTATTGGGACCAACCACTGAGACAGAATACCGTCTCCAACAGAAAACTTCCAAGCAATTTTTAAATCACTGAATAGTAATTTATAGCAGAATTAACATCAACAAGCAACACTACTGTGACATTTACAAGTTTGTAAACGTTGCAATACATTCCAATCTTTTTCGCAACAAAACTGTTTGATAGACATTCTTTTGTTTATTATACAAAGGCCGAATAAATCGATTGACCCGATTTATTAATACCAGACAGGTAATTAAAATCATTGGGAATGTTAAATAATCCGATTTGGATTACTAGAGATTTTAAACCACTTTCAAGCTGAATAGGATTAGCATCTATTAATTGAAAACTTGTTCAAACAGCCCTATTGCCTGGCCTTGATCAACTACCTGATTAAACTTTTAATTGAATGTTTTCTATGTTTCAGCCCAATTTTTCGAGACGGCTCCTGCCACCACACCTCAGTGCTGTCCTCCGTGTCGGCCTCCTACAAAGGCATAAGCGACCTAACATCACGATTCGAGTTCACGTCCCGCTACAACGACCTTGCGCGAGATCTCGACGCGAACCTCGCTGAGGCCGACATGGAGAGCTTTAGGACCGAAGACATCCACGCACTGTTGATGACCGCCAACATGCCTCACGACACCATCATTGACGACAGGAATCATGATGTGAGTACATCTCGAGCCCTCCACTGACGCACGTAGTAATCAGAATTAAAACAATGGTCACGAAGATAGGTCTCCCACGTACTACAACTAAAACAGCTGCTAATTGAAACGCGAAACTGCTCAGTGAACCTGACTTAATTGAAAATAATAACAGGTGTATATAACATATTTGATATGCCATGTTCTCATTATCATAATATGAGGCAATTTGTGACATTGATGATATGGTGGTGCACCTTATTAATATTCCCGACATAGCTACGTTGCTTATCCATTAGGTTGTGCAAACGATAAGTGGCACCCCGGTACGTAAACTTATTAGTGTATTGAGCAACGCTGTTTGAAATTACATATTTTTAGCACAACGATGCGGGATAATATGAGATTCTCCATAATTTCTTATAACGTTGATCAGATGATGCATAAAAATTGAGTTAATCAATCTGGTATGTCCTCTAAGTGCATCGGCAAAGACAAAAAAAGCAAAGCCAGTACTTTGCAACGTCAATAACGTTGATAAATAACAAGTTTTTCTTATAAGAACGCCAACGGGAGGGGTAAGATCAAACCACCGACCCTTGCTCGCAGAAGCGCCAGCCCGCGTTTTGCTGAGAAATGTAGACTTAAATTCCCCGATTAATAATAATGAATCATCTTTGATCCAGCCTGTCCCAACTTGCTGTCCTCCCCCCAGCGACGCCCTAAGCCGAGGTCCGTACCCCACAGGGGGTGCCCTTAGTGAGCGTTCACCTAGTTTTAATTTAGAATAGTTTTGCCCCTGGCTGGAGGCTTTGAGTTAGTAGCTTAAGGCAGCCGCAGGATTGACCGGTTAAGTAGTCATCACCTCAGAGGTGAGCTACGAGATGCTCTAGACAAAAAAAAAAAAAAAAAGGAAAGGCCAAAAGCTTTGTGTTTGATTCCTTGGTAAATATAGAATCCAAGAAACAAGTCATACACTATTATGCAGAATAAATTAGGTATAATTCTTGAAAAGTTTATAACTCATAAAAATATACCGAACGAGAACTAAAGAGATGACGAAAGTAATACTGCTTAGAAGGTAATAATAAATCTAGCTTCAGTATCTCTTTCAAATTGAGTCGGAGCACCACTCACCCAGAAAAAGGAAACAAAGAAAGGCAACCATAATGCCACATGTCAGTTAGTGACCTGCAACAAATCCCGTCGTATTTCTGCTGTAATATTTATAGTCTAAACTAATATCCTGCGGTTTCGTTAAGTTTATTTACATAAATAGTTCCAGCAATAATTTCTTAAACCTGAAATATATTCTTGTGAACCCTGCCTTCAAACTTTCTTAAATAACTCTTTAACCGTATTTTGGCTGCACAAAGATCAAGGTACATTGCAAAATTATATACCGATCAAGGATTTTAGTAGGCAGTGAACATAATCTTAAGTCGAATACGTAAAACGAAAATCGTCTCGAAAATGCACTTACTGCGGTTTTGAAAGCAGCTGTGAATTCATTAACTTGCCGTGTTGCAATGATAAAGTCATAAAAGGACAAGTTTCGAGTGGTGAACATAACGAATAATATTTATTTTTATTCTCATATTACTTAAGTATTAACATTTTAAATTAAATAATATGATGCTATCGTATACTTCAGGTGTGTAATCACAGGTGTATCTTGCACTTATTTGTCATCAAGGAGTAAATAAAAATGATGACTAATTTGCAGTAGATGATATCATTAGGTGACGAATAATTTAAACTCTAAAACCGACGTAAAAAGTAAATTCATTCGCAGCAACGAAAGATTTTATCAAAATTGCTAGCAATTTTGCCGCTTCGTAGACCATCTTCCTAAAAATATAGGCATCTGCAAACTCCATATTGTAAGCCTGTAGAGTGTAGATCGTCGTTTGTATGATGATGTTAAAAGTGCAGCTTATATTATAATATTATCCTTAATTCTTTAAAATGTCACCAAGAACCGCTATGCAAGACCAAACAGTGTCATCAACAATTGGTGGTCTAAAAATGGCACAGCATCACCGACAAATTCCAAAAAGTACCTATAGGAGAAATCCGTCGCAGAAATTCTGCAAGCTCTAGAAGCAATCTAAGGCCGTCTAACTCTTGTGTATATTTACGGAAGACGGAAGCTATGGCGATGAAATCGACCGTTTATGTACATGAAACGTTTGTTACACATTTATGCAGACTTGCAAAATGGCAGCAACAGAAAATGGTGCTCTTGTTTCTAAATGTGTTAGAAATTGACGATAATCTGACAAAGTATTTAAAAGATGGTCATAAATGAGAATAATAATTCCAAGTGATCTTTACTATACGTTTCATTTATAGTCGTCTAGTCATGTCTGTCTTTAGGCATCACCTTGTCATTTCTATTAACGTCCTCTAAAACCCATACCTCTAAATTCAATGGTGTTGGTCTTGATAATAATAAACCTTCATTTATTTATGTACGAATTATCATTTTCTACTATAGGTATCTGTATACGTTTATTTTATGTATGTTTATTTTTCCAGTACCATTGGCCTTATTTTCTTTATGGATGACGTGTTATGGTGTATTGCAGAGTAATCCCCGAGGCGAGATGTTCGCGAGCATCTCTAGCTCTATCATGGAAAGGTTTCGATTCGACAGCAGTGTCAGTGCCAACAGTAGTTTCCAGGTTCGCCTCGCATTGCTGTTCAATGTCTCATTTCATTCATTTTCCTAAAAGTGATGAAAGCTATAGGATTTTTCCATCTCATTTTTATCACTCTTGCTAAGCACTTACAATTTTGAATACTTCTATTAGCACTTTAAGTACACTGCAGATTTCAAGTACAAGTGCTGGTACAATTTCAAACTGGGCTATGTCAGCAACGCCATCTAGTGGTAGGTAATGTTACTACTATACGTTTCACACTCTTACTAGGATAGATGTCACTCTGATGCTAGCTTTTAAATAAATTCCAATAAGTATCCTATTCTAGATTTTTCACTTGATTAAATGTAAATCTATAAACAAATCGTTAGCTTACGTTTACTATTCATTTGATTTATTAGAAAAGAAAGTTAATCATGTTAACTTTTTAGTAAGTAAATTACTTATCAGCGATCTCCCATTTGCCTAATGAGCTGATAATTCTTAAGGAAAAGATTGTTTTGTTAAATTAAAATCCCGAACATTATTTAGGAGTGTGTTTATCAATATTTTTGCCATGATGAAAGTTTGGTTTGTGTATATAATTGTCTGTATATAAAAAAATCTGAAACACTGAAATGTCTAAGACTCATTTACCTGTCCGTCAGTCTCAGACTATTACTCAGACCATCTAACTCTCCATCTGCCTATGCTTTTTTTTTAAACATCATATTCGTTTAATTGTTCTTGACGGTTACAAACCGTCACGCTTGCCAATTAACAGTTATTGAATCCCTAGAGTACTCACACATCATAACGATACGTGGAAAGTCCAGACGCTTGGCTAACATTCACAACTAGTGTTCCTTATAGTGTGAAGTGCGTTGGTCCCACGGGATGTTCCAGTAGTAAAGACGGAATAAGACCGACAACACTGTGTGCGTGACTCAACTCACACACAGATATTTTTACACTAACTACACGCTGAATTGCGTCAATCAGTTTAACCACGCTCGTTATTCCCCCAGTCATAGTGTTTCCCTCTTCGACTACGTGTGTGTGGGTGTGCTATATTTAATCATCCTTATGTGTGGCCCTGTTCATACTGACACCATCTGTGTGCGTTGCCAATGAAGTCTATCCTCTAGGCCAGACGTTCTCAAACTGTTAACGGTGTACACTACCACGCCGGTTTTGTAATTTACCAATTCACAAGGGCCTGTAAAATGAAGGAAACATAGTGTTCTGTTCCGTAGTACTTCAAACCTTGAAGAGTTACTAATTGAAACTTGCTAATCAATAATTACTGCTCGGCTAATGAGCATCTGTTGCCCTCATTAATCTTAATTTTAGCGTGTGCTGCGCTTTGATAACAGTAGTGTTCAAAGCTCGGAGTGCCAATGGACAGTGCGCGCGTTTAATTTCACTCATTTGCTGTAAAGTTTGAGAAGCACGTGTTGTATCTAATATTAAAATTAATATTCCCGCTGCCCCAGTCGCGCCCAGGGCTCTCGGGAGTGCTGTGCTGTGGTCTGTGCATTTTCTTGAAATGAATTCGATCACTTGTTGGTTTATCAATAAATATGATAGTTCAGAGAACCTTATAGATAATTGTGTTTGTGTTAGATAACGCATTACAGCGGATATTGTGGACATATACATTTTGATAGTGAGTGAGAAGCATGATGGCAGAGACATTTCGTTACAAGTACATGGTGAATGATTTAGTGGTATAGTGATCCCGTTCTATTAGAGACAGTGGGAATAGATGAGACTGTTGTTAAAAATGGGTGTGACGGACTATGATTGGGATTTGTACAATGGATACTATTCAGTAAGTTTACTACTATAGTTTACAATATATTTATAATATTCTGTACAAATACTATACACTAGACCACCTACGGCGAGCTTAATTAGATTAAATGGAATTAGCCTTATTTTTGAATGAACAGCAATAAATTATATTATTACAAAACAGTACTCTGCAATGACACTATTGACAACTTTATCATTATTATAAATTACATCATCGCTTTCTTTAACAATTTATTAGGTACTCATCTTTATCAATAAACACTTCATAAGTCACACAATAACTTGTTTATTCTAACTTTATAGTATAATTTACATTCTCTTACTACATTTCCTTTTATTCTTATCTAACTACCCTCTTTATGACCAACAATCGTTTAGCGGTACTTATTCAATTGTAATAAAATATATGTAAAACAATATCATTGTTATGAGTGGTTGTTTGATTTGTGACCTCATTTGTAGCAGGAAAAGGAATTAAATTGATGATAACGCTCGTGGCAGCCATGTTGTTGTCACTTTTAACGACTCGCTTGCTCTGGCTCTGACTGTACCGCAGATGCGTTTCGAAGGGCGTGTCATGAAAAAAATAATGGGCCGTTTCCACATACATATTTTGATTTTGAAACGATATGGAATCTTCTATAGCTGTTTTAATTTGTATGATAAGTAATATGTCGGAAAAAGACGCATTTGGCCAGCATTGGACAGGGTTTACAGACACGATTAGGTATAGCTGTGTAGGAAACTTTTACGGTTTCCTCCACAGCTATAATCTTTAATGGAATAACACTTGACAATAGACAACAGGAAAACGCAACACCTGTTTTCGCGGAAAAATACGTATTATGCGGATGTAGGAGCTTATCTCTATTCCAAACTGTAAACAAATCATCTGTAGTGTACAAAAATAAACACATAAACCGATATATACATATATCGAGAAACCCCTATGACCCCATGGATAACGGTCACTAACCCTCACTAGTTAATTAAACCCCCTCAGGACAATTATTTTATCTAGCCAATAAAAGCTCCCAAATAGGTATATCTAAAAAACATTATCAATCAGCCCATTTTTTGTGTGTGTTTTGATAAAAAGCTTTTAATCACTGCCTTACTTAGATAATAACTATAGCCGAGTTAGATAAACCACAAAACATATACACAGGTCTACACCGCTAGTTTATTTGATAATGGACATTGTACCTGTAAGTAACCGCAGCCATTATTTTTAGCCGCGACTTGCATCCGCGTCAGTTATAACTACACGTAAATGTTTATGTTCCAACTAACACGCGTTACAGTTTCGAAATCTTCTGAGAACATTCACATGTGCTGTAGTGTGCAACATGTTGCTTTCATCGTTATAAATGTTCTGTATATCACATTTGTTTTATTGTGCGTTTCTGGCCCCTGTTTTATATGGGATTCCTGTATATTTAACATAATGTTACAAAAATTTATATGAATTTGCATATTATTATACCTACTAAAAGTGTATAATATGCAAATTCATATAAATTTTTGTCAACATCAGTAAAAATCTGTAAAAAGTACCTAAAATAATGTTTACCCACTTACTCCTTCAAAAAACTAGCAAGGCAGAAACCTATAGTATCACAAAATTCAGAACAACTTACAAATGTTACGGCTAAGAGTGAGGAACCACCATTTGCCATATAAAACAAATATACTTCTTCCACTAGGGTGAAGAATCCGTCGGTTCGATCAACACAATGTCGATATGCAAGTCGGAACTTCTGTTCTCTCCCGTAAAAGAGGGTGCGCATGGCGTTCACTTCAGTGTGGACAGCCTGGACTGCGAGCTGCCCTCCGAACAGGACCTTATCCTCACCTGCCAGGCCAACAAGGACAACTACACCATCGCCTTCGAGGGCAGTCTCACCACATACTCTGAGGACAGTGAGTGCATCGAACTGGCCGTCAATCAACTACATGGTACGCAACATTGATTCTCCCTCCTCCCCTTCCTCGAACTACTGATGCATACCGCGATACTGATGTCATGTTTACCCATTTTACAATGACGCTAATTTACCCACCTGTACTGATTCACTGTTATGTTAATTACTCATGATAACTTGCCGACTCATACACTTGATATTTTTTCAGACAAATTGGGCGAGGAAGAAACCTTAGTTTTAGATAACGATGAAAGAACGCGCAGGAATTTAGAATTATTAGAGAGATGTAAGAAATTAACTAATAAGCTAACGACGTCTATGGCTAGGAGCGATTTAGGATTAACTACTTGGAGTAAGCTTAAGAAACAAACCAGTCAGTCACCCATAAGGAGGTAAATAACGCAAAAAATATTATTAAATTCATTTTATACCTTTTGTAATGTCAATTATTAATTATTTAATATGGTTTTAGGCACCCCTCTGGAAATAACAATGAAGGTTCAAACGAAGGGACTGATGCAACAGACGACAACATGAGTAATTCAGTCATCAAAAGCCAAAGTTTGCCAAATCTGTACAGGAGGAAACTTATGAATAGTTCCATAAATTCGGCTGCTCTGAGTAATTCAACGGTATGTAATAGAGATGACTGCCAAGAAACTTACTATTAGCGAATTTCCCTTCTATTTATATTCTAACAATGTGCTTTATTCACAGGTCGATTCTTTCACCGTAAATCAAAGGCTAATGGGAACTCCTATATGTATGAAAGTTTACGATGTGTCCCAACATAGGTCACAGGGAAGTCAACACTCGGAACCTATGAGCACATCTTCAACTGACAATCAAACTTCATCAGATAAAAGTCAACCAAAACAAGCATTTAACTTAGTAAAGTTATTTATGAAACAAAAGAGTATGAGCAACGAGGGGATCGTAAGCATGGATCAGCTGGACAGATCAGAGTGCTGGCCCTCGAGTTCTGGAGGAGAAAGCGGAGAATCCATGGGAGAACAAAAACTATTAGATTCGAAATCTGCAATCTCAGAACGCCCTCAAATTGATTTGCCAAGTACTGCAGTGGAAGAAGTTTCAACACTCGTATACGAGGAGATAAACCCTGTAAATCCTTACAGTAACAGAGTATACGATGAAGTTTTGATTGAAGAAGAAGAAACATGTGATGGAACTAAATTGAGTGATAGTGAATCTAATCTTTATGCAACAGTTAACAAACCACATATTAAGAGAACTAATTTAAATATTGTGAACAGTCCATCTAGAATGAGAAGTAACAGAAAATCATGTTCTTCCCAATCTTCAGCCACTAGTGTAAGCATTTCAAGCTGTTCTGAATCTGATGGAACTCAGATTACCAGAATGAACAGGCTCCTACAGCGTGAGCAATGTGACCACAAATCAACGTCAACTCACCTTGAAACAGACACGATAGATAAGAGTATACAAACATCAAGCGTGCATCTATCTACCATGTCTCAACGAGAACTATTCAAGGTCGTCGAGCCTTCGTTCTTACAGAAGCTAAAAGAAGGAGATTGCGAAAAACCTGTTTTTGTCTTATATCCTAGCTATACTCTGCCAGATATTAGTTTCCTGAATGGGAGGCCAAATATTTATTTAAATCCGTTAAAAGTAAATGTATCCCCCAGATCGAGTGAAAGTAAGAGAAACAGAATGCAAGTTAAAGGTAAACGACCATTTTCATGCAATGATCTTGAAATGCTAAAGAAAAAAGGAGTCGGTCATATAAAAGACTGGGATTCCCTTAACTTTTTGTTACCAATGGAATGTAGGCAATTATTATCTGAAGTGCCGGAACTTATGCAACATATGAAAGAAAAAGAAGGTTTGCAAAAATGTGGGGATAAGTACTGTAATGCTTCGCCTGCCTCGAGATCCAAAAACCGACCAATGAGTTGCGATTGTAATAATTTAGCTGGCAATACTACGGCGGTATCTTCAAGCTCTAGCACAGCTACTCAGCCTTCTTCAGGATACCGTGGTTCATCCACAATGTTAACAGATTCTTCAGCACAAAATAGCCCTGCGCCAGCTGGAAACTTCAATCCTTTGTTTGTGTATCGTTACGATAGCGCCACAAGCTCAGAGGCAAGTGGAGTCAATAATGATGGTCAGAGAATAAATCCCAGTATTCCAAAACGATCACTCTCATTAGCAGATCAAAATCGCATTCTCAAACAAGGCGAATTAGCGCCCCCAAGGCCACCATTACCAAAGAGTATATTGCGTAAGTCAATGGATAAGACACGCAAATCTAGCACGCATACTAAACGATACAGTATGTTCGAAATGGATGATCTTTTACAAGATCCGGTTGTTTGCATGACAGCGGCAACGGAACATAAAACTAAGAGGAGATCGTTACAAGAACCATATTATCTCCAGAATCAAACCGTAGATTATAGAAAGAATAACGATATTGCTGCGAAAAGATTGTCCCAACAGTTCCTCGACGCAGCCGAGAAAGATGCCGATTATAACGAGTACTATCCAGATGAAGGAGTTGGAACGGAGAGTAGTCTAGAATCAGGAAAATCTAACGAATTAAAGTTCCATAGGCCGCACACTCCACCGTTACCCAAACCAAGAACAAAGAAAATGGAATATACTGAATTCCCACCTCCTGGTGCACTCATCAGCAGTGCCGATTTACAACAACTTGAGGAGTTTCTGAAACACAGTGGATTCAATTGTCTAAACATGGATGAGTGGGACCAAAATCAAGTTCAAAAGGTAAGGAACCAGGTGTCCAAATTCCTACAGATGAAGCGATCTCAGGAGGAAAACCAAAGGTCCACAGAATCAAGTGGCAGTAGTTGTAATAGTAAGAAGTCAGTGAGTTTTGCGCAGAAATCTGAGGTAACGAAGGCCGATAGCCAACAGTCCCAATTAAAAACTATGGAGGACATAAAGGGGGTCAGTCTAACAACGCCACCTAATTCACCAAATATTTCCGCTGTGATAGCGCAGAGGCTTTATCAGGTAACGTTTCATTTGCTAATGCTACATAAGCTCACACACATCATTGCCCGTTATTTTCTGTGAGTACCTTCGGTTCTTTATTTGCTCTTATGTTTTCATTTTATTATTATGTTCTCGATGTACTTTGATTTATTTTAAATATTATCTGCTTGTATGGATGTGCTATTATTTTACGCTGTTGCATTTTTACTTTGCACTCACATTCTTATTAGCAAGTTGAACACGTTACCTGCGCTTGTCACTCATTAACATGTCCACAATGTGACATACATTACGAAATGTGTGTTTTTTATCGCATGCCCATATTAGATAAGTTATATGATTCTAGGGCAAGAATTTAGCAGAAATACCGATTTGTGAAGAAGCTGAAGTGAGCCCTGATGAATTTGGAAGTCCCATTCGCCATGACGCGAGAGTTAAATATGATGTAATCGATGTTTCGCAAAAGAGAGGTAAACTTATTATAAATATTGCAGAAGACTTGTTCGATTTTAATTTTATTCTTGGGCTAACGTAAAAGTTACTTAACCATATCCTTCTATTTTTGCAGCCTTAGTGTCAAATGTGACCGATGCTGTTGAAATGTTGATTCAACATTTCTCGCCTGCTACGGATCAAGCTGAGTTGGCCTTCTTAGGAGACTCCAAAGAATCCCCGGCCTGCGCCAAAATAGCACTAAATGCACTGTGTCCAGCTTTGTACGCAATCTTCAGAGATGGCCTCAAAGAGAATATTGAAACTTCTTTCGGAGCAGTAAATAATTCTGTTTGGCAAATGGTTGAAGCTACTGCAAGACAAGGTAAGAATATAGCAACCAGTGCTAAACTGAATGTCATTGTGATTTGATCATATTGATGATGTTTATGTTACTACTTTTAGGGCCGATTACAAAATCTCTCAATGAGTTGGTACTGAGAATTAACAGCGAAGATGCAGTCACAGAGGGATTAGTCAAATTCAATGCATTCATCCTAGGTTTGCTCAAGTAAGTAAAACCAAAACAATGAACAAGAATTCATTAATCTTATGAATAGAATATACATTTATTAAAATCTCGTGTTTTCTTACAGTGCGCAGTCCGTAGATGCATGGGTGTCATACATACGTACACGGGAATCTATATTAGCGAAACACTACAGCCCTGATTCTCTGATCCTCGCCGGCTGTGTGGGTGAACCGCGATGCCGAGCTCTTCTGGACACGTTGCTCGCCAGTCTAGAACCACTAAAACTCCTTCCCTTCTCCCTGGACCTAATGTTCGAAATGCGCGAACTACACAGAAGTTTCAAGAAGATTGAAAGCGACATGCGTGCTGCTAGTCGGGTAAGTTTAGATAACATTCACAAAATAACATCTAATATCTAAGAGCCGACACTGAATGCTACTTTGCCATGAAATATACGTAATCAATATTCCGTGTCTTTCGTGTTCCGAAACCACTATCGCATACTATCCAACAGCCGCCTGCCGGAGCAACATCGCTTTATTTGCATTTTATTGTTTACTGCATGTGCTTAAATCATAGTTCACGGCGTACGAACGCGATATTTTAGCATTTACTTTCGTGCACAGCTTACATAAAATGCAAATAAAGGTATTGCCGAGCGATCGAACTGGATCGATGACCTTGTCGCGGACTCTAACTTATACTAAACTAACTTTGGATGGCATGATGCATGATGCTAAAAAACATTTGGTGTATTTAACAGCCCACTTCGATTAACACTCCACCACTAACCCTGAACCAGCGGAATTTGCTGAAGCTGGTGCGTTCGATGCAGTCGAGCGGTCTCTCCAGCGACGACTGTCAGACCAGTGTCATAATGCGACACAAAGAGCCCAAACACAAAGAGCCTTCCACTCCCGACCTGCTGAATGATTCGGCGAATGTAAAGACTACTGTTGAAAAGAATAGACCACGCTCATGCGTTAATCCGACGACTATTGGTTATGATATTTGTCCGAACAATAGTAGGATAGAGATAGAAAATAACCGCAGATGGTCCGGGGTGCACTTGGGCTCCAAGTTAATGCAGGCGTTCGATAGGCTCGTGTTTGACGACAGCGACGATTACACCGATAGTCTAGAGAACAATAAGCCTCCCTCCACTAAGCCCTCCAGCAATGAAGTGAAGGTAACTCGGCGGTGCTTTGTGTGGACATTACTTGAATGTTATGTGCTTTGACAATGTTTTGTTGCGGTCTCCGTTGTTATTAATTTGCAGGTTGTTCTTAGTACCTTGCTTGCTGCTTCTAACATTTATTTTGTCTGCTTACTTTTCTTTGTTTTTCACGACATCGTTTAGAATGGTTTGCAATATGTTTGTGTCCACTTTTTATGTTATTACTTGTTGTCCCTTAATTATAATCTATTTTTTTCTTAATTTTGAATATTTAAACTTTGCAATAACATTAGTAATTTTACCGTCTTAAAAGTTGTAGATGTTATAGTCTTAAATTGTAGATTTTACTGTCTTAAAAGTTGTAGATTTTATTGTCTTAAAAGTTGTACATTTTATTTCTTCAGTTTTGATGTTTTTGTCTTTTTATCCAATTTTTCAATCTCAAGAATCCAGTAGAAAATTATAAGTTGCAAATATAAGACCACATTCGTACGTTTTGTTTAGCTGGATTGTAGCGGTGAGGAGAATTGGCGGCCAGGGTCTGCCAGCAGTGGTGCCAGTGGCAACACAGGCAATGGTAGCGGCAACTCGGGTGGCGGCAAGTTCCGGCGTCTGCAACTCAAGTGGGAAATGCTCAGCAATGCCGAAAGTCCCGTGACGCCTTCAGGTTTGTTCAACATCATTATGATGCTTTTGCTTACACGGTGGAAAAACCTACTTCGTTAACCTTAAAGGATTTCCTCCTTATTCAACGATGATTCAACACAATTCGTAGATAACAAAAGCTTTCATTCTGAAATTCACGGAAGGCACTGGTGAATAAGAATATCTGAATGAAGCTAGTAGATAAGAAGCAATTTTCCTTACATACATTTCCGAAATACTTAAAACGGACAACATTTAAATCGCGATAATTGTAGTAACATACGCAGCCGAAGGAAAGACTTGAAACAAATTCGCAAAACAGCAATGCAAAACAATTTTACATTATATTTTCGTGAGAATAAGGAACAGCTGTGTAAACCGTGCATCGGAAGGATGACGTCACCGCTATAAAATAAGTGTGTCTTACAGCAAGTTTCTCGAATGAAAATGATCGTAAAATTAATGTGACAAAATGCGCGCGTAAACTTGATTGGTTGAATGATGTATCAACAGCCAATCGCAGCAGTTTACGCGCGCTTGGCAATTTGTCACGTAAGTTTTGCGACAATTTTCGTTTTCAAGGAACTGGTCCTATACGTGTTGTACATTTTGTGTATTCAGGAGAGACGTCCCCGGCAGCGGCGCGCGGCTCCAAGATCCCGCGCCCGGTGTCGTCGCCCGTGCGCCCCGCGGCGCCGGCGCTGCAGTCTCCAGCCAAGAATACGTCCCATCGGTAATGACAAAACAATATTCTTTTGACACATATCAATTTTGATTTTAGATTCCTATTACTTACCGACCCGTACGATTAATTATAATTTTGTATCTTGGCAACATGGAAATTTAAGGGAAATGTAGAGCACCATTACAAAAGAAACGCATTTGTCCTTTAGAATTGTTGACAAGACAAAAAACTTTATATATTTTCAGTGACACTCATGGACAAATTAGTCATTTCTCTTTCTACACAGCAAGTAAAAGCAAACTGTTTTTACGTAGGATTAACTTTTCATTTTAAAAATCTTTTAACATTCGTAGAGATGACTTCAGATCTAAATTATTGAGATCGACCTTGACTTTACAATTCGTGCAATCATCACAAATCATCCGTTAACGCAAAAATATTGTTATAATTTGTCAGCTGCAATCTCATTCCCAATGACGAACCAATTGAGCAGCTTGTGGTCATTGTGATCGTTGTGCCAATTCCCCCAGGATGCATTATTACTTTGTCCCAAATATGGCCAAGCGGTGGCAAATGGTGGCGATAAATACTGTCAGCGCACACTAGATAATTTATGATTTGAGCTATAATACATAGTTGGTTTTGATTTTTCCTCGGACAGAATTATATGCCTTGTTCTCTTGACTTTGGTTTTCGAGACTACCTATATAGTTCTTTTACCATATGCACTTGTGAGAAAAAGATTATTAGATATACTACATTTAGAGGCATTGATATCCACTTAACTATCAACTTTTGAGTGTCAGGATTTTCAGGTTACCTATTAGTTAATTATTAAATCATGTAGGCATTTTAATATGTGGGTGTACCTACTACAGGTGCACCTCTGCCCAACCCCTCGGGGAAACAAGGCGTGATGTTATGTTATGTATTTTAATATCTATGAATATGGTGTGTAGGGAAAAGGATTATAAGAAAGCACATGGAGACAAGACTAGGCATTTATTTCAATTAGACTTGTCAATAAATAGGTATTGTTAATGAGAAAGCTAGTTATCCGTTCCAAATCTAGGTCTTCGTGGAGAAGAAGGATAAGAAACTCCACGGAAGCTTGTTTTGAAGTATTTTATCAACATATTTTTACATTAGCATTTAGTTTTGTTATTACATTAATCTCTTGGACCATTTCTTAAAGCTAACAACTTTATCAATGACAAATAGAATATGAATATTCCTTAATTCGATTTAACACTTATGTAGCAATATTAGCAATATTTTAATACATACAGGACATCATAGTTATCAGCAATAATCAAGATATAATGACAATTTAACTTACATGAACATTGTAGTTAGTCGATCTTTCATCAGAAGTGATCTGATGATCCTTATTTCAATCCATTTTACAATAAAAGCAGAACTTCTGATAAGCAACATTATTTCCTTATATTAGCTTTTAGCAACTCAATATTACGGACATGGACATCACTCAGGGTCTGTTCTTAGATGTTAACATAAGCTTTTATATTGTTACCAGTCCAGTGACACGTACAGAAAAGAGAACAAGAATTAAGTTACACGACCTTTTAAAACATTTCAAATGACAGTTGTCTACCCTACCTAACATGAATATTACCACAGATAAAATGAACTGAACTATTAGTACAAAACAAATACTTTTAAACTATAAACTGTAATAATGTCTTTACAAAAATATAATTTATACGTAAACTAATCTCTTAGATATTCTTAACAAAATAATTTAATGGAACTTGTATCCTCAATCATTTAGTATTTAAATATAGGAACAACAAATAAATCAGTGAGACCCTACTACATAATTCAACCAAGATATTGGAGACAATAACAACAGTTGAGTCAAATCAGTGTTTGACTTATAAAAAATAAGTTTGTTATTAAATTCATTTAGTAAATTAACCATAGATAATAATTACATTTATAGGTATAACAAGTATAATTACATTTATATATCATATTATTTATTTTTAGACACAATAATTACATTTATATAACACGGCCATGCTGACAAGTACTTCGCTCTCGAAGTACCTTAGAGACCCTTTTTCTACAATTGTTTTACTTTTGTTTTGCCAATTGCCTAGACGTGTCAAGTCCCCTCCACCCGTTGTTAGTGGGATAGACTTGCACCAAGCAAATGACCGACCAGCGGAAACATGTTTTTCTTTTTGAATTTTGATATATAAATGTAATTAGATGAAGAATCATAAGTGTATCTCATCGGATTTTAAGCTCCTAATAACACATATTTTACTAGGATAAATTAAAAGTATATGTAAATCTATTGTTTGGATGTTCTATTAAACTGAAATGTACCAAAATTACAATCACAAATGGTAATTTGTGATTGTTTAAACCTGTACTTCGCTCGCGAAGTACCCAACTAATTTAATTTTAAAATTATATTAAAATAAATAAATATTTGTTTTCAAGAAGTCTCTGGCCTTGACATACCAGTCCTATCACCTGCTGCGCATGAATTTCAGAAAGGTATCAGGGCAGTGACCGACCAGCAGTAATGTTATAAGTAGCCTCTGGCCTTGACATACCAGTCCTATCACCTGCTGCGCATGAATTTCAGAAAGGTATCAGGGCAGTGACCGACCAGCAGTAATATCATAAGTAGCCTCTGGCCTTGACATACCAGTCCTATCACCTGCTGCGCATGAATTTCAGAAAGGTATCAGGGCAGTGACCGACCAGCAGTATATAAATAATATTATAAGTTATATAATTATACATAATTCTTTCTATTTATTTCCGAATTAAATCCACATCAGTGTGTAATTAATTAAAATATGCTTTCAGTAATTTAACATGTCAGATTAATAGAACAAAATATCAACACAAAAATAAGAAAATGTAATTAGGTAAAGTGTCAGAATCTTAATTTTTCTTTGGCTACTGAAATGTTTCGTAAATTACCCAGACCTTGCAGAGCAAAACGATCATTAGAAAGGATAGAAGATATTTCAAAGGCCCTTTAATTTAGGTGCCAATTCATCATTACGCATATGATTCCGCGAGACATACACTACATCTCCTACGTTAAAGTTTACATTGTTACGACGAGTGACATCTAAACGTTTATTGAATTTTTCTGCAATTTGTCTAGCTATTTCTCGGTCAGCCTCTAATTTATTTGGATTTTGTCTATCTTTTTCTTCTAGTACGTCGTAAGTAATAGCAAAGGGATAGAGCCCATGGATTTTGTACAGTTGTGTTAATTAATTGTTGTACTTTCCACAGAACGTTCGGCCACTCTGACTGTTCATTGCACATAGTGTTACAATCTGTGATAATTATAAAGTTAATTTCTAGTAAATAGACACGGAAGTGTTTCAAGGCGTTGTGAATAGCTAGTTTCTAAATCATAAGAACTATATTTTGACTCTGCAGGTGTAGTTCTTTTACTAAAACAAATGACTTAAAAATCAATATCGTATTTCTGGGTTAAAAAAGCACCATATCGTATAGCAGTAGCATCAGTATATAACTCAGTTCTTAAAGCAGGATCAAAGATTGAAAACAATGGTCTAAGTAATTTAGTACACAATTCCTCGCAATGTCCTGTTCAGAAACCCAATCTCATTTTTGATTTTTCTGTGTTACCTAATTTATATATACATTAAATTAGTACTCTTGTAATGCCAAGTTTCATCTAAGTGAACACTTGTATCCTATTCTCAGTCATCTTTGTGAGAACAAAAATTAATTAATTATAATCTAGCTAGAGTAACAACGTACCTAGTTATTATTGGTTTCATAAGCTAAGCTTCAATTAGATGTTCACTATTTTTGGTTCATTACCTAATGATCTTTCAACATATTTAATCATTGTAAGTAGGCACATTTTTTTTATTTTTTATAAGTATATTTTTATGCAAGTAGATACCATTGTTTTCAGAGACCTTTGTTTTTGCAATTTGTTAAAATACCAATTGAAACTTAACTTTTAATGACAAACACTGGTGGCGATTCTCCCGCACACAAAACAAAATCAACCAAACTATCACCAAGACTTCACTCCTGGCTATGAGAATCGTAAAGCTTTTCTGAAATAGTCTCAACTCAAAAAATATTTCGAAACAACCAAAATTGAATTTGACAATTACGACTCCGTGGTACATACTTGTTTGCCCTATTCCGTTTTTTTTTTTTTATAGCCTCGACCTTTTTTATTTGGAATTTTTCACTTTTTGCATGGGAAATATAAAAAAAATATGACCTACTTGTTGAGTATTAGGGGTTTAAGGGTTTTATAAAGGGGGTCGAAATTTTCATTATTTTTGCGATAGGACACACCATTTTCGAGATACAAGCAAAAGAAAAGAAAAAAAAAACCAGTACAGTACTTTTTTTGCACCCGAAGTCGAGGTGTTCGTGTGAATTTTAGTTCATGACAACTAATTTAAGGTCAGACTCAGTTAGGCAAAATTCAGAATAGCAAAATTGTCTTTTACACTAAATTAAAATCTCAGTACCATCTTAGTGCTGTCAAACTAAAATATAGTTAAGTTGGTTGTTTCAAAACATAGTCAAATATACTTTAAGTCTATTTCAGAATGGGAAATCGTCGTTTGACAAGAGTAAACCAAATTTTGGCGATTTCCAGCCCAGTTTAAAGGCATCTGTTTCAAGAGAATCGACACCATCCTGTTTTAAAATATTCGTTTAAAGGTTACAAAACTTTTTCTATGATGCACCATCAGTGGATGTTCCTCATTTCAAAGTAATATCAAAGCAGAGCCTCTAAAGGCCTTACCGGCCCTGCAGCTCCCACTTACAGTCCTACTCTAGGAGTTGGCAGCATGATGTCATCCTCATGGTGAGGGTTTAGACAGCTACCCGGTGACACCACGGCTTCCAGCAAAATCACCAATAGAGTCCTACTCCAGGAGTTGGCAGCATGATGTCATCCTCATGGTGAGGGCTTAGACAGCTATCCGCCGACACCACGGCTTCCAGCAAAATCACCAATAGCTCCAACATTGATTATGAAAATAGCAAAATAAAATTCATTAGAAATCGCTTATGTAAGACAGGGCACCATCCCACCTCTGATGTGAGAAAAAGATTATTAGATATACTACATTTAGAGGCATTGATATCCACTTAACTATCAACTTTTGAGTGTCAGGATTTTCAGGTTACCTATTAGTTAATTATTAAATCATGTAGGCATTTTAATATGTGGGTGTACCTACTACAGGTGCACCTCTGCCCAACCCCTCGGGGAAACAAGGCGTGATGTTATGTTATGTATTTTAATATCTATGAATATGGTGTGTAGGGAAAAGGATTATAAGAAAGCACATGGAGACAAGACTAGGCATTTATTTCAATTAGACTTGTCAATAAATAGGTATTGTTAATGAGAAAGCTAGTTATCCGTTCCAAATCTAGGTCTTCGTGGAGAAGAAGGATAAGAAACTCCACGGAAGCTTGTTTTGAAGTATTTTATCAACATATTTTTACATTAGCATTTAGTTTTGTTATTACATTAATCTCTTGGACCATTTCTTAAAGCTAACAACTTTATCAATGACAAATAGAATATGAATATTCCTTAATTCGATTTAACACTTATGTAGCAATATTAGCAATATTTTAATACATACAGGACATCATAGTTATCAGCAATAATCAAGATATAATGACAATTTAACTTACATGAACATTGTAGTTAGTCGATCTTTCATCAGAAGTGATCTGATGATCCTTATTTCAATCCATTTTACAATAAAAGCAGAACTTCTGATAAGCAACATTATTTCCTTATATTAGCTTTTAGCAACTCAATATTACGGACATGGACATCACTCAGGGTCTGTTCTTAGATGTTAACATAAGCTTTTATATTGTTACCAGTCCAGTGACACGTACAGAAAAGAGAACAAGAATTAAGTTACACGACCTTTTAAAACATTTCAAATGACAGTTGTCTACCCTACCTAACATGAATATTACCACAGATAAAATGAACTGAACTATTAGTACAAAACAAATACTTTTAAACTATAAACTGTAATAATGTCTTTACAAAAATATAATTTATACGTAAACTAATCTCTTAGATATTCTTAACAAAATAATTTAATGGAACTTGTATCCTCAATCATTTAGTATTTAAATATAGGAACAACAAATAAATCAGTGAGACCCTACTACATAATTCAACCAAGATATTGGAGACAATAACAACAGTTGAGTCAAATCAGTGTTTGACTTATAAAAAATAAGTTTGTTATTAAATTCATTTAGTAAATTAACCATAGATAATAATTACATTTATAGGTATAACAAGTATAATTACATTTATATATCATATTATTTATTTTTAGACACAATAATTACATTTATATAACACACTCATAGCACTTAAAAATCTCTACTCTAATAGGCACCTGCAATGGCTCCATATAAGATTGTTTTGATCTTTATATCAAAGAAACTATTCCGAAGATTCAAGAGGTGATTAAATGACAAATTTGTTTTCAACTGAATCCAAAAATATTGGCTTATGTCGAGAAAACTGGTTTAAAGATTAGAAAAATAACAGTGTTTTTCTTATGATCAGGGGTATCCCGGTGCCTGTACGCAAAGGAACTTCTCCTACCACATCAACACCCAATAGACCGACTACGGCGAGAGCTGGCACTGCCAATAAGAAACCACCTCAGGCTGCTAACAGGTAACATAAAATACATTATGCAAAAGCGCTATAGAACACAGCCATAAAAGTCCAGTGCCGTAAATGGAACTCTAATCAAACCATTCGTCGTCAACCGAAAATTTATTGCCTTATAATAGTGACGTCGAAGGAAATAGTAGTTGGCAACCACAGAGACAAAAGTTGGCACTCTGAAAAAAAACGACAGTTGAAAAACAAGAAAAATTTCGGTCACATATAAAACTTTATTGTAGAAATAGCTCCTATCTGTTTATTTTTATTGAGCACTAAATAATATTTATGCTACACTTACTTTCAAGGTTAAATGGGATATCACAGGTGGCGGTATTTTTATTCATGTCTTCCTACTGAAAAACACTTCTATTTTGTAATATTATGCTTTCATATAAATTATGTTCTGCACCGCAATATATTATTATGCTTATACTGCACATATCTACAGAATTTTACCCGAGATGACAGCGAAGAGGCCTGAAGCGAAGCCGCGAGTGCAAAATATAGCTGTTGTTAATACTACAATTGTTAAGAGAACAACGTATGTACTATACATGGGAATAACTTATGACTAACATCGTTGTGATGACAGTTTGATGCTAACAGCATGTTGTGCATGTGCCTTAAGGAAAATAACATCATAACCGCAAACGATATACCTAAGTGAAAATGCCAATGAACAACTGTAACATGGTTTTTCTAACGATTCACTAATAAAGTAATAAGCCATAATAAAACGCAAATTTCCTAAAGTAAGGCCATTTTAATAGGTAAAATTTGACGTCTGTCAGTTTAGTGAAAGCAAATCGTAAAATTACTCGTATCGGTCATTATTACAATAAATATTTAATCGTAATTGAAAAAAGTTAAGCATTTCTGCAGTTCTAACAAAACGAAAAAATATATTATTTTATGCCCGGCGTTACAAGGTTACGTTGTTGAATTTTGATGAATTGTCAAATGTTACCTATTATAATGGCCTTACTTTAATAACCAGAATTGAAAGTTATACTTTACTTAAGTTTTTGCATAATGTATTTTGTTGACAGACAACGAAGTCATCCTTTAAGGGTTTAATTTTTTTATTTTGAGGCACGGAACTCTAAAACAGATTTATTATATGCCTGTTACCTACTCATGCCGTATAGGCTGAACGGTTTTAGATGAAAGGCATACGCATAGGCCATGACCTGGGTTAGGACATAGGATACTCTGAATCTCGGTAGGACGTTCCTGTGGGACATTTTCCGACATACACGCGGGCGAAGCCGCGGACAAAAGCTAGTTCTTAAATACTTTCTGCTCAGTTCAGGTTTCTAAAATAGGTGTGTTGGGACAATTGCATACCAATAGAAACTTACTACATTTAATGAGTTAAAGTAACGAAAACACCGCAATACCGCCAAACATAAGCGCCACTATGTGCCAAACATTGCTCCAAATACAAACAATAGGAACAGTTCAAAATTGTACATGAACCACGCTTACGCAGAGCATGTTTTGTAATGCACCAATCCCGGCCCACCTCAACCAACTTCCCCCCCCCAGGACGTCCCGCGTGGACGGCGCCTCGCACGGCGGCGCCCCGCGGCCGGCGTCGCTGCCGTACGGCCGCACGCCGCCGCCCGCCGCGCCGCGCCGCGCCGCCTCTTCCTCTGCCGCGCGCGCGCATCACACCACCAACCAGCAGAAACAACACAAGTACGTATTCAACCTTCGTCATTTCAATTTGCAAATGCCCGACAGGGCAGATGATGATGGGTATGGATGACAATCCATGCCCATCATAATCTGCTTAGCTTTTTCCAACTGTGTTGGGGTCGTTTTCCAGTCTAGCCGGATACAGCAGAATTTTATACAGGACTACCAGTATTTTATATGGACCTCCACAACACAATTACTGGGTGATACCCATTATTATACATATTAGCTATCATCTCATAATTCACTTCTGTCTTAGCCAAATCATTTTTCGCACAATCCTTCCATATTTTTTTTGGTTTGCCTCTTTTCATAAAACCATCTACATTCTCAATTAACTATTTTCTTATCACATGTTTCTCATTCCTCCGCGTCATATATTCAAAAAATATCCACCACGAAAATAGGTTATATTAAATTCTGAACACAGTCAAGATTTGCTTTGTTCACCATGAACGTTTTACGCCAGTAACGAATTCTCAGCTAAACTAACACTAATGCAACCACAGATTTTGTTGAAGATTGGAACAAATAATATGGGTGAACCTTTGTCCCTAAATTCAGGTCATATCCTAATTGACCTAACTACAAAGATTACGGATGTGTCAATTTATTTCCAGCGCGACCGTTTAACTGTGTATTATGTAATTCCAGGTACGTGAGGACGCTGTGGCACCGACTACCTTCAGACTCGGGTCACCTTGCGTTCAACGAAGGTGAGCGTCTCCGACTTATACTGGAGGTAGACGACCAGTACCTGCTGTGTTGTCGCGGCGAACATAAGGGGCTAGTCCCACGCGATGCGGTGCTGCTTGAGGACTTCTGATATTGGCAGCCCTAGCACGACTGGCAGCCAGCGTGGCGCCCGTTACGCTTGAGCGGCAAACGTTGACGGAAACGTTTAGAGAAACATCACTTTTCAGTCTTATACTTTCCAATGCTTTGAGATTTTTATGCTGAATCTACGCATTAGCTTAGATTCGTCATATCACATTTCCAGTCAATGGAAAGTATAAACATGAAATTTTCGAGAAAATGTGCAATAGGTTTCGGAGTGAGCAAACAATGTGGAACTTGTGGAACTATACTTCGTTTCGTCTGGAATGTGCTTGAACCCTTGTGTTGTCTAGTTCGATTCGGTATGTGAAAATGAATGTGATCGTGAACTATGCTGTTCAAAGACTATGTGAATATAACTTGTAATGTAATTCTATGTTTCATACTCTACTCCACTCGTTTGGAGTGCTATTTGTATGTCTTATTCATTATTTAAAATTATTTAATTTTTGATGTTGCCTTGCTCAGCAATATTCATTACTTCTTTGCAGAATCTTAACATCATTAAATATCTCTCACATTTCTAATTATTGTAGTAAAATCTAGTCTTACGTTATAAGGCACGACAAGGTCTTGGACTGTATATAAATCTATTTTAAGTAACACAAATTGTGGGAATATTTACTGGGAGTGACAGCGCGTAATGAAAAACCTCTGATGACGCATTATCAGTAAATATTTATCTCAATAATATGTGATATATAGAATACTACTTACTTTTATGGTAGGAACAAAATCTCATACCTTAAGGGCAAACTCCATCGTATCCTAAAATCATGGAAATCCATGACTGCCGAGAGAAACACGCCCGTATGTACTTCGGTGTTTAGATAAATTACGTAAATGTGAATTTGATGTCTAAAATTACCCTCGATATTAACGATATGTGTATAATATACTAATTACGACTTATGGGTATTAGTGGTGTAACATGTACCTAGGTATAAATTAAAACAAAATTGTATGGTACTTCGATGACTAAGTATTACTTGTGAATGTTTTACTAAGTTTTAAAACATCGGGTACGGTGAACCTGAATAATATTGACAAATCTTTGACAGAAAAGCTATCCACAGATTGTGTTAACTTCTGGCTACACTAACTGCATGCGGCCTTACCTAAGCACCTTCCTTAGCGGTCTGTGGTGAAGGGTTCATTAATTACTGCGGTGTAGGTGAACTAACTGGTGTACATGACTAACTGCATGGCCTTTACCGACACTACCCTTCCTAAAATTGACCTACACTTCAAAAGTTCCATATGACAGTTTATAATGCGGTGTTGGTGCGTAACTACCTGTTTTATCTAATTGCATGCGCCTCTCCACGTCACACATCCCTAAACCAACACTTTCATGTTACATTTTAATAAAATACTGTTTAATAACCGTACCTGACTCCATGTACATTTTTAGCGGTATTAAATCAATTATGATATCGATACTGGTATTAAAGATGGACTCGTCATCTAAAACAAATGTCTGCTTGACAGTCACGAATATTATTGTGATATAATAGTCATATCACTGCTATTATGATGCGGAAAGAAACGATATTTTTGGTATGTAATGTATTTTATTGCTCAAGTTGGAAGCGCAACATTATCGGATGATATGATTGATATTAATATTCGAGACGTAATACTCTAATATAATACCTATTATAAATTTCAGTATTCGTTAATTGGTGTAAAGTGATTGTACATAATATTATGGAGTTATTCTTAGTAGTGATTTTAGAGGTCAAAATTTGTAACAAAACTTTTGAATGCACGAAACAGTTCCTCTCGTAGTCCGTCGTGCTATCGAGTCACAACATTGGTAAAATGTAGTTGATATAGGTACTCGTAGTGAGCTAAATTATGATAACTTTGCGTATGACCGAGGTGTGTTTCTCGAGGCAGTCGTGAGTACCGACTATTGCCAGCTACGTTCAGTGAACAAGACGAAGAGGCTCGTCGACACGATAATCTCAATAACTAGAGTGGACGTAAGTTGACACAAATTAGTACTGTACAATAGAAATAATCTATACAATAATTAGGTTAATAATGTTATCTAAATTATAGTTGAATTACTTAGATGATCGTAACCTCCATGCTGTGAGAACGGCGAGCGTTTGTAAAATACACATTTCATTACAGTGGTAGATTAATTCGCGCTTTGTGACTGAATGATGTGTTGTGGCCTTTGTATGTATTAAAGTTATATAGTGTTACTGTGTCGTGTGTGTGTGCGCTTGTTGCATCAGCCGAAGTATCCATTGTAACGTCTACTTAAAATTAAATAGCATGGGGAATGCTTCCACAAATTATTTATTATAGTAATTAAAACTCCTAACCAGCCGTTAAAGTATTAGTCGAACAAACATGCCTTAAAGTAATCAAAGTAATATCTACTGATGGAGCCACATCAGACCGTAGTGTTGTTCGCTTCGCGACAGCTTCAACAAGTAATCGCTTCGCAATTAGTCTCTGTTTGCAGTACATAGAGGAGTTAGTTAGTCGTAAGTTTTTATCAACAGTTTGTATTATTGAATAATGTTGAACTGGTTTTTTATAAAAATGACATCCTGCGCGTTCGTTTTAAGGTATTGTTGGATACATGTGGTGAGTCAGTTGTCCTTATGGGTACAAAAGGTTAAGTTATTGTACTATTTTGTGAGTAAGATTTTTATTTATAATTTTTACGATTGGGATCAATAAGTTGAATTTTGTGTTGAAAACTTTATTTTCTTATAAAAAAAAAGTAATAATAAAAAGAGGCTTTCGTTACAATGCGAAACGTCAACGAACGACTGAGAAATTATTCCGAATATATTAATTAAGTTTATTTCGAAAAATTAATACTAATTAATTTATGTATGTATTATCAATTGTTTTCCGGCGTGACATTATCTCATTCAATGTATGTATCTATTTGATTAAAGATTTTTTTTATTTGAGTTAAGTGCCATAATTTAATGAATTAACAATTGATAAATATTATTATAATGCATAACCATGTACACCAATTAAACAATATATAAAAGATATTGTTGTTTTATTAAAACTCGTTACAGACTCTAAAACCTTTATTCTATTAAGATATGAATTTCAGTTAAGGCTTTGGGAAAATTTCTGTTTATATCATTATCCAAAAGGCACCTCCATTATTTTAATTCATTTATGTACGTCATGGATACCTTTTCCGCATAGGAAAGGCAGACTCCCACATTAGTGCAAATACCTACTAACAAGTTAATTATCTACTATGCACCAAGGCAGCGTCTATTAAGTTCTTCTAAGAAAACATCTACCTAGAGTGCGCCAACACTCAAGTCCGTTATAGGCGGCGCTAGTGTCTATTGCATCAAACTGCATTTAAAAAAAATAGTTCCACAATTTTCCGCCCGACTTCAGTGGGGGCGCGGACTCTATTAGTACATCTCGCAGAACGTTTGTTGTAGATGACATTAACTCTGGATTTAGGTTCCATTGAACAACGCTGCCAGTCAGTGACATTAACATTCTATTATTCTTTGTTTGTTTTACCAGGCTAAAGCCTCATTTACACGTGTGTGACTTATGGCCGAACCCAATAACCTATCTAGAACTCGTTTTGGCATACTGGAGATAGAAACTCTATGGTTTAACGTCCCAATAATCTGTCAGAGAATCCTTGTGGAATTGTGGGACGACATTCAATGACGGATAGAGTTATACTGTCTACCATCAATAGCGATCTGTCTTTTACTGAAAATAGGTTATTGGGTTTGGGCGTTAATTGCCTTTGGCATTCCATAAGTTAAAGCAACAATAAAAGTTACACCGTCTAAAGTGTTTAGGAGAAGCATTATCTGTTTGTTGCTTCTATATTATTGTATGGCATGAAACAGGCATCGTGTTGTAGACAAATGGGGCTTAACACGAGCAGCTAGGGGTGGATTTGGGGTAAAATATCAATCCAAATAAAAGTCAATATGAGGGTGTATAGTATAATCAACATAAATAAACTTGGACATTTAAATAACGACTAAAGCTGCTTTCTACCTGTATTTAAGAACGACTGTGTTAAATATTCTACTCTTTTGTGTTTGTGAAACTAGATACATATGAACTTCCCTAATAATACTAATTACATAGCATAACACATAACATCACGCCTTGTTTCCCCGAAGGGTTGGGCAGAGGGGTGGGGGGGTTATTACTAATTAATATGACTAAATCCATCAATATTGAATATAAATAAAGAATTTAAGCAAATCATAGTTACACAATGCGAAAATCGAAACTACTAAAGACAGAGAATAAATATTTTTTTAAATCATCTTTGAAATTTATATTTGTGCACGCTAGTGCAATACGAATATTTTTGTGCGTATTGTAGACCTACCACTACAAAGTCTAACATTTAGAAATCAAATTATAGTCTGACTTCCTACAACATTTAGACAAAACTGAAAGCCTAGGGCCCTTTTAATAAACTCTTTTTTATCATCGTTTTCTACATCAATATACGGAGAAAGCTGGACGTTGTGTGAGCGAGGTTCGTCTGGACAATGTGGAGCGAGGAACCTCACGAGCACTTAGGGGTCTGGCTACCGAAGTACGTCGGTTCCTTTCGTTGTTGCGCATGACCAGTTCCTCTTCATCCATGGTCGGGATTCTGCGGCGGGGAGACAGAGCCCGCGGGGTGCGGGGGGTGCGGGGCGTGCGCGGAGCCCGAGCTGATAGGCACCGGGACTTCGGACGAGCCGCCTCGGTCCACTCGTGGACGGACATATTGTAATATTGATCCTGCGTAAATAGGGAATGATAATATTATTGAATCATAGTAAGTTCGTTCACGCGAAAGTTCCTTCTTTGTAGGCTCAGGCCTACGAATAAGGAACTGTCGCTTACTCCTCTCCCAAAATATAAATGAAAATCGAACCAAAATTTACCCTGCATCTTAACACTGACGATGTTAGTTAGACAGAGGATCCATAATCCAAAGAAGAGAAGTTTGTTTTCCGAACTTTCTTTTAGGACTTATTTTTCAATTTATTAAATATATTCTGTAGAATAAACACGACAGTTTGACATATTTTCTTTACAAATGCTATCATTATTTTTCAGATAAAAGTTATCAGACGATTGAAATATCGGCCCTTAGTGGTTAAAATTTTGGGGTAGAGTCATTCGATTTCCCGCCGGAATTCAATACTGAAGATAGACAGATACCTATCATGGTAGTTTCGCCACTGCAATCTAGTGCCTTTGCGATCACTAATCCATTTGGCTACTAGACCGGTTTCCTCGAGCATTACCTAATACCATTTCCAAAAAAAAAAAGATTTTTTTGACAAACATATATATATATAAACCTACTTGCATACTACAAGGAAAAAAATGAATAGAGATGTTTTGGGTTTAATTTTCCAGTTTTCTTGTATACCTAACCCAACAGGTTATAAAAAAATCTAACTCGTAACCGCAACCGGAAATTTTGGAAAATCGAATAAATCTCATTATAATTTAAATGACGTCAACAATAACTTAATCAAATCAATAATTACACACACATCCCTGGTATGGTTACAGGGTTTAAAACAAACAAATTATTAAGTTTACTTCACAGTAGATTCATTCACTATATCTGAAGTAAGTACTCGTACTATCTAAAAACTAGGAAAAAATAAATTAGTTAAAAAAGTGAAAACTTACCAAGTAGGTATGAGGTATCATCCAATACATGAGTCTGTCCTTATCAAAAGGCAGTTTAAGTGCAAGTGAAAAGTAATGGCAATAGTCGACTACATAAAGACTCGATTCTAAATGTCGGGTGATCTGTGAACTTGTGTACAAAATAAAACGAACTCTTATAGTGTTAAACTGTATTAAACGATTACCTAATAGGTATACAATACGTCCTGTTCTTCATAAAACATCGGTCTCAAAACTCGGAGTTAAGTTGCTGTCTACTGGTAAGTATAGTAAGTATCTATTAGTTTAGTTAAAACTTATCTAGACATTTTACCATAAAAAGCTTGCGTGAAAATTAACGAATTTAAAATTTTAAAAAAATAATAAGATAAAAGCGTCTCATAACAGAAAGAATCAATCAAACTGCTCAAGTGCAAAACATCTTTCTTATAATAAAAATGACAATGCAAGAAAGTTTTGTGACTCAAGCTTCAAACATTAATACACGCTATCTAAACCTAATCATCTCTTAAAGTCATAGTTACATATAAAACATTTATATAATAATCTGGTCAGTCAATCTCGAGCCCGCACCTGTTCTCGCCACAGCAGTGTCTCGTGTTATCATAGAACCTTCAGTGAAAACTGGCTTGTCGACATAACGTGAATGCGAGAAAAAACTACAAGTTTCTACATCATGTATGTATCACAAAATCATGATGAATGCTGTGCCAAGAACTCCTGTGTTATCTTTACATTCCAAATAATAAAACATTGAAATAGTCAGTGCATATAATACTATGAATACGTAGTGGAAACAACGAAACAGTGATAACAAAGCCTATATAACTAGGAATAGTAGGTATAAATAAATATACACTTTTAGATAAATTTATGAATATCTTGATTACCAATACAATATACTAACACATCGCATGAGAAAATGTACGTTAGTGCTGCTGATGAAAATAATGTCGAATAGTGCAATGTACAAAATGGTATATTTCAAGCACTATTACTAGCAATGATAGAGACTACTAAAATCATGCTTGCTGAAACAATAGCATCGATAAAGGTAAAAACTACTTGCCACAATGTTACTGTATACACCATAATGGATACTTCTACGGTACTAGTATGAATTGGCACTCATGATACTAACATCATTCGGGTTATAATGATGATATAAAAAGGAATTCAATTGTCAAATTATTCATCAACCATAACGCTACAAATACAACATTCAAAGTTATAATTACGTATAACAATACAATTTAAATTTTAATGATTGATACACTTATAACGCACTCAACATATTGTCCGAAAAGATATGCAATAAATCATTGACATTGATTATGACAAATTTTTATAATCCAATTTGTCTAAACAAACGTACCTTAATAAATTCACTCAAACTGGGTATCAATATCGAACAAAATTAACAAATATAAAAATGTTATACAATAAGTTTGGACTCTTGATTATAAACATTAGAGTGGTTCTCTGAGAAGTCGATGTTTCTCAGTGTAAGCTCTTAACATTGCTGTTGATTCAAATTTTCGTCGGACTTTGGGGGTTCCGATGTCGCTGGCACTGGACTCTACGATGAAAAGAAAATGCATTAATCTCCGCTCTATTATTGAAATTGTAATTAACACGCAAATTAAAAGAAAAAACAATGGTTAAGAAAAAACGAAAAATCAAACAAACAAAACAGACGCGTTAGAAAATTGTTAACCACAATAGCAAACCCCTCACAAACTGCAACCCAATGAGTTACCTACTCAATAAAACGTGTACAAATATCCTGGCTGAAACAAAAATGAGTGATTGCGATTTAAATGACCTCCACCGAAAAACCAAAAATGAAAAAGCGAACACGACAAATATGCAAAGACCCGTCAAGCGGCTGGAAAGGGCCTCACCTCCTGTCGAGAATGGCCGTGACTGTCGGGCACCGGGGACTGGCCCGTCATCTGCTTGATGTAGTCTTTGTCATCGAAAATTTTGATGTCACCGCCTCCAGGTTTATACTTTACGTTATCCATGGAGCCCACTTTACTTTGTGCTTTGAATTCCAATTTTTGGTTTTCGATCTGTTCCAAAGAAGTGAGTGTGCACATAAAATAAAAATACATACAATATAATAATAATATGGAGGTTCCGTAGATATTAAAAAGATTATCTGCTTAATACATTCCTGCCAGTTCTTCCGTCAGTCTATTATTGTCACAAGAATGAAACGGTGAAAAGTGAAACATTGCCAAGTAACCGGCGAGCGGCACCACGCGGTGTAAAGTCAACAGTGTTTATTATATTTGTAAGTACAACTACAACTTTAATATTCCAGATTAGAAGAAAATTGCAACCTCACAAATGAATAAATCCTATCATATGCCGACGTTAATACGTAAAATTCTTAATATTATTCTTAATGAAAAACTGGAGATAAATTAAATAATTTGTAGTAGGTATCTGCAGAACTCATGTATATCTAAGCAACGATAATATTATTATGTAACCAGAAAATGCAACTACGAATCAGCAGACAAATCATGATACTAATCTATATGTACGAGAAATAGAGTGATTTTTTATGATTACATTTAAGTATAGTTCAAGCCGTGTGCCAATCAATGTAGGTATGGTTCTACGGGATACTCACATTCTTTATAACGATGTGAAAAAATATTCTTTTCAAAATAAGCAAAAACGATCAATCCGATAGTGTAAAAATAACCGAAAGGATAATTTAACAAGATTGTGGTAAGATTAGAAAAGAATATAACAAAGTGAATATGCTAATATTCACTAATTATTAATTATTTTAATCATCTATTATTTTAATAGTAATACTTCAAAAATACATACGTGATTATGGAAATCAATATGTACCTATACAGACAGGGTTCAGACGTGACACTCAATTTCATGTCGTTAGTATATAATAGTCTTCATCTGAACTCTCCAAACCTTATCTTGATCATTTGAGTGTTTCTCATTATATATAATTAGTTTTATTTCTATAAGAAGCTATTTTTTCTTGCTGTGGGTTACAATTTTGTTCCAATTACATAAATTGCGGAGACTTATAGGTGGACAAATTGGACATAGCAAATTAAACAATGGAAAATTGTGTTTGCCAATTGTATCTACGGAACCTTCATGTATACATAAATATATACGGTCATATCAGTGCGGTTGCTAAGTAATAATTTCATAAACATGTGGTGTGTGTACGTATACACATATGTTTGTGTTTGTTTCATAGTACAATGCATAATCTTTATTGATTTCCATGGCGTGCTTGTCGATGATATTCGTGTAGGTCGTGTGTAGGTAACAGTCGTATGTTCGTTCTCTACGTTATGTAATCATTATATTAATATTTTATGTAGAAATTTGGCATTCTGTGTAAAAATAAAACGTATAAGGTGTAAGAACACTTATTCTACTATCATTCGCATTTCTCAATCCGCCAAGACTTTATTTATGTAGTTTCATTTTTTTATGTGAAAGACACTGTTATGTTTATATTGAAAGCAAAACACCTAGCGTGAAAAATACAGCCACAGCCCGTCCTAGAAATACCTTAGGTAGACACTAGAAGGTTTCTATCAATTCAATTATCTCACGTATGGTACAAAACATGTACCGCCCAACCAACCTTACTCCATAAAGAGTGGTAGGCAAAATGTTTATGAGATGCCCTCCATCGCGGTAACGCCCATTTAACATTCTAGAAAATAATAACGATACAATCCCATAATTACAATATAGACATTGCATTTCATAATTCGATTGACGTGTGTGCATTGACGCCACCGCGACAAACTTAAACCTAAAACACAATAATAATAATTGTGCAATAAAGTGACTGTGTTCACACAAACTTAGATATTGATATTTACTCACTGCTCTCGTTCCGTCTTTTGCAACTGTAGACTAAAGAAGAACAACATTATTTTCAATATTGTACTTAATCATACAATACAGACCTAATGACTTCGAATGTTCTATTTTTACATTGAGTGCGTCTATAATACGAATTGTGAACTGCGCTAACATAATTATTTGCTCGATGATACTTGATCGTGTTGCCATATTTTATGTCTAAGTGCTTTACCAAATATTTAAGCTCTACTCGAATGTTACTTTTTCCAGCTGTGCTGACAAACTAGGCAAAAAGAGTACTCACTGAAAGTTGTTACCTAATATTTCGCCTATAACCGCATTCCTATGACCTATTCAATTGATATTTTTAAAACCTTTGCCTTATTATTAATTTACCTTAATGGCACCACCTCCAGGCTTATGAGTGATGTTAACTGTCGAAGCAACTTTTGGTTTTGCTTTCTCGTTGAAATTCAGTTTCACGGTTTCAATCTTCTTGTCACCGCCACCTGGTTTGTACGCAGTATTCTGGAGGGAGCCTACCTTCGATTTTGCGTTCCATTCTAATTTCGTGGATACAATCTGAAGAATACAACGAAAAAATTTAATAAAGATACCCAAGGCACCCAATGCTCGGGTTTTGTATAATCTAAGTGTATTTACCTTTTTAACCCCACCACTTGGAGTATAAGCATCATTTTTTGCAGCAATTTTAGGCGTTACGTTACCGAACTCTAATTTCCGGTTTTCAATCTTAACTTTTCCACCACCAGGCTTGTACGTCGCATTATCTAATGAGCCAATTTTCGATTTCACTGCTTTAATGTTGGGCGACGGAGCATTGCCAACTTGCACTTTATTCATTGGCACTTCTGAAACGTAATTTAGAATATGTTATATTGCGTTTATATTACATACATACATAAACTCACGCCTAGGCAGAAACTACAGAATGCCACCTGCTACGATCCTTACATACTCCTTTTGCCTCGTTTACGTTCATACATCTGGTCATACACGCACGCCGGTTGTGAGTACTACGCACCTGTCCTTTCTGAAGAACATCACCAATAAGGTCAGTATATGTCCTCCTAGGGCGACCCCTCCCGGCGTTTCCATTCACATCTGCCTTGTAAATACATTTTGTTAGTCGCCTTTCATTCATCCTCTCAACATGAACAAACCATCTCAGCATACCCTTTTCAATTTTGTCACTACATCTTCTTTTAACTCACACCGTTGTCTTATCACATCATTTCTCAGCCTTTCATTCATAGTTAGACCACACATGCTTCGCAAGGAACGCATATGCGTTTATATTGTACGCCTTTAACAATGTTAATCAGTTGTACCTGCCTATTAATTTATTGTGAAGTACTAACAATAGTCGACATCGACATTTTCACCATTCAAAACCACTTAATTACCTTTTTCATTTCTTAATTTTAGCAAACTCACAAACATTCCAATTTAATACTGCGCAAATTTCTATCCATATTGCTTTGTCTATAACTTGGCTTTCTGTATAAAAATAGCAGTCATCGTTTAATATTCTTTATTAACCAATACAATGAAGCTATAATTTCAATGAATAGTGGTTGTAAAGTACAATACAATGAAGGTTAAGGGCACAAAAAGTACTAACACAAAAAAAAAACTGAAGCAACTTTGTCGTAGCAAAATATACTCACTTTTCTTATCATTTGGTAGAGGGTTTTCCGGTGTTTTAGCAGTAGCACTTTTGCTTGATGATCTTGAAAGACTCGTTTTCAGGCTGTTGCTTGATTTCTCCTTCATAGGTAACTTACTCGGAATCTTTTTGTTCGGTGAACTGGGAGACCCATTGACATCCTTAAAAAAATGGGAATATTTTGTAGAAATGAGTAATTATAAATTATAAAAAAATTAAATTTAAATATAGATACATACATTTCCCTGTGTAGATTCATCGACGCCGCTATCGTTGTCACCATCTAAAGAAAGGGAGTGTTAATGTAATGACACTGTTGATTTGTGATAACCTTATTAATCTATACATTTAAATCAAAGACGTTTGGCTCATTTTAAATATATTAGAATATTCATTGTAATACAAGTTTTCCTAAATATTACCTTTAGGTCTAGATTTAGGCGCAGAGGCTGTTTTACGAGGTGTTGATTTTTTTGAATCTGCAGAAGCAATAGGTGTGCTTAAATCATTTGGTTTTTTCGGAACTTGTAGAGGTGGCTTAGCATCCGGTAAAGGAGACTTTGAAGGGGTCTTATTTGGCGTCGGTAAAGGTTTCACATCTTTGGTAGAATCAATCCCCCTTGTTGATTCTAATTTTGGTTCCAATTTTGGTGTTTTCGGACGTGGGGGTTCTGGAGTTACACTCTGAGGCTTGTTAGTTGCAGTTGGACTCAGTGTTGGTTTCTGTTTAGGCTCCGGAGAATCATCACTGCGCGTTAGTGATGGTGAGCGATCAGAAAACTCTTCTTTCGGTTTAGCAGTTTCATTTATTTTTCGCGGTGCAGTCAAATTATTTTGCAAAATCACATCATCATCGTCATCTGATTTCTTTTTTGGAGCTGAAGTTGGTAGAGCGCCGATAAAAGATTCCGTCATTTTAGACCCAGATATGCGGGATTCGGAACGTTCTGGAATTTCTTTCGCTCCTTCGTTAGAGGCATCCGATCGAACGCTTTCTTTAGATTCACGAACATTTTCTTTGCTTTCTATTTTCCCTTCCTGTATCAACCCAAGTCCCGGACTGCGGCTGATAAATTCATCTATTCTGCCTCCAATTGCACTAACAGATTTTCGTCGATCATCTTCTGTTTTCAAAGGGCTTGGAGCTCCGGGGGCAGCTGCAATACTGTAGCTCCTACCTTTCGCCGCCATAGGCCCTTCAATACCGTTTTCTGTTTTGTTGACATTTTGGTTGTCACTTGAGATACTTTGGTTATCCAGGTTGACTGGTTTCGTCTGATAAGTATTGGATGGATCGAGACCCTTCAAAGAGCCTTGCGATGGTTGTCTCTGGAATCCAGGTACGGGTGCTCCGTTTTTAGCTGCCCCGTTAGGCTGTTGCAGAGGAATCTGTGGTCTGCCTCCGTCAGGTGTTATTGCACTGACAATTGGTGGCTGCCTGGGACCGAACTGCAAATTGTTCGGTGGAGGAGCTCGTTGTAGTGGCTGTCCTGTCGGTGACTGTACTGGCCTAGGTCCTTGTTGGGGTGCAATAGATTGCGGACCAAAAGGTCGTAAGTTAGGAGGTACAGGCCGAACTTGGGCTCCAGGAGTTCCGGGTGGGGCTGGGCCTCTTAGCACTGGGGCACCTACTCTTGGCGCAAATTGAGGAGGTGTAGTAACGGGTCCTCCAGGTTGAAATTGTGGTCTTGGTTGTGACGGTGGTACTGCTGGTCTCGGAGTTTGTGGTGGGAAGGCTGAACGTGAATCAACTCTATTAAGTGGACGAATTGGTGGTGGTGGCTGAGACGAATCTTGACCAGCCAACCCAGTACTCAGGGGGCGAGTCTCCGTTGGGGCCTTTCAAAAATAAACATATCTATAATAGCAGAAAACAATTCCATGATACCTACGGTCTACACTAATTGCAGGTTTATGAACAAGAAAGTTTTAATGAATAAGATTTTAATTTAGATATAGGAAAACTTAGTTATTGCCAAAATCTACATTACCAAAGTTTTACACGTAAGTAAGCTACTTATTTCGCTCTTATCGCGTAACATCTTTTTGGTTAATCACGAAATATTATATTGTTTACATGGAGCAGACACAATCGATGAAGTAAGCATACCATAGACTATAGATTCTATAATATTCGCCATAATATCATGAATAATATTGCAAACACTCAATATTTTGCGAGTCTGAGAAATAATTCACAAAATGTAGAGTGATTGAACACGGTATCCGACGGGTGCGGGGTGGAGACGATCGCGCTGTCGCCAGCAATCCCCCCGCCCCCGTTCCCCACTTGACCGGAATCATAACAAACTAGCTCTTCAGCAAAAACAAAATCTATCAAAACATTGAATATATTGGTTAACATTGAAAAAATATGTACATATAAATAGTATGTCCTGTCTGTTATGGCTGAATTTAACATACTCGTGCATTCCTATTACCATTGATTGTAAGCTATTGAAGGACGTCACGAACTAACCTAACATTACATGATAGTTTTAAGCCGTGCCGTTTAACGTGCCTTAAAATTAAATCAATCCTACACCAATTCCAATTACTCGTCTGTTATGAGGGCCATTTACCACAATCAACTCGTGCGCACACGATGAAGATAACAATGATTGCATAAATTACATATGGTCTATGTAGAATTGAGAAATGCACTAAATTGCTTATTTCCGTGTTCCCATCCCCCCTATTCGTGGTTCCAGCAGAACCGCGTTAGTCAAGCGAGCAACGCCCGATAGATACAAGTTGTCACGAACTCGGCTACTGGGTCAACGAGCTATTGCCGGGTAAAATAGTTATTTGTTATACAAGAGTGCAAAGTTGCTTTTTAACCGCGTGTTCAATTTTGATGACCGAGCAAGCGAAGGATTCTAAAATTGAATCACGAGCGCAGCGAGTGATTCAAAATTAGAATCCTGAGCGTTAGCGAGGGAATCAAAAGAGCACGAGGTGAAAAATCTTTGCACTCGAGTGCAACACGTAACTTTTCATTCCACCTCAGCGAGGAAATGACTAAATGCAAAAAAAAAAACGTTTACAATCACAAGATAGGTACACTTTTATTTCAGTTTAGGTATTAATTACTACATTATGACAGGTAAGTATTACAGAATAATCTTTAAATTATAACAAAATAATACTAAGGTATAATTAAGAAAATGTTAAAGTAACGTTGCTACAGTTATTTAAATTGAGTGTAATATTTTTGTTTGGTACTGTAATATTGGTGTTAGTCACTTGTGTACTGTTTTTCGGTAAACTATCTGTCATACTTAATAGTTGTACCGATTCATCGGATTCCCTTGGCGTGAATGTTGGAGAGAGAGGGAGATGGTTAGGTGTTTCATAACGGCTTATTTTTGATGTAGAAGGGCCAGTACAAGGATCCGATTGAGGCTCTTTCAGTGTAATGGCTCCTACGATGCCTTCACATATTTTAGACTTATTTTGGATGGAATCCTCTATGTATCCCTCTACAACTACATTGGACTTCCAGCCTCCGTGGCGCTTAAGGGACAGCAGATCAGCTCCGGAATCAGCCAAAAGTATGGCTGAAGTTCGTCGGAAACAATGACCCGTGTACAACAGGGGTTCTGGAAGTTCAAGAAATGTTGCTATTTCTCGTGGGATACTGCCAATTTTATTAGTACCCATAGGCTGTCTAACACACTTTCCATTGCGATACTGTAGAAAAAATCGATTGATTGGAGTGTTAGGCGGGCGTAAGGCTTGATATTTCTCAACAATCGTTACGTATTCCTTGCGAATGACGAAGTTGCGGTCTCTTTTTGTCTTTGTATTAGGTAAATTAATTAATAGTAAGTCATCTGAATGTTTCTCAATGTTTTTGACATTAAGTTGTGTTAGTTCATTAGTTCGACATGCTCCGTTTATTCCAATAATAAGAACAACCTGTAACGTAAAGAGTATTGTAGTAGATAAATGAATAAAATTGATATGAACGCATAATTATGCCTATCAACATCTACTAAGTATACTATTTAATTGAGATTAATATACTTAAGTAGATACTGAATGTGCAACTGACTTACTTTTGCCGCCAAATATACGGAATCGGGTGCTTCGTTAAGAAACTTTTCAATATCAGATACTGTGAAAACCTTCGATTTTTTTGGTTGATGACCAGATGAGGCTCTTTTTAAAAATGCCACTAATTTAGGATAGGTATCGATATGTTTGTCTTTTTTCATCTTTATTGTTGCTTTTAGCATCGAATACGTACTCCATAGAGTGCTTGCTTTCTTGTTCTCGGATAATTCTATAAAATATGCCAGCAAAACGTTTTCTGAGAAAGTTTTGGCTCCTTTTGCTAGTCGCCACGTGTTGAACATATCGTACTGTTTTAAATACTTCTCGCGTGATTGTTGAGGGAGAAAGCTCATTTGCGCATTATTAACAGTTTCAGTCAATTCTGTTGGCGTCAAGCAAACTTCCTCGTCGCTAGAATCACTCATTTTAGTTTTTTCACTTGTTTTCAAGTTTCTTGTTTTTAATATACCTAAGGTTTAACAATGACGTGAAAAAATGCCGCGTAAAGAACCGCGTACAAAGCAAATTGAAAAAAGAACACCAAGAAGGTTCCGAGTCTGAGTTATTAACAAATTAAAAAAAAGTTGTATGATATATTCGGCACCATAGAGGTAGCAGTAAATAGGTTTAATGTTTTTTTTAATTCACAAACTTAGTGCACACGATGTTCTAAATTCAATTTACTTTATCCTCTAGAGAATAAAAACGGCTTTTCCACTCAGATACTGAAGATTAAAAATACTCTTTCCGAGATGGTGGGATGAAAAATAAATTGCACGTCCTCTGAACCAGATTTAGTTTTAAGGAATAGTTTTGTCAAAAATTGGATTTAACTTTAACAAATTCCTACGATTGGAATGAATTGTCGACAATTCCTTAGTACACGCGGAATAATTTCGCCTGGAAGTTGACAAACTGTTTATATAAAGGAAATTCTTGTTAATGGCTTGTTTACGAATTCATTTTAATCCAGATAGCTGCCAAATATTATTAACATGAAGCATATCTAAGTACCTTCATTCTTAGATGTTTGTAGCCAGGGCTATGCTGATGTCTACGAACTTTCAACGAGCAAGAAACAGCCAAGTAGTTCCTTTTTCACAAAACTGGACTTAATCGCTCAAAGCGTCATCCTATCTACTGTGTTTGCGACACTTCAAAATATTCTTGCAATAGTTTACTTTGGACAGTCATCCCAGTGACGTCAAGTTGAGCGTCAACGCCCTAGACTTTACGTACAGATTATCGAATTGAATCCAAAGATCAAATTTTGTGTTTATAATGAATCTGCTCGCCCATAGCAATATTTCAATATGAATGGACTTTTCTTGTATCTTTGAACTGATAATTTCCAATTACGTGGCAAAAATATTAACTGATCCATACGAAAACTTTTTACCTACCTACGTAATTTCTAAAACTGCACAATCTTGGATTAATTTAAAGTTTGAAATAAACTTTGCCAAACATGGCAAATGGGGACAATATAAGAACATCGCTTATCAAAGGCACGACTTCTAAATTGACTTTGAACGTTGGACGCTACGTAAAATGGTGCCTGCTTAGGGCCCATCCTAACTGAAACAGAAATACGTCACGCGAAATGTCTTTTATTTTCCAATGAATAGTAAAAGATCAAATTACCAAACAGGTCTATTTAATATAAATCTTGGTACTACGTTCAGTATTTTGTTTTGAATGGGGGTAAAGTTTTGAGTTCTTCTAACGAAATCACCTCATATCCATATGACATAGGTGAGCACATAAGTGTAGTTTGGAATACTTAACAGAATGCATCGCCATAAACATGTTTGCTGATCGTCTGTGACGAACGGTAGACGTTCCCGATCGCGTGATTTTGCTGTAATATTGTATAGCGCTCTTCAACGAATTCTCTCAAATTTACATGAAAAGACTGTAAAATTTCGCGAATACTATGGTTAACTTTGGCATAACATTGCATGGCAGTACCTCCACTGATTTATATTCATAAACACTTGTATCTGTTTCTTGCAAATTACGTTGATATTCACGCAGAACAAGGCAACAAACTTTGCAAATCTCAAAGAAAAAATTAGAAAAGTTGGCGAAGTTGAAACGAATTCAATCCGTTCATTACGTTTTAGTGCCGTGACGTTCAATGCCGAAGTTTTCATGAGCTAGTCATTTTTGGGCAGGTTTAATAGTCGTATGGTTTGAGTAATCCCGACAATCGGTGATTGGATTTATTACCTAATAAGCTAAAACTGCCCTTGTTCTTATTGGATGGGTTGAGCGCTTCACAGTCGTTATTTTGCAACTTTTTGTGAAAGAAAAACTGACGTGAAACTATTGAATTAGTAAGCCTTTCGCTAGTTACAGCATCGTGGGTCAAAGTTTGTAATTAAACCGGAACAGGAGTTCATGTTCAGAACTCCATAATTTATTTGTGATGATGCCATGAAGTGCGTTAGTGCAGCATGTAGTTCGGTGCGCTCGTGATACCACGAGGCTTACCCGGTTAGCGTCCATACTGCTTACTACAAAGATTAAAGTTTTACAATCTTCAAACTTTGATAGTAATCTCTATGTCATATTTCTTCACTCGACGAGGCGATCGCTTATTTGCGATGTCTGCTTGAAACTATAAAAGACAATAAACATTTTATTAGGCATGAAGCCTTCACGCACAACTACCTGATGCTATAAAGGTGACGGGGTGCTTTGCTGACGCATTTCAACAGTGGAAACTACACAATTATGCTCAAGTGGTACGGTGGAAGACTATCATTCTAAGACGCCAGTGACTTATGTAAGATTATTCCTTTCGACGTGACTCACTACTTTGCTACTTTATTACGACGGCATACGGTTCATATTAGTGCCAAGATACGTGAACGACTGTCAGACCGATTATAGGCGTTACGAGGTTTATGTACAATCGATAAGTAGACATTCAGCCTTACAGAATTACGTAGGTAGGTACGTACGTAGATATGAGTGTGCGGTACGAGTCGAGAAGAATCTCTTATTAGAACAATCTTGATAACTTTTTTGTGTGATAAAATGACACGTGTGAATAAATTGTTACTACTGACTACGAATAATACCATTAACATAATACAATTAACAACAACAACAACAACATTAATAACATTTTTAACTTTGAGAATTAACAATAGTGATTTCAGATGAAATCTCTTTATATTTTACTTTGATCTTCGATGGCCTACCTTCAGGAAGACAACGACCTCTTCTAGACAATTAATCTTACGAATATCTAACTGTGTACTACCTACTTACGTATTAACGTCACATAGGTTGATATGTACTTAAATGACACTTTCGAGCCGCAATTAACTCATGAGTCACTTTGTTGCGTCTGTACCTACATACGTCTGTAAAATTTTAAACAAAAGGAATAGGTATTTTATTTTGAATACGTCATAGGCATAGCTTGTGAATAAATAAATATTAAATGAGCAATATTTGTATATAGATTTGTAATCACGTTCTCGAAAACGGCTCTAATGATTTCGCTGAAAGTTGCAATATAAGGGTTCACGGGGGCGAAAAATGGATCTAGCTAGGTCTCATATCTGGGAAAATTCGTTTTCTCTATTTTCAGTCAGTAGAGCTCGGTCACTCCGGTACTAAAACTAACAATGATAATATGGCTGTAACGGACTGCACTTAAGTTTAATTGTCCCAATGACCTTTAAAATTCTATTGTCTTGAGAGCACTTGTGACCAATCCCAATGATGAAATGATGTTCAAGTCGCTATGAGTAAGATATCGATGAGTTTTAAGCGTTGAATCATCCTGAACCTCTCAAAGTCAGGAAGGACATAAAATGATCTACATACATATACCAAACGCTTATTTTTAGCATGAATATAGCTTGTGAATCACCTAATACCAGTTTCGTTCTGTCAATAGTACAGCATATTTAAACTACATAATTATGTAAATATTTACCTATTAAATAACTGAATATTAAAATATAAAAGAGTCTTTCAGGGGATTTTTGTCATTGTGTGGTTTATATTCATATCTTGATTTCGTATTCAGAAGCTGTGTTACGGTCTTCAAATAATCCAACAACAATTTGCCTTTTTAATTCGTGTTATCGTTTTTAATGTTTTAAAAACATAAGTATTCAAAAGAAATTGAACAATAGGAAAATGCCTGAATAGGTACATGACTTCTAAATGAACACAGCGCTAATTATAGGTATGGCTATGGCAAAGTGACCAGTACGACACGAAACAGTATAAATTGTACAATGTAACTAATGACGGCTTTGACACAAATAAACTACAAAATGTACGATTTTCCATAATTAGGTTCCGCGTCAGAGCTAAAGATAAACGTTGTTATTCTTATTATAAACAAATTCCAGTTATTTTGGACATTTCTATCAACTCATGACGTCATTCACGTCGATCAAAACTGATATGAGTTTGATGAGCTTCACACATTTGCATAAGGAAAGACAAGAGATAGATAAGTAAATAGACTAACGGCCTTACCCAATAACCTATCTATCGCCAGTTTTGGCATACTGGAGATAAAAAGACCTAGAAAGAAAACCTATATATCTATGGTTTTAACGTCCCAATAATCTGTCAGAGAATAAGGGAGCTTACAGAATTGTGGGACAACATTCAATGACAGATAGAAGTATACTGTCTAACATCGATAGCGATCTGTCTTTTACTGAAAATAGGTTATTAGGTTTGGTCGTTAATAGATATTTAAATACCACTTCTCGGTCAAGTCAGTAGGTAGACTAACTAAACAAAGGTGAGTGTGCAAGTGTTAATAATAATAGTTACAAAAGTTCACATGAACCCTGTCGGGCACAATAATTTACCTAATACAATATGAAAAGTAGCAGGCTTTAAAATCATTAAGTAAAAAGAAACGTCATAGTTTAAAAATATTCAGCTATCATTAAAAAAAACTTGTCAATTTAAATAAATAATATCACGTTCTGATGTACGTCGCTACAAATTATGCCATTAAGCATTTTAATACTTGACCATAACTTCAACATTGAGATGTTATTCTCTTATAAAATAAAAAGTTTTAGGTGCACTTGATTTTTTACAAGGTTGGCTTGATTTAGAAGATAACTGTGCAATCGTGCTTGCTAATGCATCAGTTGTTATTCTAGAATAATTAAAGCATAAGGTAAGCTTGGTAGATTGCAAAATATATATACAGGGTGTCCAAGAACCTGGCGTCCAACTGGATTCCCACGATGCCCCAAGTTCTAACAGTACTCAGAAAAATATTTTAAAAAATCCACCCCATGTACTTACAGAATTATACTGATTTCAAAAAAAAAGGGGAAATGAGCACCCTGTGACATACTTTTGAATGCTGTGACTGCTAATGCTGATAATTTCGATATTTCTTGGAGGTTTTGTAATCTAGGGTATTGCTGTGTCTAAATAGAATGTAAAAATAAAGTACTTATTGTACCATTTTAAAATAAAATTTTATTTTAACTAAAGGTGATATGGAAAACTATTGAATTTCGCAACTTTGACCGACTGTAGTGTAAAAAAAATGTACCAAAATAGTATGGCAAGTGACGTCAAATTTTGACGCGTTTATTCCTCTTTTTAAAAAGGTATAATACTTACACATTAATTTGAAAAAAAAAAATTTGATAATATTTTTACTCAACAACCCAATTTTTACGAAGTGCCTACCTACTAACGGTAACTGTCGGACCCTTTCTTATCTTAGAAACTGTTATGTTACTACTATTATTTACTTCGGTTCCAAGAGTGAGCAAGAAGGAAATACACACAGGTAGAGGTTCCCAGTAGAATAAAAGCAAAGAATGTTAGTTTAAAGATATTTTATTACAATAAATGTTCAAAATGTTGACCACCCGCGGCAATACAAGCTCTCACTCTCCTTAAAAAGGACCGCTTTATGTTTCGCGAGTAACTTTTTTGACGTATCACCTGCACTGCTTGTGTTATCTTCTCACGAAGGTCAGCGATGTCATTAATGGGCTTCGCATAAACGAGCTCCTTCATAGTTCCCCAGAAAAAAAAATCCAGCGGATTTAAGTCAGGTGAGCGGGCTGGCCACGGGATTGTTCCTGATCGCCCAATCCACCTGTTCGGGTATTGCTCGTCCAAAAACTCTCTAACGGATACGCGAAAATGTGCTGGACAGCCGTCGTGTTGGAACCACATATCTGGTGGGGTCTCTTCTAGTAAGTTTGGCAAATCATTTTGAAGAAAATTTAAATATGATTCGCCAGTCAAATTCTCGGGCATCTCAAATGGACCAATAATATTCCCACAGAGAATACCGGTCCACATGTTCACTTTGAACCGGTACTGGGATCTATCTTCTCGCATCAAGTGCGGATTTTCCACATGCCACTCGTGCAAGTTGTGTAGGTTCATGTAGCCATCCTTCTTAAATGTTGATTCATCTGACCACAAAATTTTGTCGATAAAGTTTTCGTCTTCTCGATGTTTTTGCAGGATTGTTTCACAAAACGCGACTCGGCTCGGATAGTCTCGAGGTAAAAGACTTTGCACTCGCTGTACGTGGTACGGATGATATTCTTCTTTTTGGAGAATACTGTGTGCTGTGCTCTTCGGTATCCCCGTATCAGCTTCTATTCCTCGCACAGAGATGCTTGGATTTGCCGACACCGCCTCTAAAACTTCATCGCGTATGAAGTCATTTACGGGTCGTCCTTCACCAGCTACTTGATTGGGGAACCGCCCGTCACATAGTGATCTGTGCACATTAATGAAAACTCGATGGTCGGGATATCGCGTAGCCCTCGGATACCTTTCTCTGTAAAGTCTCGCTGCAGCTCGTCCATTACCTCTACATTCTCCATAAATGTAGTGCATATTTGCGTATTCTTGCGGAGTGTAGGTCGCCATGGTAGCACACACAAAACACAAACTGTCCAAACACAGGCAAAGGTCGTCGTAAAGAGTTCGTTTCAAAGTCCAGAGCACAAAGAGTAATCGAGTCCAATAAACAAAGCTTTAAATCGTAGTACGTGATCAATGGTAACAATAAGAGAGAGGTGCGTAGTAACGGCAGGAGGCAGTGACGCGTACTGACCGTACTGTTATCCTAAATAGCACGATCCCAGATAGCGTCACTATCTATCTCACTCGCACCTCTAACCTTTTTCTCCCTCACTCTTACCTGAATAATGGGGTACCATAAAGAAGAACCAGCAAATCGCAAAGATAGTTTCTGTCTTGCTCCCTCCTGTTGTAATAACGAATCACTATGGTGAGATGCATGCACATACCGTCCCTTACGGTCTAACCTGTTTTTTGAGAGGCCTGTTGTTATTTTTATGAGCATACAATAGTAATTCTTTAGAGGTTAGATTCAATTCGTCGTAAATTTTTCTTTCTAAGAATTCTGTAAGACATCGTAAAAATTGGGTTGTTGAGTAAAAATATTATCAAAATTTTTTTTTTTCAAATTAATGTGTAAGTATTATACCTTTTTAAAAAGAGGAATAAACGCGTCAAAATTTGACGTCACTTGCCATACTATTTTGCTACATTTTTTTTACACTACAGTCGGTCAAAGTTGCGAAATTCAATAGTTTTCCATATCACCTTTAGTTAAAATAATATTTTATTTTAAAATGGTACAATAAGTACATTATTTTTACATTCTATTTAGACACAGCAATACCCTAGATTACAAAACCTCCAAGAAATATCGAAATTATCAGCATTAGCAGTCACAGCATTCAAAAGTATGTCACAGGGTGCTCATTTCCCCTTTTTTTTTGAAATCAGTATAATTCTGTAAGTACATGGGGTGGATTTTTTAAAATATTTTTCTGAGTACTGTTAGAACTTGGGGCATCGTGGGAATCCAGTTGGACGCCAGGTTCTTGGACACCCTGTATATAGTCCTCCAGACCGTATTTCAGCCACGGCGGCCAATCTCAACGGAGACTAGCCTTCGGCGTGGGAGATATTATAGTGCACAAGTGTGTGCGCAGACACAGGTGCACTCTCTCTTCCCTCATAGTCCGATGGGACCGTAATCCGACACGACCGGAGAGAGATCAGGCGGAGGACCAACGTGCGCACCGAGGCACGGGGATATCACACCGCCAACTTCCAAACTCCGGGCTGTTACTAAGAAATTCCTAATGGAAAAACCCAATAACACTTGGGAATCGAACCCAGGACCGCACCACGCTCAGCAGTCGCGCTTGCAACCGCGCGACCAACGGGGCGTGATTGCAAAATATACTGAGATTACATAGTCAAATATAATTACAAGATTATCCTCTGGAAATTCTTTAACGATGTCTACGTAGGTACATACTGCAAAATGCAAATAGGTACTCGTATCTGGCAACAAACACAAAGATAGTAAATGGAAAAAAATATGAAAGATGATTTTCCATAATACTTTACCAGCCCACTTAAAACGCAATATACTTTATATTCAATGCGCTCAAAATAAATGCTGAGCTGTAAAAAATACTGTTATCCACGCAATATAATCTTCGAGCCAAATGCTCGTAAATAAACTATCTTCGGCATGGGATAGCAATAGCATCATCATTGCCACGCAGTGTACGCGTGGTGGGCCAGAGGAAGCGAAGTGATTGGCCATGCTCGGCCATGCCGTCACTCCGGTACTCTGTCACTCCGGCACTCCCATGGGAGTTGCCTGCACTGGGAGGGCCCGACCTTGGTAGGTACCGATGATTATGCTTTCTCACCTACCTACTATTACCCTTTGTTATTTTAATTGAAGGTGACCCGACTTTAAATGATATAATGACGTACGTAGTAAGTACGTAGGTATGTACTATCGAAAAACTTCATATCTAAGCAGTTTGAAAACAAAATCCCGTGAACATGACCACGTTTGTTACCGCCCCGGTTCTATAGCCGCCAGGTGCTGCAAGCAGAAATAGTCCTTACGATGTATAAATATGAAATTCTTTGATAGTAGGTACCTACCGTGTAATACGCGTTAGTATGCGTGCTTGCTTGCTAAATTATTATATTAACTTAACTAAATAACCTTCTTGTTTAATTACTGCTTAGAATTTCGATTTTACACGCGACTTATTAACAGAAGTGGTTTACTTGGAAATAATGCTATTTTAAATTTATTTTTTAGATTTATTACGTCTAGTTAATACACAAGGAAAATTTTACCAAGCGAACATGCAAATAAAAATGGCAGGACTTAATATTCGAATAATGCGAGCCACTAAAAAGATAATGCTCTAATCGCTAGGCTTTTTCGCAATAAAGAGGCTGGTTTCAGGCGTAGCATAATAATGTTATTAGCACAGCTGGACTCCCCTTCTAATAAATGACCTTCTACATCCTGAGATGGCTCTGATAGAATGTTATTGCCTCGGGTTTTTACCTTTTTACGTTCCAGATACCTATTGTACCAATTTTATTAGGAAAACGAATAATCTGAAAAGATTTCGATGGAAACGATGAAGTGTTTTTAACACGAATGAATTTAAAATGAAGCTTTACTAAATCCTTGGGAAAACCAAAAAAAAATAAAAAAAACAATTTTCTTTGATGAAATTACAAATAGAAAGTCAAGAGCGAGTTGTAAACTTCTTCAACAACGTTTAATTAAAAGTCTTAGAAAATTGAGCAGTTAATAATTTTACAGACTTTCATGAAAATGAAGACGAGAGAAAGATTTGTCCAAATATTTGTCTAGAAATCCTAAACTACCCGACCCAAGAGAATAGAAACGATATTTAAGAAATACGTTCTGAAGATTTTAAACAATTTAATAAAGAACCAAAATACAAACACAAATAGCGTGAAGAACAAGTCATGGACGTAAATTAAATTCGTCGTCAATTCTGTTTCATTGTATGACGCGAATTTTGAAGAGGACAAAGCGACAAAGTGAGAATTACGCATAAATACAGTTACCCAGACCATCAACAGTACCTACAGTAAAGACCTATTTCCCACAATTGAAAACCTGATGCGCTCTAGTTCATGATATTAAAGTTCAGCTATAACTACAGCCTTTTGTATTTTATACCACTTTACAAATCAAGCCAGAACAAATCTATAAAATATTTAATTTATCATCGTGTTTGTACCCTTAAAAAAAACCTGATATCTTCAAATTCTTCATATTTACATACGAATGAATGTATGGGAAATTTCACGATTTTTCCATTCATGAAGATACCTAGAATTACATCAACGGTGATATCATTGATAACGATAGCAATGAAAGTTATCATTAAACAAGATTAAATTATTATTGTTAATCTCCTGGGTTTTGGGAAATACGTTACGTGTTTTTAGTTCACTGTTATCAGTAGTGTAATTATGGATAGTATCTAGCAGTAATCTAATTTGTTGACATCAAAGGATACGTGGGGATAGGTGCACTTGTAAACAACGTTCTCTAAAGTAGCTACTTGATGAAAACTGAACAAAACGATAACCACGACCGTGACACACTTCTATCAAGCCGTATCTGCTTTATATTTTTATTATCGTAAATAAGAACGCAACTGATGATGCCGATTAAGCTGAATTTATGAGAGTAGTTACGGGAAACGTACAGTCAACATCAACGTCTAAAGTACCTAATTAATGGTCCTGAAAAAACAACCGTAAACCTTCCGTATTCTTACGTAAACCAATTGAAATTCAGTAGCATGTTTTAAGTACCGTTTGCAATACATAAAATAATTGAATCAGCTGTTTCCACAATATTCTGTATGAAATGACCAATCGGAATCGTGCTTCACAAAGGCATGGCACTTTTACGTCACTGTAAAAGTTATTTCCTTGTATGAGCCATTGTTTTAAAATTATTCTAGATAAAACATGTTACTAATAATGTGCGCCTGCATAGCGTTTATTCATCTGCAGACGTATTGATTGTACGAAGGTGGCGGTAAGTTCTGAGCGAGGAGAACGCGCTGCCGTCACAACATCGCGTCAGAGTCCAAGTGACGTGGTCTTAGATAGAGAGGTTCTCTTGCCAAATGTGAGTCAGTGGCAATATAAAACCGCGCGGCCAATGTAAGCACCGCACATTTCGTATAATACCGGCGGCCCACGCTGTGCTCTTCTAATAAATATTTAAAATCATTAATGTTTGTAAACGGTGAACGTCTTATCACTTCACAATTCGAAAGGATCAATTTGAACGTAGACAGTAAGTATTCAACCAAGTGTTATTGTTTTGAACAGTTAATCTTGAAGACTTGTGTTAGTCTTGAAAAATAAGTGTGGAAAATCTTTTCATGACTTCATGACAAATACAAAGAATTTTCCTCAAGTGTAAATGAAATCAGTCTCATATAAAAATAACAGCTGTATTGTATTTCAGTGACAACATAACTTATTGCGAATGCCTTTTGTTTTTTCAGGAAACATGCAGCCGAAATCTGACAGACCACCAGTGGGCGCTACAAGCCAGCTACCTCAACTACACCTGACTCCATCGGGTGGTGGACAAAAGCGAGCTGATGGGTCACCTCAGAGCGGGAGTGACCCTTGGCTGCTGAAGCCTCAGCACGAGATCCCGCCCACTCCGCCTCCACAAGCCAACCCCCAGCCCCTCGAATTCTTTCCACAAAGAAAAGGATAGATTCGTATCATGGACTCTCGAATAAAAATATTGAAATATAAATGGCAAGTTGCCATTTTGTCGTTCTGGCTTTTCAGTAAAGTCGAATAAAAATACGCCTCGTTACGTTAAGCAGGACCTACGTAAATGTCGGAGACACGCTGAGGGAAACATCAGTCAGGCATAACGTGAAGTGCGTCAGTGGCAAGTGCGGTCAACCTACGGTTTAGCGATAAGTTTTATTATTTGAGAATTGTGATAATTTGTGGAAAACCGCTCGATAACGTAACATTTCCGTGACATGTATGGAACAATGGACTTATTTTGAGTGAACTATGTTTTATTTTTTAATGGTGTTTTAGTCGCAGTGACAGCAATAATAAGTAAATACGACGACGTTTTAAGAAATAACATTTGCATAGAATTGTATAAGATATTCTAACGCTAAATTCCATAAACAGCACGTACCTACGTATTGTAACATTAAATAAAGTAGGTAATATAAAAAAACTTAAGCAATATATATTAAATATGAAATACATAAATATCAACTAACTAACTTGTGTTTATTTTACTTCATATGATAACGTGTAATTGTTTAATAGACTAAACTATGTATATAAGGGGTTATTTTAACACATGTCATCATGCCTGTTTTCTTCAAGAGTAAGGCAGAGGTGGTATAGTATACCCACATTTCACCAGTTACCTCGTCTTCATCTTGAGTATGAAAATGAACAACTTTTAATATTAGGCGTCTGAAAAATCGTCAAAGAATTCGAGAAGTATTTCAGATACACAGATGTCTTGTTTTCGATATCTCAACACTTGGTCGCATACTTAAATAAAATATGACATAACATAAAATCAAGCCTCTGTATTCCCCAAAGGGTTAGGCAGAGGTGTGTCTACGGTACACCCACATTTCGCTAGTTTTGTTTAAATCCCATGTTATAATAGGGGGCGAGCCTATTGCCGTCAACCGGGCACAAATCCAGACTCCGGGCTGCTACTGAGAAATTCCAGATGGAAATTTCAATAACACTGCCCGACCCCGAATCGAACCCTGGACCTCATGCTCAGCAGTAGCGCTTGCGAACACTAGACCATCGAGGTAGTCGAATAAAAATTGTTCCTGTAGTATTAAAATGTTTTACACTATTACTGATAGATGTTATATTAGGTACTCGTATCTCTATTTCAATATTATCTTTTCAGTAGAGCGCACTGACGTCAATGTTGGAGTGCTTACTTTTTGTGCGGTAATATGAATTTAGCCGAAGATGAAGTACTTATGCTACCTACCTACATAAATCTACATACATGCCTATTTTTTATAGCATACATAAATTATTATTTACAGCGCAGCGGTTAATAGTTCAACAGCCTTTGACTTACAAGTGACAATGAACTCTTTACAATTATAATTGACCGACTTTTGAATTGAAAACTTGAATCTTACATAAAAAATAAATTTTTGAACACACGTGCAACGTTTTACCTGTATGTAAATTCTTTATCAAAGCGGTTTCCTACTAATTGGTTATCAAATTAAAAAGAATTGTAATGGTTATCAAGAACATGTATCGAACTAAGGACACAGTTATATATCATATTAGAAGATAACAGTCTTAGTATAAGAAATTGCATAAAGCGAATAGGAAATAGGATTTCGTAGATAATACGATGACTTGTTTGAACACAATATTTGGTTGAGATCTAACAGCTATAAAGTTTTTATCAACACGGAATCCCCTCTGACTCATCGGGTGATGACTCATGATAAAAATTCAATGGTTACTTTTCTCAAAATTGTGAATCAGGCTCTTATCCAACGTAAGTGCTTCTGCTTAATCCTCAATTACGTACCTACTTAATCATTAATTAAGCATTGTCCAACGAAATAGTACCTAAAATACTAATGAATGGATGTTTTAAACAATACAAAAATCAGCAGCTGGTTTTTTGTTGTTCGTTTTGGAAACAAATAGCAATCAGCGGTGGGCGTTGGAGCGGCGCGGCGGCGGATCTCTCAAATGGACCAATTGTACGCACTTGTCCCTACATGACCTGACGAGGTTGATTGACGTTTTCCCGAAATTAAAGTTCTGAGTTCTTCTTCGTAAATGTCTGAAATAGGCTACTGGACTTTTCATAGAGCCCAGAAATAAATTTATTTTAGCTGAGTAAAAGTCTTACGTAATGTAAACAAAGTTATATTATGTTTTGACTGTATATAAACGCCATTTAGAATCTGGAATGGAATCGAATCGACAACATACATAGGTTGTACCGATGCCGAGGCAATTTCCCTGTACTTGTAACCTTACAGCGACATCAAAGATCAAACAAGAAACCCCGCCAATAAATATTCCTATCAGGCAAATCAAGCTAGCCTTCGGAATCAATCGTCTTAATTGAAGCTAAATTACTCGTATACTAATATTTAATCAGATAATTAATGCAATTGACGAGGGAAAACATTAATTGCTTTGATATGACGCGGTACGAACGTCTTCAAGAGTTCCTGCTAGTTACAGTGCAAGTGGTGCTTCAATTGAAAAGCCTTTTAGCGGTGCTTTTTATGCTTTTAGTTAATTGCACGAGTCTAGATTCACAGCACGAGTAAAAAAAACCTTTTGTCGCGTAATCAGATCACTGTAATTCGTTTTACCCATTCCGTTTTTCCGTTTCGAGTGCTTCAAACGTGGGAGTGAAAACACTAAGCGGCGTTTACTTGTTAGAACTACATCAATAAATGATTAGTTCGTCCACGATCGATATTTAAAACATACCTAGATATTGAATAACTACTTTATATACAGCTGACACCGATAAGTGATATTATTGAATAGGAATACAAGAACGTTCATGGTGCAATCGCGGGAAGCCGTGGCAGTGCTCACTAGTGTTTCAGACTTATTATACAACTCACCTCGCCGGAGACGAACGGGAAACACTTTGATTTACTTTGAAATATGACTGGAATACTTTGTGATTAGATTGAGGGCTCCAAGTAAGGGGTGCGTTCCGCAATGGACGCCGGCAAAACCTGAAGTGTCGTGATACGTGCGGCCTCTATCGGCAAGCGAAGAACGTGAAGACTGCCTAAATGTTCAGAGAGGGCACAGGGCGAACAAAATGTTTTATACCAATATATTTAAAATTCAAGTTTGTGTCGTTTTTTTATTCAGGCTTCATTTAAACTTAGGATGAGTCTTCTTTCCTAATCTCATTATTATTTCAAATTAATAAATAATTGGCAATGAAAAAAGAAGTTGAATATTGAAATATTCAATTTTCATTCATACGCGAGTATGAAAACATGCATAAGTTAAAAACCATTATTTAAATGTCAATACTGGTCTAAGCATTCGTAGTTCTAGAAAAAAGGCGTCCTGCGCCCTGAAAATTGTGCGCGCGCAACCACCACAGGCCAATTCCCTACAGAGGAACACTATATAAGATCACTACAACCTTCATTGAGAACGAAACATACGCGTCCCTCTCGTATTCGGAATGAGTAAAAAGGATGACCGTAAATTCTCGTATTTCGACAGAAGATAATAGGCACCCCGGCTTATGTCGCTAGACGGCATATTTATTTTTTCAAGTTCCAATTTACATGAATCGTATCAGAAAATTTTAATGGAGTCAAATAAAACAAGGTAGACAAAATCAATAAAGATAAAATCAGTAAGCTAATTGAGTATCACGTTATACAAATGGTATGATAAATTGTTATCACAGATCCTTAAATAAGACGTAATTTGCATTATCAATGTTTATGATTGCAAATATCTATTGTAGCGTTTATCGTATACGTACACTAAATAGGGATCATTCTTGTACGTCATATTTACAAGAAACTTTCCATTATTTACAAAGAAAATTCGATACTAAAATGAGCCAAACGTTGTTTTGTAGCGGATTCTGAACCATTCCCACCAATCTCCCATGTTTTAATTACCTGAAACAATACAAAATCATTTGTTAATGTCAAAGCAAGGTTAAAAACATTAAAACAACTAGACAATAACATATTTAGCGACGTTATTTTCACTATAGACAATAAATTGCCGAACTTAATAAGCAGTCTTGTTTAGAAAATTAAAGAACAATAAAATTGTTTGGAACGAAGACAGATAGGAAACCCACAAAATAACCCACGTACGTAGGTTGAGCGTAGGTGGGTATGACATCTATCTATATATACCAAACAAGTCGTTGACCTACTAATTTGGACTGGTTAAAAAAGAAAGGCTAATGAAGTTTAAGAATTAATAATAAGTCTGCGTCAGAACTCAAACTCAAAATCAAGTCAAACTCAAATCATTTATTTAAAATAAACCAATTACTGGTACTTTTGAATTGTCGAGGGGTCGGTCAGTCAGAAAGATGAAGCTAGTTGCCCATTCCAAAGCGTAGTAGGTACCTATGGTTCTCCATAGGTACCTACTACGTTTGCGACCTTTGCAATAAACTTCTGGTTTTATTGGAAAGGTTGAACTTTCTCATTGACAGCAACAGAATGGAACACAATATCATTCATATGACTACCACGACTGGCTAGGCAGTACCCCAACCGATCATCTCATTTTTTCAGTACATTTTCGACTGTTTCGGCTTAAATCTCTTCAATGGCAACTTTGATTTCATGTTTCAACGCTTTAATTGTCTTATAACTATTTTTACACAAAATTAAGGTTACTAAATACCATTAATTCAGCTTTTATCTCGCCATTTTGTTAGTACCTAGTTTTGCCTACTATATTTTTTAGAAATACTAGTATTTAGGCCTCTAATATGGTACGATACTATATTATATATTAGGGTTGGCAACCCTAGGTATAGAAACCCAAATCCGTCCTGCAGCCGAGTTTCGATCTTTATCTATGTCGAGACTTTCGACATAGTTAGCGATCGCTATACGAGCGAATTCAGACGCAAAACTCGCAAAGTCCTAATAGCGTCCAAAGACGCGCGCCACGTGCTTAACAAGCACTCGGAAATGTAACGATCGCTATCTGTGTCGAGACTGCCGGGCCAACTGTAACTATCACTTTAATCGGTAAAAGTCTGGCTCTTTCCCCGCTTTCTTAAACCACAGAACCCCCATAAGGACTTAGCCGGACAAATAATAGATGGCTCCTATTTAAAAACGGCCGTAATCAGCATGATGGCGATAATGGCATTTCCCTTGGGCATCGATAAAAACGTGAAAAGATTTGTTTCGTAGTCAGAAATAACTATGCTGATAGAATCTAGCTACAATCACATATCCGGCTGCCACGGGTCATGATTACCTATGATTGATTGATTGGCTGCGGCGATGAAGCATGATTACCCATCCAATATCGTTAGCACCAACGATCCATAGAGGAAGCCTGCGAGCTTACGTCGATCTGGAGCTATTAATGTCTTAACTTCTTTTTTTTTTCTTCATTAGTGACTTTTAGGGATTTTTATAATAGCAATTCATATGATAGTCCCATCATACCCTAAATACATACTGCTATGGATTATATTTGGGCCATGCAATTAAACTGACTCTTCGCAGCATCGCCATTTGAGACAGATTTTATGGAATGTGCCGAAATTGGTTCAACCTCAAGACCCCAATCAGATCATTTCTATATCGTCGTATATTTTTGTCTAGCTACAATAAGCTGTGCACGCGTACCAACAACTTAGACATATTTTCGAACAGTCTGAATGAATTCAAACGATACGTCCTCAGTTCTTAATCGATTTCTTTGACTAATTTTGCTACAAAATGTTAATTTGGGTATTTGAGTGACTCCATTCTAGATAATTAATATTGTACAATTTAATTTAATTTTTGAACTCTAATTTTAATCTATTCTATTCTTTTAATTTTAATTGTAATTAATGTAATGCGTCCTAATTTATTTGTTATTTTTATTGTTTTAATTTATAATTGTTTTTCTAATTTAATTGATGTTTTTTCTTTAATTATTCTGAATTTTAATTTAACTACATTTTAAACTCAATGCAAATTTTGTAAATTTAATTTTGTTATTATCATAATTCGATTTTAGTTTTATTATTGATTATACAAGTGCTGTGCACACCTATAAGTGACGAATTCACCGCAAAACTGTTAAAATAGAATATATTTAATGTAATTATTTAGTGAATAAGTCGTTGGTGTGTCAATAAATAAATAAATAAATAAATAAATCAGCCTCATGTCAAACACACTCCATCTAAAATTTATGTAAGTCTTCCACAACTCTATATAATCAAGATCATAACAAAATACTTTAATCTTAACAAGACTTGTGGATTTTATAACCGGCTTTATATTCGATAAGGAAAAATATGGGCCTCCTACAACTAAATGATAATATATATTTGCGATTACGTTTGGCAAACGAACTAGTGACGGTCGTAAGGTAAATTAGCACATAGTGTGACGCTCTAGATCACTTTTTACGACATTTGTGGGGGGAAAGACCGGGTGACAAATTATTTTATGTAAACCTAGAGGGAATTTTTTTTTTAGGGTTCCATACGTCCGAGTGAAAAAACGGAACCCTTACAGGATCACTTGTGTGTCTGTCTGTCACAGCCAATTTGCTCCGAATCTAATGGACCGATCAAGTTGAAAGGCCTTTTTCTAAACTTTATTTTTTAATTTTCTTATTTGCCCCCCGCAAATAAGAAAATTAAAAAATAAAGTTTAGCAAACTGTACCCTGTGAGTCCAGTGACATATCAAATGAAAGGGCTTACTGTGAGGGATTCAAAGATGTTCTTTTTATAAATAAAAAAAAATAACTTGCTATTTAAGAAAATAATAATAAGTAATACGCGGTACTCCTGGACACGGCTCGCATTGTTAGGAGGGTCCTCTCTCTGGCGCCCTGACCGCCGTAGCTTGGACTCTGTTCCCGATACTGATGGGATACTATTTTTTATATAGTTAAATGTTACAACAGAATACTTTGTGATATATTAGAATTAAATGAAAGAAAATTTTAAACTCATATAAAAAGTACACTTGGTAAACAAGGATATTACAAATGAGAGGATTATATCCAAGATAAAAATGCTCCATAGGACAATTATTCAGAATCTAGACAAAATCGAACTGGTTGCCAATTGAATACTATAATATATATTTTTTTAAACATTTATTTTATATTTTGTGATTACTTGAACTACTCACATACTGACTTATTATTAGTATTACTTGTTATAATGTTAGCAATATAGTATAATTTTACAATGTTTGTAAGTATGTGAGCACCATGCATCTATCACGTAATTAATTTATGTCATTCCTTCATTTTTCATTATTTTTACCTATCGTGGTAAAGTACCTAATCATATTCTAGGTGCATTGTCTTCACATATAATTATATAATTAGTGTATACAAGATATAATGATGTTTTTAAAAGAGTAACGGTGGAGTTTCTTGCCCATTCTTCTACATACGAAAACTACCTTTTGGAATGGGCGACTAGAATCAGTTATTATTATTTTTGTAAATTTTGACGTTCAAAAGTGTCTTTTTTTGTGCCTAATTGAAATAAAAGATTTGATTTTGACTTTGACTAATATTTTTAAATGTTTTTATATTCTTACATGTAAAAATATAATTTATAATTATGTACTGAAATAAAGGAAATAATAATAATAAAAATGTCTAAGGGGCCTTTGCGAGTTGACTACGGCACCTAGTACGCCTTCCAAAGGTCCGGGACCCCAGGGTCCCGAGATATGTCATAGACATTTAAATAATAATAAAGTACCAATAGTATTGTCTACAATAGGAGTAATACCGAAACCACTTCACCAGTTCCTTAATTCCCTTAATTTATCTCCAAATACCTATCATCTGCTGCAGAAGGCAATGATACTAAACACATGAAGACTCGTGAGAAAGTTTCTGCAATGTGAATCAGAAAACCCTCATTAAACATAAATACGTTACCATCTTCTGTGCAATCTTCTGCACGTGACCGCACTTAATCCAACTAATAATCACTTGGCCTAGGCCCGTGTTATCAGCTCTTACCGGCTAGCCGAGAATATAAAATAAATTTCAAAATAATAATAATATTTCATAATTATAGTACAAGAAATAGGGACCTATTAGTACAATCAGGTTTCAGACTGGCTAAGGTAGACTCATCTTTCATGGGGTACTGTTTAAAATGTTATAATAAAATTCCTCCCCACATACTTCAACTTAATGAGACGAAATTCAAATCTTGTATAAAACGCACACTATGTAGGCAGGCATATTATAAGTTGGGGGATTACATCACTGATAAAAATGCTTGGTTCAGTGCTGGTCCTGCTCCACAACTAATTGACATACACACTGATTAACATTTTGAAAATACTGATGGAGCTGCTGAAGATTGTAAGACCATTTTTGTATTGTATAAACTCAATTTCCTTTGTATTATATAATTGCATAGCACAGGTGCGAGTACTATGTACTAAAGAGCTACCATTTACCGGGTAATATGTAGTATTTCATTGACTTGAATGTGCCCTGGTGGCTGTGAGTATGTCATGCTCACTCAAATGTCTCGCTGATGGTGGCGTATGTGTTGGATCATTTAGCTCCCTTCAAAATGGTTGAGCTGAATGGTGCTAATCCATGCGTCATGTTCGTGAACGGGCGCCGTCAGTTGGGACTGGTCATCTCTTAGCTGCCATGGCTTATTTTAATTTATTTTAAGTTTTTGAATGATTATTTTTTTCTTTTTATTACGGACGCTTTTATTAACGTGCACGTCTTATTACATTGTTCTCACATGCATAATTTCAAAATGAATGATGTAACCAATATTTTGTATCAATTTTATATTTTATTTAAAAGAGTGTCCGTGGAGTTTCTTGCCCATTCTTCTCCATAGGAACCTACTACGCTTTGGAATGGGCAACTAGCTTCATATTTTTGACTGACCGACCCCTTGACAATTCAAAAGTGCCTGTAAATGGTTTATTTGAAATAAATGCTTTGAGTTTGAGTTTGATTTGAACCCTACATTGTGCGTGGTCCGACACGCACTTGGCCGGATTTTATTAAGTTTGATTAAGTTTTAGAATGACGTACTCCTGTCTTTCCTTATTTCAAAGTGCCTGTCTTGGTCCAAGTTACTTGAGATAGGCACAAATGTTTTATTTTTGTTCCAATATATCGTTTTCATCCTTACTATTTTTTTTTTTTGTTTTTCTCAATTATCCTTAGGTACTCGTCACTGACACCTAAGGTCACATTTACGCGTGCATTTGTGGCAAACCAAAATCTCATAAATACTTTCAAGTTATTGATGGCGGGTTGTCCTTGAATATTACGAGTTTTGTCCCAACCAGGAAGTGAGTTAGCGATCGCGTGTCTCTATACATTACGACCCATTGCAACTGGTGCGTGAGCGTGTCCCGAGTTTATGAGTTCGGCTGAAAAATGTGTGTCTCTAGTAACCTGTGCTGCCTTTTATCGGTCAATCGATAACTCGTTCATTCTATATTTATGTATTAAAAAGTACTTGTTTTTTACTGAACTGGATCTCTGATATTTTATAAACCAGTTCACAAAAATTCCTTTTCAAACACAAAATCACAAACTTTATTTACTAAATGTGTATCGGGTAAAGTAGACCGATGGTGGTAAGAGATCGTCTAATTTAAAACTGCACGCCCCACCACTATAATTTCTTTATGTACAAACATTTGAAATGTGTATTGTTTTTTTTTATTAGACCTCCCGGGATATCGTCAAAAACCACAGTTTGAATATTGACCTAAGATAATTTAATTTTAAAAAATGTAATTACCGGAAAAATGCTGAAAGTTATGCAAACGGGCAAAATTTATCGAACAGATAAGTTTACTTCGAGGAGTTCGAGGAATAAAAAGGAAGAGGATTACAAAAGACAAAGTTGTTGATTATACAATCAATTCCAGCTAGTGCTGCCATCGCACATCGAGCAAGAAAGTTTTCCGCATAGCGCCATCTAAGAAAATTTTCACTAACTATCAACTAAACGAGTTTCCACCTGGTTGCGAGTTTTAAAGCCGCGTGTGCTACGTTCCGTAGCGCGGCGTAGCAGCGTAGTTACCAACGCTCGTAAGAGTTTCACAACTTTTCCAGTAGATGGCGTTGCTGTGAGAACCACTTTTCATTTTTTTTTGTGCTTTTTACTATACCCCAAGTCATCAATTCAGATAATTTATGTAAACAAAGGTGATAACAGATCAAAAGAATATCGTCTTAGTGGTAATTCACATAAAATGGCGGAAAACAAGGTTAGACTTGCTTTTAAGTACTGATTTAAGAAATAATAATTTAAAAAATATCATACCGTGTTAATTTTAATTTTGTGTCAAACAAAGTTATTAAAAAAATAAAATATTTTGGTACAAATATTTTATGATACTGATAACACTACAGGCGTTCCCAACATTTTCAAATTTCGTTTGACATAATTACAAAGTCGCGACTTTTCAATACATTCGTTTTCTTTTCCCTGATAATACTATTCGCTGCGTGTTTGTTAATTGTGCTTTATTATCATCGTGTGAAGTGTTTCATCTTGTTATTAGTTGTTATATTTCCTTGTTTTTGTTGTGTTTTTTTTAAGTTTTATTTGTTAATTGACAAATGGAGCCCCAGCCGGGTACCTCGAAGGCCGCCGCCACCGACAGTTTGTCGCCTGTCGAAAAGCGGCCTCGAAAATCTCTGAGTGCCACTGAAAAACTCATGGTGATGAATGTCTACAAGCAGACATACAAGAGTTGGCCTGGTAACGAATACTGGTCTTTAGGAGAATGTGCTGCCAAAACAGCTACATTATTAGGCATATCAGCAGTGACAGTGGGAAGAATTGTAAAAGAACATAAAACAACCGAAACACTGAGTTCTCCCAAGAAAGAAGATCCAAAGACCAACTTCGTAAAAAAATTGACGATTTTACCATGTATTTTGTTTGCATTGCTCATATAAATAGTTAACTGTAATTAAAAGATAGAAAAAAAATATGTTCAATTGTTGTGCACCACTGTCCTGTTATTTTGACAGTGACATTTCTTTGTTTACTTAAATTATCTGAATTGATGATTTAAGGTATAGGTAGTAATTTGTGCGTATTCATAAAACTGTTACTTATAAAATTGACCTTTAGACAAATACTTATAACAGCATAGTAATATTTTTATCAGGAAACCTCAGGAGTTTGATGCCCTACTCTTTCTGAAGTGTAGGTAGTAAAATAAATTACATTTTTTAGGTACTACATATATTGACAACTTCATTTACAAGTTCACACGACATAAGTAATTACATATTATTCGCACTATCGAGCAAACGTGAGAACTTCAACCGAAGTTTTCTATTATTAACTACTTCACTATGTGATACTCTGCCCAAGATAATTTCATTAATATTCACACGTAAAAAAAAAAAAAAAAAACAATGATTGTTTACTAGTTACTACACACGACAGGGTAATATAACGGGAGTCACGGCGTAATGACCCGCAAGTGTGGAGGTTCACTAACAATAGGGTTCTTGCATGAGTGCTTTGAAACCCTACCCATTGCTAATAGCCCGGGAAGGGGTGAAACGTCCCCAGTTTCACCCTCGAATGCATTAGAACGATGACATATTTCAGTTTGGAGCTATTATTTCGGTTGTTTCACTTAAAATCTTAAGTCGAGACTGTTTATTCCGCCAGAATTCGTACCTACCTCCTTTTATTCATTTTGGAATCCTAACATTAATCGGTACCTATAACTACGTTGTAATCTCGAGTTTCCTAGTACTGTACAATTAATTAATACAAACAAAGGAATTCGTTGATAAACAAAATACAAAATATTATGTTGCTTATCGTTATTATTGCCCCAACATACCTCTACGATAATGCTTTAATAAGTTAGTTGTAACTGCATCCCTATCGGTTGATGCCAGAACAATTAAAATGCTAATAAGCACACAATATGTGGGCACTACTAACTATTCGACAAACGTTTGTACTTGTATGTGTGACAAAACATATCGATTGCTCTGTGGCTACCCACAATCAGTGGGTTTCTAGTATTTCAACTGACTAGTATTCTGAAAGATGTCCAAGACTAGATTTCAATCGTTTTGCGGTAATTAAATGCCTATTGTATATTTTGACGGTGCCACGGAATTAATTACTCTCATAAAATACTTAGTCCACGCCATGAGAAGAAATATCCTAAAGGCATGAAGCAGCGAGTTTTGCCTTAGACCGATCTTTGTATCAAAAATAAAATAGTGTTACTAACACTTCATAACTAGGTGTATAAGTAACCGAATAGATCTAAACCTAACTAAATAACAAACTAACCAACCTACCTAACTTAATAATATTTTAAAGTTGTTTGTTTGTAAGTTTGTATGTAGGGCGTAATCTCCGGAACTACCAGTGGGATTTTAAAAATCTGTTTGTATTGGATAGCTTAATTCCTGAGGAAGGTACTGTAACATCACGCTACTACCCTTAGGAGCTGAGCAAACCTTCGTCACGCGGACGAAGTCGCGGGCAGAAGCTAGTATTGTAAATGCGAAAGTAAGTTTGTTTGTTTGTTACGTTTTCACGCTAAAACTGCTGAACGGATTTTGATGAAATTTGGCACAAGGGAAAGCCATGAACTGGATTGGGACATAGAATACTTTTTATGCCGATATTCCCACTGGATCGAGACTTATGCAGGTGGGGAGGGACGCAGCTAGTATTTTATCAACCGACTTCAAAAAGGAGGAGGTTCTCAATTCGGTTGTATTTTTTTTTTGTATGTTTGTTACGCGATTACTCCGCCAATTATGAATTGATTTTGATGATTCTTTTTTTGTTTGGTAGGGCATACTTCAGAAATGGTCCCATATAAATTTGGTCAAGATCTGATGAGGGGTTTTTGAGTTAGCTTCAATAATACGTATTATTCCCATCTTGTATATGTGGACGATATTCTAATAGTTCCTGTCACTGTAATTTACATAGCAGGTAATGGGTATTCAAATTTTTGTGGGGTTTTGTGTAGGTACCACAACTAAAAAGTGAAAAATAAAAACTTTTTCACAAAAAATAAAACCGACTTCCAAAAAAAACACTACAAAGTGAAAAATAACTTTGATTTCGGAAGTCGGTGGCAAAGAAACGAAAATAAAACCCCAAAGACACCGACTTCCGAAATCAAAGTTATTTTTCACTTTGTAGTGTTTTTTTTGGAAGTCGGTTTTATTTTTTAAGATGTTGTGATTGTGCCTATCACGTGACTCATCAACCATCCTTTCTTTTCAATGATACAGACGTTGTGATTGCCTAATTGGTAGGCAATCACATAATTTAACAAGATCTTAGTATTAAAACTTTGTTAAATAAAGGTTCAACTAAATTAGCATCGACATCGAGGTTCCTACACTGTTGGAAATCAAAGGAGGTGCAACGTTTAATTAAAAAATGCACCAAAACACGTAAGGGAGGTACTGCTTTGCGGGAAAGTCTGAAAGGGATACCGTGGCCCCCTGGCATTGCACAGGCAACAGAAGGAACACGGGTGGGTTTTAGTCAGTAAGAGTCTTACACGCCCTCTCGCTCCACCCAGAGCGGGAGAAGTCATTTGAAGATTTCCCACGCAAAAAAAAAAAGAAAAAAAAAAAGGGAGGTACTGCTAATGAGAAAGCTGAACACGCAGCCTTGGTGTTATATTCGTCTTAAAGTGTTCTTTGAAGTCCTTGTGAAGAGCAGCTCTTTGAGTATAGTCTGAAGATGGCGACCTTACACCTTGACTTTAGTAATAACGTGGGTAAGCTAGACTACGTAGTAAGTACGGTCTACCTATATTATGTGTTGGCCATACTAAACAATATTCTGACGCGTTCAAAGAATAATTGCTTGCCCATCTCAGAGACATTATTAAATGACTAAGATTCCGCGGTGGTCTACAGCGTCCTATCGTGGTATAGTAATCTTATTCTAGGTGCATTGTCTTCACATATAATTATATAATAAGTGTATACAAGATATAATGTTTTTTTTAAAAAGAGTAACGGTGGAGTTTCTTGCCCATTCTTCTCCATACGAAAACTACTTTTTGGAATGGGCGACTAGAATCAATTATTATTATTTTTTGTAAAGTTTGACGTTCAAAAGTGCCTTTTTTGTGTTTAATTGAAATAAATTATTTGACTTTGACTTTGACAGCACAAAAAATAAAGGTTTAAGTTTTCCATATTGATATATAAAGGAAACAAAAATAGCTGCCGCAGTCTCATCTTCTTGATAGGTGATAAGTATACCGAGGGCAATTTTGATCACCACTTCTAAGTGTGAACAAACCCTTGAACTTATTCCAGTTTAAACACGAAAATTCTACTTCGGATAGCTAGGAGACCACCAACCGACCTTTTGCGGTCCTATTTCTCTCGCATGATTGGTCAATACCGTGTGCGTTAAAAATTCCGAATGCGGGTCCCTCGACGATGCCGGACAGAAAATTGCAAAATGTTTAGGGCAAAATGGTTGGGGCAAAATGGACGGATGAAATCCCAACGGCTATCGTCATACTAATAATGATAAAAAGGAAAGGGATTGCCAACAGTGAGGGATTGTGACTGAAATGGCTTATCAACATGAAGGTTGCCAGTTGGTAGACGAATTCGGATGGGAGTAAACAAACAGAAATAGAAAAACGTATCTTATCTCCAACCACCAGATATGGAAATAAGGGATTTTGCGATTCACAATCACAACTTGGCAGATATCTTTGGGGATCGAAAGTTGTTATTAGAAGTATAAGATAGAAAAGCGTTTCTATCCAAGGTATTGATGTAATCTCTTGACCGCGTTTTAGACACCCATTTTTATGTTAAATTGAGTTGTCATTTCTTTGTCGCTAATCATAATTGGCTCTTCATTTAGGGTAGCGCAACTTGTTTTTATTTTCCATACATCTCTATTTGACGTCTGACGAATATTAGAATAGAATAAAACATAATATATATTATGTACTTATACCATACAAGTTACAGATCTAAATGTAGACATCTTCATCGGGTGACACCATAATCTTATCGCTAAAAGCAATCTTTTAAAGACAACGTTTAGAGATTTTAACTATTTAGAGGGAGAAAAAGATACAATACCGCAGATAGTCTGTGGTGGTGAGTATTACGAGTAACTCCCTTTGTGATCATATCATCTTTCAAACAAGCCATTCATTATTTGCCACGAACAACACGTCCAGCAACGAAAAAGTACCATCTAAATGCCTTCTAATCTTTCACATTAATGTTATTGTCAGTGTACATTTATTTATCGTACTTGCGTAATCAGGTTCCCACGCCAGGAAACAAGAAAAGCAATCAGTATTCTTACATTGTAACATAACGCTGTTTTACGTCCCCACTTCTAATAGAAGCTTTTATGTACTTAAACAAAGCATTTTGTGGGTATCTACCTACTTTCTATTGTTTTGATTAGACTTTAGACTTCACGTGATTTTTGTTTAATAATAGTGTTAATATAAATCTACCTGGCCTGTACTGTTCCATTGCTGGGTAAAGCCTCGCTCTCCCTTTTCCACACAATTCTGACTATTGCTAGTGTCAAGTCAAGGACGTCCCGCCATCTTCATCTCAACCTGCCGCCTTGTCATCGTTCGTTTAGTGGGACCATAGATATAATAAAGAAGTTTTTAATATTTCTGTGAGTGGGACCTTTCGGTGGTTCTCCTAGCCCAATCGTCATCTGACATGCGGCAGACATGTGCAGCCCAGTCCCACTTATCGGCTTTCTTTGACGTTCGTGATCTTGGTTGTGGCGCGCAGTGCCTAATAATATCAGAGAGGACTGATTTGCCTTAAATTCCGGGGAAAACAGGTGCTATGTTATGTTATTAATGCTGAAATGAACCTTTTTGGCGCAGTCGTGAGGCACACACTATTACATATTGCTTTATGATTATTTTACCTTTTTATTTTGTTATTCTGTTTCACGAAATGTGTCCAAATAAATATTATTCTTTCTTTCTTCTTTCTTTATGTGTTGGGTGTATGTGAATTGGAATTAGACTGTAATTTGCTGGATGGATATTTGGGATACCTATTTAATTAAATTCATGCAAGCAAAATGATCAGGTACTTATTACTTAATTCGTAGATATTTTATATCAATTTAGTATAGGTATCAAAATTAATTGAATATATTTAATGGGCTAACGTTAATAGCCTAGCGTGACTTTGGATACCAACCTAATTGAACATACCACGATTTTCGGGTGATTTTCGCCAATCGCTAAATAAACAATAATTGTAGAACCTTATAAACATTATAAACCGCTTTAGCATAAACTACAAACGTCATATTTCAAATAACTACTGAAATAGCGTGACTGAAGGAACTCTTTAGATCAACCCTGAAAGTCTGAAAACCACATTCAAAATGAAGAAGATACATTTTTGATGTTCGTTCAAAACTTTTCATTGCACTCAAATATAATGTGAATTTTTAAATGTACAACAATATAGTACTACTGAAAAGATCCGGAGTTACTGACATAACATGGCAGAGTAAGCAAACTGAAGTGGCAGTCGGCTGGCCATGTTTGTCGAAGGACCGATGGCCGGTGGAGCAGACGAGTCCTGGAGTGAAGATCGCTTAAAGGCAACTATAATGTATAATGTGGGAAGCCCCCCAGCTAGATGGACTGACGACCTTAAGAAGGTGGCTGGGGCAGCTGGTTGCGAAGGCAGGACAGGGTGTTGTGGTGCAGCCTAGGAGAGGCCTGTGACCAGCACTGGATTACGATAGGCCGAATTTAAAAGTATTAAGTACTACACATCAAATTGTTTACTGTCTTGAAATACTGCTGCTACATAAGATTGCCCATAGAGAGTTGCAACAAGTGTTGGTAATTTTTAACTGCCATCATATGATCTTTTTAACTAGGTATAGCCTAAGCGTTTTTGTCAATATTTTTCCTATCTTTTTCTCCTAGCTTTACCAGAATCACAATAACTGGTGACTGTTGGTTATACACAAATATATACGACAGTAATCTTACCGTAGATTATCCAGTAATTGCATTTTACGACACCTACGCATGGTGAGGTTGATCTAGTTACCCCAATTAATTAATTACCTTACAGCAAATTATACCTTCCTCCATATTGACCCGAGTCGTATTTTATTTACAACATTGTCTTCAACCTATCGAAGAATACCGTAAACCTTGCAACCTCTACTCCTGAACTTAATGAAAACATTTAAAGTTTTAATGTTTATCTACATTTGCATAGACTGTAGACATGATATTTAAGGTAATTGTTGGGCTGACATAGCGTGACCTAGGGCACCTGTTTAGAAAACTCTAGAAAATAACATTCAAAGTTATGGTTCTATTTATCGCGTGCTCTTTAATAGAGGTATTTTCCATTCTGGTATTTATAGCTCTTGCTGCTTAATTTCATAATACTTATCTTATACCTATTATTGACAAAGTGATCGCAATGCATTTGTTTACGAAAGGTAAAAAAAAAACAATATTAATTAGGGGGATAAATATACAATTTACAAACTAAAACAAAGGAACACGAACAGCAATCAAAGAGATAAGTAATCACATGATTGAAGCGATACCAAACAATGATTTAAAGAAGTTAAAACAATGACAATAAAAAATATGTAAAGAATAATTATTTCTTAAGACTTTAGTAATTTACTAGCAACTCAATATGTAGCGCACACAATACAACCCACACGGGATATAAACTAAAGGTTATACAAACAAAGAATTTGTAAAAGATAGGTACCTGATTAAGGTTCTTGTGTCCGGAAAAGCACAAGAAAAATTAAAATATAGGAAAATCATTTGTAATTATCAGACAGATCACCGGAAAAAATCTGTAGATAGTGAAAAAGGCTTAAAAATAAGAAAAAATAATAACCCAAAACTCGAATTTAAAACCGAAAGTGGACATGCAAAAATCAATCACAGATGATGACGGCCATTTTGACCTTCGGGTGTCGTAATTATTAGAGTCTAGCTAGCTGTTTGTTACATCACCACTAGAAATACCTATTTACTAGCCACGGCAAGTTATGGGTCATCGGTGCACAGCACACACCTTCGCAATGTTGTCGTTTTGTTGGTATCTGATAATCTTATCTATGTCGGATTTGGGTCCATTGCAGCCGCCGCTATTTCGTAAACACGCACGTGCTGTAAATTCCCTAATCTTAGAAGATTCTTGCGTTTTGTTTGGATTTGAAAATTTATGGTGAGGGATTAAAAGCAGGGGGCTTCTAATCCCACACCATGTGGTTTCTCAAACAACGCGTTAGCCAACCTTACAACTTCGTGAAATTCTACCTACTTGTCACATTCGTATCACATTCACCTTCATAGTTTATTAACTTTATTTGCATTAGTAATTTTGTTGAAATCTTAAGTATGTAGTAGATCAAACAACATGGATATTCGTTTTAAAGCCAAGGTTATCGCCGTAATTCGCAAGATAGTTAGGCATGATAATGAGCGATTTCTTATTGACGAAGCCGTTCAAAAACCAAAGTGACTAATATCACATGCATTTTCCAGAAATTTCGTCGCGTCCTCGCTGATGTGCATTAAAACGTAGCGTAATGTTCTATATGTAATTGAATACTCGTTGCGTAGTGTTATGTATGAAACCAGCGCGCGCGCACCGCTACGCTAATTTGTATGCGACCTCACGCGTCGAGCGACACTGACGGGGCCACATCTCTTACGTCGCTTCTGTATCTTTTATTTACATGTGTACTGTGTATATGTACTTCTCAATTACCGCTGTCAAATTATTTAGTGCTGCGCTGTTTGCTTTTAGATTAGTATTTATTTTATATATAGGTGAAAATCGTTTGATAAATCAGGACACAACATAAGAAAGCTTTATTGGCTTCCGTGCTTGCATTGTTTTTACAAACGATAACAACTTTATCAAAACTTTTTCAAAGCAATAAAAGAGCAGCCAAGGAACGGATGCAATGGAAAAAGGAGTTGGAGTAACATTAAGTAATTTATTTTTGTAGATCAGCTTTAATTGGTAGTTCCAGCTAATTGGCGAACCGCACGCAATGTCGCGACTAAATTGTACTAATCGTTACAATTATATTGACGTAATGGTTAAAATTCGCTCGTGGGCGACATTAACTGCCTTCATTTAAAACCGATTCAGTCTGAAACAAATGAAGTTTATCCTTAATTCCAAATAAAGAATGGTAAAATACTGCCGATACTGCTTCGAGCAATTTAAATAGTATTTGTATAGCGTCATTCAAATGTAACAACAAATACCAATCTGTTTTGTTTTACGTAGAATCTTTGTCAAGTCTATGTATTATATTAAACCATTAGCATAATCAGCCTATATCGTTGCCACTGCTGGGAAACAGGCCTCCTTGTGAGAGGGAGTGGGCCGAAATCCTCCACGCGGGCCCAGTGCGGGTTGGTAGATGTCACATGTCTTCGAATTTTTGGTTCTAGGACATGCCGGCTTCCTCACGATGTTTTCCTTCAGCGTTTCGAGAGCAGTGGTGATAATATAATTAACACAAAGTAAAGCGTCTATCTGGGTTCGTACCGACGACCTTTTTTTTTTTTTTTTGGGGTGGGAAATCATCAGATGACTCCTCCCGCTCTGGGTGGAGCGAGAGGGCGTGTCAGACTCTTACTGACTAAAACCCACCCGTGTTCCTTCTCTTGCCTGTGCAATGCCAGGGGGCCACGGTATCCATTTCGGACTTTCCCGCAACCCCGGCAGGCAATGGTCTCATCGGACCCCTTCATTCGCTGACATCTCTTTGAGGCGCGCTCGTACCGACGACCTACATAATAATTTCATTATTCCTACTATACAACAGTAAGGAGTCCCTGTAGGTGGGAAATGAAGTGATGCGTTTACCCCGAACTCGTCCTGCAATTTACCAATCACGAGTCAAGAAGCCGCTAAATGTAATTGTCCTCTGATGTTGGAACTTAGCTAATCCCCACGTTTGTCAGCTTTTAGCTAAAACTGATGCCATGGGTTTATTGGGTAATAGATATTGATGAACGAATGATGCAAATGCAACTAAGAAAGTGGGATCGTTGTTCTGTTAGTCAAGTAATACAACTGTTGCAACAGTTCAACAGCATTATATAAATAAAGCTACAGAAGAAAAGGGCTATAAAAAATAGATCTGTGGCTGTAAAAGATACTAAAAATTCAAAATTCAAAATTCAAAATATTTTATTTCACATAAACCTACATGGGCACTTATGAAACGTCAGAAGCTAGGTGCACGGTTCCAATTGGTCGTTTCCTATGGAGAAGAGCCGGCAAGAAACTTTACTTACTCTTTTTGGTTTGGTCTGGTTACTCTTTTAAAAATAATTGGTTTTTACAATATTTTCAAATAACAGTGTTATTAGGTATGGGAGGACAGTGTAGGTCTTTCAACAGGTACCAGGTACTTAACAAAATAATTATGGTCAGCAAATCCACTAAGCCTACAGCGTTCTCACATTCACAAAATAGAAAATAATCTATATAAAAATAAATAAATTATTAAAAATAAAAAAGTATTAAAAACGAAATGACGTGATTGATATTACAATTCTGAATAATTATCATGATCACAAAAGCCACTAATAAAGATTTAAAGTTAAATTGTAGGTATATTATAATGTCAAATAATAGCGTGATTTAAATGTCAAGGAAGAATGTAAAAATAAAAATGTAAAAATATATATATATATAAACATGGTAATTTGGGAGCAGTTAATAGAGTTATACAATTTGCCGTTAATGAGCTACCAGGGAAGCCACATGTGCAGAAGGAATTATTGCCAAACTTCCTTGTCTTCAACGTAGTCTTTAATTTTATAATATGCATTCTTGATAAGAACGCGTTTAATGTGGGTTTTGAACTTCCCATCGCTAAGTTCTGTAACCGACTTAGGCAACTTGTTATAAAAGCGGATACTGTTTATAAGAAATGACTTGCTTGTTTTAGTTAATCTAAATTTGGGTATCAAAATTTCATGTCTACTACGTGTATTTATATTATGGAAATCGCTTCTTATTTTGAAAAGTCCTAAGTTTTTGCGAACATACAAAATACTTTCTAAGATATAAAGAGAAGGCAGAGTCAGTATATCTATTTCTTTGAATTTGTTTCGAAGGGATTCGCGAGGACCCATTTTATAGATAGCGCGGATTGCTCTCTTTTGTAAGATGAAAATTGAATCTACGTCAGCTGCCGATCCCCACAGCAGAATGGCATAAGACATAATACTGTGGAAATAAGCAAAGTATACTAACCTAGCTGTGGCTATATCAGTCAACTGCCTTATTTTTCTTACTGCATATGCAGCTGAACTTAATCTACCTGAAAGAGTTCTAATGTGGGCGCCCCATTGCAATTTTGAATCTAAAGTAATTCCCAAAAATATAGTTTCCGTTATTGCATCTAGTTGTTTGCCATCAAGTTTTAGATTTAGACCAACTTGAGGTACATTTGGTAATGAGAATCTAATACATTTAGTTTTGTTCGCATTCAGTAAAAGATTATTAGCTGCGAACCATTTCGAAAGAACAGCTAGACTATCGTTGACATGTAAAACATCTGTATCTTTTCTATCTATTTTAAAAATTAGAGAAGTATCGTCAGCAAATAGAATTATATCCGATAAGTTAGCCATCATATAAGGAAGGTCATTTATATAGACTAGAAATAAAAAAGGGCCAAGAATTGAACCTTGAGGCACGCCCATTTTAACTAGAGACCCTGAGGACGTCGCCCCATTAACGTTTACTTTTTGTTGCCTGTTTGATAGATAAGAAAGAACAAGGTCAGCTACTACTAAACGATGATACATTCTTTAGGGGCAAGTGCTTGAGATCTTTCTCACAACTTATAATAAATTTAATAAACGGTTAGCTGAGCGAGCTTACCCGTCACCCGCAGCTCCAATATTATCCTTTCAAAAGCGCTCTCATAAATCTGACATCGTAAAAAACCCTATTTCGAAGTTTATTTTCGGTTTGAACCACGAAGCTAGAGTCACTAAACATGTTTAAAACTTGGTTATTTGTATACTGATATCCTTTATATTATATAGAAACTTGAGATGTATGTATCTTGTAGCTGTTCAGAAAGTTGGTGGTGTACCTTCCAAGACGCTATTGTTCGGTTCACAGTTCATTAATCAGCGACATTGAGTAAAGTTTCAGGATGAGCTCACCCGCGCCCTCAGCCCCGCCTTATTTTAACAAAAACATTTTATATTGTTATTAAATTCTATTATTAATTTTAATGATCCATGGCCAGGGTTATGGTCAACAAAGTGTTTTCTAAGACTCGGTAATAAACGTGGCGGAACATATTTTTTATATTGTAGAGGCACCTAAAACTCATGACATAAAAGAAAACATAGTTGAATCATGACGTTTGTCTCAATTTAAAACTTAAATGAAAGAAGACTTCAATTAAATGCCTAAAGCGGATTTAATTTAAAAAACTTAGTCATCAACATACGTTAGTCAAGCGTCTCGAGATGACCAAATCTTAGTCTGACTAGACTATGGAACCCTAATGGTAGACAAATTGCCTAGACACCCTGTGACTATGCCAAATATATATTGTATATTGATAAACGTGGGCAATAGAACAAAGACAGTTGAAAAAGAAAGTTGGATAACCTCAAGAATATAAAAATATAATACTCTTTCCCTCTATAGGAGGGGATCCTTTGAAGCTACGGATATGGTGCATTAGAATGAGGAAATAAATCTTCGTGATCGACTGCTCACTGTCAACCAGAGGGGCATTAAAGAAACTATAGGTATAAAAAACGACTAATAAACTGTAAGTTAATTATTATAATACTTCATCAGAAACCATATTTTTTTAAATACCTAACAGTTTATTGTACAGGTTCAGTGCAAGATGATCCGTTGAAATGGGTCAGTATTAACTAATCTACATATTTTGACTCTTGACTTTAAGTAGACCACACATAATTTACATAAGGATATAAGTCCTAATATGGGCGGTCGCCATTATCTCTGACTCAACTGTGTATGAAAGACACTGACCAAACGCTAAATTCCTCGCCGTTTATAGGCGATAGACATTTGCCTACATTTGACCTAATTGTGCACTTAACGACCACCGCGTCATTAGTTGCGGAGAACGCACGACTATGATTTTATAGAACAATGTTTCATTGCAAAATTGACTTTAAATAGTTCGAAAACATTAATAACGTAGATTTTTTTACTTCACGAATTTCCTTCGTATTTGTATAAAAAATTCGGTTCTTAACTTTGAAAAACAAACCAGACCTAAAGTATATCTACGTGTTTGCACAACCCATTGTTACAATTTATCATTTATGAATTAGTTCCAATGCCCTGTTGAACTCTCGGGCCAGGTTCCTACAGACAATAGGCTGTGAGCTCAGCAAGTCAGCATAATACAATAAGTCTTACGGCCGCTTGAGGGCAAAGACACGGCATTATCACACTAACGAGAGTAAAGTGAGTTTAATTGTATTTATGGCATTACTTAACACAATAGACGGCGTCGCAAGTCGCCCCGTCCAGGCCTACACTGATTTAATCAGTGGTTCGTGTTAGATTTGACCGATAAACTACAGTGGTGGTAAATAACTGAATTTTTAACTAAACTATAGGAAGAGGGGTAACAAACCGCGACCTCTCCGTGCTTTGGAAAGCACGTTAAGCCGTTAGTCCCGGCTGTCACTCTTTGATCTTTGACAGTCGTCAGAAGTCCGAAAGTCTGACAACCAGTATCACCAAGGGGTATCGTGTTACCCAGTAACTGGGTTGTGGAGATCAGATAGGCAGTCGCTCCATGTACAATACTGATATTCAGCTGCATCCGGTTGAGACTGGAACCCGACCCCAACATAGTTGGGATAAGGCTAGGCAGATTGATTTTTTGTAACTAAACTATAGGGAGATTAGTAAAGGAAAAGTACATAGAGCCTCAATTTTGAAAGACTTGGGTGCAAACCAGTGTGGTGTTTCATCATTCCTATTTCGAGATGATTATATCATAGTTATAATACAAATCTAGGTTATGAAACAAATATGAGATACCTCATTAAAACCCGCGATCTAATCAGCCAGCAATACTGGTAAACACTAGAGATGATTATATTAGTGCAAAAAAGTACTCGTAAGTTCAAAAACAGAAACCCGACTACTAAACAATCACGCTCTAAAAAGTATGAAACAAGAAAATATTTCGGATTACCTATGTCTTGATTTATGAATCAAGACATAGGTACAAAAATGGTCAAGGTAAGGCCATCGTCGCATGCCTGTACACCAACAAAATTATAATGGCATGCAACGACAGCTTCACCTTAACCATTTTTGTTTCTTTTCTTTCTTGTTCTTGACAAGTAGTTGCATTTTAGTTTTTGAACTTACTTTTTATTAAAATTATTTTGGGGTTATAATTTCGTGATAAAGAATTTACAGCTATTTTTTTTTCAGATTTTATTGTATAATAGGTATTAATTTTACAGCCGCGCCGTATCCTAGGTACGTAGCATAGTCTCACTTTTGCTTATTTTTAACAATTTAAACATTTTTACTTAGATAATATGATAATATACATACACATTTTTAATGTGCTCGTCAAGCCCTTTTGTTTGATACCCAACATAATAAATAAAAATAAAAAAAAATACATTTTTGTTCATGACTTTTATCCTCTACAGGATAATTGAATCGAATGTCGTGACGCCACATAGCCTATAAATAACCAGCGGACAATCAAGACGCTTCCAACTATACCTCATTTATCAAATTATGATCAGGAGTTTAGAAGTTATGAGGTAACAGATGAACATACATTATATACAGTACAACTATTTTCTTAATGTCCCTCGGGAATCATCGCATTTCCGAATACAAACAGCTTTTCTCCCATTTTTTTAACAAATTACATTAAGTTAAAAGAGTATTAAAAACTCTATATACTTCCAAGTCGATTGAGAGCTTCCGGTCTGCACAAAGTGCAAAGGGCAACTGATAACTGACGAAATACGAAGTGTGCCGAGGGAAATTAAGAAAATAGTTGTACTGTACATACGTACATACATACCGACCGGTCAAAATCATAACCCTTCTTATTGCTTCACCGTAGGCGGTTAATTAAACACATGTTTGCGAGGAATAGTAATTACAAAACACACGAGTGTACGTACCTACTCACGTACGTACGTACATAGCCACGAGAAAATATTAATATTCCATCACAACCTAACTTTCACTGTTTTCAAAAACTCTGGGAAGCTCCGTGTAGAGTCGCTCCTCATTAGATTTTTTATGGCTATTACGAGTAGGTACTGATGTATGTGCCAACCTTTTGTGTAGGCCTATTGAATTAAATTATTTCATGTAAAAACAAGAAAGTGGAAACCTGCCAGTATCTATTTAATTATCTTCACAAATGTCGTGATTTAAAATATAAAATATTTAACAAAGAAGCTATTTTATCTTTGAACGAAAAAACAATTTTAATAAAATCTACGGAACAAATCATGCTATTAATTTGCAAAATATCAACATCAAATTGTGTTAGAAAGCATTTAAGTTAAACCTATCGACATTCAGCAGGCCCATTAATCAAATTGGCCCATTTACGAAAACGCAATTCATAGTTGATCACTTAGGAGCACAGGAGCCGAACAAAAGCGAAATAGTTTTTTTCTTTTAACTACTTTTATGAAATACATCGATACAACTATGGGTTGGACTTTAATCACACATTTTAAAATAATCACAAACAAAGTTCTTAATAAATAACAAAGTAGTTTTATTAATCGGAACGAAGTTGAAACAAATTTAGATGAATTTAACGGAACTTTTCTAGATAAATAAAGTATGTAATTGACTTGTCCCGAAACTTGGAAGTATAATTGTGGTTAATTGAGGCATGAAAGCACAGCGCAATCTGCGCTGCATGCAAACTTGGATAATATAAAGAAAGTACCTACTAATAACAAAATGGGACATAAAGCCCGCTAATTACAATTCAGTGATTACTACTATCGCACGACATGAGACCTAGGCACGACTGGTATCAGGCACGGAGCGAATTCTTCTAGGAACTTAGGAAGCGTCATTACACCCTTCACACCCCTACCAACCCGCATACACAATTATCGTGACTGTCAACTATTGCAATCAATACTATTCAAAGCCTTAAAAGTTCTTTATTGAAACGGAGAACCTATTAGGTTAGTCATTAATTCTTAGAAAATTATAAAAAGGTTTCGGAAATAAGAACTAGAATTATACTTGAATTGTTCGAAAATTGCCACAATTGTAGCCTCAATCAGCACCGGCAAAATAATGGTTCACCTCAAACCTTTACACAATCAAATGATAAAGACAAATTCACATCCTTATCCTTCTATGCTGCAAAACAGAGGTCCAATAGGAAACAGCTAAATGAAATAATGGGAGCTCCAGATAAAGGAAGTCAAGGCCTCGTGCACTGCATCAAGGGGATCCATACGTATGTGTCAATTTATTGTAAGTATTCTTAGAAATGCCACCTACAACTGATCTATTTGTAGAAACTCTGGGCGACGGTCATCGTGCCCAATCCGTTTGTCGAACTTAAATTGTACGTACAAAAAATATACCAGAGGGCAGAGACCCTTTTTTACGACATCTTGTTCAGCGTTCTAGATTGATTACCGAATTCTTATTCTAGATCCCTTTTGTGTTGGGGTTCTGCCTACCATATATTATGTATGTAACCAGGTGCTCCTTCAATATCAGTATTCATAATAAACACATCGCCTCCTTTAAAAAATTTAATAAGTCATGACCCTTGCCAAATTGATATATAAAATGTGCATATTTTACATTTTTACAATGTCAAACTCGGTTACTTGAGTCATCCTCACACATCACTAGCCAACCAATCGGAATAAAAATTTAAAATTGTATTAAAAACCAAGTATTAACATAAATATACTTATTAATCTTGTTCGATAAGATTAGAATTTAATTAAGAAATCGATCAAGATATGATAAAAACTTTAATGCCTGAATGTGATAATCACCACGAATCACGCGTCGTCGGTTGTATTTTCTAATTCAATAAATCACTTGCGCTTCAATTTAGCATGAGGTTCTATAAATCTTAATTAATAAATATGTCACGTCAATGGTTAATAAGTTAGGATGTATGACCGTAACTAGATGCAAGTCAAAGACCGATTGTGCAAGGGCAGAACAAATCATACCTTATAACCAATAAATCGTAGTATTCTCGTAAACTAGGACGATTCTATTACAATGACAGTTGTTCATTCAGAGCAATATAGTGGAATGTGGACGTTTGTCCTAAGAAAGTGGATTGACGTTGATATGCCGTCGCCTACGTAATGCGTGATCATCGTTAACGGGATGAGGACACTAATTTACAGGTTTATGAACACCAATTTGTAACTTCCTATCTCAAAATGCAAGTAGGTGTGCTTCTAAATTGTTGCTTATGAAATCTAACCTAAAAAATATGCTCTTGTGAAGTATGAAATTATCTTCTTTTTTAATATAAATCTCTTCATCCTCAGTAAAACATTATTTTAAATTCCCATGTTCATATTGATTTTAAAATGAAGCATAAAATAAGTGTTTATCTCTTTTATATACTGCCACGCCACCGCTAACAATAAATAGGTATAGATTATAATCATGACGAATTGGCCATCTATATTTATTTTTAGAAGGATGACGTAGTATTCTTTTAAACATAATAACTGTCGTCATTTATGTTGACATTAAAGAAGACTGCTGAAAAAATGCATGGAAAAGCAAAAATAATTTCCCGTACCGGGAATCGAACCCGAGCCTCCTGGGTGAAAGCCAGGTATCCTAGCCACTAGACCATACGGGAGATGGAATATCAGCTGAAAAGTACTTATCGGTTATAACGATTGTGTGTATCAGCTGATTTAATTACACCTATAGTTACCATTCATTTAATTAATATTATTCTTGACGGAGATAAGTGAAAACAATACGACATAAAACATGAAATGATTTGCATTTGAATGTGAAAGTATTAAAAGTAAGCGTAATCGCTCACCAATTCACCAACGATAAATGATAAACCATGTTTATTAATTTTTACTACTACGAATACGGTAGCAAGTACAGTAACAAACATGTCATGTGTACATTGTGCGAAGTCACGGGCCTTCCGGCAATTATCTAGATACATTTATAGAATCATTAAATGGATCTGTGTATCATTCAGATGTCTCGATAGGGAATGATTAATCTACTGTGTCCTAATTCATGTTAATTACCATTATTGATATACTTCAAGACTTTTGACTTGAAGTATACAGTGCCCGCATTATCAAAAAGAAAAGCCTTTTTTATTCCCTACATCTAAGTATGTTTTCTATAAAAGAACAGTTAGCATTGCATTACCTACTGACTTTCACACCACATGGATTCAACTTTTCAATTCACTAAGTGCATCGTAGGAAGAGCATCGTTCAGCACTTAACAATTCCATGTTGGGTTCAAACATTACAATGGAAAGCTACATTTATTGCTGGTATATCAAATACAACAACAATTTACTGTTTTCCGCAGGGCGCTATCTTGGGACCTTTTCTGACAAGCTCAATATGAAAGACATCTAATTTGTGCGTAGCTGTTGAGTCTTTTGATACTTCACTACTGCTGTTTCTTTACTGATTCAGATCGGAGGGAAGCTTCAATTTCAGTATGACGAGAGAAAGGTTATTCATTGTACATTAATTATAATAATTACTTGGCTTTACCTATCCGCGAATGATTCATGACTAAGTGGCAGGTGGTACTACACTCGTAGGTAATAGTAGGTTCTCGTAATTTTTTATTATGAATGATAATGAAGGTAGGTACATAACATAACTGATGGTAAATTATAAACATCTGCTTTATGAATTACCCCCGAAAAATACGAATTTAATTCAGCAGTCATAAAACCATTCAGTCAAAAGTTTTACCACTCATTGCTCATTCCATTCATTCGACTTGAAATATGTAAGTTTCGATATAACTTAAGTATATGAATGAGGAAGCCGCAATCACTTTACTGTAATATATCTTCGATCTGAGTTTACTTTAAAAAAGTCCTTAATGCTGACCGCACGCAGCAAATTTGAAGATGCGGAATTTTACATTTGAGTGACTCAAGTGCAAATTGCGCATCTACACGGCGGTCATCCGTCCCATCATGACCTACGCGTGCGTCGTCTTCGCACACGCTAAGCCACGGCATTTCCATAGGCCGACCGGTTTGACAGACCCTCCAGAACCGTTTCTTTAGAAAGGTTACGGAAGCCCCCTTCTATGTTCGCCAAAAACAACTAAAAGAAACATTATTGATAAACAATTGATGTTTAAATGCAAATTGTTTAGACGTTTTCAATCTATTTATTTGTAAGTTGCCGATGGAACTTTTCTTAATATGAGGAAGCCAGCCTTTTTTCGTAGACCCCTAATCTGAGCTTAACTAAAAACACAAAAAAAACGACAAAAAGAAACGTGATTGATAAATACTTGTCTCAAATTGAATATTGAATGCAAATCGTTTAGACGTTTTAAATCTATTTATTTGCTCATCAAATGATTAGTGAATGTTAATTTGTCTTCCATAAAAACGTGGCAGGGATTACAAAACAAACCATTTATCAAGGTCTGTTTGTGACAGAGGCTGCGAAATCGTTTACATGTTACATTTCGAAAGATCTGGAAATCTCTTGCTGCTAATTGTATTAGCTTTGGCTCGTGACAACGTTTATCAATATGCATTTAGTTCATATTATTATGTGTTTATTGGTGACTAGATGTTTGTAAATTTATTGCAACCTGATTCGAGATCACACATAGTTTTTATGCTAATTCATTTCAAAAGAATAGACCAAAGTTTTACTATCGAATTTTGAAATTATAGTAGTTTATTAAAACTCATAAAATGTTCCTATTATATGTTATTAATCATTTTTATCGTCATTTTACTACCGATTGTATTCCATAACAATATAGCTGATGATATAAAAAATACACTTCTATTTCTATTGTTTGCAATGTACGGAAATTTGAGATGATAGGCGACGGGCAATCAAGACCCTCGTGATTTTGAACCAAATCCGGACCCCAACAATTTGATAGGGGGCCGTCCAGACAAACAACTCTGGCCAGAAAGCCGTGTAGCAGTTCATGAATGCTCTTCTCTCAACTAACAAGTAGTAGATGTAGTGTGGCGTAAAAAGGCAGACGGGATTTTATATAAGTAAGGGATAGTTGATTTTTTCTCAACTCGTTTCTTGTTCCTCTCTGTGAGTGATCCATTGTCTCCGCGGAACTGCGCATCCTTTAGAAGTGGAACGTTGCTTATACAGAAAAAAGTTAGGTACATTTATTCTAGTGTTTGTTTACCTGTGTTATGTTTGTCCGCAAGTTTGCTGCCATTTAGGTTCTCTTTGACATCCGCCATTGTAACTTCACAGACACCGACACCTGTAATTTTATAGATAGGCTAATGTAGAAGATATTTTAGGTCTACATTATTATCTAGGGTGTGTTAATTAAGAGCGTTCTGCATAATCATTGCATCCGTTATCATACGCCTAGTGTGTGTTATCCAATATGTGTACTGTAATATAATGTGAACAAATGTATAGATAGTCGACAATTTTGCCTTCCTATTAGGAGACTCCTAACGGAAGTTTATTGTTTCATTAATTAGGAAAATATTATGCCACTTCATCGCATTTATATTCTTCCTTGAAACTTTCAACATAAAGATTCAACATAATTTCAGGTACTTAATGAACATTTACTTTATTTAGTGTAATAAAGTGACAATCACCAACTGGTTTCCATATCACTGTTAATTGAGTGTGCGATAATAGCTGTAAAATACTTTGTATAATCTACTCATACACCCATTATGTAGCTGTGTCTACCTCGTACATTATATACAGAGATAAATGGCTGTCTGAGTGACATGGGGATAGGTGTAAACAGTCCCAGCGGCACAAAATAATCGACGGCTCATGAATTTGTCTCTCAAACAAATACGTTTACATATTAAATAGAAAAGGCTAAAAATTTTCTTCAACTTCAAAATATTTGGCAAAGATACCACTTACAAATGTTCTTTATTTAGAAATTATTTGTTGTAAAAGTGTTTTGTTTCTTACTTGATAAGATGTTGTGTACACCGGTACTCTCGTCACGTTATCACTGAGCAATCGGTCACACACACAACGTAAACACTGCGGAGGCACGGGGCGCGGATCTCGCTCGCCTTCGAGATAAACACTGAACACTGCCTTACTTTGTGGAGCTGAGGAGCGAGCCCGGAGCGGGGATGCCACACTCAAAAAACTAAAGTCCCGAGCAAGTCTCTATAGCGTCCAAAATCTTGGTTGTAGAAACGTACCTACTGCTATAGGAGGATGGAGAGGAAGTGCGCTTAAATATTTTTAGGTCTCGTAATCCAATTCGAATGAAATAATCATATCAATAGGTACTTACACCAACGCCACTAGTAGGCCACTAAATACTTACCTCGTTAAGGTTAATAATATAAATTCGTTAATATAAATCTTCGAATACCAAAAATGTATGATGGAATTGTGTGAATCATTCCCACCTCAACTAGCATTATAGGTACCGATATTACGTTTACCTACTGGATACTTTCTTCTTCCTCAGGTAGATTTGTGTGTATGTGTGATTCTTATTGCTTAAGTTATCATCTATTTTCTATGTTCTTTATTTTATCTTGTAAATCGGCAGTAATTTAAGGCTGGCCACACCTTAATACAGCTTCGCACTCTACAAACGCCGAACGTATCCGAACGCCCACCGATAATAGCCGAACGCTTGTATTGATGCCGGGAAAACATTTTCCGCGCCATTTTCTCTGGCTCGAGTGCGAGGGAGTATTTTGGCAAACAAAACCGATAGGTGCCCCTGGTTTTAAATGGGTGCCCGTCGGTTGGTAAGGAACAAAGGAGTCTAATTATTATCGATTATTATTTTAATTAACATTTTCGTGAGTAACGCGCAATTACGCATTTTATATTGTAGCTGTTAATTGTCCCTTAATAAATAAAATAAAATTGTTTTTTTTCAGGACTCATTCAGGACTTTTATTATTTGTCGAGTAGCATACAGGCCGCATGTAAAAATTTGCGTAAGCTTATAAGGCTCTTTGTTCTGCTTCGTTCCATAATTTACAGATTTCTTCAATTTGAGAGCGGCGATTAGTAAGTAGTTCTTCATACAAAAAATACTTCAGACCGTAACTCGTATACTTGTTTGACTTGTATAAGTAACTAATAATAGAATAGTCGAGTTGTTGGGGAAAAAATACCTTGGACCTTTGTGAGCTGCATAAAAGTACATAATATCAATATTCATTTATTGAATCACGTTTGCCGTTATTTTTTGGGTCATATTCTTTCAGTTACAAAGTTAAAATAATGCAAAATAAATCCAATGTAATTGAAATATTTACTACGTAAACTGCTTATCCTGCAAACTGCCTTGCACTTCTTTCCCCAGTCGTTTTTTTTAGTTTTGTTGAATATAAGTTTTAATACTATGTTTTTTCTATTGCTTATAGTGTAATGTTTCAATTTTCTTGTGATCTCATGACAGTGTGATTGTTAGAATGGAACTGTAATTTACCTAACATCTGTCTGTATAACCTACCTATGCCCACTATAAAAAGATTTGATTTGATAACGTATGTATACTTTTTCTTGTGTCCAGATTTTTATGACTTCGTCATAAAGGTCAGCATATTTACTTATTTTTTCAGATAACATGGTTTTTGTAGGGTATTAGAAACTGCAATGTCTATAAGGTAAGTGATTTTTCTTGTTTTATCCTGTAGGGTTATGTCTGATCTATTTAGTGGATAGTCCTATCTGTAGGTATGGCACGATCGTAGTAAGTACATTTTGTGTGTAACATTTTCTGGGATAGTTTGTGGTGTGTACTTGTAGTAGGGACTGTTAGAGTTTTGTGTGAGACTGCGCTAGTTTTTCATGAATAATATTTGCAACCTAGTAGTCTGTCTGTGAGGGTTCTGCATGCCCAGAGGGTCATGGCCACCCGGCTGGTCCGGTACCGCACGGTCTCCGGTGAGGTAGCGAGCCTCCTTGCCGGATTGCCACCATGGGATCTGGAGGCAAAAGTCCTCGCGCACATTTGGGAGTGGCGCGAGGAGGCGAAACGCCGAGGCTTAACTACTAGCCGCCGCAGGAGACGCCCTGGGCGTCGGGAATCGCAGGCCGATTCCCGGCCACCGTAGGCACGGGCTTACGGACGGTGAACAATGGATAGCTCGCCGTCCGATAAGTACCAGGTCAGGTTCGACGGCGCGTTGTGTTCCACGCGCGCCTCGATAGAGATGTCAGCAGAACTGAAGGGGTCCCATAGGACCGATGCCTGCCGGGGTTGCGGGAAAGTCCGAAAGGGATACCGTGGCCCCTGGCAATGTACAGGTAACTAGAGGAACACGGGTGGGTTTTAGTCAGTAAGGCCCGTATTACAGAACGTCACTCAACACTCAAGCATTACTTAAAACTAGTTTCAACCAATCAAAAGGCTTTAAACGAGTTTTAAGTAATGCTTGAGTTTTGAGTGACGTTCTGTAATACGGGCCTAAGAGTCTGACGCGCCCTCCCGCTCCGCCCAGCGCGGAAGAAGTTACTTGATGATTTCCACAAAAAAAAAGGGGTTGTGCATGCTCCAGTTATGTGTTGTATGGTTTCTGATTGAATGTGGCGTCTGCGGCATTTATCGTTTTTGGTGTTTAGTGGTAGGGTCTTACTTGATAAATTTCCTGTAGTTTTTGGTGTTGATGATTTGATCTTGTATATAGCTATTATGAAGCCTTTCGTGCTCTACACAGTGAGGAATTACAGTTGACCTATCTCAAAGCATCTGAAAATATTTGTGTGATTTGACGTTACCATTGAATTAACTTATTATAGACTAGACTCACTAGATGTTTGTGAGGGTTATAATACCTAATATAGGTACCTCAAAAACCGTTAGGTGTAGAGTTCTATTCAGAGGTTCATGTTCTGTAGAAATTCTTGCTGGTACATAAGTAACATCACTTGATCAAGCATGTTTTTCAGATACGATATAATATGCATAACTATATTTTCTATTCTGAAATTATATTTTAGACAAACCTCAAGAAAATGATGAGCAGGTATCCTATAAAGCTTTAGATCTTTCGGTCTCTGCAAACTTTTTCAGAACGTTGAAGCCTCTTATCTTACTTCTCATCTTTTACGATTAAAAATCTCTCTATTTATGCATTTTTATCTGCAAATATGAAGGGTAAAGTTACAGTGTTATAATTAGGACGACGATGAAAAGTTGCTTTAGATAGTGCGATCCACGACGACGCGCCCCACTCCGCGATTACTGTACTGTAAGCTGTACTTTAGTACGGAGCGGAGCGGAGTGGGGCGCGTCGTCGTGGATCTTTTTTGGATTTTTTTTCGCTGTGCATAGTGTCTGTATCTGTACCGGTATTCAGCTGCATCTGGTTAGCCTGGAAGCCGACCCCACCATATAGTTGGGAAAAGGCTAAGCAGATGATTTATATTAGTGACTAATGCCCGTTTTCACTGACAACTAAGTGACACCTAAATGAATCCCTAAATAAAAGTGCACTGTTGGATTTTCCACTCTCAGCGTTAAAAATCCAACAGAGCACTTTTATTTAGGGATTCATTTAAGTTTCACTTAGTGAAGGTGACAACGGGCATAAGTGCCTTCTTCGTGGAATCATCTTTGGATAAGTAGTAGTTTGTAAGGTACTTTTCGAGTGGGTTCGATGGTCAAGACTACAAACTTCTCTAGCTTTTTAATCACTTTCTCCAAACATACTCGTAGAATGATGGGTGACGGCTGACTTGCAATTATTATAACGAGGTCTAACAAAAATAGAGTAAAATGTTATTTCAAATATCTAAATTTTCGAAGTTAATATTCACCTGTCTATTTTATTTATCATGATTTTATTTAATCTAATATCAAACGATACAATGAACTAATTGAAGATAACACCATACTGAACTTTTAATAGTTTATTATAAAATTATTTACGGTTTTTTGTATTTTTGTCATTATAAACGTACTTAAAAAATAATAATAAATTTAAAAGACACGTACAACGTGTGTTTACAGTATTTAATTTAATCTTACTTTAGTATGTACAGTCATAGGTAGAAAGTTGTACAAAACGATTGTGCATAGATATTATATTCGTATAAAAAAGGGGGTAGTCCGTATCTAAGATGGCGTATACGGGGTGTTGATGTCACTGAGGTTGGGCGAGGACGGCGCGCGGCGGGCGGCGGCGGCGCAGGCGTGCGCCCGCGCAGGCGACGTCCGCCGGGCGGGCGCCGGCGCAGGCTCCGGCCACCTAGCCCTCCGCGGGTGCTTCTCCTTCTCCCTCTGCCGGCGCTGCCTCACCCTTCGGCGCCTTAGGCTTAGGTCCCTGCCAGCCATCGCACATTTTTCGGAGGAACGCTGAAAACATAGGACGACAACATTAGAAAATCATAAGGGATCTTCGGCACTTGTTATTTGCAGATATATGGGTTATAAACTGATAAGTCGAAAATTATGAAATCAACATTGATAGAATTGTATAAATATAGGTTATCTCTTAAGAAACAGTTATATAATTATTAAATAGTATGTCAAGCAGTTAAACTGATAAGTGGTAATAACAATAGAAATATAGAAGAGCTGTAAAATTATAAAGCCTTAGATCAACAGTTAGAAGAAACGGAGCACAGTAATAGCTACAGTGTGTACGGCGGTCCACTTACGATCTTATAACTAAATATATGACGTGATGTATTGCCTCTACGCCATCACCTTCTTCAGGAATGCTGTAAACGGAAAATCGGTAAGACAAGGGGGCACACACAACCAGGAAATATACCCTCATGCTTCGTATACACTTGGGTTAGGAAATGACAAAATTATCTACTGAATTCTTACTTGCTTTTAAAAATAAAGTTTTTGCATTTATATACGAGGTTCATACTTTTGGAAAAGGCCAATTAATGATTTATTTACTCATGCAATATAATGGTAATGTGCATAACTAAGGAATTCAGGGGTGAATCTGTGCAATTTCTGGACTACGTGTACAAAACATAAGGTATGTAATTTAGATACTTTTGGAAGGATTCAAACTTTTCAAATGTAACACAAATTATGTAATTTATTTATTGGGTTTCTACCACATTAAATACCATGAATCCATGATCATATTCTTCATATTCTTCTAAAAAATTAACATATAATTTGATATTATACAGAACAAACGAAGAGTAGAAACTTACGTGCGTAGGGGATCATGCCATCGTCATCCTCCGCGTCCATGCAGTCCTTTGTGACTTCAGCGACTTCATTGTCTTCCAGTTTCTCACCTAATAATTACAAAATTCAATATCAATTTTCGGAAACAAGCATTCATTATTTTACATTCTCATTTTTCAAGGAACTCTCGTATGGTACCTACAAATACGCGTTCGTTGCATAGAAACAAAATCTAAATCAGCTGAGTCACAGATATCATTATTTCGTAACGACGATCATGATGGCTTATAGCCAAGTGATTTCAGTTCACGTCCAACTGGAAATGAAGTCGATGCCAATTTATCTTATTGACATGTTAAAGCCTCGGAAAAAATAAAAATAGCTTGGCTAATAGAAATAAACAACATATATGTAGTTTCATATTGACAAACAAAAATTGAGTACTTTCTATTGCAGATGTGGTTTGATAAAGTTCACAAGACTTGGGCACATAGGTATATTGGGCAATTTAAAAGGAAGGTGTACCAGTGTAAAGACCGTCAATATTTGTATATTCTTACCTAACGCAAGGAGAGTGTGTGTGAGCTCGGCGCCAAGCATCAGACCGTTCTCATTCTTGTCGTACAGTTTCAGACATTCCAAGAAGTCCTCGTACACTCCCTGGTCTTTGTCTTTCTTTGCTTGGCTGAAGATGGGAAGGAACTCTTCAATCTGAAACAACATAACAGATTTTTCAGTCACAACATTGATTACTTCAACAGACATTATTGGTGGACATTCATTGTAATTTTTTGCGAGTACAAAAATCATCTAGTCACAATCAATTGTTAGTCTATATTCGCGTACTCCAGTAACTCATTCTCAGTGAATTGTAGCTTTATTTCAACCTTCTGAAAGTTATTAGTTTTGCTGCAGATCCTGAAAATATTTGTATATCTGTCCTGTATTTAGATAATTATCTTAACTTTGATTACTACTTACGGACAGTTGTTTCTCGCCCTTCTTCTTGGTACCACCGAGTTTCTCGATGGTGGCCATTGTGGGGTTGGAGTTGAGTGCCCTCAGGACATCTCCAAGGTTGAAGGCGTCGATCTTGCCGGAGCCATCGAAGTCGTAGATGGAGAAGGCGAAGGATGCCCCTGTACAACAAATACAATCATAAATCATGGCCATAAAACAGCACATTTACACGATCTAGTACTTCTTTTAGAACTAATTAGTACCTTTAGAGATACATGTTTTATTGTTTCAATACGTGGTACAGAGATCAGAGCTCATAGCTCTACTGACTTAAATAATTGTTTCACAAATCCATGCATTATGTGTTAAATGCACCTTATTTGCCACTCGGTAAAAAGTGAATCTTTGTAAGTTTAGCATCTTTTCTTTGTTTATGTAGATTAAATTAAATTAATGTTAATTTCATTTTGGATTTCCAATCCATCTATTATTTAATTATCCATTGTTCCGCAGTCTGTTATTTATTTATTTATTTATTTATTTATTTATACTTCAAGCACAAAAATGTACAGAGGCGGACTTAATGCATCAGTTAATGAGTGCTTAATGTTATCAGTTGGACATAATTATAAATTTTAACTTTGTTGCAGATTCATACAAAATTCATACGGGTTCTGGAAAATACTATTTGCTTAAGTCAGGTAACGTGCGGAATGGGGCGTGGGCGAACATTCTTCGCTCAGAATAATACTTTTCCACGATACGTTTCAATATATTCGGTGTTAACTACTGAGTCACGTTCTAATTATAGCCCGTTTGAAACAGTAACCGACTGAAGAGTTCCGTCACAAAATAATTTGTATTCTTTTTAAATATTCCGATTTAATATTTTATTTAAAAAATATATACCTATTGTATTTTCAAAGCAGCTTCAATTATATTTCGATTATTAAAAATAATAAGTTTTTTTATTTAATTACCGAAATTACTTCAGCTATCATGAGATTTTTCTCGAAGATTTATTAGATTGGTCTTCATTACTCGACGCATGCGTAAAGTGCATAAGGATCAGCAGATTCAAGATCATTTACCGACCTTGATAATGACAGTTGATTTATCTTTGCAAATGCAAATGCAGTGACAGATATCCGTTGCATAAAATATACATAGTCCATGTACGTAGTTTCTGATTCCCACGCTAAAACGTACGTAGCACGCTTGCAGTGAAATCTGAGCGGAGTTTCTCTGTTTGGGCGGGCGGCGATTTGGGATCACGTGACGCACGAGTTTAATTTTGGAACGCAGAGCGCGCGCAGCATGGCCGTGCCACTGGCGCTGCCGCCCGGCATTTTTTAACGCGCACCTTTTATGAGAAACGATGCTAAACTTAGATGTTATGGTCCACACTCCCGTTTAATTTATGCATTGTTTCGTTTCTTTACGTAAATGTTAAACAAGCTGACGCAATCATCTTCGTTGAAGAGTATTACGATTGAAAAAGACAACTTAAATTAATCCTGTTATCAATGTTAGTTGTCCCTACAGTTTCACACCACAACATCTAGGCACATCTGATTCAGCTTGTGCATCCTAAGTTAATGTTCTTAGTCGTTAGGTAAACAAAATTACTTGTAATAAAAAGTACTTACTGTCAATGTCGTTCTTGCTGAGGTCGCTCTGAAAATTACCAAAAATATTTCGTTATTTCCTTGTATGTAACAGTTGCCATGCATAGTGTAGTGGTATTAGTTGGTGTGTATTCACAGCTTTGCAGCTCGGTTTGTGTAGAAAAGCATTCGGATTATACGATACCATCTTCTTTCACTGGTTTATAAGCACAACACTGATTTATATGATGGATGGTGAAGTAACACATCCGAGTCGCTCGCGAGCATCCGGTCTGCGGAATAACTTGCACGAGGAAAAAACGCGTTTACTTTTACGTATTGCTTTTTGTATTTATCACTTGCCAAGCTAACAGTCCATTTTCTCACTTAACACCTTGCCACATTTTCACTGACGTCAGTGACTCACCATTTTGTGTGGTGTTTGTTGGTTCCCTCCCGGTCTTCACTGGCAGACGGTCAGACAAGAAGTGGGGCTCGGTAACTTTTCGCGGGACTGTTTTAACTGGCTTAGATGGCGCACCCGTCTGGATATTTGAGATTTAGCCCAGGAATCCGCGACTGTTCTATTTTCGGCAGAGTCGGTCCGTTTCTATAGCGTCTTCGGACACACACTACTCCTACAAGTGTAAAAGAGATGGAAAGGTTTTCCACCTGCCCTGTTTGTGGATACGTGCTAACGCCAATTGTAATGTTAAATCTACATTTATGCTAAACTATTTCGATCAGATCTTTGCGGTATAGTTACGTTCCGTGGAATGAAGGTGTTTAAAATATGCTTAAAATGAAAAGATTTATTCAGTATTCTAGTCAATATAACAGGTAATATGATATAATACCCAATAAAATTAACGTCCTAAGAACGAAACTTCACATGAAAATCAAAAATTAGGTATAATGTGGTCACTTAAACCTTTATTAACATGAAATAAACCAAATAGGATATAAAATGTGGAGAATTTTTGCGGTTGCAAAATCAGTTTTCGCCGCATTCGTCAGGTTTTACGTCCAATGTATAGTCCTTCCAACGTGAGGAATGCACGAGCGCTTCGTTGACCGTGTTGAACTTCCATACAACTGAACGATTAGGTGAGGGGGACCGCAGAAGACGTTGATCCAAAAGACTGGCAGCTCGACGTCTTGCGTCCGGAGATAAGGGACATAGTCCCCGAGCAAGAAACGGATTTCGGTTCTCCTGTAAAATAATACAGATTACGAATCTGCAAAAACAAATGATGACGAAGAACAAATACGACTATTTAGTAATAGTTTGTAGCGCCAACAAATGTTACGTGCAAGAGATTCAGGACTATGATACTTCTTCACATGATCACCTGTCAGTAGGCTCGAATGGTGACATACATTGAGGTACTAGTACAATGGGTATTATCTGATGAATAGTTTAGTAGCGAATAATTAGCTAGGTCAAGCGTGCAACTTGCTTTTGATTAAAAATAGGTGTAATAATTGGAGACGTATTACTATAGAAAGGGAAACAGTTGTAGAAGAGGCCGAGTTCAAATAAACAGGCTAATTGATTTCATTTAACTAAATAATATAACGACAGCCACAAAACATCGCACGCATCGCAAAATGGTACTGTGTAGGCAGATGTCACTTTGATCCGGTGACTCATCAATAAAGACAGTTTATTCCCGCACCTTGCGTCTCCCAGGTGTTCTACGTCGCCACCACCCTCGGAGACAAGCCAAGAGCCTGGCGCCTTGAGAGCGACACTTACTGACCAAAGTGCTTTTCTTTGACCCACTTGGGTCAGCAGACACTCCTGATGTTGCTGCTAGCTCCTTCATTTTAGGCTAAACAAAAGTAAAGTTATGGAAAGTAAACAAATTTATAGGTACTGTTAGTATAGTTCTAAGGTATTTTATTACTAACTATAATATACTGCTAACTACTGTAATTGACTGCCTCGTTGGTCTAGTGGTCGCAAACGCTACTTGCGACCTTATGGTGCTCCGGTTCGGGCAAAGTGTTATTGGGTTTTTCCATCTGGAATTTCTCAGTAGAGTCTGGATTTGTGCCCGGTTGATGCAATAGGCCCACCCCTTATTACATGGGACTCAAACATAACTGGCAAAATGTGGGTGTATATAGGTACACCTCAGCCTAACCCTTCGGGGAATATAGGCGTGATGTTATGTTATATTATAATATACTTACACAAACACTAGGTTCTGGGTCAACATGAGTTGCTAAGTTTTCATCGGATGTGTTTGCTGTCATTAACTCAACTTCTTGAAGAGTCATGCCTTTTGGATCTTCTAACATTTCATCTAAGACTTCATCTTCAGAGTTTTGATCATAATCACCTAGATTGAGGACAGCATTATTTTAAATACCTTCAAGAAAGCTAGATAATATATTTACTGTCTTGAAATTTAACTCACGATTCAAAGTAAGATAGGCATTTTCATAACGGGCGACATCAAGGCTCTCAACCAATTTTTCGGGGAGTTCATCACAAAGCTAATGAAATTCAAAAGCATTATTGGATGCTAGGTACTGTTTGATTATTAAAAGCAACAATAAGCTAATCGAAATGACTATATTCATGTTTTTAGAAAAGTAGCAAATAATTACAAGACGAGCTTTCAAGTTCAATTATACTGAATGTAAAAAAAATAGTCAGAAACAACAGTACCTACCTCTTTCATTTTAACCGCAGGAACAATATGAGAAACCCCACAGTTCCTATCAATATCACCAGCTCTATCATCACGTATGTAAAACGCCATATCTCTACCGAAATCCTCAGCATAAGCGTCAGTCAAAAGCGAATACTCGGAATGTTCAGAATTTGAAGACGTCTCCAAGGGCAAGGCACCAGCGACTGATTGAGATTGTTCTGCTTGGCCTGGAGGTTCAATTGTCATCTCCAACGCAGTATTCACAAAAGACTCCATAATTTTGTTCATCGCTTCAGTGAGTAATTCATTGGGCTCTGGATTACTTTGTACGATTTCAGTGTCATCGCATATTATTACTCGTTCAACATCACTCATGTCAAAAAGATGATTGATAAACATCGAAGTTGATTTCGTTAACTCCTTTTGACGCTAAAAATATTTGCTTCAGTTACAGAAAAACTCATTTTAACTTGTTTACATCATAATAACAGAATACATACTTATAATAGTTTATAATACTGAACATTCATCGTAATCAAAGCTTACCAAATCAAGTTCTTCGTCTCCTTGACCAACAAAGCCAGTCTCGGGTTTATTTTTTTGTAAGTCATCTGAAATGTATGCTATATTAGGAAAAATCAAATGTATTGACTGTTATATATGTTTTAATATGCGTTAATCTATACTAATGTTTGCAAAAATGTTTTTTGCCTTAGTTCCACTTTTCAGTTGGAACTACTGATCTAAAACTATCATTGAAGAACCGTTTGTCGGTCCAAGAAAACCAATATTTTAACCAGCGGCATTGTTTCAGTCACATAAAATATTTGGCAGGCGTCTGAAATGTTACCTGAGTAACAACCACCTTTAACTTTTTCCGGCGTCGATGTAGCAACTATATTGGCAACATGTTCCATCATATTTTCATTCACGATGTCACTGTCGCCCTTTGATGCCTCAAATGAAGTGTCTTCATCATCGGCATCACACAGTTTATCATTGTCAAAATTATTCAATATTGACTGATAACGCCACGGACGACCTGTTATCATAATTGAAGTTTATAATTACGCGTTTATTTTTAGACATGTCTAGCCAAGTTTGATGTAGGGAGAGATGGCGTTATTCGTAGAAGCTTTTCAGGCCACAACCGTATTTGAGATATATGACTTAGTATCATAATGTCGACAAAACTTGCAACAGTTTTAGAAGAATAATTTTAAGTAATTCAGAATAAAGATTCTACACCAACGCCAGGGCACAAAATTCGCATATCTAGATGCGACGATGGGCGCCAAAACGATTAACTCTGAGGATAATTATTTGCTTCTTCTATGCATGAAGACCAAAACCTATCATGTATCTTCCCAACCTTAGTTACTATAATAAGATATCTTACCTGTTTCGTTAGCAGCATTTGCTATGAGAGAAGCTTCATCTAAAACCTGGCTGACAAGATGGACTGCCAACAAGGCCGCAAGACGCGCGTCACAGGCTTGCTCACCGTCGACTGTACGCAATAAAAAGTGCAGTTTTGAATTAACTAATAATTCTTTTTCCATTTTTATGATACATATCTAAAAATACATTTCTAAAAACATAAATAATAAATCTACATCAAACACACCTTCCTTGCTTAACATCTTGACGGTTTTTAATGACAGTTAATCTTTTTTTTTTGTTTTTGTTCTCTTTTTTTCCAGCCAGTGCATTTAGGTACTGTTAATATCTTCTGAAAAAAAAGGTTTTAAATGTTTTTTTAATTGATTTAATTTACCTATTATTATGTTTGTATTTATTTGTACAGTTAGTTAGTTAGTCATTTAATTTAGTACCTAGTGTAAGTTGTTAGTTGGGTTAAGAATTGTAAAAGCGTGTACTTAGACGTCAAAAATAAATTCCATTATGATCCATTTACCAGTCGGGATGTTTATACCTGTATGAGTAAACAATATGGTTATCATTTAAGTTTATAATAATTCTTTGACCATTCTCACAATTTTAACTTGATTTGGACAGCGTCTGAAGAAGGATCTCTTTACAAGGCTCTACAGAAATATAAACGTAGAGCTTGTAGTAAGAAACTTAGGATTCTTAAGTTTGAGGACACGGTGGAGCATACGGTGGAGGTATGCCCGGCATGGGCAGGGCACCGCCGTGTCCTCGTGGAGGCGATCGGTGGCGGGGATCTCTCGCGTCCGGCCCTGGTCCAGGCCATGGTACGGAGCGAGAGGGCATGGGAGGCCGTCAACTCCTTCTACGAAGCAGTAATGCTCGCGAAGGAGGAGGCGGAGCGCGTGAGGGAGAGGCAAATTTCGCGCCCTCACGCCCCTAGCCGCCGCAGGAGGAGACGCCGGGACTCGATCGCGGATTCCCGGCCACCGTAGGCGCGGGCTTGCGGACGGTGAGCAATGGGTAGCTCGCCGTCCGGTAAGGACCAAGCCCGGGTCGACGGCGCGTTGTGTTCCACGCGCGCCTCAAAGAGTGTCAGCAAGTGAAGGGGTCCGATGAAACCATTGCCTGCCGGGGTTGCGGGAAAGTCCGAAAGGGATACCGTGGCCCCCTGGCATTGCACAGGCAAGAGAAGGAACACGGGTGGGTTTTAGTCAGTAAGAGTCTGACACGCCCTCCCACTCCACCCAGAGCGGGAGGAGTCATTTGATGACTTCCCACCCAAAAAAAAAAAAAAAAAAAAAGGATTCTTAAGTTTATTTGGTACTACTCACTCCACGATCTACGTTCCTATGCCTCGCATCATGTTTGATTTTGAAAGTCACCATGCAGGATGATGCTTTAGACTTTGTTGTAACTCTTGATGTCATTCAGAATAGGGCTTCCAACGTTCCTCTTTCTTTTTGACCAAGAGCAATGAGTTCTGTACCGAAACAGTAGATTTCAACTGGAAAAATCTTTATCAAAACGATGATGACAAATTAAAATGTGACAGCATAAACTTCTAAGCTTGCTAAAACATATCACTTGGCATCATTTAGAATCAACTTATGACATACTTTCATGAATTCTCCCACGATTTATTCTACTAATTTCAATATAATTCTCGAAATATTTCTGTGTCCTATAATAAAGTTTCTCAAATACGTAAAAAGCATTTTCCATTCAAAACACAACGTCGCTATTTCGGTAACGCCCAGCCAATAGCTACAGTATGCATGCATATTCTAAAACTTCAACCTCGTTCTATTTTAGTGGAAGTTTCGTGATTGTATCATAGAATAATTTGTTATGGACCAGGAATATGGTACAAATCAGCAAAAAACTTGTTTAATTTCTAGTTAATTTTGTATGAAGACTAACACTGAAATTAATGACCTACTAACGAGTTGGTCATTCTTTAAACAAACGAATGTAGGTGTGTCACAAGGCGCAGTTAAATGTGAAATTCTATAGAGTTAAGACGGTTTCATGAAATAGCCGTGACATCATTAGCTTTTAGTTAGATAAATCTTATTATAAGTTAAATATATTATAAGGTATCTATAATTACCTAACGATCTACTCTCTGAACCCGGTAACGGTACTCGAAATGACTACGATTTTCCAATGTTACTGTAAATATTGGTAAATCTTAGGTGTTACTTTTAAATCTACTGACGTAAGTTGGTGAGTGTACGGTTTGGTATATTTTATAAATTAGACGATTTTTCGGGCATTTAGGTACCATTAGAGTTTGGCAAATGCCAGGTTTTACCCATGACGATTAGCAAATCTTAGATTGTACTGGAAAATCTAAGGATGTAGGTACCGTAGATTGAGCATTTACAGTAACACCTACAATACCTACTATTGAATTAATTAATTACTGTTAAATTAATGTGTATTAAACCTATATGTGTACTAGGTGTGTTAAAACTATTTGAAGCAAAGGACCCGACGGGGGTATTAATCGTGGTATTCAAGCCATTATTATGATGTGTATTTGATAAGGTCCAGTAGACCGATATTAATGTGTACCTTTACCTTTATAATGTAAAATAATAATTATATTTGCCTCCTCCATTTATTTCGAACTGAAGTGTTGCAATTTTGAAGAAAAAAATATAGTTAGCCCGTGATTCATTACAATGACGTAAGACAGGTGATGTCTTCGATATTATTTTAAGAAGGAAGTTAAAATAAACAGAGTCTGTATGTAATTGTAGCTACCTAGGTACGTAACATTTGGATTGTCCATAAAGCTATTTTCATCTCGTTGAATAATAAGTTCATTGTATGTAGGTATGCAATCGGGCCCGGTTATAGTGGACCAAGTTTAGTTAGAGGACGTACCTACTGCATGTGCTGCAATTTTCCTCATTTGTTTTTTTTTCCTTTTCTTATTTTTGGTACCTACTTTATTTTTAAATGTATGCCTCTTTTATTTGCGCCATAAAAGAGGCATACAATTATACACATAATTATTTTCTTTTTCTTACCGTGGCAAACTTTGGGAAGTCTTTTGCAGTACAGCTTTAATCCAGTAGGACAATTTAATTGCTGAAGAATATTTTTTATATTAAGTACCTATCTACATACTTTTAATTAAAGAACAAGCCAATTAACAATACCTTGCTAACATAAAGTGATTAAAGATGACAGTAGTTTAATTACGTGAGTAACAAGCCACGACATAGATGATAATATACCTAGTATAATCGTTGCTGACAAGTGAATCACTCATAATGCCCACGAAATATACGCCGTTGTTATTACTACATAGCTGCATGTGTACGTCAGCTCACCTATTTAACAACCTAAGAAATAACTTTGTTTTGAATATAGGTACCTACTCGTAGAGGCCCAAGATTATAGTACTTTCGAATATAGATAATTATGTACCTACAGTTCCTTTTTTTATAAATTAATTATGACAAATCTTAAATTAAATATACAATCTTACACTAAAATATATTTTAGATATAAGTAGAGGAAAAAATAAATAAAAAACGGACGAGCTCATTCGCTCGAATCGCCGTCAGTGGAATAAGTGCCCAAAAGGCTGGCAGCGTTGCCACGTTGGATGGCAATACTGATTCTTTGACCTAAAAATTGGCCGGCCCTCTGGTCACCGCTTGGTGATAAAATCTTTTATTTTGGAACAAAAACAGATACAATCATAAGTTAAACGATGATAACTGCAAAAGTAAATAACTGTGCGTTGATGTCCCGAAATACTCGATGAGCACACGTACCCTACTGTTTCAACCCCCCAAACGGCTCAAAAATATCTACCAATAAGGTTAAACACCAATAAGGCAAAAAATATCTACCAATATTTGCGTTTGAGGTTTTGGAGGATACATAGTTTAAGTTGGTACATTAAAAAGAGTAACGTAACGTTTCCTGCACGCTCCCTATAGAAAGGAACACTCTGGAACAGGCACCTCTGGTTAGGAGAGACAATACCTACTTGAAAGTAAGTTAATCATGAACCAACCATGGCATAGCTTCGAGAATGAGTCAAGTAGAGATCCATAAAAGAAAAGTGTCCTCGTGGTTTGATGGCTGTGCGCAGAACCTTCGAACTGTGAGATAAGTATCATAGCGCGGTCAAGTGTTGGGTGGAAAACACTTTTTAGGGCATCGAGATTCGAGACCCTTGTTGAAACATCTTTTTTTATGCCCTTGTGTTTCGGATATCACCGATCCCCGAATGGTTGTTAAGTTTTGAGACTGCCTCGTTGGCACGGTAGGTAATATTATCATGATAATATTACTGTGTCGTTGGTTTAGTGGTCGCAAGCGCTACTGCTGAGCATGAGGTCCTGGGTTCGATTCCCCAATCGGGCAAAGTATTATTGGGACTTAAAAAAACATAACTGGCGAAATGTGGGTGTAGGTACTACAGGTACACCTCTGCCCAACCCTTCAGGGAAACAAGGCGTGATGTGTGTTATGTAAATTAACTTGCTTCGATTTCAAATACAAATTATTTAATGCATTCATGTGTACATTTAGTTGTTACAATATAAGTAAGTTCCAACATGAAACCCGGTTAAGGCACGGCATTATAATACCTAGTAATAATTTTAACATAATAATAATAATTTTATTTTAGAGTATGTGTGCGTTTTTTACTCGTATGTACCTGTCAACTGCCCTAACTTCGCCTGGCGCCCTATCTTTGCCTAGATGAAAAAAGATGTAATATCTTTTTCATTTTGTTTTTAAAGCCAATGGAAACTTAAAGCTCTCTATGAAAACTCAAAGTTTCGATTGCCATACAAGCAAAATAAAAAAGATATTACATCTTTTTTCATCTAGGCAAAGAAAATTACATAGGCAACTGCCCTAACTTCGCCTGGCGCCCTACGCCAGGCGAAGTTAGGGCAGTTGCCTATGTAATTTTTTATCAAGCTATCATAATAAATATTTTACTCTAGGTATTCTGCGACCGAGTAAAAGCATTTTTGTGTTAGATATTCTTTTAATTTCCTGTTAAATTTATTGAATTTGGTTTCTTCTTTTATTTGTTCCGGTAATTTGTTGAATTTTTTTTCGAACCCACCATAATTGACGATGACTAAGTTAATAGGTACTAAGTACCTAGGTATAACTACCCTAACTACCCCTCACTCCAACATATATAAACCAATGGGATATCAGCTAATTGGCCATAAAATCTGATGGGTGCATAAAACAATGACAATGTATGTGGACACAACTAACGGAAACAATCTACAAAATGGGTACTGTTAGTGCCGCCGCTCCCTGACCGTCTCTATTTATAAAGTAAATTGCCTGCCGCAAAGTGAACATTGATATTATGCCAATCTTGTTAATTCAATGTCTTTATGTTTACCATTTTATTTGGGGACCGTATCAAATAAATTACATGAACGAGGGTTGATAAAGAATGCATGTAATTTTTTCACATGATTTATTTGGTTTGGGAAATTGTGAGCCAGTCGATGCTTAGTTAGATAGGTAGGTACTTACTTGTTTGGTTACTTAGGTACTGAGTTTACTTGGTAGAGTGGCATAAAATCAAAATGGCATAAAATCAGCACCTTCTGAATTTCAGTCAGCCCCCAAAAACCTTCTAAGTACCACTTCTAAGTTTTGGTTGAGAAGCTCGCAACTCCCCAGTCTCCCTACCATCAACATTTGCTGTTAAACTGCTGTACTTATACTACAAGTAAGTACATGATTTTGTTAAATATAAGTACCGACAAAGCCTAAAAATCACTCACTTTTATAAGCGCTAAGTAAAAAGGTATATGGATTTCATACTGGCAATAAAAAAGACAGAGTATAAACGCCCCTATACTTATATTTCAAACCTAGACCATATCAATGCAATAACGTTGAATAAAAGTCTGGCCTACATTTTCAGCTGCTCGGAAAGCAGCCATGTTGCCGTTTCTATAGCAACCGGAGGCTGCCTCTCCGCGTCTCGACCCGCGCGCACAGATCAATGCTGAAAATTTTCCAGGGTTGCTGCCGAAGCGATGTATAGGTATTACGTCTACAATATAATGAGGATGTTTCCTCAAAAACAATAATGGATGTAGATAATTTCATTACCTATACCTATCTAGATTGGTAGCGATTAGATCAAGTAGTCTATTGTAGGTAGATACCCATTATTACCGATATCTAATTTTCCCGGCAGTACCTACAGAAATACTACCTAGCTTTCTATAAAAGTAAGCCTTTCTAACTACGTGTCAAAGTAACAAATCACTTTTCTCGGGAAAATGACAACTGCATAAATTAAGAAAAACTTAGCTACGCCAACCCTACGCGTCCGTCTCGTCACAATTGCGCGGAACCTCATTCCCAGTCCCGCGTCCCGTGGAAGAGGTCCTCGTTTCCTCCCTAACTTCCCCATTGTAACACCATACGATGTACAGTGGTGCTTTCCATAAGTTTAGAACTATGTTTTAATTACTGCAAGTGAGGTATGTTTGCAAACTATTTAATGAAATAAATGGTTTCACTTACTTTAATTATATAACACCTTTTAAGTTCATTCGTTCTGCGAAGGTAAGATAGTACCTATCTGAATTATTTTATTCCTAGTATTGTAGATATCATTAATATGTTCTGGCTTTAAAATTGTTGTTTGGAACTTTTTTCGCATACGTAGAAGGTTAACCATTCTGCGATCATCCTAAAAAAAATCTTTCAATTGATGTGGTTCTGTTGAAATCTAAACTGCTTCCTTCACAAATAAGTTACCTGCTTAATTTAAGTTATTATGTATTAAAACCCCGAACCGTGAAAAGCCGGTGCGTTTATATCTTACGTTCACAATGACGCGGACGTTGGTAGGTAGATACCTATAGAAACCCCGGACCCTAAAATGCCGGCGTGTTTTGTCCCAAACCAAATCAATGAATGTATTTTACCAGGAATCCCTCCTTGCTACGAAAGCAAAAGACATGTCCGAAGAAGATCCAAATTCTGAGGAGATAGTCCCCATTCCAGTTCAGATATTCCTGTGGAGACAAACCACCCCGTTTGTGAGACCGCGCCTAGGAAAACTTCACGATGCCGCCTGCATGGTGAGTAAATCTTTAAGAAAATCATAATATTGTACCTATTATATTGATAACGCCTACACCTAAATGTTTGCAAAATGTGTACATACGCTCAAAACACTGGCTGATTTTTGTGTTTTCGTATAATTATGCTCTTTGGAAAAGATGTTGTGTTTTAGGAAAAAATGTTGTAGGTCCACAAGTCCACACAAATGCAGTCATAATTTATCTATCCTGGTACCTACATGGATCGATGTGTACGTGCCTACCTACTTATCGAAAATGGATCAGTCTTATAAGAGCATTTAAAATTCCAAATTCGTCATGACCTTCATTTTACTTGAACATGTGCTAAGCTAATTTGTTATTATTGTAAGTAAGTAAGAACCTATGTTGTATAGCTATGAGGTCACAGAATGTTTTCTGCACATTGTGTATTGATTATATTGCCATAATAAGTATCTCCCGTATGGTCTAGTGGCTAGGATACCTGGCTTTCACCCAGGAGGCTCGGGTTCGATTCCCGGTACGGGAAATCTTTTTGCAATATCTTAAAATTTGTGTGTTCGTAGTTAAGTTGTTGATTGTAAAATGTCACTTATTTGTTGAAAACACGCAGTTCTGTCAACGTGCTCCTGGACACCATGTAAGTAATCACATGATTGTGCTTTTAGAATTTAATTTATTCAATCACGAATACTTAAATCAAAATATGATTTAAGTATTCGTTTTAAATACTGCATATATTGTATTGTTAATGTGTTTTTTTCTTTTTATATGACGCTCTTGTTCACCTATTTATCTTTTATACTTTGTTTGGTACAGACGCCAGCAGGTCAACCTACCCGAAACCAACAAATTTTGCCAATCAATTTTGAACCTTACCGTAAAGTGATAAAGTTGAAAATCAATTAAAGAAATTTGACATATTGTAGTCGGTTGATGTGCTGGCGTCTGTACATTTATTTTGTGGTATCGGAAAATGAGTAAATGAAAGATATGAGTGAGCGTGTCTTGTGTTGTGAGTGTACATAATGTGAGTGAGAAGCAACGATATTTTTTATCTTACAGCTTTATGGACTTACTTACTATATTACCCACTTACAATATTATAATAATTACTCAAAAAAATCAGCTGCTATTATTTTAGCCTCAAAATGGTTTTATTTTAATTTGGCAACATTTAACAAAGAAACTTCTAAAAATGAATTAAATTTACTAGAGATGGGCTTAAACGTTAAAAAATAATAACACTGCTAAATGATAATGCTAACAATATTTAACAGTTAAAATTAGCAGTTATTTTTAGCAACTGTTAAATTTAATCACAGACGGATTGTTAACGTAATTAATTCTCATTTCCTTCATACTTTTCACAGGCTTAGGACTGTCAACTTTTTCTGTTGGCGTATTTATAATGAGAATCAATTTATTTACAACGATTTCTTTTTTTTATGTGTAATTTTTTTATAATAATCATATTTTTTTTGTTTTGTTTTTTTTTTCTTGTATCTTTTGTATTTCTTTCTTAGATCTTGTTTTTTTTTCTAATAGCTACATACCAATTGGTAATATTACTTTTGTTCAAATTTAATATATTTTTTGTTTCCGTTTATTTAACATCTATCTCGGAACTTATTTAACAGGTGCTGACACATTTTTTTTTTATTAGTGTTAATTCGATTTAACAGTTAGCACTTAGCAGTTAATTAAATCAACTTGCTCAAACTTATCAATCTAACTGTGATTGAATCTGCAGGACCATTATTGCTTTGTTGTGAGTTGTGACACTGACTGCTATATTTAACAGCTATCCCAGAACTTACTTAGCAGGTGTTGACAGTAAAAAAAATTAGCAGTGTTAATTTAGCAGCTTATTATTTTTAGACCCATCCCTAAAATTTACAGACTTTACTGTTTGACATGTTTATGTTTACCTTTGTCTGGAATTATTTTCCGAAATGTTTTGTTTGCTTGAAAACTTCTTCACAGTATTAAATTAAACAATCTTTATTTCAATCAAACACCTCCTAGGAAGTTAAAGAAGCGTGCAAGGTAAGATTATTATTATATTAAAATATTCTTAATTAATAAAAATCTTGTTTCATATGTTTAATGCTCGGTTCCTACGTTTTGCTTACCAATGGAAGCTTTTTTCATTGCCAAACTGGGCATATTATATATATATTCATAAGCTAATTTTACCTTTGATAGCTAGTTCCTTAGGGGAGGGTCTACTATGCAAAGCTATAAGGTATTTGCTTCATAATTGGTAAAGATACAAGTCTTAATTTTAACCAATATTCCAATAACGGCCATAAAACTACTTATAAAATGACGAATGAGTAGGTATTGAATACTTCATAGAATCAATCATCTCAGACTTTAGTTTGCATTGGCAGTTCCTTTAAAAAGTTAAAACTTAGAGCTCTATTAATAAGAATGCGTCTAATTATTGTTTTTACTTACCATCCTATGATAATAAGACCCATTATTTGGTCAGAGTATTGTCTCATTCCAAATCCCCACATCAAATAGGAACTCTTCCTGATTTATTTAAAACCTTCAACCTGTAAATTACAGTCATTTGAAAAAGTGCTGGTACAAAATCTACGGTTTGGCCTGTCAATCAGCCTAGCAGATGCTATAGAATCCATTCCACGATGGAGGCTCATTCAAGCATCATTGCCTCACGTTATGCATGCATTAGCAGCTCTGTTGCACAACAGGTAAATATTATTTTTATTCATTTTGTATATTCTTTCTTGATAAAATAATCAAGGTACAGAGGTGGCGGCAACTTGACAAATAATTATTATTTATTTAGTACAAAACTTTTAAAGACTTATTCTACATCAAATTTTATTTTCATGTTTTGTGTTGTTGTTATTGACTTCTTTTGAAATCAGCTAAATGTATATGGTGTTCAATTTGATTAGTGATTGATGTGTTCAATGCAATCTATAAATAAAATCCTAAGCTCAACATTCTGTAATCATCAGTGTTGGATAAATACAGGCAACAAGAAAAAACTTAGATACAAATTATTATATTAGTGAGTACCTATTCTATTCTATAATCTTAATAAATTTTTTAAGGGTAAAAGACAACATGCAGTCCCTGGGCAATGTGGAAACAAAGCTGCTGTACACACTACATTGGATCCTCCTTGATGCATCCGATGAATGTATTGAAAGTGACTATGAGAATGGAGTCTTCTACTCGAATCCGTTCCATTACCTATTCTCCATACCTGCTTTGACGGTAAATATTTATGTTTCCTTCTATCTATAATTAAACATATAATAGAGGTAAAATTTGTTTGTATGTAGGGGGTAATTTTCGGAACTACTGAACCGATTCCGAAAATTATTTCACAAATGGGAAGCTACAGTATTGCCGAGTGTCATAGGATATATTTTATGTTAAAACGATAAATTTCACGCGATTTGACGACGCGTGAAATCGCGGGTAAATTATCTAAAGAGAGTGTTTGAAATGAAATCAGTAGCAGATCCAGGTGCTCAAGCGGGGCTTAAAAAGAATCTGAGATATTCTGTGACAAATCTTATAGTGAACAAGATAATTTTTATTAAACTTTTTAGAAGCATTACACTACCTAAGGTACAATTGAATTGTCATCAATTATCCTTAACTTAACAGGTATTATGTTTTCAAATTTCTTTTTCTATAAAATGTTTTGTTTACGTGACGAACCTTGAATCCACGCACCACTCATTCTGCTACTCACGCTGTCCTGTTCGGCAGCCATGTATATTCACCGAGATATCTCTGGTAGTCTACAACCTAACGAAGTCATTGAGGAATTGCGTAAAGTAATCCGAGGTGGACAATATTTTATTATGTGTTAAAATGTTGTGCGCTTTTTTAGTGTTTACTTTGCTTAAACCTACCCTCAGCGGGGTCAAGCACCTTCCAAACGACAATCCTGGATCCACTACTGAATGAAATGAAAGTATAATCATAGTTCTCATAAAGCTCTATTGAGGGTCATTTTCATCCAAAAAACTTCCCCCACAATATGCTCCAGACCTCACTATGACAAAAACTCAATACTTGAGTACTACATAACTTATAATTTTTCCAGCTTTTTGTGTTCCTGTTTGCACCACTGTCACACCACCTGAAGGAGTCGGACTTCACAAACAACTATCGGTTAGAGAATGGCCTTAAGATGTGGCAAGCGATGTGGGAGTTCAGGCATCCAGAAGCGCCATGCTTCACCACCCTCGTGAAACCAAAGCCCAAGCCTCTAGGTGGCAAGTATTCCAAGAGACATCAACCAGGCGACGTGTTTATGGGACGTATGTAGAGAAACCTATCATACTTTTACTCTTTAGTAATTTTATTACTAACGACTATAATTTATGGTACTTTTCCTTAACATCATTTCTTGCAATTGCATCCCCTGGACTGACCCCGCTGGAGTTTGTTTATTTACCACTGTAACCTGTTTTCTTTATGTATTTAGCAACCTTGGGCGTATGCGTGTAAACCTTTTTTATATTTATATGAATATTAATACATAAGTAGCTTGGTTTCGATATTATTATCAAATAATATTTTATTATTATGGCGTTCAAAAATGGGCATAGTTTCTAGCTGACGACTTTTGATCTTACAGGTAAAATGTCTAAGGAAGAAGGCGGAGGTGGTAATGTTAGTGGAAGTCCACCCAGCCAGAACGTGTCGATGTCGCAGTCGGAGGTGACATCCAAACAGGCCAGTACTGAAGAGGAGCCATGGCTGTCGTCACCCAAAGACACCATATTCCCTGAAACTATTCCTGAAGAGAGTTCTAGTACTGAAGAAGAACATGTGGTGAGATAAAATGAAATACAAGTACATAGAAGTATGCTTATTACTTAATCTTAGACATTACATAATGGTTACGCTGTGTGAGTCCTATGGATTTTTTTATGAAGAGTTTTTCAATATCCGGATAAAAAGTATCCTATGTCCGAATGTAAATCATAGTCTACCCATATGCCAAGTTTCATCCAAATATCTTTACGCGTTTTAGCGTGAAAGCGTAACAAACAAAAAACCAAACTCACTTTCGCATTTATAATATTAGTTAGAATTGTGCCTAGATAATTGACGTGAACAATAAAAAGAATACTTTTTTTTTTATGCCTGCACCCAAAGATTTTCTTTTCTCCCTATATTCTAATAGGATTTTCTTAATTATTTTTCCGTCACTTTCAGTTTATTTACCGACTGCCTTCGGAACAAAATTTCGGAGGAGCTGTGAAGGAGGCATACACTGTGTATGCAGCCGACCCCAGTATATTTCAACCACGTAAGGCCGACGGCTCAAAGCCAGTACTACCAGGCATTAAACCTTTGCCACAAATAACAAAGATGAGGTAATATTTCAGAGCTGTAATTTTATTCAATTTCAAAAGCGATTGCTGTAATAATGTTGGCATTAAAAACAATAAAACGGCCAAGTGCGAGTCGGATTCGCAGACGAAGGGCTCCGTACCACCGTTCAATTTCTGCACGCGGAAATAAAACACGTTTCTTGTAGGGGACACCCTTTAATTTTTGTACTTTGTTTTGTTGTTATTATTTGTTGTTATAGGGGCAATAGAAATACTTAGACAATCTGTGAAAATTAACGAAACCCTGAAAATGTGTTATAAAACGTTATTCTTTTTTCTTTAATACTAAATATGTAATAACACTGAATATTTGCAGCTCCTCAGATAAAGAGTCTCTGTCAGACAGTGGTGGCGGTGGTGGTGGCCCGACCAAGGGTACTCCAACATCGACAGAAAAGCCACCCACTGCGAAACAAGGCAATGTAAGTAGGAATGCAATAATATGAAATATACACATAATAGTTGTTATGACATGTCAAAGCTCAGCCATATTTTACGACACTCTATCTAGACATTATAAATAATCAAAGATGTCATTAATAAAATAAACGATCTTGTCTCTTTCAAGACTTTACTTAGATATTTCTCATTGAAAGACGTTGAATGGAATCGGGAATGGAAACTACGGCCGAGTTACATTTCAGGTGTCGGCTGCTACATTCCTAGATGTTGCTACGTTGAGGTGCTTATTTACATCGCAATGGCAAGAAGAGGGCGTGTATTGGGCCCTGCACTACTTATACAACAGGTAATTATTACTGTACTCTGATTTTTTATTTGGTAGAAAATGACATTTAGTGTCGATATAAAAATAACTCTCACCAAGGAACACTGAATCATTCTCTGCAGGAGCACCTTCACTGTTGTCGTTTTATATCTGCCGGTCTATTCTGTAATAATCTCACGGTGAAAACTTAGGTGAAGTGAGCTGTCTGCTAGAGCTCACTCCGAGCTCACTTCACCTGAGTTTTCACCGTGAGATGGTTACAGAATAGCACTGCTGTATTTAAAAAAAGATCGATCGTAGTTCGCACCTGCCATTTTGTAAAATTTACATTTTTGTTCGGTTACGAAAAATTTGGTGATCACATCAATAAAACTATACTGAATTACAGGCTTCGAGACATATGTGACGATATGTCGAAACAAACACAACCGAGGAAGAGAAGCAATTCCTTGCCTATACCCAAGATAGAGGTATCTGTCTACCAGAGCCCAGATATAAAAGACCGAGACTCACTGAAGAACTTTATCGAAGTCCCAGAAGTTAAAGACATGTCTCCCGTAACAGAAATGCCTTTCGCCTCACCAACGAAGGTAGTAGAGGAAGAAAACCTCATGACGCGAAGATCCAGTGAGAAGATAAAACGCAAAATGAAAATGGCCGATCTAAAAGCTTTTGTGGAAACAAAGCTGCTGTCGAAGTCAGAAAAAGCGCTGGAAAAAATTGGACACGATGACCACAAGTTCTCCTTCCACTCTGCAGTTAGGATGCTATCTGTAGCTATATTTTTTCGCTTATTTTAAAACCTTTTTCTAATATAAATATTTAATTTAAATACCTTTTCAGGAATATCACAGGAGCTTGGACAATACTGATGATCGTCCTAATTCTGCGTTGGCGAGTAACTTCCCGCCCTTAGCTCCGAGGCTAACTGGCGATTTATTCCACTGCAACCTGATTAAAGGGAAAAGTATGCCCAGTCTTAGGTAATTATCATAATCCAATTGATATTTTTTTCATATTTTTTATTTCTCATGGCATTTTCCATTTTAACTAATAGAGCTATGGTAATTTTATTATAACATCTTAAGTATAGTATATTGAAAAGGCTTAGACATTTTTTGTACTCACTTGAAAATATGCAGTAGGTTACCTATATTTAATTCCATTTCTTACAGATTACTATAGATGATTTAGGTTTATTAATAGATGTAGAAAATTATTCTTATTAATTTACTAGATTAAATGGAGGGGGAGAAGTATGACTGAAAAGTAAGTTCTGAATCAATCATTGTAATTAGTTCAGCAGTCTTATTTTGTAACAAACTAATGGTAATCACTTTCATTCTGACAGTTGAACAATATTACGTTGCGTTACGATCGTCATTAGGACCCGCTTGCACCACAAATCACTTAATGCGTTTAGCGCTGAACATATTTAAAACATTTATTCTGTCTCTTACATTTTCAAACGATTAACAGAAACAGAACAATGTTTTATATACGTTTAACGCTATAAATAGTGCCATCCACGAAGTCGCACCCCACTCCGTACTAAAGTACAACTTACAGTACAGTAATCGCGGAGTGACGCGTCTTCGTGGATAGAACGAACTGTAAACGCATTTAATTATTTGTGGTGTAAAAAGGGCGTAACTTTTTGTTACGCAATAAGGCTACTGTTCTCCCTCTCTGCAATCCGTTTCAAAGATCTCCTAAGCTGTAGTAAAACGCAAAGCAAATACTGAAGAAGCAGTAAATACAATGACTTTTTTCAATATCTCAAATTCGTTCTATCACAATCGCAAAATTGTCATATTCTTTCATTATCAAGGCACAGCATGTTTATTTTATCAACACAATTCTGGGTGAAAATAATATTTAAAAGTTATATTTATTCTCTTTCTCCCATCTTGTTGACGCTTGTACCCGTACTATTGTAATGGACGAACGATTCGGTCTCTAGCTGTCTGATTGATGAGCTAACCTCCAATGGGTAAGTGAGCAAATTAACAAAGACATTAGAGGCTTCGTAAATTAGACGCTAGTCATCCCGGATTGGTAACACAAACTAGTATTACAATTACGACATTTACTAAGCGTAGAGGTTTTGCTTCATATTTTTACAAGCACGCCCGAAATGAGGCCTTATTGCTACATATTGTATGCTTATTCCAGCATATCAAACAATTACTTTGATCTAGTAACGAGAACACTCAGACACACTGTCACAAGTCACAATAAAACAGAACATCAAAGTAGTTGTATGCACGCACAATGCTCATTAGATTCCGATACACAATCCGTAATTACAAATTAATGCATTAAAACGATAGTAGGATTACGTAGTTAGATGAAATAAATTCCTTCATTTAGTTTGAGGCTTCATTGGATGCGATAGTACGTATATTATATGCAAACATCACTTATTTACCAACAGTAAATCGATCAATTAAAGCATACAATTTTGAACTTTAATGCTTCACGTTAAGGGTACTGTTAAATTGCAAGTTACCTATATTAGAATTTTTCATGATAGTCACCAACGTTATACGACCTAAAAGCATGATTGAACACAAAATATTTAGCATGAACAAAATACACGACAAAACACAGGTATGATGTGGAACGTTTGTGGTCATAAAATTAAATATAAATCGTTTAGATTATTACCGAAAAATAAATAAAAACACAAGTCCTTATTAAAAATCTTATAAAAGCCAAAGGATCCTTTGGTCTTTTGAACTATACATAATATATGTGGTAAGTATGACAAAAGTTTCCGAAAGAAACCTGTTATTTTAAAGACAGTTATTGCAGGTACATCGATGAGGTGAGGACGGAAAGAACACAAGGCCCATCTAACACGGTGCCCACAAACGTACAGAAGAAGAAGAACCCTATTATTACTGTGACTGAACACACTCCTACACCGTCTCCGGATTATTTGTCTAAGACTAGACAGGTGACTAAAACAACTAAACTATTTAGAATTAATACAGTTGAATCCTGATAGTATTTTCTTATACATAGCTTACCCCTTGAGGTTCCTTAAGAGCCTATACTACCTCAAATGGCTTAGCATGATCCTCTGTTTTGCCGAAAATACTGCAGCATTAATTTTGAAAAAAATATATGGTAAAGTTTAGGATTAATGTTAAGTACTACATATGTTTATCGAAAACACCATTCCATAAAATTTTCTGTATAGAAAAAAAATCCAAAGTTAATCCAATTACCTCCAAACCGAACAATAAACCGCTGGTATTCAGAAAATACTTCAAATTAGATCATGTAACTTGCGCCTTGGAGCCGCCAGTGCCCCACTTCGTCTCGCTCTCACTCAGTCCGCGAGCAGTATGGTGCGAGCGAGATAAAAAGTGAATTTAAGCTAAGGTAGTATGGGCTCTTAAAAGGAATACACAATCAGCCAAAATTGTGCTGAGTCTGCCTCCTCTTTGTAAGAGGAAGTGCTGTAATCCATCACGCGAACTAGACGTCACACATCTTGGATTGTTGACCAAATTCTAGGACATGGCAATTTGCAGTTTTGCGCACCATACTTTGCAGAGCATTGTGACTACTAGGAATTTTTGTTATTGGGAGAACGTTATAGCCAAGAACTGCCTCTGATAAGCTGGAATAGGGCATCTATAAAATTACTATGTTACACTAAGTATTTGCTTGCAGGGTTCACTGGAATCTCAAATAGACTCAGTTAGCATGCAAGGATCTCAACACATACCCACACCTGAACGCAAACCTAGCCTAACGCGGTCACAGACTGACTCCAACATTACTTACGTCGTTGAAGAAATACAGGAGGCTTCTGGTTCCTTGCATTACATTACGAAGGATGGGGATATGGATTTCCAAGTTGTTCTCAAGGTAAAGTCTTTTTCTTTTTAATGAAAGGCTTGATTTTTGAGTCCTAAAGTAAACTGTTTTGGAAATATGTATAGTTATACGTGCTGCCTATATCGAATGTCTCTTGTGGTAAGTATCGAGGCCAGGCTTTATGCCTATGTCTTTTCCATGTAACCTGTATTAAACTGTAAATACCGCATTTCGCAGAGTTCATTTCGCGCTGGCAAAATTACACTCAATAAACGAATGAATATTAAAATTACAGGCAGTATATTCAGTATCAACGATGGACAGTTTCTACATAACCCTTCGTGTTATGGAAGTGATGCTGAACTTAGTAGACACGCTGATGGAAATGGGTGTCCACAAGAATTGGCAAAATAGTAAGACTGAAGAAGCAATGCCCGGAAACGTTGATCCTATGGCGGAATTTAACAAAGATAAGGACAGTAAAGTAAGTGATTGCTCTCAAGACAAGCTATTGAGTAATAATTGCTCTCTTTTTAAAGCTTAGTTCAATTGTCATATATCGCGCTTTCACGCCCGCCGGTAGCATACCTCCGCCGCGAAACCGTAGCAGCGAAACCGCAGTAGTTCAATTCAATAGACTCGCGTCATGTTCCGCTATTCGAATCGGATGAGAGTAGCGGAAAATGACGCGAGTCTATTGAATTTAACACAGCGGTTTCGCTGCTAAGGTTTCGCAGCGGAGGTGTGCTACTGGGGTCACTCTATCTTTCCAAACTCATTTTTCTTAATTATCAATTGTTCCTAGGACACTGTAAGGCTGATAAAATGCCATAATGTTTTTATAGGAAAGAGATTCAGGCATACCATGCGCACAAAGCCAGGAGTCAACAAACATAGAAGGTGGCGACAGCACGAAGGACAGAACAAGAGAGGAAGACAACTTGGATTGTCCTTATTACATGCTCATGCATGTTATACTCAGGTAAGGCTGTGTCCTATTCAGACTCAAAGTCAAAGCATTTATTTCAACAATCTGCTGAATCTTTAACGTTTAATTAGTGCTGATTCTCAGACTCATTTTAAGAAATGATTATTAATTCCTCAGTGAGAATGTTTTCGGAAATCAATACGGATATGCAATTTTTTTTTTTTCCTTATTGTCTCATGACTTTGTATATTATAGCATAGTCTAGCCTAGCCTAGCTTTGACTAAGCTAAATCGGAACTTATAAATACTCGAAAGGCAGTTTCACGGGGCTGAGGGGCTCGTGGATAATAAATAACAGCCGCACGGGTCGATCGATGAAGATAAGCTACGCTTGCCTAGGTCAGTCCGTGGATGGATGACCATTTTAACATACCGAGACCCTTTCGTGCCTCAAAAAGCACGTTAAGCCGTTGGTCCCGACTGCCATTCTTCACCCGACTGTCCTTCATCTTTGACAGTCGTTACGAGTCGTCAGAAGTCGGAGTATCGTGTTACCCAGTAACTGGGTTGTGGAGGTCAGATAAAATACTGGTTTTCAGCTGTATCGGGTTAGACTGGAAGCTGACCCCAACATAGTTGGGTAAACGCTAGGTAGATTGGTTGACTCTAAAAGCTGTTTCACAATGCCTGCATAGCCACTACTCACTGAATAAATAAAAAAACCGACCCTTAGCATCATAAAAAAATCGGGGCAACTTTGAAAGTGGTCTTTTATTTGTTCACTAGACTACTCCGTCAACTGGGCTGTTCACACGGTTGCACTACTGCCCTTCGTGGTCCTCAAGCGGAATGCCTCCGCGTGCAAGCCCGGAACTCCTTACGCCAACTGCGATCAACTTCCATACCCAAGTTTACTTTACGCTTGAAGGAAATGACCAAGTATTCACCAATACGAGAGGTGCTGGATAACTTGCATGCGGCTGTTGGATTTTGTGCCGAACCTGCTACGATGGTTTCGCCTATGAGTAAGTGCTGATATTATCTTGATTTTGAATTTTATATGTTAAAGGTAGACTTTCTAGCTCATGAACTAAAAGGTACTTCTTCCATACATTTTTTATGTGCCAGTCTTTCTTTTTTTAGGGTTCCGTAGTCAACAAGGAACCCTTATAGTTTCGCCATGTCCGTCTGTCTGTCTGTCCGCGGTTTAGCTCAAAAACTATTGGTACTAGAAAGGAAAGGTTGTAATTTGGCATGAGTATACACGTTAATGACGCCAAAAAAGTGGTAAAATAAATTTTTGAAAAAAACAATTATTTAGGGTACCTCCCCTACATGTAACGTGGGGATGATAATATTTTTTCTGTCTATCAAAAATATTAAGGGTTTGGGAAGACCGTTTTTTGATTAAGTAAACCGTTCGTGATTTATCAAGCTTTAAAGTACCAATTTTCGTTAGAGTCAAGTGTCCCCCCCCCCCTCCCTCTACCAACTAAACAGTTGTAGTTAGAAATTCAAATGTCACGGCAGTAGTACCTATACATAACGAAGTTTAAAGGAAAACTATCACACTTAAGTGGGCTTTACAAGTTTACGAGTAATAATCGACCAACTAAAATTTGCGATTGCAAAAACATGTTCTCCCATATATTCCGTATGGGAGAACATGTTTTTCAATTACAAAGTTAAGTTTGTTCTTACGATAAATTCATTCCAACTACGGAACCCTTCATTGTGCGTGGTCCGACACGCACTTGCCCGGTTTTTTTTTTTTAAGAAAGAAGAATGGGACAGTGTATTTCCACAGCTCATTCCGAAAAATTTGCATGATAACTACGAATTGTCGCAATACATTTAATCGCTGTCGTAGAACATCATATTTGTGTCAAATATACTAGGTCTGGTAATCTGCCCTTTTTTTTTTTTTTTGGTTGGGAATCATCCAATGACATCTCCCGCTCTAGGTGGAGCGGGAGGGCGTGTCAGACTCTTACTGACTAAAACCCACCCGTGTTCCTTCTGTTGCCTGTGCAATGCCAAGGGGGCACGGTATCCCTTTCGGACTTTCCCGCAACCCTGGCAGTGGTAATCTGCCCTTATATTCCAATTCAGCATACTCCAAAATTTATCTATGTCATATAATAATTGTGGCACTACTTTTTATCGCCGTCGTAGTGCTAATCATATTTATGTCATGTAATCTGTCCCTAATTTATATTCCATTCAATTTTAGCAAGCACTGAATATATTTAGATCAAAATGCACAAATTAAAGTCAAACGAATTCTTTCCAGACCAACAAAAACGCAGCTTCACAAAATCTCCAGATATAAGTAACCTCCAATCAGGTTACGCTACTAACTTTGGTAACAGTCAGGGTTCGAACGCGAGCCGGGCAATAGAGACGTTCATCATTGAAACCACGTTCAGAGTACTGGTAACCAGATTCGCTTTAATGCACAAGGAACTGAAGATGCTTGATAATTCTGTAAGTACTATATTACTTTAAATCGTGGATACCTCTCTTTTGCCACCATTCTTTTGATTGCGTTATTGACAGATCACTTTGCTTGTACGATTTTTTGGGTGACAATATAATTTCTTCTCAATACGACTTTGTTTGTAGTAACATATAAATTGCCTATATAGGAAGCAACCACGATTGTATACTCTTCATAAGCTATCGCAAAGTTCAGGAAACCTTGGGCTTTACTATGACGTGTTAAACCATCATTTTTCCGTTGTGTATTATGGATAGTGCTATTCGTCCTGTATAGCTCCATCTCTCTCTCTCACACTGGATCATTGATTGCTTTTACAAGTCATAGTACAGCCCTCATTGGCCAGGTTAGCTATTGTGATTGGTTAATCAAGTTATATTTCTCCCTTTAGACGTTGTACATGGAAGTGCGTCTGCTCCTAAGTTATGTGCGAGAAGCCCACGGAGGGGAGTTCCGAGTGGTGGCGTTTAGCGCTCTTCTGGACACCGCAGAAAGACCTGACAGCCAGCAGAAAGAATCTAACATGCAGACTACTAGAGTTATCAGGTTTGTTTATCAGTTTTTTTGTCGCTACGGAAAAGAGAGAAGATTTTAAAAGATCTACTGACAAAGTATAATTTTATACTTTGTCAGTAGATCTTTTAAAAAACTTTGTTTTGGTCAATATTTTAAAACTATATAGAAATTACTTCTTTCTGTTTTGTCTCTTTATGACCTTTTTCTGTAACTTTTTTGTGTTTTATTTGTCAGTTAGACATGATATTAAATGCTAACTGTATCAACTTTGACTCTTTAAGCTCGAGCCTTAAGATATAAATTGATACAGCCATTCGAAGGGTTGAACATCAAATAGGGGTGGAGTATATCTAATTTTTAACGCACGCAGTTCCATTTTACTTTGATAAAGATCCTTACTTAACATTGCATTTTCACTCTTATTGTCATACTGTTTAGGCACATTCCTCGTCAAAGCGAAGAGGAGCGTGGTTCAGACACGGGTGCCGACTCCGGCTGTGCACCCGACGAGCGATCACATAAGAAGTTTACCTTCAAGAAGCGAAGCACTTCGTCTACTGGGGCACATGTAAGTGAACGATATTTGCCTATTTTTGAAATGTTTATTTTAGACTTAAAAGCGCGTAATAGCCGAGGTCCCAATCGACAACTTTAACCAAGAATACACTGACCTAGTGATCTACAACATATAGTAGCTATAAAGTGATGCAAGATAAAATACCAAATATGCGTAAGTGGTGATAAAAGGGAATGATAGCCAGCCAGCTGCGACCACCAACTCGGTGATGGCCTCGTTTCCTAAGCAGATTAGTAGCCATCATAACTATGTCATAACTTCTCTATCCCTCAGAGTCTCTTAGAAACAGAAGGCGGCGAGGAATCAGCGAGCCAGTCCCCTCTCTCAGTGCGCACACGCCGCTACCAACTGACGCCGCGCCAATCAGAGCGCACCATCCCGTCAGCCTCGTCAGCCGACATCACGCCCCACCACAAGATCTCGCATTCCAAGTCCATTCCCTCAAAGTTCCACATCGCTGGCATTGGTAAAATAAAACATTGTTGTGCTGATCTGCGAATAAGAAAGTGTATGTATAATACCAGATTTGGTTCGTTTGTCACCGCGATTAGTTTCGAGAATCATGATTAACAGAACACATTTACAAGCTGCATCATTATCAAGTGCAAATATGAAAGTTGGTTTACATCTTAGTCATTTCTTCTGCATGATAATAAAGGAAAATGTAGAAATATTATCGTTAGCAGCAAAACTGTCGTCGGGTAATACAGGTACAATATTCGGATCGGGATCGATTCCTGGCTAAACTAGGAGCTTTTTTCGAAATTCTCAACAACGGGTTCATGGTTCCTTTAACCACTTTGCTCTTCTGCTCTTATTAAAAACTCAACATTTATAATATCACATCTATCCCAATTGTAACACTGGGACTGTATGAACTATAAAGGGTGACTGGACATGGACCCGCCATAAGAAAATTCTCACTTAGAGGAGGTCATTTACTAATTATTGAACCTTACTTTCCCTAACTAAAGTTTTATAGTTTGGGAGATATGTCAATGTTTATACTTTATTGAGTTTTTTTCCAAAATTTGACCTTCAAGTATTCATAACGTTTTAGTAAATGAGTTTTTGCTATGGCGGGTCCATGTCCAGTCACCCTGTAATAAATGACGAAAACATTTCAAATTAGTTTAGCTCATTCCGTTAGTGAAATAGCATGCATGGTCTTTTCTAACCTCCCATACCATTCATCAACTCCATTAATCGTCAATTATTATCTTCTAGTGAACTGGTTCCGTCAGAAACCGCATCATTCTCAGTCGTTGATCCGCAACGGAGGTGGTTCGGGAGAGTCTTTGCCGATCTCTGGTAGTATGATATCGTTGGCCCGGCCGCCGCATATGCCGCCGCCGCACACGTCACGACCCGTGCATGTTAAAAGAAGGGTTGGATATACTCTGAATAGGTATTATATTTTTGAAAGATAAACAAAGTCAGGGAGGAATCTTTCGAAAGAGGAGATTATTAGCATTTATTGTGACATTTGTGTTTCAGGGCTAGAAAGAGGGTAGAAGACAGACTAAATAGATTTGGTCTTAGGAAGATGGGGAAGAAAAGAGATGGCAGTATTGAAGATACCAGTGGCGGTTGTGAGTATATTTTACCATACTGTTTTTTTTGTTCACCCCCCTAGTATCTGTTAACCTCATTATAAGACCACAACTCCACGCCAAAGGTTTTGGGTTATATAGTATCGCTTTATCCTGCCTTCAAAGCCAAGATTTAAAAAATTATAAAAATCTTTATAAATTATACAATGTGGATCTGCAGTGCTATTCTGTAACCATCTCACCGTGAAAACTTAGGTGAAGTGAGTTGTCATTCCAACAGGGTGAGATGACTCTGACAGCTCACTCCACGCTCACTTCACCTGTTTTCACGGTGAAGTGGTTACGGGAATCGACATGCTGGACTTACGACATTAAATTAAAACGAGCACAGTACTAGTCCATAGAAACATTTTAAAATACGAAGATTAGTAGTTAATGGAAAATTGAAAAATTGCAATTTTCAAACAAAATAAATAGCAGAATCAACTGCATAAAAAGTAAACACGCTTTATCTACGAAAAGTCACTAACCTGTTGCGCGGCCCGATGAGGGTCGCGGCGGAGGGCGGCGCCTGCGCTGCGGTGCGGGGCGTAGGTGGACGTGGGTAGGTAGTTTAGTCGGAGAACAACAAATTAGCGGCATAAACTCACTAAGTTGCGCGTTGTTAATTAAAAGATCACTGATTGAATAATTAATCACATAATATCACATCACAATCAGAATTTACATCAATAGTCAAATTTATAAATTTTCAAGGTTTCCACCGTTGTTCATTATGCACAAGCGACATCGATACCTAATTAACTAACTAATATTAAACTAACACTGAACAATAAGTCACGCTAAATCGTCTTTAATCACAAATAACAACTAATTTTTTTCACAAAATCACAACAATGCGCGCGCGGCTCGTCTCGTGATAAAAAAGTAGCCGTGTGCGCTCCTCAAAGGGCGCCGCTGCACTGACTGTGACCGAGTCCCGAGACTGCCGAAAAATTCCGCTCACACACACACTCGCAATTGTCTATGCACCACTAATGCATAATTTGCGTAAGTAATATTTCTTTTTCTTTCTACTGGGCGGGGCGCGTCAGAGTGGAATCGTATGACACCTTTCTCTGTCTCTCAAGCATATTGAGACGTAGAGGAATAGAATCGTACGTTTTGCACAGGTTCTTGACCTTACAATGTTTACCTATTATTACGGACTCAGATCTACATCATGTTGAAAAATAAAAAAATGAAAAATAATTTCCTGTGGCTAAAGTATTCATTGGATTTGATTGATTTTTTGTATACGGGTAAAGAACATGACACTCTTTATGTGGTTTTGAGGAATGTCAAGCGTCCTGCTCCACATTGTATAAATAAACTAGCTGCTACTTCGCGCACTTTTTTTTTTAAATAAAAGTAACCTAAGTTACTCCTTATAACATAGCCTCCATATAATATAACCATTGACAGTCCCGTCAAAATCGGTCCAGCCGTTTCGAAGATTAGCCGGAACAAACAGACAAATGACAATTTTTTTTTTAAATAAGTACCGTATATTCTTTCATACGTATTTGGTAAAAAGCTATTATTTGGACATTACAAACAGACACTTCTATTTTATTTATTTGTATAGATATAGATAGTCGTTTCGGGCTTCGAAATTAACTATCACTTCCTCTAACAAAATCTTTTCCGTAGATATGTCGCGGCGTGGCTCCGCAGAGGGCGGTTCGGGCGGTGGCGAGTCCGAAGTAGTAATACTAAAACGCCGTCGCCTAGTGGCCGCGGCGCCTTTGTACGCGGGACTCGCTCGGTTCAACTTCTTGTTAGACGCGACACAGCCTGGTGGTACACCCGACGCGCTTTTCATGGCTGCACTCCTAGATTTGGTGAGAGATGCATTCATACAAAATATAATGATTTTTTAAAATCTGTGTTGCCTATCTTCTTGTAGGTATATAGTATTTTTTTCTCACGAAGCGACTTGCGCCTTACTTGTGGTAACGAAGTGTACAAACTAGGGTTGATGAGGAAGTGGTTATGAGGAAGTGGATGAGGATGAGGATACGAGGAGGAAGAGGATGAGGAAGATAGAACTTCAAATTGAAATTTTTAATAAAATAAAGTTTGTGAATGGGCCCTTTAATATTAAAAAAAAATACAAATTAATAGTCAAAATTCACAATAGGGAGATGGAATTTTATGAAAAGTATTTTTGAAGCTGTTTCTCCAGATAGACGGTTTCGTAATTCGTCGTAAACTAATCCGGCGCCACTGAAAAAGAGCTCACTAGGGACACTTGATGGAGGGGCTGAAAGATACTGGCGACTGGTGACACTTCCTCATAAATTCCTCATAATGAATGAGGAAGCGGCAGAGGAAGAGGAATATTTTATGCCTAATTTTTGGGACGTGGAAGAGGATGAGGAATCGCTAAAAAATGAGGAACTTCCTCATTATGAGGATGAGGAAGAGGAATCCTCATCAACCCTAGTACAAACTCGCTGTGAATGTGTGCGTGAAGACGAGTAGCATCGGTACATACTCGTAACACACACACGCACACACACTTGGCCATTGTCTCTGACGGTACCGAGAGCTTCTGCACTACACTCATTCACAGCGTGTTTTTACACTTAATAACCATAACTAAACCGCGTGTTGCTTCGTGAGATAAAAATACTATATAGGTACTGTACCTACCAACAAGAACATAGGCGTCACAGATTTTTATTTTTATACTGTAAATAGACCGTATTTCCTATTAGATAAAATTATAAACTGTGCCTTACAGAAGTACTTTTACTACGTTAATTTTTATTTATATCTGTATATGCTTTCCCTAATTCGGGCTTTGTTTGACGTACTATCGAAGAACTTCATATCTAAGCAGTTTGAAAAAAAAATCCCGTGAACACGATGACCACATCTGTTACCGCCCCTGTTCTATAGCGGCCGAGCGCTGCAAGCAGAAATAGTCCTTATGGTGTATAGATATGAACTTCTTCGATGGTACACTGTGTTCTATCAGTATCAAAAATTAAGTATTTCAGTTTCATAACGATAATATTGTTTCAGCCAAATACTGTGGTTGTTGGAAGAGCCGCAATACTGTTAGAATGTGCTCACTTGGTGCATAACTGCAATAAGGGCCAATGGCCTTATTGGCTGAAATCGAATACGTCCAAAGCTGCTGGTAAGGCATTATGAAATCCTCCATTATAGTTATGACTAGAGATCGGATATTCGGATGCATATTTACCTAAAGTTAATTTTTGGCTAAGAAATGATGGAAGTGGCTTCTTAATTTATTTTTTCTTAACTTAAATCCCGGAATTTAATAAAATCCGGGAATGCAAAACTAATAGGATACATGGAATGGAAACGACTTAAAGGTTACTTTTGCGGTGTTAACATATAAAAATATAAACCTACTGTAAACATTTTTGAATTAAACTCAAGGCACCAAGTTGTTTGTCGCTCTGTGCTATGCCAATTTGGCAACCTACTTTACAACAGTAGCTAGCATTTCTATAGTCAAAAAGTACAAAATGTATCAATTCCGGAGTCGCGAGATTTTTGCGATCGATTCAAAAGTGCTTTTCATAATAGCCGACACCCTGAACGTAAGTAAATATACATTCAATTCTATAATCAGAACTCTAAATCTGTCGATCCCGGAATCCCGGGATATTTTCGATACAAAAGTGCTTTCCATAATAGTGCTTTCCAACACCTCAACTTTAGGTAAATATGCATCCGAATATCCGATCTCTAGTTATGACTAAGACGTATCAAGTTAAGATTGTTATTTAAAAGACTATTATTTCGCAGTATCCATAAATCCTCAACTGAAAAGGCAGCGTTTGGCGGGCAAACTATTTTACCAATGGGCAGAGGTAACTTATTATATCTAATAACGCATATTTGAACCATTTTATATCGATTTCATACATCCACCAACCTGTACAGGGGCGACAGTCTCGACATAGATAGCGTTCGCTATACGACCGAATTCGGTTGCAAAGTCGTAATGTGGATTGAGGCCCGCTCCCTTTCACATAGAGATGTCGATTATACTTACTTAGTTAACATATACTTACTAGATAATTTCTACTTACAAAGCCCCACGTCCTATTTAAAAGCGATCGTTGCGCGAATACGTGAAATTTTTGTTCGGTGAACCTGAAAGCGACAGCGGGCGCTTTCCGGTTGTCGCTTTTAAACAGGACGCAGCCTTAGGTACTTACTAACGATCTCTGTTCTTGCCCTAGGCAATAGGAAACAGACTGGAAGAGATGTTGATCGAAGACAAAAAGCACGTCGATACTGTGATCAACTTAGTAAATGACCCGGATGGACAGCGAGAACTTTTGCAGCAAGACGAAGAAGAGGATTTCCTAGACGAAGGTAAGTCTTTATTACCATCATCATCTTCCTGCCGGGCCCATGTTACTTGGGGGCGGCGCAAAACGTTTTCTTCCGTAAGACTTTATCAATGTTCTAAATATATTTTGGGAAAATATGAAAACACACAGGTAAGGTAGGAAAACACAAAGACATATAGATAGATTGACCGAGACCGCTGTTCCGTGCGTTAGGTATGTGTAGTGCAGACCGCTCATTCGTCAATGCTTACGGTGCGCAGCGTCACTCCCGCCGCTCATTAGGCAACGCTCACGGTGCGCAGCGCCCCGCTCGCCGCTCATTCTTCAACGCTCACGATGCGCAGCGTCCCGCCCGCGCTCATTAGGCAATGCTCAAGGTGCGCAGCGTCCCGCCCGCCGCTCATTCGTCAACGATCACGGTGTGCAGCGTCCCGCCCGCCGCTCATTAGGCAACGCTTACGGTGCGCAGCGTCCCGCCCGCCTCTCATTCTTCAACGCTCACGGTGCGCAGCGTCCCGACCGCCGCTCATTCTTCAACGCTCACGGTGCGCAGCGTCCCGCCCGCCACTCATTCTTCAACGCTCACGGTGCGCAGTGTCCCGTTCGCCCCTCATTAGGTAATGCTCACGGTGCGCAGCGTCCCGCCTGCCGCTCACGGTGCACAGCGTCCCGCCCGCCGCTCATTCGTCAACGATCACGGTGCGCAGCGTCCCGCCCGCCGCTCATTAGGCAACGCTCACGGTGCACAGCGTCCCGCCCGCCGCTCATTCGTCAACGATCACGGTGCGCAGCGTCCCGCCCGCCGCTCATTCGTCTACGCTCACGGTGCGTAGCGTCCCGCCCGCCGCTCATTAAAGAATGCTGCCTCGCCGCGCAGTAAGGCGCGGAACAGCGGTCCCGGTCAAATTATTACACATTTTGAAAATATTTAATAGCGTTGCTTTTACTCCCATAGTTTTACACCCTATTGTACTGAACCTAGAATTCCTTTTTGATGCTTTTACAATATAAAGCCTTACCATTCCTACAGCTAGTATTCGCCTGCCTGGAAAACCCGTTGGTGCCGAGTGTCCCCGAGCCCTTAGAATAATTGCTTGTGTTCTGCTATTTGAAATAACGGCGTTCCTGCGCGAAACCTACCAGAATCTACCGAAAACATGCCGATCCTCGCTAAAGGAAAGAGGACCTTGGGACAGAGTTTACAGGTACCAAATTCACTTGCATTCTATTATTAGAAGATTATTTTTGGTAAGTAGCTTATTAATTCTTTGGTGTAAAACGTTTTATTTTTTGTCATTATGTTATGCGAAGATGGATGGAAAAACGACGTATTGTGTGTAAGACTAAGTGAGTTCATTATGTTCAGTTCATTTGAGATGTATTAAGCAGAGTGCATAATTATATTTGACAATACTTTTATTTTAACAGGGCTCTTAGCAGTCAACACACATTAATGCCAGTCGAGTATGTTTTCAAAAGAAATAATGCATGTTTCCTTGCATACGGCACTAAGCGTGCATGCGTATGTAGAATGTACATAATATTGAATAACGTACACTTTTAAAATGGAAGTATTATGTGCAAATTACACTTTGACCGATGTGACTCTTATAGCGAATATTGTTCACTTATTGGCAAATTTTGGCACTCGAGATTCACAACTGTTGCTACATCTAACGCTAAGTTTCATAAAACAAACTTTAATATTCCGTGCAAGTACCTTACTTGTTACATGCAGCTACATTTGTGACGATCTCATCTCCACGATCTTTTTATAATAAAAGAAATTCAAATATACGGTAAAATGTGCATACGCACAGTTAAATGCATGGAATGTTGTAAGATAATACACCTAAATTGTTATCGATTAAAACTATTCTAAAATTTTACACGAATATTAAAATTGTTTTGTGAAATACACCCTTTCGAAATTTTATCCAATAGTTTTATTAAGTGATAAAATAGTTTAGATGAAATTAGAATAAAAAGTACAAACGCTTTTGCTACATTGGCATGTGAGATCACAGTAAGAATTCAAAGGAAATTTTTATAGTAAAGAGTATAGAAGCTAAAGTAAAATAGCTGGTAAATGCAAGCTAACTCGTACGTGGACTTGAGAGTCCATTGACGCGTTGAAATGTGAATAACTTGGATCACAGGGAAGCTAACCGTCGATGGAGTATGGCTCTGTCGAGCATGGGCCATTCACAGGCGTCTGCGCAAAGCTTACAATCGATTGCGGGAGCAGAGACTGAGAGAAAAATATCGTTTGTTCTGCATGAACCTGAGAACGTGTCTGGTGGAAGTAATGTAACTGTAAGCACATTTATACAAATTATATATTGCGCCTTTAATCGCGTAGAAAATTTGAAGCTTTCAGCTAAAGCTTAGCTACTTAGTCTATCAGACGGGAAATAAAAGTATCCTGGCAATAACCAATTTTTATAGTTAGCAGATGCCATACCTCCGGCAGTCGACGACAAGAAGGGTCGTTTAGGATCTCGTGGCAAAGGAGGCATGCATCGTCGTAATACGCAACAAACGCATTCCGCTTATGGTTCGTTCAAGCGACGGTCTATTAAACTTAGGCAAAAGGACACCAGAGATGTTGTTGATGAATGTAAGTTGCAATTTATTTTTCTTTATATTTTCTGAAATTTCATCAATCCCTTTCAAAATTCTTTTAATAATGTTATTGTGTAAACGTGTTTGTGTGAAATAAAAATTAAAGAGAGTAAATATACCAATAATACCTTTTAAATATTTTTGGAAAAGTTCTGTGTTTGCAGTACCTACCTATAGTGTAGGACTTAAAATGGTATTTTGCATGGTCTAAAAAAACAAGGTCTGGCATTCCGGGAGTGACACATGCTTACGTCACTATTATTACACACTACTGGTAACACAGATGTGATGACGTAGACTTGTGTCTCCCACGTGACGACTGTCTCGGAATGCTCTACCTGGCGAAGTATATTATTATACCATGGTATTTTCCATTCCAGTTGTTACAAGAAGGTCCGATTCAATACAAAGTAGACGGAAAGTGTCTTCGCTATCTGATAGAAGTGACACTTCAGAGGTGTATCCAGGCGCAGGTAAGGTCTATGAACCTATGATCATCAACCAAAACACCATTGGTTACCAATTCATGCAGGCGTCTATGTGGATACTTTATAACATGTTCTACGAACAGGTGGTACGGTAATAATGTCAAATGAAGTGGACAGCGGTGGAGAAGAAAGTCCTGGCGTACTTTCTGATGATCACGACCACCCTCCAGATAGTCCTGATAGTAACTCTACTGACCCACCTGATACTAATAAAGGATTCCCATGGCTTAAGGTAAGTTAAATTGCAGATTTATAAAGAAGTACAATGGAGGTTCGTTACAAAAACATCGTTCCTATCAGACCTCAGCCCAGCTTCTTTATCTACCAGCCTTAGTCCTATTTTACTAGAAATCGGTGCAATATGTTTTGGTCTTCCATTGTCCCCGGTTTTTTTCCTAATGGATCTCTCACTGTCAAATCTCAAATCGTTTATTGCAATCCATAATGTTCAATTATAGGTGTTAAATAAAAGAAATTAATAGAAACAATTATGGACCCTGTCGGGCACAACAAAGCAAATTTTGAAATAAGAGAGAAAAAAGAATCGAGAAATCGAGAATCGTGACTCCTTTCTGACTTTTCAACGGTTTTGTAATTGCAGGTGATGGTGAAATTCCTTAACTCGTTCAACTACGTATGCTGTCACCAGAACTTCTGCCACCCCTACTGCTTCCGAAGAAACATGAGAGCCAGCGTAAGACTCATGAAGTCTGTACAAAAGGTAACCTAATCTTTCTTTATTGACGTTTTTCCACTCACACAAACATAAGTATATACTATGATCACGGAGAAATCGGTAAACTGCAGATACGTGAAGGAAAAAAACCTCGATTGCATAACCTCCTCCTTTATGAAGTCTGTTAGTAAATACAACATCAATTTCTTCCTGCAGATATATGGGGAAAAGTTTGGACCCGAAATTAGCACGACAAGCTCCGATGAAGGAAACGGTGGGACTCGCCGCGGACGACGCTCGCGCAAGTCTTCAGAACATTCTACTGATAGGTATACTCAGTATGAGTCCAATTTAATGTAATTATTTCATGTTTGTTGGTGTTTTAATTCTGACAACCACTCTTACCAAGGGGTATCGTGTTACCCAGTAACTGGGTCGTGAAGGTCAGATAGTCAGTCGATCCATGTAAAATACGGGTATTCAGCTGCATCCGGTTTGATTGGAAGCTGACCCCAACATGGTTTGGAAAAGGCTTAGCAGATACAGGATGGTATTTCATTTACTAAACAAATCGTTTTTTTTATAGGCTATAAAAAATCGTCATGTTCTGTTCAATCTAGCGTCTAGCCCATCAAATCCATAGATGCTATAATAATAAATAGCGCTTCTGCTGTACTAAAATATTAATAAAAAGGCTCATTTACGCGGAGAGATTCTCTCGTCTCGAAGGTACGATGTGAGTTGCACATTCTCATAAAATTTACTAAAACTCTCTGTGTGAATGGGCCTTAACTTTATAGATATTTTCATTCATGTTTTTGTCGATATTTTTATCAATGCACCCCCAGAATTGAGCGTTCAGTGATCGAGAGTGCGGGCCTAGCATACCGGGCCGCGGGAGGAGAGCAGGCCAATATAGCCGCTGAAGGAATGCCTTTGAAACCTGGTGCGGTGCCCTACCCACCGTTAGACCCTCCACCTATACTCAAGTACCTCAAGGGACAGGTCTGTTTTTTTAAAATTAAATTTATGATTTTTTACGGTTTTTATGTGTATGATTTGGATTTGACCCCATTATTTTTGCACTTAAATTAATCTTTTATTAATGAACCTATCTCGTAAAGAGGCTTTTCACAAACGTCCATTCGGGTTTGCCAGACCACATCCCTAATGAACGTTTTTACAAAAATCGTATGCCCCAATTTACAGCAAAACTGGGCGTTTTGACTCCTCTCTGTTAAACCAGAAACACTAATTTAATTGTAAAAGACATAATTAATACATTTCAAACCACTCCAAAAGGCAAAATACTACCTCATTATATTTATTCTAGGTTCGCGAGGCCTACCACACTCCTCTTGCGACCCTCATCAAAGGAGCAACAACAATGGGCGAAGATATGTTCGCAGAATGTGCACCCGTCGCATGGCAGTTGCTCTTAGAATCAGATCGCGAACTCAGTTCGTGTGCCGCTGCGTTGTTCATACTGGCTGCTGTAAAGGCGCCGAACACTGCCACTGAAATCATGCATAATGATTTGAAACATGCTGAGCCGAGTACCAGGTGTGTATGAATTGTTAAGGATCACAAATAAGATCTGTGCTAAGGAGTAACTTCACTCGTAGTATTTAAAGCCATCTATATTTGTCGCACGCGTAGCATTTGGTCAGGCCAACTTGTAAAAATTATAAAAAGTAAAATGTTAATCTTGTACATCTGACATAGTACATCAGATAATGTTACAGTAATTTATTATTGCTGATTCTTTTCTTTATGTACCCCATAAACCCAGTACAATAGTTACCAGTTTCACAATAGTATAATCCCGAAATGATACGGAAGTAAACAATAATATTGCAATTTTAACATTTTCAGAATAAACGCAATCCTAAGATTCCAAGTGATGTGGAAGCTCAGATACCAAGTATGGCCGCGCATGGAGGAAGGGGCTTCAGTTACTTTCAAAGTGCCGCCTCCGGGCATAGAGTTCACACTGCCTTCTCCGAAGATCGGCATCGAGTCGCTGGCGGTCGTTGACCCTCCGTGGAGCCCACAGGTTAAGGATAAGGATATGGAGATGACTTTGAATCAGGAGAGACATGTAAGAACGCAGCCTAGTTTGTGCCTGTGTGTTGTGCTGTGTCTGTGTTTCTTTTCTTTTAAAATCACTTATCGTTCGGACGACAGTAATAATAATATTATTCCTCTATCTATTATAGCCCTGAACACCTCTAGCATGGACCCTGTTGTTTTATGTATTATTTTTTGCTTATGTCTGATTGTGTTATATCCAAAAATGTAAGTAAGTAACATTTAAGTATTTAACCTTACATAAAAAAAAGTTTTTTATATGGTCACAATTTCATCCACAGCGTTCCCTAGTAACAGCAACAAAGACACGCAAGAAACAGCAAACGGAGGCGATAAAGAGGGCGCTCCAGCAGCGGAATGATAAGAAACGAGCAGAACGAGAGAGTTTCCTTATCACTACCATACCTATTACGAGGCAAGCGGCACGCGAACCTGCGCTTGACCATGCGGCAGATGACCATGTTGAACGTAAGTTATCTTATGGGTTTATTGAAATAGTACTGCAATTTATTTCAGCGTTTCTTTTTAATTAAAATACTTTTTTATGCTGGAGCCGCATCTACGTCTGTCGTGACGAAGCTTCGCACAGTGGTACGATATACGCATGGATGCGACCAACAATTATCGGTTATCGTTGCGATAGTACGGGCTGCGTAGCACTTATCGCCCGGGTGGCGGTACATAATAACCCTGGCGCGAGGTCGGACCAGCGTTGGTCGTTTCGACTGTTGTTTCCGGACTGCATAGACGCTCTGTCGAAATAATGGAGAGCCATCTTGGATTATTGCACTCTAATTCGTTAAAATTATGAAGCCGCTAATATGATCATCGCATTAGCGCGATAACATATTAAGCTTCGGCACGCATTGCTTTCTCACGATGGATAAGAATAAAAGGGTCTTTAAAAACATGTTTTTATTACTTAGTCATGCAAAACATAAGTCGTTGATGAATCCTCCATCAGATTTAGGTTTAGACACATCAGAATACCTTTGAACAGCTTCGACGGGTATTAGGTACGTGTCTTCATCTTCGTAACGGTACGACCTATTTGAGGAACTTCCCGGGCCATGGCATGACGACCATCAATCGTTCTGCTAAGCATCTGAAACTGTCATTCCTTTGTTTCCCCACAGCACCAGCGGATGAAGAATTAGTAGAAGGTGTACGTGGATCGCATCACACACAAGTGGCATCAGCATTATTCCCTTCAACATTATGCTCGGCTGTGGCTGAGATTGTTTCACTATTGGATGATGCTGCTGTTTCAAGAGACGGGTGTTCCGTCTACGAAGTCGCTTATCAGGTAACGTTTTTATTTTGTTACCATTAAAACACATAATTTTACATAATGACTATCACAAGCACAAAGTTTTAACGCTATAGGACTAATTTGCTATAAAATCAGGCGTACACTGGTGCCGATTCTCTTGTACACCGGACTAAACTAACTAAACTATCACTAAAATTCCTTACTTTTGGCTATGAGAATCTTAAACGCTATTCTGTAGTAAAATGTCTCTAAATTAAAAAAAATATTTTGACACAACTAAATCGAATTTGAAAATTGCGACTCCACGTGGTACATACTTTTTAGAGCCGGAGGCGCGCAGTGGGGGCAGCCTCGACGTGTTTTATATGGAATTTTTCACTTTTTGTATGGAAAAAAAAAAAATATTACCTACGTGTTGAGTATTAGGGGTTTAAGGGTTTTATAAAGGGGGTCGAAATTTTCATTATTTTTGCGATAGGACACACCATTTTCGAGATATAAGCAAAAGAAAAGAAAAAAATCCAGTACAGTACTGTTTTTGCACCCGAAGTCGAGATGTTCGTGTGAATTTTAGTTCATGACAACTAATAATATTCCACACCATTTTTGGTGGCGATTAAAAATGGTCAGAATTAGTTCGAAAATTAAAATTTTAGGTGAAAAACGTCAAATTCAGAATAGCAAAATTGTCATTTTCACTAAATTAAAATCTCAGTACAATCTTAGTGCTGTCAAACTAAAATATAGTTAAGTTGTGCCACTTTAGTCTATTTCAGAATAGGAAATCATCGTTTGACAGGAGTAAACTAAATTTTGGAGATTTTTAGTCTAGTTTAGACGCATTTGTGACAAGAGAATCGGCACCATTGTTTGAGCGCTAATATTCACTATATTTGATTCAAATGCCTAAGTATACAATTATATTATAGACTTAAACCCTTATTCGCTTAGAGCGACGGTTTAATTTACTCCAATCCAGTTGTCTACTTATTACTACAGGCACAGGAACACCGGCCATGTTACCAAAAAGATTGATGAAAAGATGTTACCAAACTTTTTTTAAACGTACATTGTGTCTTCATTTAAACCATGATTTTTTTCCAGGTTATATGGTGTTGCCTAGTAGAAGACTCGGCACTATTCCTCCGCCATGTTCTCGAACGTTTAACCCGAGACCATCAAGATGAGATGTTCAAACTACTGCGTCATTTGATCCGTTTCATACCGAGGTTGCCTCAACAGGTAAGAATTGCTTACTCGTAATATGAATGTAGGGTTTAAAAAGATCACTATGCTGAACATAATTCTATACATTACTAGTGACCAAAGTCAAAGTCAAATAATTTATTTCAATTAGGCTCATAAAAGGCACTTTTGAAGGACAATTTCTGTTTTTTATTTCAGGCTGCCTTTGCTTTGTACAACTATATTATAGGATACGTCATGTTCTATGTGAGGAGTCCTCATGAGGAGGGACAGAGGCTCGTTGGTGCGGCGCTGTCTATATTGTGGATGGTGAGATAACTTTCTAAGCCATTTTCCATTTGTATTTTTTTATCATCAACTCTGGCAGTCAGCTATCACTTGACACGATTAAAGCAGAGACTTTGAAGATGTTAAGTGAAAGCAGACGTTCAGACGAGCTTTAGAATTTTAATTTGAGAGACATGTAAGAACGAGCATACAGTATACTCTACCCGAAATTCAGGAACACTCTCGTGTATTACAGCCGTATTAATCCGGTTTTTATTTCCAGGTCGTTCACAGTGTTCACGGTATAATGTTCAAGGATCTGAAACAGATATTGCGTAAAGAGCAATGTGATGCTTCTATATTGCTTACCGCTAATGTGCCTGCTGCCAAAAAGATTATTGTCCATGGCCCACGTAAGTATATAAAAATCTACAAAATATCTTCAATAAACGACATAGTTTTAAACACTTGATAAAATACAGCACTGTCACTTTTATAAACAGGCAGTAATGTAATTTTACTTGAATACACAATGTTAGATAATTTACATATATTGAATCTTAATCAACTTTCTACTTTATACGCTTAGCTTATTTTAGAGATTGCTGGATAATCTATAATTAGCGACTGTGTAAATTCAAGGTTAATTGTCACCTATATAATATACAGCCTATACTTATGATATATTTTATATAGAAGCTGATGGTAACCCTTTACTACTAAATAAAAAAAATTAAAACGATATTGAGTTCTTGTTCCCGAAACTAAATAATTATCTGAGATTCTCATTTCAAATATTTTATTTTATTCCAGCTGACAATGAAGGTTACATACCGTCTCAGTTTCCCGTACAAGAAGACACAGTGTTTGCACAAATCCTGAAAGAGTCCCTCGATTTCTTCGGTATCCCAGAAAAGTTACACCGAGAACATTTTCTTGTTGACTTCAAAACTCGTAAGTTGCATTATCTTATTACTCATTTAAAACATGGTCGTGATTGCAACAATACTTGCAATAAGGTAACTCGTGCTTATACTACAAGGAGTGCATTAAAATAGCCTCCTCTAGTAACGATTTTAAATTGCACTGGTGTAACTCTACCATTTTGCTATCTAGGTAAATTTTGACAAAAAAAATACTATATGAGCAGTCTATTGTATAAATCTTGCTCATACAAGAGTAGAAGAAAGACTGCAATCAACAAATTACATAGGATCATTTTTGGCTCCATTCCCAAATTCATGGTGCGAAGTTACCGGCTTCTAGCTGACTGCCCCGTAAGCTCGGGCCTCTCGCGGGAGTTTTCTAATTCGTGGGAGGAGACCGGAGCTTATAGCCCTTATAGACCACACTCGAAGTGTTTAACAGCTCAAAAATGCAACGCAATATCTCGCATAACGACGTAGATATACGAATCGGGAATGTATGTATTGGAACTTCACTAGCTTTTGTTATCACGTCGCCTTTTCTTTCGTAGGACAAATCCACAACCCGCAAGGCTACGTTCGTGACCATTACTTCTTCAAACGCTCGCAGTATCCACAATTAGGATTGGTTCACATGGAACCTGATGAAGCGTTCCAAAAACTGCAGGAACAGGAACTCTTGCAGAAATTCGTTGAGATCGGAAAAGTTTTGCTGACTTGGGCTATTTTAAAGAATGTTGATATGGTATGTAACTTGCTTTGCACTTGCTTTATCTTCTGTTTCATTTGTTTTTTTGACAAATAATCCAACGAATAATTTGAAACTTAATAGGACAAGTCAACAACAAGTGTATGTTATGTTTCTATGCAAAAAGTGTTGGTGCTATTCGTCTTGTATACCTCCATCTCTTCCTCACACGGTAACAAATATGACTCTTGCATGGCCCCAAGTCTTTTGGACCTTTCCGAAGATTTTTAACATTGCATATTGTTTTAGGTGGTTCAACGCGTAGTATTTCTGCACGATGAGCTCATGAAACTGCCTTCATTCCCTCGTAAAGCTCTTGAGGCCGATCTGGTGTTGTATAGTCGGGGAGCTCTAGGTTCTACGCTATTGGGATTGGATGTGTTGCATAAGTTTATGTAAGTATTTTTAACTTGGCCCTTATTTAGCTTCATGACTAGCTCGGTTGTGTTTGACCCTACAATTGCTAACAATAAGCTGCGAAATAATAATAATTTTCTCCTACTTAAAGATTCAAGTCAGTAGATTAATTTTAAATTCATCACCATTACATTACATTTGATTTATTTTTAATTTGGATTTAATTGCAACAACAAAATAAGTTTTTTAACATACACGCAACTTTTAAAGTTCATTTTTAAAGATAGGGCCCAGTTTTATAAAGTTACAAATAAATTTACTGTAGCAATATTATTATTCTAGGTGGGTACGACTCATAGCTCGAATGTTCGAAGCGATGGCCGGTAACTTCACCTCATCGCGCGATATTCACTTGTTTTTGAACGTTCTCAACGGCGCCCTGATGTTACACAGCGAAGACTCTTTAATACTTCGATACGTCATCGCCACATACGTCAATGCTGCTTTTAATTTTAAAAGCATTTTCTCTACAAATGGGTATGTATTGCTACAACATTTCTATAATAATTATGTTAGGTAATAGGTAAAACGGGCTGGTTTCCGCAACTCCACGTCAAAGTGCGTATTTTGCGTACGGGTGGGAAAAATTGGTCATTCGATCCACCCCAGCTCCTCAAAGAAGGCCAGCAACGCCTTGGTGTTACCGGCAATCTCGCGTAGGGTACCTGGGTTACCGAAGTACTTTGCCCTGTAAGTGGCGACCACCGGACATGAGCTGCTGTCTCGTCGTCCTCCATGCAGGCCCTGCAGAGTGGACTGTCTGTGACTGTGTTGATAACTAAATAATAATTATGTTGAGAAATCAAGTTTTATTATATCAAACTTTTCTTCCTACAGGTATTTACTGATCATGCCAACACTACTGCAAATATACTCAAACTTCCAAACAAATAAATTGGTGACGACGACTATAGAATACGCTGTGAAACAGTTTTACTTACTGAACCGCAAGCCGTTTATACTACAAATGTTTGGCTCTGTATCCGCGATTTTGGATACAGACGAAGAATCTACGTATGGAGATGCGAGCAAAGTCAGTATAATAATTAAATTAATGTTTTACTGGCAAAATGTCGGTGTACTTTTAGGTACACCTCTGCCTAACCCTTCGGGGATTACAAGCGTGAAGTTATATATGTATATTATGTGTTATTTATAAAAAGTTTAAATTACTTGTTTTCGTATATATATTTTTTTCAAATCGTGCGCTGGTTTTTATTGTCACTTAACTTATTTTTTGTCCGCCTTCTATACCATAATATTCAAACAGACGTTTTGACGCACTTAATTTGAAAACTCAAACTCAAAGCATTTATTTCAATTAAACCATTTACAGGCACTTTTGAATTGTCAAGGGGTCGGTCAGTCAATAATATGAAGCTAGTTGCCCATAAATAAAAAAAATGATACAAAATATTGGTTACATCATTCATTTTGAAATTATGCATGTGAAACAATGTAAAAAGACGTGCACGTTCGTAAAAGCGCCCGTAATAAAAAGAAAAAAAAAGCATTCAAAAACTTAAAATAAATTAAAATAAGCCATGGCAGCTAAGAGATGACCAGTCCCAACTGACTGCGCCCGTTCACGAACATGACGCATGGATCAGCACCATTCAGCTCAACCATTTTGAAGGGCAGAGCTCAATGATCCAACACACACGCCACCATCAGCGAGACATTTGAGTGAGCATGACATACTCACAGCCGCCAGGGTACATTCAAGTCAATGAAATACTACATACTACCCGGTAAATGGTAGCTCTTTAGTACATAGTACTCACACCTGTGCTATGCAATTATATAATACAAAGGAAATTGAGTTTATACAATACAAAGATGGTGGTTTCCTGGACTATGTCCAAAATTATTACATTCTATGTTTTAATTTTGCTTTACGAGCAAAGCAAAGCAAATCATCGCCCTAAACACAGCTTTTTGTGACAGGCCATATCTAATTAGTCATTCAAAAATATATATTATCTCCACACAGGTCCAATCCAGCTGCCTTTTCAACCTACTCCTAAGCCTGGAGACACCATCTCCCGACCCCCTCCACATTGCCGAACTGATCAAAGAAGAAAAGCCACTAAAACCCATCGACTTCTGCTATCGAGATGAAGAGGAGATGGTCAATGTGCTGGATTGTATCAGCCTCTGTGTTATGGTCGTGTCATACTCTGCTGAGAGTATGAGGGGATATCAGATGTTGGTAAGTGCAGTTATTTAAGTAATTTATTTAAAAATAAAAATAAATAAAAAATGTTTTAACTTCTATTAATGAGATGAGTAAACCCCCCGACCCCGACTTACGAGTTGTAAATAGTTTTATATCGAAAACATCGTGACGAAACTGGCATGTCCTAGAACCAAAAAATCGTGATATCTACCAACCTGCACTGGGCCGGCGCGGCGTGGTGGAATATGGCCCAGAGAGGAGGCCTGTGACGCAGCAATGAGGACACTATAGGCTGATTATGCTTAAGTTATTGAGATGAGAAGGAGACATTTAATGTATTTGACTAAATCATTCGCAATAACATCAATCAACTCAGCATATTGCCGTACACTGTCAGATACAGGGCTCTCCGAAATTTCGCATCATGAAACTCGCTGCTGTGTCTTTTGCACGCAATTGACCCAACAGCCTACTTCAGAACACAATTACATGTGGCAGGCTATTTCTCGACCCTCAAACAGTATTTACATTACATTAATGGCCTGCGCGTGGGTGCACCTGCTACAGGTACACCTCTGCCCAACCCTTCGGGGAAACAAGGCGTGATGTTATGTTATTATGTTATGTTTAATGGCCTGCGCAGACTGGTGGACGAGACCGCAGAGGATTTTAAATTTATCAATTGAATTTAATACTTATCCAGTCGAAATAAGGTATATATTTCAATGCTCGGTGATCGACGGAAAACTACGCTGCCATGCTCCAAGCTCGATAATTATTAAATTCATTGGAAAATTTTAAAATCAGGATAAGTATTACATTTAAAATCCTCTGCCATCTCGTCCTCCAGTCCGCGCAAGCCCTAACTCTCCAAAGTAATGCTTCAACACTTGTTGTGACACCCATATTACATACGCCCATCGGATCTCGGCCGAGAACTTAAACTGATACATGTTATCTTTACAGATAATACTTGAAGCAATACTTCCTTGTTACGTTAAACAAATCCAGCTGCCCTCCTACAACCGCGAGGGAAAGACGGAGAAGGAAATCATTCAACAACTAGCTATTGCTATAAAGACCCTTGTTAACAACTGCGAAGGACTTTCTAAGTAAGTGTTTCTTTAATGCTATCAGTTTATTTCTGTAAAATCTTGTTCTGTACTTGAGACAAAAAGATTTTGTGAATTTGATTTCCGCCTCTTTGGACTAGTGGTAATCTTATATTAAGCCATACTACGAGTTAACTGAAACTTACCAAAATTTAAGAAACAAAAAAAAACATCGATAGAAGAATGCCGACAGACGTGAAAACTTAAAACTAAAACGTGCTTTCACCGCTGGCCAAGCGCAACAATGAAACATTTGGACATTTGTTTTATTTTTTATTTTGCAGCTATGAGTATGAACTCATAGCTGCAGAGTTATACTGTTAACATTAGCATGTCGTTGACAAGAACCCTTAAGAGGGAACAGGGCCTGTGAGGAATTAAAAAATAGGTATTTGCAGAAACTATTGCTGTCGTCTTACCTCAAGTCTGCCTCCGTAGAGTGCGATAGGGACAGCTACAAACAGCTCAGACCGATTATATCACAAAAACAAATTGACGAGATTGACGTTTCATTCCTTGTGATAATTCTCCATACATTTGTATGGAGGATCGCAGGCCCTCTGTTTCCTCTTAAGATTTTACCCTACCAAAAATCGCTCAACACGGCTAAAAAATATTTCACATCAACAATTTTTTTTTTTTTCACTTATGAAAAATAAGCCTGCATTCCTACTGGTTTTAAGCCTCCACAATATTATTCGTCAGCTGTTATAATTTCACAATAATTACTTATTTCCGGTTACAGGTCTTATAACGGCCCATATAGAACGTCCCCGGAACACAAAGGCTCGTCTCAAAGGACTGGGCCTCGTACTGCCGCTGCCACAATAATCGCCTTTGAGGAGTCACACTCTAAGTACGATAACTCCAAGATGCCTGTACCTGAATATACTGGAGCTGAAGACTCCGAGGTAAACAGAAAATCTTGTAAAAATCACATTCTTTAAATTCGCTTTACCTGCTTCTTTTTAAACATGAAAATAAGCTTCCTGTCTGGTACAGACGCCAGCAAGTCAACCTACCCGAAACTGACAAATTTTCCCAATCGACTTTGAACCTTACGCTTTAGTGATAAAGTTGAAAATCTATTAAAGAAATTTGACAAATTGTAGTAGGTTGATGGTCTGTACAACCGTGTTTAAGAAATCAATGAATAATTACTTTATAGTGTTCTTGAAGAAATAAACTCATAGTTTAAATGGCAATATTTTTTTCTATTGAATGTGGACAGAAATAAGCGGCTTACTGATCCAGTTCCACAAATACTGTTTAAGGTGAGTAAACAGTATTTGTGGAACTGTATCAGTAAGCTATAATATTCTTTCAGAAGAATTAACATAATATTATGCTCGTACCTTTTATGTTTGCCTACTCTTTCCTATACTGTAAATTCTCATTTCTTGCAAAAACTTATATTGTTGAACAGCTGGTGCGAGCAGAATATCGTAGACCACGCGATGTATTACTATCACTAGTCGGTGAATTCATCGGGCGCGCTACTACCCGCTTGTTGGAAATCAACGGCTCTAACCGAAGCGGTGGCACTGAAGGAAAACCCGTTGAATTGCTGGATTCCAAGTCACATGCTGTGAGTTTATATACTTACCAATCATATTTATAAACAGCCGTTTGCAGATTAAACGTCTGTCTATAAGAATATCGTCGTTTATATTTACTTCGTAGTATTGCTCCTTGAAACCAGATTATTCGCTTACCAGAGAATAGCGTGGTACAAAAAGAAAACACACAGATATTTTCCATGAGTTGACACTTGTCATGTCTATTGCCCTTTTTGTTTTTTTTTTTGTGGGAAATTATCAAGTAACTTCTCCCGCTCTGGGCGGAGCGGGAGAGCGTGTCAGACTCTTAAAACCAACCCATGTTCCTTCAGTTGCCTGTATGTTGCCAGGGGCCACGGTAACCCTTTCGGACTTTCCCGCAACCCCGGCAGGCATTGATCGTATCGGACCCCTTCAATTGTGCTGACATCTCTTTAAGGCGCGCATGGAACACACTGTATTTTTACCCAAAAGGGCTTTGATAATATATGAACTACTTAGAAAAAATCTTTAATAAAGTTCAACGATTTATTTCATTCTTTCAGCGACTCGCAGAAATAGCCCACTCATTGCTAAAGGTATCGCCCTACGACCCGGAGTCGATGGGTTGTCGCGGTCTACAGAGGTACATGACACAAGTTCTGCCTGCAGCTGATTGGGCAGACGATGCGTTGAGACCGGCACTAATTATGATTTTAAGGAGGTTGGATAAAGTCTTCCTCAAAATTGCTAAGAAGCCTAGCATCAGGGTAAGATTTTCAACTTGTTATACTCATAGACAAAATTATCAATTCATAACTGCTTAATAAGATCTTCTTTCAGGTTTCGCAAGAATTCCTCGTTTTCCGCTTTCATCTACTCGTACTTCGACGATTTTTTATTTATTCCAGTATCTCGTTTTCTAACAAAACGGATTTTTTTCAGAGAAACACAGATTGGGATTCCGCCGCAGTACTTTTGAAAGGAGTGTATGAAACAATGATTCGATGTCCATACATAATGCATTGGCAGCACGTGAAAACTCTGCTCAATACAGTCCAAGTGAGTTGACTTCACATTTTCATTTCAATCTATTGCCGTTTACTACAAGCAGGTTTTCAATACCAAGCCTTCTGCAGTTCAGTTTACAAACATGTAAACAAATAGATGTTTTTGGAAAAACAACTTTAATAGCCCCACATTGTTTGCGATACAACTTCAAACAGTTTTATGACTCAATGCTCTTTGAATATTCATTCTGAAATCAACTTACTTAACATAATGCTAAAGTTGATATTCATTCAAGTGGAAATAACATCAATTGGAATGAATACAAGGACTTAAATAGACTAATACATACCAAGCATGATCGTTGTGATAGCGTTTTGTTTTGGTGATCGTAAAAATCTTTCTCAATACAGATAGTGCAATCCACGACGACGTGCCTCCGCGATTACTGTACTGGAAGCTGTACTTTAGTACGGAGCGGAGCGGAGTGGGGCGCGTCGTCGTGGATTGCACTAACTATAATCGTTTCATAAACAAGAATCCTATCAAGAGTAATTATAATATCGAAGCCAAGTCAGAGGCCCAAGTGCGGCTTTAAAAACTCTGACACCGTTAGTCATTAACCACACGAAAAGAGAGAAGATAATATCGTAATTTTCTAACCAACTTTACAGGCCCTTATAGTATCAGACAACAATTGTGGGGAGAACTTATCGTCGGCCACCGCAGCGCTTATGTCGCAACCGCCACCGCCTCATTTCTGCAGTACAGTCGTGCGACTAATCGCATTGCAAATCATCAATACAGGGGTAAAATACATACCAAACTATTATTTCATACAGCTAAAATTGTAAAGGCCCGTATCTGAGTTTGGTAATATTTTTCTGTTTGGCCGATATTTTGTATTTTGGCTTACAGGATAGTTATTCACTGGAACAGATGTGTGGGGGCAGTGCTTCATTCCAAACTGGCGAGAAAACTGAAAACATGTTGATGAATCTATTCATGCCGCTTTGTTTACGTGTCGGCAGTGGTAGAAAAGGTAACACTTACGCTATTAAGTAATATTAACAACATTAATCTAATTTGTCAAGCCGCATTTTTTATGTGTAACATCGCTTTCCTGCAATCTGTGGGAGTGATTTTGTGAAAAGGGACGGAAGTGTATAACAGGAAGCCGGGGAAGCGCGCGCTATTTGATTTGACCAATGAGCGCGCGCGGTGCTAGAGATGGCCGTCAAATGGTACCAACCCATTTTCCGAGAGGTTGGTACTGTCAGCCAAGATGTCAGATGTTACACATCATAGGCGACTACTGAACGGCTCGCTCGTTTTTTTTAAATTACAAATCTTTAACAGTACAGTCTACGAAAAAAGTAGATCATTTCGGAATTTTGATTATTTAATATCTTAGAACCTAAAAATTGCCCGTGGCTAAGTAACAACAGTCTATCAGGTCAAGCTACGCTCCGGTCGGTCCGTGGATGGGTGACCATCTTTACATACCCAGACCCCTCCGTGTCTCGGAAAGCACGATAAGCTTGGTCTCGGCTATCATTCTTGGATCTGTCACAGTCGTACCAGAAACCCAAAAGTTAGACAACCAGTCTCACCATGGCGTATCGTATTACCCAGGCCGCGTTTTAGAACATAATCGCTCACAGCGCTGACTTCGATAATTGGCGTTCCGAGTAAGATATCACGATAATGATAGCTGAAATTGTTGACAGCCCAACAATTCGGAACGCTCGTAAATGCGCTCACAGTACTCGCTCAACGTCAAAATTTGCATATCGTATTTCTTTGTGTTTATACCACAAATTTCTTCTTCTTCTTTGTTTAATTAGCGAACGGTAGCCAGAAGCACAATTTCGAAAATGCCACGTTAGTTTAAAGATATGATACGAGTCAAAACAAAACAGCACAACTGTCATTTTTGACTGCACTCACGGTCATAATAGTAAAAGGCATGGTCGGCGTTATCGCAAGATGGCGCAGGTCATGACGTTATCTATGACGATTCAAGACGCAACGTTATCGCGTCCACGTTAATTCGGTACGACTAGTGACTGTTAGCACGCTCAAATCGATTACATCGTAACTGGGAATGCGGGGCTAGTAAATGGGTTGTGGAGGTCAAACAGGCAGTCGCTCCATGTAAAATACTGGTAAGTATACAGCTGTATCCGGTTGGACTAGAAGCTCACCCCAAAATAGTCGGGAAAAGGCTAGGCTTTTATAATTATCAAGTTTTCATTTAGTAAATCTGTTCTAAAACTGGATTATTTTAACCTATTACAGATAGTGCAATCCACGACGACGCGTCACTCCGCGATTACTGTACTGTAAGTTGTACTTTAGTACGGAGCGGAGCGGAGTGGGGTGCTTCGTCGTGGATTGCACTATCTATAGTGTTCCTGACTATACCATGCTTTTATACAATTATGATTATGTCCGTCTAGATGTGCCACCTCTCCGTCAATCAGACGTAAGCTACCTAGTATCAGTGGTGTTAAACGCACTATGTCCACCCGCGCCGCCCGGACAGCTAGCGGCCGTGAACGCTAAGCTCAACGCTTCGGACAACCGCGCCAACTCACTTACGTTCACTGGCAGCCGCGATACTAGGAACACTACGAGACTGTCCAATCAACTGTATCGGATTGCTTTCTTAGGTATGTGGAATACTAACTTATTTTTGAGTTCTGAAAAGTGAGTTATGCTTTCGATATTTCGCCTTATGAATAAGTCAGATTCTTTTTGATTTAGTCATACTACTATGGGCTCGTATCATTCGATAATCGATTATGTTTATTATATAAATGACTAGCTGCCCGCCCCGGCTTCACACGGGTAGCACTAAGTACTTATCTACGGCGCACCTACCTATCTACCCACCCTAGCCTACCTATACCTAAATACCCTACCTACCCTGCCTATCCTGCCTACCCTACCTACCCTACCTACCCTACCCTACCCTACCTACCCTACCCTACCCTACCTACCCTACCCTACCTACCCTACCCTACCCTACCCTACCCTACCCTACCCTACCCTACCTACCATACCTACCCTACCTAAAACCTTCTCCTGACAATAACGAACACAATCAAAAAAAGTTCACGCGTGATGCCGTGACCAAGGGAAATAGGGATTCATTTGTATATATTATATAGATTATTAAGTTTTGAAATGCGGAAATAATAAAAGTATTCTTAATGAAAACGTCAACGTCAACGTTCTTACTCTTATATTTATTTGTAAAAAAAAAAACATTTTGGTCGCCAATATCACTCGACTGCATCCTCCAACATGATACGTATAAAGCTGACAGCAAAATGCTAATTGGTTCGGGCTAGAAATGAATTGGTTAACAGTAAGATATTTACTTATTTCGCCTATTATAATATGAAGAAAAAAAAACGCACCAACCTCCGTTTCGTAGTTTAGAAGAACAACGCAGTCGCACGATTTTGCCTTGAAGGTACTTTCTATTTATAGATGATAGATTTATTATGTTAATGTAGGAAATACACAGATCTTGGGTATTTAGTTTAGTTGTTCACTAATCACAACACAACGCACACACACACACACACACACACACACATGTATGTCACAACATTTTATTTGATTTTGTATGAGTTTATTTTATTTTATACTAGCTGCCCGCCTCGGCTTCACACGGGTAGCACTAAGTACTTATCTTCTACCCACCTTACCCTACCTATCCTACCTACGCTACCTAAAACCTTCTCCTGACAATAACAAACACAACAAAAAAAGAATTAGCGAATTCGGTCCAGCCGTTCACGCGTGATGCCGTGACCAAGGGAAATAGGGATTAATTTTTATATATATAGATCTTTAATTTATTTATTATTCATACGCACTTCCCTATATTTATTATTCTAGCGTATGGCACTCGTGGGTTGTAGCTGAAAATCAGCGTCAAGTGGTACACTTTGTGTTGTCATCTGACATTTATGCTGAGCTGAGGCCCTTTTGGCATTATAATAATTTGTTTTCTGTTTTTTATAGTTTTTTTACACTTTCTTTCTATAAAACTATAAGTACTTAAAAAAAATATTAAGTGTAATTTTATATTTGCAGCGTTAAAAGTACTGTGCGCATGCTTCACAAGCGAGCTATGTACAGAATGGGGCCGAATAGCGCGCGCGATGAGGGACCTGGGCAGACGGAATGAAGCCGCGCATCATCTGTGGGACTTCCTCGAACATGTCGTCACATATCGGACGCCGCTATATATTCTGTTGCAGCCGTTCATTGTACATAAGGTAGGTTCATCATCATAATAGAGTGGTGTTTTAGGGAAGTGGCATGCAAGAAATTTCTTGAAGGTTTGAAAATACGATTTCTAAAACGCTCATAAAATAAGAATACATTTTAAAGCTCACAAGGTCGATATTGTAAAGGCCCTAGGGTTGTATTGAAGCTTAAATTGTATCATACAGTAGTATGATACAATTTAAGTATATAGTTTACATACAGTAGTATGATACAATTTAAGTATACAGTTTACATACAGTAGTATGATACAATTTAAGTATACAGTTTACATACAGTAGTATGATACAATTTAAGTATACAGTTTATATACAGTAGTATGATACAATTTAAGTACCTATACAGTTTACATACAGTAGTATGATACCATTTAAGCTATAATTTTATCAACAAACTAGTTTATGCCCGTGACTTCGTTCACGAGGACAACGTTAGACACCACAATATACTACATCAACAGCCATATTTATATTTATAAAACTTCCCTGTATACTACGTACGTTTGTAGTTTTGTTCCCAACAGCCAAAATATACAGAGATTCAGGCCTGGTGACGCGGGAGCAAGTGATGTATTGTACAGTTGCCCGTGTCCAGCAGCTTGTCCTAAGGCCGACACCCGCAGCTCTCAGTGTCTGCCCCTATGACTTGTTGATAATCATCGCAAAGCAATGCTCACAGGGAACTGCACGCGCTTAAACTGGAAGGGGTAACTGTGGGGAATCAGTGATATACGCGGTATAAACACTGTCTCGCTAACGCCACAACCTGTTAGAATTTTCGACTCGATGACGTTTCTCTGCAAAGTCACGACTGAGCCGGATTCCATTACACAGTTAAGTCCCGAAGGAGCATAATCGGGACACCGACCTTCAGCTGGAATGTGCGCCGGAAGTCCAATTGCCGTAAGCGAATTTAGAAATTCTACGGGGTAATGTGTGGCAACATCTTACTCCACAACAGTGTTAACCGATGGAGGTGTATATCACTTCGCTCCCAGTTGTTTGTAGCCACACCTCTCTTGTAACAGCTATCTCAACCTCCAATCGGCGACAACGAGCGTCACATGCAGTTCGTAGTGCGCGAGCGAGTGAGAGGACTCAAGCTACCGGCCGCGAGAGCACGCGGCGCGTTGTTAGCGGAGCTCGCGAGAGAACTGCGACACATGCGCGATACACACGACCAGTACAAGTTTGGTAAGTACCGACGTAGATAAAACAGACAATGCTTCGAAAAGAAACAAATTTAGGCGTAGTATACGCCTTGACGCGTTTGGAGCGGACTGCGGATTCCCCCTTTCTATGATAATACCAAATGACGGCGTAGTACAAAAAATAAGAGAATTTCACGTTCACGTGGTCATCTGTTAGAAGTGTCTGTTAGACCAAACTAGCATATTATGTTGGAATATACATATAACGTGAGAGATCGGTACGATAAGAACGCCGGCTGGGTTCACCGAAAGCGTAACCCAAAGCGAATCTACCAATCAATCAAAATCTATCTATCTGGTCGTGTTACGACCCATAAAAATATCTTACATTTATTATGATAAAATGAACTGAAAACTTAATCTTAATTTCTCAATCGTCATTTCTAGAACAAATAGCCGAGAACCTCGGCCAAGGGGCTGGCAAGCGAGCTTCAGAAGTGTTCCCCCGTACGACAACATTACCGGACAAGCACCAGCAGCACAGGCCGTCGCTGATCTCCATGTTGGTGGGCCGCGCCGGCGCCGGCGCCCTGCCGCGCACGCCCGACCATCCCGCCGCGCCGCTGTCGGCGCAGAGAGGTACGTACTGCCGCGCACGCCCGACCATCCCGCCGCGCCGCTGTCGGCGCAGAGAGGTACGTACTGCCGCGCACGCCCGACCATCCCGCCGCGCCGCTGTCGGCGCAGAGAGGTACGTACTGCCGCGCACGCCCGACCATCCCGCCGCGCCGCTGTCGGCGCAGAGAGGTACGTACTGCCGCGCACGCCCGACCATCCCGCCGCGCCGCTGTCGGCGCAGAGAGGTACGTACTGCCGCGCACGCCCGACCATCCCGCCGCGCCGCTGTCGGCGCAGAGAGGTACGTACTGCCGCGCACGCCCGACCATCCCGCCGCGCCGCTGTCGGCGCAGAGAGGTACGTACTGCCGCGCACGCCCGACCATCCCGCCGCGCCGCTGTCGGCGCAGAGAGGTACGTACTGCCGCGCACGCCCGACCATCCCGCCGCGCCGCTGTCGGCGCAGAGAGGTACGTACTGCCGCGCACGCCCGACCATCCCGCCGCGCCGCTGTCGGCGCAGAGAGGTACGTACTGCCGCGCACGCCCGACCATCCCGCCGCGCCGCTGTCGGCGCAGAGAGGTACGTACTGCCGCGCACGCCCGACCATCCCGCCGCGCCGCTGTCGGCGCAGAGAGGTACGTACTGCCGCGCACGCCCGACCATCCCGCCGCGCCGCTGTCGGCGCAGAGAGGTACGTACTGCCGCGCACGCCCGACCATCCCGCCGCGCCGCTGTCGGCGCAGAGAGGTACGTACTGCCGCGCACGCCCGACCATCCCGCCGCGCCGCTGTCGGCGCAGAGAGGTACGTACTGCCGCGCACGCCCGACCATCCCGCCGCGCCGCTGTCGGCGCAGAGAGGTACGTACTGCCGCGCACGCCCGACCATCCCGCCGCGCCGCTGTCGGCGCAGAGAGGTACGTACTGCCGCGCACGCCCGACCATCCCGCCGCGCCGCTGTCGGCGCAGAGAGGTACGTACTGCCGCGCACGCCCGACCATCCCGCCGCGCCGCTGTCGGCGCAGAGAGGTACGTACTGCCGCGCACGCCCGACCATCCCGCCGCGCCGCTGTCGGCGCAGAGAGGTACGTACTGCCGCGCACGCCCGACCATCCCGCCGCGCCGCTGTCGGCGCAGAGAGGTACGTACTGCCGCGCACGCCCGACCATCCCGCCGCGCCGCTGTCGAGAAATGCAACGTTATAAACAGGTTCATCGGCCCTGTTGGTGTTTCTTGGATACTGCCGTGATTGCTTTTCAATTATGCCTTACTATCCCAATCTTCTTATTACAGAATCACTTTCGAGTAGCTCAACCACGAGCCAGCACATGCCAGTGTTTGAGGCGCAGTTGAATAGCGGCCGTATGAGTGAAAACAGCAATAATAATGTCAGCAGTGGCAATTCTCATATAGGTAGGCAGACAATATCAACTACACTACATTTCTATAAAAGAATTGTTTTTCCACATGAAGTTATTCTTTGCATGTTTGGATTATGCAGGGTGGATTTTTGAGATAGAGCAGTAAAGACAGCTACCGTAACCGTTGTAGCTACAGGAAAACGGGCTTAGGAGACTGTCCTTAACTTTTTGAGAAATTTCAGTCAGCAAGAAAATAGGCAGTTTCCACAAAAACTTTTTTTTTATGCCAATCGATCCTTTTTCTTATAAGGATCAAAAAACTCTATTGTATAGCAAGTAATTTCAGCCAGTCTATCCATCGTGAAAAGCAGGTTTGAGTCTCATTTCCAACGAAAAAAAGTTTTTTGCAATTTCTGTCTTTTCTAGTACTCAAACCTAAGTTGGTCCGATAGAGTTTTTTGATCCTTATAAGAAACAGGGTCGATTGACATCAAAAAAACTTTTTGTGAAAACTGCCTATTTTCTTGCTGTCTGTACAGTTTTTTCAAAATCTGAATTCAGATCGATTTTTTTTTAAAGTTAGGAAAAGTCTCCTAATACCGTTTTCCTGTAGCTACAACGGTTAAGGTAGCTGTCCTTACTGCTCCATCTCAAAAATCCACCCTGTATTTTATGCTCAACATATAAAAAAATCGTCGGGCAAATTATTTTGGTTGTGCCTGCATCCTTACCTCTTTTGCCCACCATATTTAAAATATGTAGGTAATGGTGATTTTTATAACCCGATATTTCTAACTGTGCGCTTGGCTTAGCTGTCAAGGCGTAGGTTGTCAGTATTGAATTCACCCGCCCGGCCCGTTTACCTCCTCAGCGCCCCACCTCGACTGCTCTTAGTACGTATTACACACTGGTCTACTACACACTCCTGTCATATTACTCGTTAAGTTGTTATTGTTACGTTGCCAGGCGCACAGTTAGAAAAATTGGGTTATACCTTTTGTTTACTTTGTCTGCCATTTATCTCACAGGTTCACTGTACAACTATGGCAGTGACAAGCCAACGGCTAGTACTCCGTCATACACAAGCACGCAGACTAAACTGCGTTTTGTACCGTCTGTAGAACTGAAGTTCACATCTGGTAAGTCTTATTTACGTATTTTACTTTGGGACAATTGATGAAGTCAATGGACTAAATCAATTTATGTTTTTTCAGCATACAATGTTAGATATAATATGCTTTAACCTTTTGAACGCCAGAGCGTAAACGCATCGGCGCCCCTTCCACGCCATGCCACAAATTCAGCGCGAATACATTAAAAAAAATAGGGATTCCAACATATTATCGCCAAGTTATCGATAATCAATTAATCATTGCTTTTCGTTCCATATTTTTTAAATAAAATTTTACTCGTTGCATTCTTCTTTTATTTAATTTGACCTTATTTGGTATCATACTATCATTATACACCAGTTACAAAGTTCTAAACAACCTAAAAGTAGACATAATAACTACAAACGAATAAATCAAATAATAATAAGGTACATCACTAATCTCGTTCGTGACGTCATCCGCTGTCGGGAAGACCCAACTCTGGCGTGGCTAGCACGACTTTTGACAATTTCCTCGCATGCGAGTAGGGATGTGATATTGTGGGACATAATAAATAATAATCGTATAGTATGTAAAACAATTAAATAAATTTACTTATAATTATTACTCTGATTCTTCGTTACTTAGCAAACTTATGTCATCCTTTTCTAATAACGTTCAGTATATTGACATAAGTTACTGAACGTTTTTCTGCTGGCATTCGATTCAGTTCAAAAGCGACCAGTCTTGCGAACGCCGCATTTCGTGGGTCGCTAGGTCTTGGTTGGTTAAAATCCAACGGAGGTAAATTGGAGAGTGGACAGTAAACTATCGATCTGTGGATATCAATTATGTTATTTTTTCCACAATTTTATAAATATTATGCATTAGGAATATTCAGATACGAACTCAAACTCAAAACTCAAACTCAAACCATTTATTTCAATTAAACCCTTTACAGGCACTTTTGAATTGTCAAAGAGTCAGTTAGTCAGAAAGTTGAAGCTAGTTGCCCATTCCAAAACGTAGATCTCTATGGAGAAGAACGGGCAAGAAACTCCAAGGACACTCTTTTAAATATAGAAATTACAAAATCCTGGGTACATTACTCTTGTTGATTCTATATGTGAGAACAATGTAAAAAAAAATATATATATATATAAATCAAAAACGATTAAAAACAAGCCCTGGCAGATAAGAGATGACCAGTCTCAACTGACGGCGCCCGTTCACGAACATGACGCGTGGATCAGCACCATCCAGCTCAACCATTTTGTAGGGAACCGAATGATCCAACACACTCGCCACCATCAGCGAGACATTTAAGTGAGCATGACATACTCTCAACTACCCTGCTCTTTCAAGTCAAAATCAACATAATAACATAGTAAAACGACTCCATGGTACTCACATTTACAAAAATTGAAAATAAAAATGCGTCTAAGTTATACAAAACTATAGTTTGCAAGAATTTTACCACCAAAAGAAAGAAAATCAATATTATCTATTGGAGTATTTAATAATTAAAACTTAGCTAATAAAAAAAACAAAATAAACAAAAAGTTCGTAGTCAGAAAAAATAAAAAAGGGGAAGCAACTCTACCAATTTTTTTCATTTTTAACTAGTGAGCCCAAGTGGCTGTGGAGCAGGACCAGCATTTAGCCAAGCATTTTTATCTACGATATAATCATCCAGCTTATAGTATGCTTGTCTACATAGTGTGCGTTTAATGCAAGTTTTAAATTTCTTCTCATTTAGTTGAAGAATATCGAGTGGTATTTTATTATAACATTTTACACAGTACCCCATAAAAGAAGTGTGTACTTTAGACAATCTGAAACGTGGTTGATCTAATTTGTTCCTATTTCTTGTGTTAAAATTATGCCTGTCACTTATCTTACTATAGAGATGTAGATTTTTTCGAACATACATAATGTTTTCATATATATACTGACAAGGTACCGTCATGATATTAATTTTCTTAAACAGTTCCCTAAGAGATTCGCGTCTGCGGAGGTTGTAGATGGCTCTAACAGCCCTCTTTTGCAGAATAAAAATGAGTCAATATCTGCGGCCCGTCCCCACAGCAAAATACCGTAAGACATGATGCTATGAAAGTAACTAAAATAGACTAGTCTCGCGGTATCCACGTCTGTTAGTTGGCGGATTTTCCAAACAGCGTAAGCGGCTGAACTTAGCCGCCCTGCAAGTGATGTTAAGTGAGGACCCCACTGTAGTTTTGAGTCAAGCGTGATTCCCAGGAAAACCGTTTTTTCGACGAATTCTAGTGTCTCCTTATTCAGTACAACGTGACATTCACTACTTCTAACATTCGGTAACGCGAATCTTATGCATTTAGTTTTCTTCTCATTTAATACTAAATTATTTACAGTAAACCAATTATGGACCTTTAGCATAGCGTTATTTACGTCGTCAAGCTCCTGTGCGTGTCTGTTTACCTTAAAAATAAGTGATGTGTCATCAGCAAATAACACCATTTGTGGTCGGTTTTTCAGTAAATGAGGTAAATCATTTATGTATACTAAAAAGAGGAATGGGCCCAATATCGAGCCCTGTGGTACACCCATTTTGACTTTTAAACCCAATGAATTTACACCGTTTATTTGAACTTGCTGCAGTCTATCATTCAAATATGATTTTACTAAGTTAAGCGCAAGTTTTGCCAGTCCGTAATGCTGAAGTTTCAAGAGCAGTGTTTCGTGATTAACGCAATCAAATGCTTTGGATAGGTCGCAGAAGATACCTATTGCATCCTGTGCCTCTTCCCACGCGTTAAAAATGTGTTTTAATAAAGTGACACCGGCGTCAGTTGTGCAACGTCCCTTGGTAAAACCATACTGTTGATCGTGTAAGATGTTATTACGATTAAAATGATTGAGCATTTGATTTAACATTACTTTTTCAAACACCTTGCTGAAAACCGGCAAAACCGATACGGGTCTATAATTATTAGTATCCTTGCTGTCCCCGGATTTGAAAAGTGGAATAACTTTACTGTACTTCATTAAATCCGGGAAGACCCCTTGATCTACGCACAAATTAAATATTAAAGCTAAATAGGGTGCAATTGTCTCAATAATAGATTGACAAACTTTAGTAGACATGCCCCACAGATCTTCGGTAATTTTGATCTTAAGTTGCTTAAAAGCCTTAACAACGACCACAGGGTTTATATGATTAAATTTAAATTCTAAAGGACAGGCTGAAACATTCGCTCTTAATAAATCAATAGCAAGTAAGGGGGAGGAATTTAAAGTTTCTGTAGTTTTAATAGGAATATTGGTAAAGAAAGTTGCAAATTCCTGAGCAACTTCGAGCTTATCGCTAATGAGACCGCGGGATGTGTCCAATGTGTAATCAGTATTATGACTTACTGACTACGAATAGTTGTCATTAATAAATAACTGTTGAAGTAATAGTAAGCTACTTTTAATAAAATATTTCATAAATTTGAAATATAAGTTACCTTACTTACCCATCACTATCTGTCGTGTCTTGACGACTCGTCAGTGGTGTTAGGAAGAACTCTTTTTTACGGTTTTCGATTAGCAATTTTTGATGGTTGTTTTTTCTAGTAAAATGTAAATAATGAATATATCTTTGTACCATTTTACAATATTTCATTAATGTAGTTTTAAATAATAGGAAAAAGAAACACAGAAAACTTAATTTAGTATATTTATTTTGTACTTAAAAATGTCGTTTTCTTGTCGGCTGTAGACGACGGTGGCGTGTTTGGCACGTTTTCGTTTGTCGGCTATATTCGACCGTGGCGTTCAAAAGGTTAATTACCCATGTAAGTCTACAAAGAACTTCGGAAATTCTTTGATCACAACCCAGCATTTTCGCACCAATTACTAAAAAAATCACGACCATGGCTAGAATTACGGCTTTATGACTTGACCGATGCTGTAATAAGACGAGTTACGGCCGGTATATGTTCAGTGCAAGAGAAAGATGGAGCTATAGAGGAGGTATAGCGCCATCCCTTTTTCGCATGCGGTATGTTAGTACTAGTTGAAATTCGTCACTTAGGTACCTAATAAAACTAAGTTCTCTGATTCAAATACTGGTTTCAAATAAGGAGAAACATCATTGAGTCCACTGTCCCCGATGTCCCCGGGCGAGGTGTCGTGCGGCTCGTGCGGGCCGCGCGCGCCCGGCGACGCGCCCGACGCGCGCGACCTGCCCGACGCCGAGCGGCCGCGGCTGCAGCGGGCGCACGGACCTTCCAAGAAGACCTTCAAGTTCCGCCGCAGTAGGCATACGAAGCCTGATGTAAGATTTCTTTTATTTTATTAATAACATACATAAACTCACACCTTTTTCCCATGGGGGTAGGCAGAACGCCACTTCCTACGATGCTTACACTCCTTTTGCTTCGTTTACGTTCATACATCACGTCACACACGCACGCCGGTTACGAATAGATACGCACCTGTCCTCTCTGAAGAATTTCACCAATAAAGTCACTATAGGTCCTTCTAGGGCATCACCTCCCGGCGTTTCCACTCACATCTGCCTTGTACAGCTTTTGTTAGTCGCCTTTCATTCATCCTCTCAACATGACCAAACTATGTAAGATTTGTTTGTAGAAGCTATTCTCAGTACAGATATATATTTACCAAAAAAACATAAAAACGAGATTCTACTGTGACTTTCTTTATTTTTGAGTCATAATTAAATGTTTCTGATATAGGTCAGTCACGTACGCCTGGAGTCGGACGAAGGTTCATCGCCTGGCCCGGAGTCAACGCCGCTACGTCGCGCCTGGTCCCAGCCGCCATTCCTACAGCCCTCCTACATCAACACCGACACGTCCTACGACAGTGAAATCTCGCAGACCTCGTCCACGTCCGGATACAGGCTAGCATTACCCAACCTTCAGTAAATAGACGACCAATACTAAGTGTGGTCCGCATGCCGTCTCGATGTGCGAACACCTTTCGGAACGGGTTTTATGTGCGGCATGATATTCAGCCATCTTGTTGTGTCATGTGTGCACGGAATTCGGAATATAATAACTCTTATGTATATATTTTTATATATCATTCATTAATTCATTTGTTCAGTGTTTTATGCAGCTGCTATGCAGGATTCGCGGCCTACATGCCTACACCTAACTCGATATATGGTATTGTGGAAAAATTTAGTAGCAGTTTAGTATTAACATTTCTCCCGATAGATGGCGTAAGATCGCCCATTGATTTACGTTATCTATCCCTATACTTCAAATCGGTGACCTGTTTACTAATCGCCTTTGCTACCCTAGGATCTTAAGCATGATGGTTAAATGAGTAACCCATAAATAAAATAGTTTACTGTTTAGTAGTAAACAATTTTAGTCGAAGAGTAACAGGACGCGATGTCCAGCGATGCCATGTTACAGGGAGAGCTACAGCCTGCAGGCGTCCATGGCGTCGTCGCCGGGCGGCAGCGCGCGCGCGGCGCTGGCGTCGCCCGAGCCGGGCGCCGGCGCGCGCAGCTGCAGCGCCACGCCGCACGCCAGCCCCGACGGTAAACAGCCCTTCGTATGTACCGCTCTACTTTTACGCAACCCCCCCGCACTCTCGTCTTCTCTCTTTCCGCCTGTCGCCTACCGAGCAGTCTCTTTTGTCGTGAGTTATCGTTCCGTCTTCGCTTTAACATTTCCAGGTTGTTTTGCGATGTAGTTTGACAATTTTTTTTTGACACAGTTTCAGATGGTACTCCAATCGGAACGTGTATACAGTACAAGAATCTTTTGGCGCGTGGCCAAAGTTGGAAGTAATCTTGTTTTTAACCGACTTAAAAAAGGAGGAGGTTCTCAATTCGGTTGTTTTTTTTTTTTTTTTGTATGTTTGTTTCGCGATTACTCCGCCAATTATGAATTGATTTTGATGATTCTTTTTTTGTTTGGTAGGGCATACTTCAGAAATGGTCCCATATAAATTTGGTCAAGATCTGATGAGGAGTTTTTGAGTTAGCTTCAATAATACGTATTTTTCCCATCTAGTATAAATGTGGACGATTTTCTAATAGTTCCTATCACTGTAATTTACATAGCAGGTAATGGGTACCTATTCAAATTTTTGTGGGGGTTTTGTATAGGTACCACAACTAAAAAGTGAAAAATAAAAACTTTTTCACAAAAAATAAAACCGACTTCCAAAAAAAACATTACAAAGTGAAAAATAACTTTGATTTCGGAAGTCGGTGGCAAAAAAACGAAAATAAAACCCCAAAGACACCGACTTCCGAAATCAAAGTTATTTTTCACTTTGTAGTGTTTTTTTTTGAAGTCGGTTTTATTTTTTGTGAAAAAGTTTTTTTGTTTTCAACAACACAATCAACAGCGGCTGAGTCCCTCTGTCAACGTCATTCAAGCGCAAAAATATTCTTGTAGTGTAGCAATGTATGTCATAAAATATTCAGGAATACTTGTAGAATTCAAAATTATACAGGGTGGACTTTTGAGATGGGGCAGTAAAGACCCTACTCGTTCATTCTTCCATACAAAATTGATATATGACGATATTGATATGGTTTGAAAACAAATTGATATAATTTTAAGTTTTGAACGTACAGTCACGAGCTTTAATTTGGGACCCACCTAAGGTTGAATATCGTGTAGCAAACTTTCGCCATTTAGAGCTATTATGTTAACGCTGTCACTGCACAAACAATAAACGTCATAATGTTTACCATCGACAACTTTACGTTTCTAGGGGCTAACGTCAACTGGAGCGAGGGCAAACGATCATTACCGATTTCCGAGTAATAATTACTTTTTGGTCCTGTGGTCCCATAAGAAAAAAGAAACAAATAAAAAAGAACAAAATTATATTGTCAATATATGATAGCTAGTCTACTAACCCGCTTATTCTTCAAACCTATATTAGTTAAAAAGTTTTGTCTCTTTCTCAAACATAAATATCAACCAAAACAACATATTTAAAATAAAATAGGTTTAAAGGCCGTTTATGATTATGGGGGCTTAGAAGATTTCAGCTAAAATATTGATTAATAAAATCTTTAGAAAAACAAAGTTATTTATTCTTTATATTTATTAAGACATTTATGACACAAACCTCAATCTTAACACAATTATATAGAAAGCATGGTTAGCGGTGCACAAAATAAACACTTATCACCGAAGGCTACGACTAAATTAATTTAAATCTCTCCAGTAATTTTTTTATCATAAATATTCAAAACCGCGTATATCCACCTTCATTGTCAATCACAGCCTGGAGCCGGTTACGCATGGATCCAATCAATTTGTCACATATGTCAGTACCCCTTAAACTTTCCCAGACTGTGAGGCAGTGATCCATAAGTGCTTCTCTAGTTCTTTCGTTTCTATTTGACCATTTTTGAACCATTAAGCCCCATAAATTTTCTATAGGATTTAAATCGGCACACTTTGCAGGCCACGGAATACGATTTAAATTTGCTCTATTATTGTCGAACCAAGTTCTAACGATTCTTGCCGTATGAATTGTTGCGTTATCTTGAACAAAGTTTATTGGAGCAACATCTTCTTGTGGATAATATAGTTGCAATGTTGGAAGGACACTCTCGTCTAATAAATCGACATAATCTTGAGCAGTGGCCCTGGGTGGTAAATTTATTAGTTCTCCAATGCCGGCTGAACTAATCCAGCCAGACATGTTAACTGTAATGCGACCAGACGCGTTGTTAGCTATGACGTGGTCTTCCGTGTATCGCGTCCTGTCAATTCGCCACAAATGTAGTCTGCCCGTTTGGGAAGATTGAAAAGTCTTTTCATCGATGAAAGCTGTCGTCGCGTCGTCCAATCAAAATTTAGATACTGACGTGCGAAAATAAGTCGAGCAGCTTTATGGGCATCCGCAGATGATGCAGTCCCATAGCTTTAAGATGCCTTCTAACTGTTGAAGGGTGGACTTCAAACGCTTCCGCAAAATGCCTCGTTGGCGTAAATCCATTCATCAGGTATTGCCTTTGCATCAAGCGGCTCTGCTCTTGTGTTATAACTTGCGGGTGATGGTTGTTTCGTCGTAAGTCAATAATATTTTCCTCGTTCCCGTGGCGTCGAACCCAGCGGCGAACTGTGTTTCTTGTCACATTTATTCGTCGCGATATATCGTGAATGCCTACTCCTTGTTCGTGCAAATCAATAATTTGGAGCCTTATTTGGTCACGATTAGCCGCAAGCATTTTATTAATTGGTAAATTATATTTTGTGAAAATATCACATTAAACTATTTTCTTAAATGACACTGACACGACACATGTTCGTAATTAGAAAATCGTAATGATAGCTTTTTGCAACGAGGTTATCATTTCATAGGTCGATTAGATAAGACATTTTATGTCAGGCGCGGATCCAGCCCTCAAAAAAGGTTGTGGGCACAGCCACCCGAAAATCGGCCAAGTGCCAGAAGTGCTGAAGCAAATTCAGGGTTCAATAACAAACCACTAGTTCCAGCAGCAATATCTAAATAATTATCCACTTCAGCTGGAGGACTCTCAATTTCACTACCAGTACCCAATGCCCCAGCCTCAACTTCAACTCTAGGTTTTAAAAAAAAATTGAGCGCGCCGCGTCTATCCGACTTGAGTGCTGGCGCGGACTCGTAAGCACTTCGCTGCGTACCAAATCACGCACGATTAAATTGTTTATTTTAATTTTATACAGGCATTGGATATCATTAGCCTATCGACCTCAATAGACCGTGGTTAACTGATGACTAGGCAGCATGGTCTCTAACCCTAGCCAGTTCCAGAAGGAACAAAAGAAAAAAAAAATAGACCGTGAAAGTGTGACGTCACAAGTCTATTAGGGTTGTGGGCATGCCCATCGTGCCCATAAGGGTGGATCCGCGCTTGTTTTATGTCTTAACTTGACATTCAACATTTCAACCTTAAAGCAAAGTTTCAAAGTTTCGACCTTATTGCATTATGATTGTTCTAACAACATTTAACGGAAATGGGTCCCAAATTAAAGCTCGTGACTGTACTTGTTCAAAACTTTAAATTATATCAATTTTTTTTGTCATTATCTAGCCCTGTATATAAGCAGAATTGGAAAAATAAATTGTTTTGGAAGTTATGAACGTCAAAACTTCCATATTTCAACACTAATTTTAACTCGTCTTTGGGCGTAAATAAATAACTTATGTAATAAGAAAATGGATCATTATAAATATCTTCTAGACCAAAAATACCCGTGGCAGCAGATGTGAGTTGGTATAAACTCGTGATTGTTGATATACCTAATAAAGAAACTAAAAAAGTAAGTTGTATTTTTTTACGCTGTTGCTACATGTGTAATGAAAAATAATAACTAAAGGAAATAATAAATTTTAATTAGACAAGGGTGGGCTAAAAATAAAATAATGTTTGGTTTGAGTTAAATTTTCTATCTTCAATATTAATTCTCTTCATGTCCCGCTCGGTTTTTCCACCTTTATAGAACTAAATTTAGTAGCTTTATAATACAAGTTGGCTCGCTAAACTATACTCTCATGATGGTCTGCGGTCTTATAGCAACGAAAATAAGGGAACATAGGAGTATTGAAGCGCATCGTTATCTAAATAATCTGTATGTAAGTATATAAATAATATTTTAATAATACAGGAGCACAATAACACGTGTAATTATTTTCAGCTCGTCACACTTTTTAGTTTGCTATGTCTATAGTGTATGCCGTAGATATAGGTAACGATATTAATATAGGGTAGGTACCTAAACATAATCACAATAAAATCCATCCCATAATACGGAACCTAGTAAGTAAAAACTATGGAGTGCTTACGGCCAGTAAAACCATCGTAAAAAGTAGGTTGGAATCTCATTTCCTACTAAATGTATGGGAAGTTTTTTTTACGATTTCTGACTTTTCTAGTACTCAAACATCAGTTGGTCCAGCAGAATTTTTTGGTCCTTATAAGAAACAGGATCGATTGGCATCAAAAAAAGTTTCGTGTGAAAACTGCCCATTCTCTTGCTGTCTGTACACATTTCTCAAAATTTGTGAATGCAGATCAAAATGTCTCAATAAGTTAAGGACAGTCTCTTAATACCGTTTTCCTGCAGCTAAAACTGTTAGGGTAGCTGACCTTCTCTAAAAATCCACCTGTATATATATAATATCCGTCTTATATCATAAATCATTTTGGGCTTCTAGTCTTACGTGAATCGTGAAATAAAATTGTTGCAAATACATCGCATAATGATCCTTCTTTTCAATGTTGCTGCTTTTGTGTATTTGATCAACTTGCAATTTTGTAGGAAATTTATTCTAATGCAACATTTGTTCCTGCCTAGCTTCTTTGAGCTGCGAGTCGGGGACATCATCTGCGGAGCGAACTGCCTTACTTGGTGCCGCTAGCCAGCGCTCGCTGCTACTAAGTAGCGACTTGCGAGATGAAGATACCCTTCTTTAAATGATTTCTAAGCCACTACTATATTGAACTCGGCGATGCGATGGCGATGATGGCGAGTGCTGGTAGCCTATCTCCATTTAGAGAAGACGCTTGAAGAAAGAAGAAAACACGAGTCACTTGACATTACCATTTAACCATTTTATAGCTGATAAAGTAAATCTGTGACTTGTTTTGACTGATATTTTGAAATGGCTGTAAGTTCGTAATATTATAGTTACTTAATTTTATATTTAGAGGAAATGTTACCCAATATAATATTATAAGGGTTTTCAGACACTTCTAGTATTTACAGCCACCAACAAAAAATAATGTTTAGAATTTAGTCTAACACTTTGCTTATATGAATACCCATTACCTATGTAGGTGAACGCACACCTATGTAGGTATAAAATGTAACACCAAATACAAGATAAACTCCATTTGTAATAGACTTTTTTCATCTTATTATACAATCAAGTCAAATTGTGGTCCTTAGGTACTCAAAAACCTGTGAGGTCCTTAGATATTATAATACCTACATTATATAATTACTATTAATTAAGTTAATAATAAATTCATACATAGATGGTATGATAGTTGAAATGTTAAACAGAGTTTTTATGTTACATTTTTAGAGATTTTTAATAAAAATGTTGTTTTTAGTAAAATTGTTTTATTTGTAGTTATAATTTTAAAAAAAACAAATATTAAAAGAGTTTATTATCACAAATCATGCTTCTTTACACATCAAAAATGGTTGTAATGCAACTTGAATATCCGGATCCAAAGGTATTTCATGAATGTACTTTGAGAATGTAATGGCAATCTTATAAATACTTCTTTTAACTGAGGAGATTAGGGCAGTCTTCATTTTTATGGCAATCATATCATTTAAAATATGCTTCCTGGGCACCAGGCCTGGTTTTGTCAATTTATCTAAGTTTTGTTTGAGATTAATTAAAGTAGATATCACAATAGGCAAGTCATTCTGGACCACTCCATATTTATCTTCATTTAAGGAAGAAGCAGCTATACAAGCTAAACCTTCACAAGTCCACATCACTGGCTGAGCTTGCATTAACAGAAACTTTAATTTTGTGTCAGTCAGTTCTCCAAAAAGGTAACAAATGCCAGGTTTTTGACACAGCTTCTGAAGGAAAACATTAAATTCTTCTTTAACAACATTAGCAAATGTGTCTTCTACTTTATTCTTGCTGTGATCTTTTAACTCTTGTAGTTTAGGAGACTGGGCCATGTTTCTTAAATTCCCGGAATAAGTAAACCCATTGCTTGTTGCTGGCTTCCCGTTTCTGAGTGCAGAATTCTCTGTTTCATTTGATTTATCATCTCCATTTACAGCATCTAATTCTTTGCTAAAGTCATTAATAATACTTATGCACTGTTCCAACAAATTGTTCCAATTTCGTGGATGACCTCCAGGTTGAGAAAGAGTGAATATTTGCTGCCTCCTTCCAGTATCTGTCATTGACATAATTCTTAGATCTTGTGCTCCTAAATATCCATTAAATTGTGACCTCAGAGCCAAAGCATTGTGGAGTACTAAACTTTCTGAGGTGTCAATAGGGAATTTCATTGGTTCTGTAAGTATTATATTGAAAATAGTTCTCATTGTGTAAACGGATACGAAGAACAAACTAGTGTATAACCAAAGTCCAATCCAAATACCAGAGCTCATCAAGTTAACAACATTATCTAAAGGGGGATCTTCCAGGTATACACTATACACTTCAGACACTACACTTCTAGGTTTGTTTCCCCATAAATAGTAGAAAGTGCAGTAATAAACCACTGGCATAATGGAATTCTTGAATCCCATTGAGAGGATATTATTGATGGCAAGTTTAATTTGCTGAAACTTATCTTGGTAAACATGGGGGAACATGAGCATTGTAGTTCCAAAGATGTGAATATTCAGAAAATAATACAATCCCATCCACATGCCGCCAAATTGTAGGAAAAGGCTTTGTTCAACCAGACATTGACCATCATAAAAAGCACACTTTTTCTTCAGAATGTTATAATTACTCTTTGCTAAAGATGAATATAAACCCATAGTAAAATAGCCACTAAGCGCATACAGTACACTGAACATGGCGTTTTGTACTGAGAACATGTTCAAAAACATGGAGAACCTCGTAAAATATTTAGGCAGCGGCATCATATAATAGCTTCCATAAACGTAGGCTTGGAAGAAAGATACCAGTCCGAGAAGGATGATATTGATGCCCATCTTCCAGCCGAAGATTTCGTGAAGAGTTGAAGTGGCCCATGACACTGGGTGCAGGAAGTCGATTTGTATTAGAAACACTAGCACAACAGCGAGAATCGTCTGGAGTCCAATGTTCCATAACACTGCAATAATCAGTCTCTTGGAGAAGATTTCACTTTTAGTTTCCATAACGGCGGCGGCGGTTTGTTTTATTACTAGTCACTATAAATCGAACTTTTATGGAACTGACATAGTTAGGTATTGTGCTTTGTAGTAAGTGTCTTATTTTTTTTTTAGAAGTTCAACAGGTTGTGCAGTATTCATTAAAAATAACCTACAACGAATTCAAAATCTGTAACCGCAACACCGCAAGCAAAGCAACCGAAAACTCACTCACACACTCACACTTGACAGTAATGACAGAACCACCACACAGATAAAAAAATGTCAGTGCTGTGATGGCTTCCCACGGTATGTAGGTAATATTCCAATTTCTCGGATGTGGATGCACATTTTAGTGTAATCTAAAATTATATGAAACTCAAAGGTCTGTACAGTTGTCGTTACGTAAAAAGAACGCTGAGCGATAGTGCAGGTGATGTGTCTGCGCACGGGTACAGTCGCCCTCTAAAGTATTAGACTATTGTTTTATATTATAAGTAAGTGTAATAATTATTGTTTTATTTTAGAATCTAGGTACTTTCTACTTAGTACTGTGGAATAGGCTGGAATCGATAAATCGCTCCGTGCTCGGGTAAACGCCCAGCGTTCGTTTTACGTGACAGGAATAGTAGGCCTCTGTGATTTTAGCCGGCTTTTTCGTTCTCTATTATTATCAACCAATGCGGCATGGGCATGCGCATGCGCATCCGTGAACGTGTGGATGATGGGCGGGCAACTATGAAAAATTATATCGCATTTATGGCATTTACAGTACAGTATACAGGTGACATGTAATTTGAAAAGGTAACAGCTAACAGCTGTGGAAAAGGTGTAAGTACTAAGTATTCTAGCACGCCTAGCATGACCACAATAGAAACGGGTTTTGTCAACGGAAGATAAAACCCGTTTCTATGGTTATCATGCTACGCATGCTCATGCTGTTATGGAATCCTCTGCCATGAGTAGACACACATCTTTTTTCGTTAACTAATAAACGAGCTACATTGAAGTGTCATTTTGCCGTGTTTTATTAAATATGTCAATGGATTGAATAAACGTATTTTGTCTATGGGTAACATAGGGATGTCTTTTAGTAATGTTAAACTCATGTCGATAAAATGAACAATGCAAACCGCCGCAACACTTCAATAAGTGTAAAGTCTGTTTCTCACCTTTGCTGATCCCTTGAAAAATACAATATTTTAACATCTTTGCAAATTTGGGATACTCTTCGTGCATATCAATAGATCATGTTGTTATGCAATTTTATTCATTATTTCCTAGACCCAAGATACAAACCGTCTGATTCGGGGCTCACTGACGAATAATACTTTGTAACTGAAATGTAGTACCCTTGGACTGTTGAGTGGCTATCTATGTTGGTAATAATTAAATTAATCATGTTGTCTCATCCTTTATAGAAAGTTTACATATGTCTTTACTAACGGATAATAAACAAATATCTAATTCTTTCTTGTTGTCGCTAAGGTTGAAGCCTAACCTTGTTATATTTATACAGCGTGTATCAAAAAGGCGATGTCAAAATTATGGGTGAGGTTCAGACCAACAAACTGAACAATTTTGTTTATGGGACCATCATCGAAATCGCGAAAAAATAATCAGCCGTCCCATAAAAGGAAAGGAGAAAGATGTTCAGATGCTGTGTGACTCAGATTGTAAAAAAGTAACGGCAAACATAATTAAGGTCCTTTTTAACCGACTTCAAAAAAGGTGGAGGTTAATTGCATATTTCAATGATATCTTATTACTATTACGTGTTAGAGATTAGTACATAATTATGTTCCATACTTACTACAAATCATTACAATCATACTCCTTTACACGAGTACGCTCGTTATAACACCCCAACGTAGCAGATAATTTAAAAGAGGCTTTAATATTAAATTAGAATGCATGCTAAGGGCAAGCAGATAACGTAAAAAAAAAATAAGATAGCGATTATAGTCACAGTTTTATTAATTTTATATCGACATTGACAATTTGATTAACGAAATAAAGGCATCACTATTATTGTAATTTTGCATCTGTGTCGATGGATGTGCTTTGCTTTCGCTTCTACTATTTTTAAATGATATCGAAATAATCTAAGTTAAAGATTATTGGCCAACGAAATATCTTGCACGTTTCTTTCGTTAATAGTTGCAATTGAGTTGTTTCCATTTTAGTTTAATTCAGTCTATGTGGTCGCGTAGTCAAGTGCCCTACATTTCAACACTTTATCAAATGGAAGAGAGCTGTGTACATAAAGTGTTTCTGTTTAGAGGGGTGACTTAATGTTATATCTGTGATGGAATATTGCTTCAGAATATCGTCAGGTCGGATAGGCATTGATTGAGAAACTCTTGTTATGTATACTCTAATAGAGATAGCTCTAAGTGTCGGGGTGCTAGTCACTCTCATTACAGCACTTTCAGTATGTGTCTGTGGCTGCAAGAACGCCAACCAGAAGTAAGTGTTTGTTTATTTACATAAAAGTATACCAATTTTTTTAAAGGCATTCATGAACTAAGTAGTAAACTAAGTTGTATGGCTCTGAGATAGCTGAATAAACTTTCACCTAATTGATCAGGGACTCAGCCAGTAGTCTTATTAGAATCAATGATAAGTAAATATTGTTATTATTGTTTCATTCAAAGTAGGTACATTTTTTTTATCTTGGGTGCATATTATAAATATAATTGGCACTAAGTAATAGATATGATACTTAATCATTTACGGCACATTCCAGTACTGCAGTAAATTCACAAAATGTATTCACTGAAAATAATTAAAAACAAACAATGTGTTTAAAATACTAGTCTTTTTATTGCATTTCTCTTCAATATTTTAAATGAATCCTTTGCAGATTGAAAACATTCACTGATTGTATTTTTAGTTTATACTACATTGTAAAGTACTGCTTATGAAACTGCAGATATTAGTTTGTCTATTTATTTAGTGCAACACATAATATTTAATATTGTAATAGAATGCTAATACATAATTTGGTTCGTTAAAATGTTTTTATGATACGTTATAACATATACCTATTGATTTAAAGCATACAGTAGAAGTGTGAGTCAGTTAGTAAACAAATGTTGCAGATGTACTTTAGTTATTATAAATAAAATATATTTTTATATTTAACAGAAGTGAGTTGGTTGGTACGGCCGGTGTGGTCAAAATACGTTTTGATGAGGAGGCACCATCCCCAACGCCTACCACTCCGGCCTCTATCAAGCGGTTTGTTATAGATCTAGCATGACCTAGACTAGACATACCTAACTCAAGGGCTAACAAAATGGTCTAGATACTTAACAATTTAAGAGATAACTTAATCTGAATTTTCAACTAATTTTATTTGTTGTACTGTAGCTCCTGTGGTATATATTTATTATTAAACCTTTAATCAGTATAATTGAATGGGGATATTATTATTAACTATCTAACAAATGATGCCTGGGCTGCCCTAACAAATTACCCTTAGATAACTCAGTTTTCATCTATTATCATTTTTATTTTAAATTTCATCTCTGAATCTTAATTCTTTGTAATTGGTGCTATTATAGCTGGCTGGTATTTTTAATGTTGTGCTATGGTTTAAGTGAAAAAAAGAATTGTATCATTTTTTGTTCTTAAATATTCATAAAAATTCTCTGTCCATTTCCAAATAATATAGGGGGTGGATTTTTGAGATGGGGCAGTAAGTAAGGGTAAGTAAGTATGTACCTTGACAGTTGTAACTACAGGAAAACGGTCTTAGGAGTGTCCTTAAATTTTTGAGACATCTGAAATACAATTTTGAAATACGGTCAGCAAGACAATGGGCAGTTTTCACAAAAAAAAAAAAATTGATGCCTATCGCTGCTGTTTCTTATAAGCATCAAAAGCTTTATCGGAGCAACTGAGGTTTTAGGACCAAATTAAAATGCGTATTTGTTCGAAATTCAGTTTATTTATTTTTTTGTTTATTTTCGGCCAATCCATCCATCTTAAAAAAGTAGTTTGGAGAGTCATTTCCTACAAAATTTATGGGAAAAGTTTTCCTTGGTTGGTCCGATAGAGTTTTTTGATCCTTATCATATCATATAATAATATGGTATTCAAAAAAGATTTTGTGAAAACTGTCATTTTCTTGCTGACTGCACAATTTTTTTCAAAATCTGTGAATGCTCATAATATCTCAAAAAGTTAAGGACTGTCTACTAAGACCATTTTCATGTAGCAACAACGGTTAATCCCGGACCTTCCCTTATTGCCCTATCTCAAAAATCCATCCTGTATAGTATTAACAATATAAATTACGAAACTGTTGATTAAAGCTAACATAGCTGTTTTTTTCTGCCTAAAATTATTTGTGTTTGTTATTATTAAAAATATCATACACTTTTAAATTCAATAGAATACCTATTTCCTCAATACTCACCTTAGAATTTAATGTTTACTTAGTTTGCTAAGCACTTACATATTTTTTTATAATTACCAACTTACCATATAAAAACCACAATGCATGAATGATAAAATAGGCTAATTGCATGTATCATTTTATCAACAGTTGACGTTTCTTGTTAGAAGTTGTTAGTCATTTTCTGATTCAGCAGTACCTTAATTGAATAGATTGCCGTGTTCTCAATGTTGCATTTATTTAATGTTTCTGCTGTAAATTAATACCATTTAGACTGCAATAAGAAGTAAAAAACCATTGCCTTACACTATTTTAAATTTTGGGTACAAATTGGAAAGTTACGAAAAATGAGTCACGCGAACGATTTAGATGACTCACAATTCGCTATCGTAGTTTTTATAATAAAAAATGATCTATGACAAGTTTACAGCAATAAAACTCTCGTGTCTAGTTAGTGTTATCTGGACCTCGCCTAGATGCGAAATTTCGTGTAAATTAACTGCGAGTTTAGTGTAAGTGCAGCCTTTAAACAGATTTCGAGAAGAGAGATAGGAGAGAACAGTGCATACACTCTTCGCTACAGCTCTCGTAGGTACCTAACTGCTAACACGACCACATGTTCGGCAATTTTGCTCCACGCAATCTAAAGCGCGAGTAATCCTAAAAAAAGTCGAAATTTTAAACGACTCGCAATTTGATATCTGATCATTTAAAGTAAAGTGTAGTAGTTTAGTTAACTGTTAAGGAGTACCTTAACACTTATCGTTACCAGACTCTCTGATCTCTGCAGATTATCGGGCTAACTGACTGTCCTAGTCAGTTACCGCGTCATTCGGTTACGATAAGTTCTGCCCCTTAGGCCCGGCCGGCCAGCACCCACCCATCCATTTGTCTTAAGACGGACGATGGGCAGTGTAGGCACCTCTTCGAAAGGCTCCATTTGGAGCCACCAGCATTTCTTCCAGCACTGCCAACTACAGTGGATAAAACAAAGCATTTCATGCAATTTAATAATTTCGGGGCCTCTGTAAAATTTCGCGTTTGATGAAACGATACTGTAATCATTCGGGCTTCCTAACATAATAAATGCCCCAACTTCACTTTTTCCGATCCGGAAATTGTGAAGATCCCCTTAAAAAATATTAGAAACTAATACACAACACTACGACTATTTAGGATGTAACCACCAAATTACATCCTAAGAAGTAGTTGTACTAAATACCTTCACATCATTTAAGTATTTATGTCCTGTATGGTGACGAAACTACGAATTCCTAGGAATTACGGAATCCTATTCGTCACCAGCCCTAAAATGTTCGAATGGAAAGGATGTTCGAATGCTCCACGTACCTAGACGTTTAACTACAATTACCAACGTTTATTTCCACATTTTCCTGGATGTGCACGTTAATGGAACTCACATCCTTATTAATTATTTCTATATGTATTGATATCTAAATATAAATTCATGACCAAGTAATGTGCGCATTCACATGCAGCAAGTAATATAATTTTGGACTTAGTATGGCTATTGTTTAATTAAGGTACTGCTTAATTTATTACTGTTGCCATAAAGGCATCGATACGCATAACTTAATCGACCATAACTTTTTTGTTTTGTACTTAACATTGACCTAGACCTTTCCAATGTCCCGAAATGTTATAGCAGGTAACGGAGGCAGTGGTATAGCGGCATTGTGGTATTTACGGACTCTTGCGTGATGCACGCAAGTAGGTATATTCTGCTTTGTTTTGGGTCGGTACGGGAACTGTCTCCGTATAAATGCTTTTCTTGACTGTCTTTTCGGACGTAACGATAATAAGCAATAAGCATGCCATAACTTGATGCTATGTCCCTTCTGAATCTCCTGTCTAAAACTAAACTGTGCACTACGGTCCAAAATGAAGTCCGTGCATAGTATTATACTGATTTTGGACAGGATTCAGGACTTTGGCTGCACAAAATCTAACTCTGAAGGAATTGTATTTCGGTCTTTACTCAACAGAACTGCTAGTCAATCATTTGTAATGTCTGCTCATGCTGTCATGCTTTGGTTGGATATCTGAAACCAGAGATCCGACCTTATCAAAATTAATGTCAGTGTAGTCCAATGGAAGCAGTGCTAGATATAGGGACTTTCTCTAGTACTCATTCTAAAAATGATCAGTTTTTCAATCATCTCTGTATTTTTCCTCGCGTCGAAAAATTTGCCTTTCCTTATCATATCTCTGTCTTCTTAAGGAAAAGTCCTCGCCTCCGACTAAAGTATCTTTTTCTTTGTATCTTTCATTAAATTTTTTACACGTTTCTTTAACAGGGCGTCTACACAAAACAGCCAACGGAGTTTGCCAGAAATACCGCATCCAGTTGGAAGGCCCGACAGCGGAGATACAGCTTCAGAAATATATGCCACCGTGAATTTAGATGAAGGTAATTATTAGAAGGTTCTAGAATGCGAGTAATTGGCTTTCAATTAGGTACATTGCAAGACACTGCATTTGATTGATCGATATTTATGTGAATCGATTAATGCTGCTTCAGTGATTCAGAAATTAAGTTGGTAATATACCTACCTACTAACCGATGTCGATATTTCTTTCCTAGTGAAAATCCTGCCTTGGCAAAATGTGCCCATGAAATTCAAATCAACTGTCATAAGTTATTAGATAAACATGTTTGCGGTGTGACCTACGAAACCTCGACACATACCTTGTTCATCAAAGGTCGCGGGCGAAAGTGTGCGCAGCGACATTTACTTACTTGATATTCCATTTTGGAATCTATGTCTATTATATTAGGTGTCACCTACACGAGGTGTTAAGGTCTTTTGTTGTTCTCGTTTGCAAACTATCTAAATAGTTTCATTCCTCCGTGACGTGTTACACTAATGTACTTTATAGCCAAAGCCATATTTATATTGTATGACATGTTAAAATGTTGGCTCGTTGCGTCTACATTGTGTTAATTAACCATGAAGTGTATATTATTTATTGTGTACTAAAAGAACATGCAATTACAAAGTATACTATAAATTGTTTATTACTTATTGTTGGTCAGTTTATTGCTCAAGTTTGCGGTAAATAATTCATTTTTAATGAGTTATTATTATATACTTTACTTACCCAGAAGCGAAGGATCTCACACAGAGAGGACAATATTACCGAGTTTCAGTTGGTACATGTCATATAAAACTCATGTAAAAACAAAGTAGGTAATTTCTAGTCGTACAACTTATCAGAAAAATCAAATTAAGATTTTTAACACTTCCTTTCTAGTGAAAAGACAGACACTTACACACTGTCCTTGTGAGGGACAGTTCCCCTAAACAGACACTTAAGATGAACAATCACCAAGTAGGTATATCATGTGAGCACGGTCACAGGGAAAGATAATGCATACTTCCATACTAATCCATGCATACTAATATTATAAATACGAAAGTAACTCTGTCTGTCTGCCTGTCTGTAACGCCTTTAATGGCTGAAGGGATTTCGATAAAATTTTGCCCACAGGTAGACCTAGACTTTATCCCGGGCAGTACGTTCCCATGGGATAATTTCCGACCTCCACGTGGGTTAAACCGTGGCCAAAAGCCAGTGGATTAATATACCGTTGTTTATCAGGATCACCCTGAAAATAGATTGGTGTAGTCGGAAACTGTTATAAATTCTAAAACGAGTAGTGCAACCTAAATAATTTATTCAATAATGCTGACGTGATAAGGAGTGGCGCAGTAGTCTTAATGTACTTACTGCAGTCCTCAATAAACCTCAGACCATTGCGTTATTTATATTCATTTATAATACAAATTAATAAAAGAACTATGAGGAAATGTTAAACTACTATTAGGTGTAATATGTGGACCTACACAATTATACAGACTCCCCCCCCCCCCCAATACATTTTTATTGAATTTGCTATAGATATAATAAAATCATTGGTAATTTGATATATAAAACCCAAGATAACTTTACAATTTCCTTCAAATTAATTTACAAGTATCTTCGTTTACCAAAACACAGACCAAAGTCGCATACTTACACTTAAAAACAATACGAAATGGCTTTTTGAACAATACGAAAATGAAAACATCACAAACTTTGATTTTGAATTCAGTGCATTTCACGGATGATTCACGGATAATTACTCTAATACCCATTCCGCAATGGGTATTAGAGTAATTATAATAATATATTTGATTAAAATATAATTAATTGAATTTATAGTTTTTTTTTGGAAAATCTGTTTTGCTATTTACAAGGAAAACATTAAAGTTTAAATTAAACGCATACCTACCTATAGTTAGTACACATGTTTGTTTTCCTTAGAACCATGGAGCTGTCTCGTGACTAGATAATAGTTATTTCATATTACATATCGAACTATATAATTAATCAAAATAATATGTTCTGGGGATTTTATTTTCCTGTTGTCGGTTATGTAAAAGCAGCATATTCTACACACAGTAGGCATAAATATTATTATAATAATCACTGAAACCATTGTTTGTGCGGTAGAACCCTAATAAAAATTACACGCCTAATATTGTAGGCTCATTCACTATCAATAATACATAAAATAAAATCGTGCCTTTGGTGTTGCCTTTAAGGGTAAGTCGGCTTTTCCTTCCACCACATATAATGCGGCAAATGTTACAGAAATTAAAAGCAAAATATCTCTAAAAGTAGTAGTCATTTTATTAATAAATGGATTATGACTTACATGCACAAATATTTTACTCAAGGCTGTTCAATTGATAAAAACACCCGCATAATTGCACGATTATCATAAAACAATGCGGTTTCAACAGTGGCCGGTGTGGCTACCGTACGGCATGGTTCATTCATCAGATTACAGATAAAATCACAACATTATCGGCGCCTAGATCCGGTTATATCGTATAAAAGTGCCGCTACTCGGAACTGTCGATAATTAAATTGTAATCAGTACTTGTACTAATCACTGTTGTTTATCTGCAGGTAACAAGACAGTAGCGATCGCATCCACAAGCCGAGACTACCCCTACGAACACGCCTACGCTAAAGTACAGAATGAAAGCCATAATATGTTAGTATGACTAGACCTAACTTTACAATGTACAGTTAACCCCACATCATTAGTAATACTTGAGCAACATCCGCGTCTTAACATCCGCGGATGTGGGTGCGGATTTTTGGTGGCTCACTTCCGCAGATGCGGATCTCATATTTGTTTAAGGGATGTCGGTTAACTGTACAAGTAAATGTAACCTTATTCTATAATTGGATATGTAAACGCACTTTGACCATTTGCTAATCTGTCAGCTTCCAATGCGCCTATTTGTGAATGAGCATCGATTTTTGGCTAATCCACACTCCAAAATACATCAAAGTGCAATTGAAATCAGTGTTCTTTATTGATTCATTTGTCATTTGATTGATTAAATAATTATGATGTATCATGTACATCATCTGGGGTGTATGGCAACGAATGGCGTGATTAACCAAACCGAATTCCGATCGTTAAACTTTGTTCTATCAAACTGATCTAGAAGAGACTTACCTAAAATAAGTGAATCATAATATGGTTAATATTTTTTATGAGTAAGCTGGGGACAAATAAAAGGTGTTGTTTTATTTTTATTCCCTGAAATTTTTGTTATTTGCCAGTAACTAACCTACCTATATTATTTAGTAAGAGATTCTGAACAAAATATTTTTATTTATTCAACATATTACGCGTTTTAAAAAAGCTGAATAAATTATTCCTTCTGATTTGTTATTTGATTATTGCAGTCTTGTTGAAGTAACTGATGAAACATCTGAACGAGAAATTATACAAATCGATGAGAGGGAAGTTGGACAAAATCCTGCAGGTTTGTATGTTAATAACTTAAAAACATACGGTTTATTTATTATTGACTATTGCTGTTACTGCTGCGTTTACCTAATTGCAGTAGATGATTTTTATAATGAAACATTTTAATTTGTAAATATGATTATAGTTACCTACTCAAAGCTGAAAGTCACTAGGTACCAATTTTAATTACTTATCTAAATTGCTAAGACTCATACTGAGAATCAAGCATATTATCGTTAGTGACAATCAAAAACAAGATCAAATCGTACATTCCGATCTTGATTGTAATCGTTATTGGAATATATATTTTAGTAAAATTCTGAAAATATGTAACTTTTTTAGAATCGGTGGTAATATCGGCGTCGGTGGCGATAAGTGGGCAACTGCCTTCGAGTCAGGAGCTGCCTTACATCACGCCACCCTCGCCTCGACCCAACACAGATAACACCACACACTTCAGCGGGGATTCTACTGACTCTGCAAGTAAGTCCTTCAGGAACTAAACTACACGCCAAGACAATCGCGGTCATAAAACGTACAAGTACAATACGGCCGATATAACTTGGCAGGTCTGAACATAGGATCTGCGAACTCTCGCGCATGTTCTCTGACTTACACTCGCCTCATGTCATGTCATTCTAATAGGCCATTTTGAGACACACATGTACTATCGAAGAACTTCATATCTAAGCAGTTAGAAAACAAAATCCTATGAACACGATGGCCACATCTGTTACCGCCCCGGTTCTATAGCGGCCGAGTGCTGCAAGCAGAAATAGTCCTTACAGTGTATAGATATGAACTTCTTCGTAGGTACTGTAACTGTAATACGTTTATTGAATACGTTACAAGTTACACATTGGTATTATAAAATATTTGGGTCCGGGGCGAAGCGAAGGTACAACGTCTATAAATCGTTTATAAAATTATCTGTATCGCGGCAGTGCGCGGTACACTAAGGCACTTTGTACACGGCACGATTTCTTTACGATACGGCGCATAAACCGCACCTTAGAAAAAACGTGTCTGTCAACAAGCTTTGTAAGTGATACAACACTGACGACCGTGCTTACACACGGCGAATAAACCGTAGTTTTTCATGGCAAGAAAAACTTGTGTGTACATGTACAATGGGCCTTAGAGGACGTCTGACGGCTGGTGACAGGGCCGCGCGACTCTTACACGGCTTCTAGCTTCTGAAGAGAAGCTTCTAGAGTCTGTGGATTATGACTAGAAGCTTCTCTGTAGTTTCGCGTCATAGCATATATTATTTTTTGCTATCACGTGTTTGCATAAAAGTTTCTTCACAATTTCAAGCTAACACTAGATTTTAAAGCTACTCCTTCGCATATTTTATAAATTGCTTAGTATCAAGTAAAACTAAGTATAAGTATACAGATAGTGCAATCCACGACGACGCGCCCCACTCCGCGATTACTGTACTGTAAGCTATACTTTAGTACGGAGCGGAGCGGAGTGGGGCGCGTCGTCGTGGATTGCACTATGTATAGAGAGCTTGAACGTTGCAATATAAGAAAATTTAATGTCATCGATCAAAATTCAGTTCTCCTCCGTAAGTTGCCTGAAGATGTCCATGTAGATTTTAAATTACACCCAAATTCCATTAAACACTGATTAGATTCTGAAACGGATTAGGTAAGCCAAAAATATCTTTTATTAAATTTAATGTTCACCCTCTTTACATGAAAATACACCTTACTCTTAAGAATTAAAGCTCATTTTCTAATAGTCTGCATAGTGTCAGTACACTATTGCTATTTAAAAATGTGGAATTTTTGTCAGCAATTCCGCGAAATCGTAAAATGCATCTGATTTGATTAGCGATGACAAAGATATTATATCATAAAGTGTGATCTATTGTTGTAGGTAGTTTATATTTAATCTCATCACCATAAACTTTTTTTAAATTGCAGAACAAAAGTAAGAAACAGTCTATTTTACATACATACAACATACATAAACTCACACCTTCTTTCCATGGGAGTAAGTAAGCAGAAACTACAGAACGAAACCTGGAACGATTCTTAATCCTTACATACTCCTTTTACTTCGTTTACGTTCATACATCAGGGGCCGTATTATGACGTATTAATGCCACCATTATTCCAATGTGAGTGAGAGACAGAGCTATACAAGGCCGCTAGCACCATCCTTTTTTCGCAGTGGAATAATGATGGCATTAATACTTCATAATAAGGCCCCTGGTCATTGTGTGCGTCCACCCTGGCAGCCTAGCTGCGAGTATTACGAAGCTGACCTTTCTGAAGAACAACACCAATAATATCATATCTGCCAGCCGATTCTGTAAAAATCTCACCGTGAAAACTTAGGTGAAGTGAGTTTGTTTTTGCTTGAAATTAACACAAAGCAGCTCACTCCACGATCACTTCACCGAAGTTTGCACGGTGAGATTTTTACAGAATAGCACTGCTGGTTACAGTCTATTATTGTGATTATCCTAATTATGAAAATCAAACATCTGAAACTCTGACTTGACAGAGATATAAATAATTTTTTCTTTTTTAATTTATTAAAATAATAATGTTAATTTCTTGTATAATAATAAATGACACAATGTTAATAATTTTAATAATTTGTATTGTATGCCCAAAAGGCGGGACATAGCTGACCAACATTACTGTAATTCTTAACACCTGTATCTATTTCTGTACCTATGATCCACAATAAACATGATTGATTGATTGATAAAATATTACTGTTGGCTTGAAATTGAAAGATTTTTTGTACATACCTTGATAAGCTTAATATTTATTCTTAAATTCAAGTTGGGTAAATGTCCCATATATATGGTACATTTTTGAGATGGGGAGTAGGACCTTAACCGTTGTAGCTGCAGGAAAACGGTAACGGACATTTTGATCTGCATTTACAGATTTAAAAAAATAATGTACAGACAGCAAGAAAATAGGCAATTACCACAAAAACTTTTTTTGATGACTGTCGAACCTGTTTTTTATAAGGATCAAAACACTCTTTCAGACCAACTGTGGTTTAAGCTCTAGAAAAGCCAGAAATCGCAATAACACTTATCCCATTCTTTTCGTAGGAAATGAGACTCCCAACTTATTTTTTATGATGGTTAACAACAGGCTAATAACAAAACATTTAAAGATTTTACGTCACTTTATATCTGCATTCTACAACATTATCACCACAATGACATTCTATCAGTTATTGACCCTCAATTGCTTATTCCAACAATTATCATTCTAATATATTATCTATTGTTCTCCAAAACGACGAATGATCGGCGTATCGTATTAAATTGTTATGGGATGTTATTGATGTGCGTCTGGCCTCTGCAACACGGTTAATGGGATAACAATTTAAATTCTGATTGAAACTATCATACCTAGAACAATAATAGTGTAAATTACTATTATTGTTAAATTATTATTATTTTGGTACACCGCCACGCACACCCTTTACTTGCTTACAAAATTTTAAATGTGTTATGTTAAACTTAGTTTTATGTTTACAATAACTCCTACAAAGTGCAGCAAATTGTAAATGAACTGTAAGAGGAAGGCGCCTGTGTCTGTAACACAGTTTATACAAGCACAGACACAGACATTCACTCTGTCTCAAATAATGCATAGCGTTGTAAATCATATAGTGGCGTTTGTATGTTCTGGTTGAGATCGACAAATTGTATTTGGCTTTTTGATAATAAAGATTATTTATTTATTATTTAAATTAAAAACTATCCTGCATGGGACTTATAACTGGCGAAATGTGGGTGTAATGTTGTGAACTGAACAACTTTCTCCATGGGACCAACATTGTAATCGTGAAAAAATAGTCAGCAGTTTGATGGTCCTTACCACACTCTTAAATTTGACACACCTCTCTGATACACCCTGTATAACATAGATCCAAATTACACGAAAAAATACAAAGTTCAGCAGCACTCAATCAATCTGCCTAGCCTTTTCCCAACTATATTGGGGTCTGCTTCCAGTATAACCGGATGCAGCTGAATACCAGTATTTTACATGGAGCGACTGCCTATCTGACCTCCACAACCCAGTAACTGGGTAATACGATACCCCTTGGTAAGACTGGTTGTCAGACTTTCGGGCTTCTGACGACCCGTAACGACTGTCAAAGATCCACGAATGACAACCGGGACCAACGGCTTAACGTGCTTTCCGAGGCACGTAGGAGTCTCGGTATGTAAAGATATTGGTCTGTGGATGGGTGACCACCCATCCACAGACCAACCCCGGCAAGCGTAGCTTAACCTGACGGATTGACCCGTGCGGCAGTTACTACTTTAGCCACGAGATCCTAAAAGTTCAGTAGCATGTTGTATTAAGTGATCCTCTATTTACAGAGGGCTACACGAGCATATCGGTGCGCGAACCACTGAGTAACATCCGGGCTCAGAGCAACAAGCCCCCGTCACAAGCACACTATGCCACGGTATCAGACGACTCCGGTAAGTTCACTACGAACCTTTAGGGTGCGTTTCCACCGAAGCGGAAACGAGCTGAGACCTGCGGGAATGGACCAATCATAATGGTTGAAATCCTCACTTTGTTTATCGTCTCGTCTGTAGACGATTCCTGCACGTCTCCGCTTCAGTGGAAACGCACCCTTAAATTCTGTTAACGTCTACAGGGTTAAATAAATTTGTAGCGAAGCTTGACAGATGTGTTGAGATTCGTTATCTAAACATAATAAAACAAAACAAATATGATTTCATGATTTTATTTTTGGGGTCAACGACCTCTGGTAGTGTGGTTACTTGATTTAGAACAAAGTTTTTTTGTGTTATCGTGTTTACTCATCACGTCTGCGGAGTTTAGCTAATTTATTTAATCTGACCCTGTATTGGGGGTAATATTATAGAGCAGATTGGTCCTTTTTTGCACCGAAAAATTCCAGTATAAACTGCACCCTAAATATGTAACACGCGAACAATAGTAATTGGAAGGATATTTCTAATCCATTGCTTCACATGTTCGAAAAAATTGTCCGCTCAACAACGTAAATAAAGCAATGAATGTTGTTGAACTGTCAAAATCTTGTGTTACGTAATTAGCGTATACTGGACTCATGTTCTTATATTATTCTACGCTAGGCCAGTCCAAGGTACAAGTATACCAGCCAGTATTACCTGACGTGCGGCCTACCGTAGGTACGACTCGTTTCTGTAAAAAACTGTATACTTAATAATAATTTTAAAGTAAAGTTGTCTAACGCCCTCTGCGAGTTGGCTTCGGCCCCTCGTGCCTACCAAAGGTCCGAGACCATAATTTTTTTCATTCGCTTCAAAACTCATATTTCACATTAAATGACCTGTTTTCTAACAAAGCATGCAAGTGCTTATCGCACTGACACTTATCTAATCACCTTCTATTTTAATCTCCTAAAAGAAATGCTCGTGGCCTTTAAGAGTACTGTGCGCTAATCTGCACTTTATTATTTATCTATGCACGCTTCCGGCTATAAATATTCCAACAATACAGGGTGGAAGGGACATCGACGCGAAAACTGATACCATGGATTCAGTACATGATTCTGAACGACGAAAAATTTCAACGTTGAAATTTTTCGTCGGTTATTAAAATAAAAAACAGCTGTTTCATAGGAAAGTTCAATACCTACGCGGTCAAAATGTATGGAACAGTTGATTTTTTTTAAAATAACCGACGAGAAATTTCAACGTAGTGGGGCTTAGAATCATGTACTGAATCCATGGTATCAGTTTTCGCGTCGATGTCCCTTCCACCCTGTATATTCGAGTTTTCCTCGGCTTTTCTTGACGTTGTACCAAATTAAAGCTGAGGAATATTTCAAATGATTTTCTGTTACCTAAACTTAATTGATAGATATTAATATTGGCATGTAATCGATCTATCTCGCGCTGATACCGATTATTTATGGCGCCTACTATTCAACTATCTTGATATAAGTGTCAGATTTCAAACATTAATAATTCCTTAATTATGAAGGATCATAATAGAGGAATTATTGAGGTTTGAAGTCCTATACTTAAGGGTAAACTAGTTGACGGCTGGAACTCGTTGGTGGGCGTGACTAATATGCATGCTAATTAGTCTAATTATTTATTTATTTAGTTTAATTTATTTAGTGAAATAGACTTTATAACGAAAATGAGCGCGTAAAATTTTATGAAAAAACTACTGGATGTATTTACTCAAAATAAAATTATTTGAACTATTGAATAAATTATCTATCCATGTAGGGTTTCTATTTTGCCATTTTATTACTACTTATGTTATTTATTTAAACCCAAAGACGACTTAAAATGAATGTTGAAATATGGAAGTTTCAACGCTAATAACTTCCAAATCAATATCTTTTTTCCAATTCTGCTTCCATACAGGGCTATATAATGACAAGGCAAATTGATAAAAAATTTAGTTTTGAACGTCCATCGTCAAACAGACGAGTAATCAACATACTACGTTTGTATGGAAGAATTACCGCCTCGAGTACCCTTAAGGATAAGTATATCATGGCAATAGGTACAATACAACATCAAACATGGACCGCCACCATAAATATAATAAATGTAATTTTATATTATAATTATTTAACTCACATCAACTATGAAACTATAGCAGAGAATTTGTCACCACAAAAATGATTTATTCATTTTAACTTTCCAAAGCCTGCAACATAGATTTCCTTGTATCACCATTCCAAAGTAAAGAAGCAAGAATAACGATTTTCAATCATGAATTGAGTTGAAACTTAATTGACAAAGTTACAATTATTGACGATAATGAAGTGGCAATGTTATAAACAGCGAACATATAACCCAATACACGCCTAATTCTTGATTTAACGCACCAAAACTATTCTGTCAACTAGCTGAGGTATAAGGAAGCGGGGTACTGCGTTCTGATTGGCCCTACCAAGGTCATTACGTCTCACTAGAGATGGGACAGGTTTAAATGAAACACGAAGGTATCGATATTTTTGTTAAATAATTGTACATCATAAAATGTTTATTAATACCTATATTTAATTGGCTTACTAACTTCCTATTTCTTAATATTATTTTAACATGTACTTAATGTAATGAAGAAGAGACGCAAACATTAAAAAGACATCAACGAGAGTCCTTGCATTGTTTTCCACCTACCAGTATGACCAGTATAAGATGAACTCCGATAAATAAAATAAAAAAATAATTATGAATATGTAAATATTAACTTACCGATGAAATGTTATACCATCTTTCCGGAAACTCGAAGTTTGCCTATTGTTACCACACCAACGTATAGTGCAAGGGGCCATTATATCTAATATTTATTTTCACCAATTTTCATTGACTAACGCGGAAGTGTTTACGGCTCACAGAAGTGGCCGAAACTGAATCGAAATTGTTGTTTGGTGACCTGTATCAGATCTATAAGTCTGATGTGTTGACAGACATCGGTCGCCTGTTATTAGGCGTCTATGGGTTAATGGTCGCTGGTTATAAATATTTACGATACTGAAATTACAAGTTACAAACAAAATAGTGTCGATTCTCAGCGACCTCCTAACCACCCTGGCCCTGTCCTGGGTTCAGTATGTCTGCAAAGTAGCCAGTAGTTAGTCCTACCCAAGTACCCAGGCGGCTGTTTACTACCTCATGTGCCGTAACCACGACTACGAGTTTTTTTTTTTTTTTTTTTTAAACGTTGCCCCACACTAGGAATTTCTCCTGTATCGTGGGTGCGTTTACAAACAGCCAGACCCGGAATAACTACTTGTAGGTCATACAAATATTTAATGTCTTTGTTGTTGCAGATTTCAACGAATTATTTTACTTACAGATGAGATGTACGCAGCGATCGAAGAGGCGAGTGTGGGCGAAGGCTCCGACACGTACGCGCAGATTTCGACCGAGCCGCGGCGCCGCGACCCCACGCCCGACCTACTCCATACTGATCCCACTCATGCCTCTAGGTAAACCTTTTACAATATATAACCTTCTGATTACTCTGATATAACACTTGCTATAAGTCAATCGTTTATGACGGGGATTGGAACTGTTCCTTCTAGACACAGGTTATTTCGTAACCTATCTAGGAGATACGGCACCCGCTTACTAGACCAAGAAACGTTTTGCCTGTGCTTTATACCTGGTCATGTAATCTGGTCCTGTTTGATCAATAAATCTTTATTATTACTTATATTTACTGCCTCGTTGGTCTAGTGGTCGCAAACGCTACTGCTGAGCATGAGGTCCTGGGTTCGATTCCCGGGTCGGACAAGTGTTATTGGGTTTTTCTATCTGGAATTTCTCAGTAGCAGCCCGGAGTCTGGATTTGTGCCCGGTTGATGGCAATAGCTAGCATGGCAATAGATGGCATAACTAGCGAACCCTTTGGGGAAACAAAGCATGATTTTATGTTGTATTACTTATATTTCTTTGAGATGTTATCATCTAGAATTTGTTGTTAAGACTATATCCACTAGTAAGGACGATTCAAGACTCACGCCAAAAACCACTGATTTTGACAGATCGAAACGTAAATTGACGCTAAGTTTCGTCTCCGTTTCTTACCATTAGAGATTCGTATAAGTTCGAAACTAGCCAGAAAAACTCTAAATATTGGGTACTACCTTTTATTATTTGCCTTTTTTATATTGGTTACTTACTACCTATGAAATTGGCGTTTTTTTTTCACAGAAATAGAGAACCTCGTCACTTCTATGATTTAAAATATTCATCTATTGCTTGATATTATACCGAATAATGACCATCATAGACAACTACCAATAGTGAAAAAACCTTATTACTTATAGTTTTCTAAACATAAAAAATACCTTAAAAATGACTCCTCTTTTTGTTAGCAGAAATGACTACTATTTGTTTTAAAACTTAACCAAAACTTATTTTTGTCGCTTGATCTAAGTGGCATACATCATCTTAGTTTTTAAACAGTGCATAAAAGTTTTAAGACATTAGTGTTTATGGTTGTTAAATAAATTAAGAAAATGTTAGTATGAAAAATGCAACTTCTTTAAAATTCTCCATACAAAACGCCAATTTCATAGGTGGGGACCTAATATATATACGCGAGTAGTTACAATACTTAACTTACTGAACCTAACGAACAAAAATAAATATTTCTCATTATCTCAGAAAGGAGTGGTCAAATTTGAGGCTGTGGTACAGACCATCAAACTGACCAAACTTTCTTCATAACAGTAACATCGTAATCGCGAAAAAGTTATCAACTATCCCATACAAAACTTCAATACCTACCTACTCGACCCAAATGTAAGGCACGGTAGATTAAATGTTCAGGATTACGATGTGGGTTCAGTGGAGATACCCACCACCCTTAAATATGACCAAACCTTCCAGATAAATGCTGTATAAAACTTACATTACTCATGACGTCATCGGTGATAACCACAAATATTCCAATAGTGTCGTGCAGATTATTTTTATTTTCAGTAGCTTGTGTGGTGTCCGCGAGGACAGTGAACTTGTTTCGTAAATAAATTTTATAATAATGCCTTTTACAAAAACTGTGAACGTTAATTGTTTTTGTAATTTGTTTAGAAGAAGTGCTCCACCAGACGTCGGTACTTCAACGTCTAATGCCACACACTCCAGACAAGGTATAGTCACAATTATTACAGTAATTTAATAAGTAGTTTATAGTAATTACACAATTATTACAGTAATTTGTTGCCTAAAATTACATGAACAGCGTAGACATAGGGAAAATTAAATATTTCTTCCCTTTCACTTAGGTAGTTTAAAAGTTCAATTAAACCCATTTCATATTTATTTCCTATTTTATTTTTATGTAACTTATATTCAAGGCCTTTTAAAATTATTTGACGAAACTCCGTAGACGTGATCCGTATCGACATCTCAACACGAATGATTTTTTTTTTGCGGGGTCATCGACCGCAGTTACTGTAGTCACATGAAATATCAGTTTAAAAAATATGATTTTTGACATGTAAACTACACAAACGTGATGGGTTTTCAGACAGAGAACAGACTTTCACAACTTATACTTCAAGTAACAACAATAACTGCGATCGTTGACTCTCCAAAAAAAAAACAAATCTTTTTTGTTTTTATTTAATCGTGTTTAGATATCGATCACGTCTGCAGTTCCGCTAGCTAATTTAAATTGACCCTGTATAAAATATCATTATTTTATGTAACAAGCTGACCGCGGGGTCAATACCCTCGAGATGCGCGTAGTCTGTACTTGAAATTATACTACGAGGGTGACACTGAAAGTTCTTAGAAAATCAAAAACTGAACAAATTAGCAAGTTATTAGTTTTATTGTATATTTTAAAAATACTGTCCATTTACATCAATACATCGCTGCATCCGATGGAACCACTGAGAAAAGGACTTTGCCCACTCGTTCACCCGAACTTTTTCCAAGACAAGTGGCAAACAATTGTTAGTGTACCACTCTGCAATGATGGCATCACCCTGTGACAAAGCCCTGAATCATCATCATCATCTGCCTAGCCTTTTCCCAACTACGTTGGGGTCAGCTTCCAGTCTAACCGGATGCAGCTGAATACCAGTATTTTATATGGAGCGACTGCCTATCTGACCTCCACAACCCAGTAATTGGGTGATACGATACCCCTTGGTAAGACTGGTTGTCAGACTTTCGGGCTTCTGACGACCCGTAACGACTGTCAAAGATCCACGAATGACAGCCGGGACCAACGGCTTAACGTGCTTTCCGAGGCACAAAGCCCTGAAAACAACCCATTTTCAAAGGCACTACAACATAATACTTACAGAAGAACAGTGTGACTACTCAGGCCCCAATGAAATGAGATTATACACCGATGGCTCGAAGACCGACTCCGGTACCGGAGTTGGAGTCTTCTCACACGAACTCAACATAAATATATCCAGACCGCTGGGAAGGTTCAACACCGTCTATCAGGCGGAGTGTGTGGGCATCATACATGCGGTCCACGCCCTAAAAGCCAGGAGGGTTACGGATACACACATACGTATACTCTCCGACAGCGCCTCAGTTCTCCAATCATTACAGAAAATAATTATTACCTCAAAACTAGCACTGGAATGTCACAAGGCATTAGAACAAATAACGGTTTCTAACCGAAACACGGTGACACTGCAATGGATAAAAGGACACAGCGTGTCTCTAGGTAATGACGCAGCTGACGAACTTGCTAGACGAGGATCCAGCACGGCGGTCTGTGGACCCGAGCCTGTCGTACCCATCCCCTTCAACCAAATACGTAGGTGGTTACAGGAAATCACCCACACACAAGCAGAACATTGGTGGTCCTCGACACCGGGCTGCCGGCAGTCAAAGGAAGCTATGCCATCCTTGGATAGCAGGCTGACCAGGCGTCTTTTACGCCTGGACAGGAACTGCCTGCGCCTGGTGACAGGGCGTGCATGGAGGCTGAGGAGACCGTTGCGCACGTGCTCTTTGAATGCACGGGCGTCACCCAGATCAGAATAAACACCCTCGGGTCACCCAGATTATACACAGATGTTCTAAGCACACCAGGATACCTAATCAACTTCTGGAGGGAGGTGGGCTGGTTGGAATAACCCCCCAAACGGCCGCTATGGCCCACGCACAATGTTCCACCTGACGGACTGAGTGCGGAAACCAAACCCCATAACATAGAACATAGATAGACCCCTCTGCAGTAACTGTTTTTCGATCCTCTAAAAAAAATGTTGCCAAATGACCTGTCCTTCCGAAGAACGAAGTCACCATCCTTTTTCCCACGCCTCACCTCTCTTCACTTTAGTTGGCAACACCTCGGAAGGAAACACCCAGACAGCAGACTGACTCTTAGTTTCAGGATCATAACCATAAATCCAGCTTTTGTCACCCGTAAGTATGTCGAAACAGCATTTGAGTCACCTCCGTTAAATCTTTGAACCATTTCACGACACCAAACAACACGACGGAGTTTTTGGGCCTCTGTCAAATTATGAGGTATCCACCGGGCACAAAGCTTCCTGACCGCTAAAATGTTCATGTAGGATTTTGTGCACTTGACTCATACCGAAGCCTAAGCTTGTCCGAATCTGCTGATATGTCACTCTTTTATCAGTCTCTATCATACGCCGAACAACACTGATGTTATCTTCAGTCGTCGCCGTAGAAGGCCGTCCCTCACGCAGACCATCGGTGAGATCAGTTAGACCACGTTTAAACTCATTAAACCAAGAATTGTAAACAGTGGCACGAGATGAGGCTTCATCGTGAAAGGCTATTTGAAGTCTATTATAACTTTCTTGTTGACTTAAATGACATCGAAAGCCATAAAAAATCATTGTACGAACATTTAAAATTTAAATAAATTTAATTAAAATACATAGATAATAAAATTGGCAGAACTCCATTTTCAAAATTTGAACTTATTTTTTTATTATATCGTTTACAAGTGGCCTGTTCTAAAAACTTTCAGTGTCGCCCTCGTAATCCTAACTTATATTATAAATGCGAAAGTGAGTTTGTTTGTTTGTTTACGCTAAAACGGCTTAACAGATTTGGATAAAAGGAGAAGTCTCATCTCCCATAGAAAATTATCCCACATCTGTCAGCAAAGAAAAATTTCTCAAAAAAACGCAAAAAATGAATTTAAAAACAAATACATACTTCCGGTTTAATCCTTACTGGCTGACATACGAAAAAAATGCTCTGAATATTCGTTCTGCAAATTTTGGTTTTAGAACGACTAGAAATACAATAAAAACATACTTTCGATTTTAATCCCGGGGAATACAGGCGTGATGTTATTTACTCGTATGTATGATTATACATATTTATGTCGTGGCCAGATCTTAGAATTGATCATTTCATGATATGGCCAGCTAGTATTTGCCATATCGTTTAAACGTCAACGTTTAATGATATGTCAGTCGACGTTTGGTCATATCATTAACCGATTAGGCTGCGAGCGTATCTGTAGGGTGTAAGCGTAAGGTGTAGTAAAAATAGCCACGTAACTGTGACCAACTTGGAAGTAGCGGCCGCTGCCGCGGCATCGCTCGTTACGCTCGCTCGGGCTCGCGCGCGGTTGGCCATAGTTGTTATAAAAGTCCATCGACATTTTTTTTGCGTGGTCAGGGTTACTTCGTTTGATTTGTTGTATGCCGCCGCCATGATGCACAACAAAACAAAGCGACGTCAACGCCTCTACCGGTGGATAATCTAACTATTTTACGATATGATCACTAATCATCTCTTATCTGTCAGGGCTTATTTTTAATCGTTTTTGATTTATATATATTTTTTTTACATTGTTCTCACATATAGAATCAACAAGAGTAATGTACCCAGGATTTTGTAATTTCTATATTTAAAAGAGTGTCCTTGGAGTTTCTTGCCCGTTCTTCTCCATAGAGATCTACGTTTTGGAATGGGCAACTAGCTTCAACTTTCTGACTAACTGACTCTTTGACAATTCAAAAGTGCCTGTAAAGGGTTTAATTGAAATAAATGCTTTGAGTTTGAGTTTGAATGTTTGGCCACATCATGAAGTAGTCGTGCGATTAACTGTTCATATTGTTAAGCGTTGAACAGTTAAACGTTGAACATCGACCACAGGCCACATCATGATGTGATCAGTGGTCGATGTTCAATGTTAATATCTGCCCACAACACATACATAAAATCCTGCCTGTATTCCCCGAAGGGCTAGTCAGAGGTGTACCTAAACCATTAGTACACCCACATTTCGCCATTTATGTTTAAGTCCCATGAAATAGGGGGCGAGCCTATTGCTATCAACCGGGTACAAATCCAGACTCCGGGCTGCTACTGAGAAACTCCTGATGGAAAAACCCACACACAACACACACACACCCACACACTTAAACAACACACACTTTGCCCGACTTGCGAATCGAACCCAGGACCTCATGCGTGGCAGTAACGCTTGCGACCACTAGACCAACGAGGCAGCCGTTCTAAAACTAAAATCTCCACAGATTTGACTAAATAATATACTACCCCTGAATTCGGTATGTAAAGTATTTTTCAGGTATTTCTTTATATTTTTATTTTATAGATATGAGTATTTGAAATATACAATTTCAACTTTTTGTTTTTCCAAGCTGCAGTTATTTTTTTATATTTTGTTAAAGTTTTGTTCGTGCTGACGTCATAAAGTAGGCTGAATAGCTTATGATCTTTGCCACGCTTAATACATATAATTCAAACTACACTTGAAAATTCAGTAAAGTCAAACTGTCAAATTTGACAGTTAATATTAATTTGTCATCTCTCTCATTTTTTTTTTTTGACTTAGCGACCATTTTTTTTTTTAGTTCGGAAAATCATCAAATGACTTCTCCCGCTCTGGGTGCGGGAGGTCGTGTCAGACTCTTACTGACTAAAACCCACCCGTGTTCCTTCTGTTGCCTGTGCAATGCCAGGGGGCCACGGTAACCCTTTCGGACTTTCCCGCAACCCCGGCAGGCAATTGTCTCATCGGACCCCTTCACTCGCTGACATCTCTTTGAGGCGCGCGTGGAACACAACGCGCCGTCGACCTGGGCTTGGTCCTTACCGGACGGCGAGCTGCCCATTGCTCACCGTCCGCAAGCCCGCGCCTACGGTGGCCGGGAATCCGCGATCGATTTCCGACGTCCAGGGCGTCTCCTCCTGCGGCGGCTAGGGGCGTGAGGGCGCGAATTTTCCCTCTCCCTCACGCGTTCCGCCTCCTCCTTCGCGAGCATTACTGCTTCGCAGAAGGAGGTGACGGCCTCTCATGCCCTCTCGCTCCGTACCATGGCCTGGACCAGGGCCGGACGCGAGAGATCCTCGCCATCGATCTCCTCCACGAGGACACGGCGGTGCTCTGCCCGAGCCGGGCAGACCTGCACCGTATGCTCCACCGTGTCCTCCGGGTGATCCACGCAGTGATGACACCCGGGCGTTTCCTCCCGCCTGATACCGAACAGGAACCTCTCGAAACAGCCATGTCCGGTGAGGACCTGCGTCAGGCGGAAGGTGAGGACGCCGTGGCGCCTCTCTAGCCACTCCTCAAAGAGGGGACTTATCGCCGCAATAGTGGCGTGCCCAGCACTGGGTTGCGACAATCGCACTCTCCATGCTGCCATGAGATCCCGTCGGAGCTCTCTCCGCTGTGCCGCGATTTCTCGCGGCATCGGAGTCAAGCCCTGGCGTTTCGCCTCCTCGCGCCACTCCCAAATATGCGCGAGGACTTTTGCCTCCAGATCCCATGGCGGCAATCCGGCAAGGAGGCTCGCCGCCTCACCGGAGACCGTGCGGTATCCCCGGACCAGCCGGGTGGCCATGACCCTCTGGGATGCGTTCAACCGGCGGGCTGGACGCCGCCTCAACGAACGCGCCCACACCGGTGCCCCGTAAAGGGCCATGGACCGCACGACCCCCGCGTATAGCCTCCGGCAGGAGGTGTTTGGACCCCCTAGATTGGGCAGGAGCCGCTTCAAGGTAGCCCCGGCCCGGTCCAGTCTGGGAGCCAAACGTCGGAAGTGCTCCACGAAGTTCCACCGGCTGTCGAGACTTAGCGACCCCTGTCCTCTCCCCAACTTGAATGCGTTTCATCTAAGTCATTATTTTTTGCTTTATGTGACTGACGGACTAAATAGAATTTTTTTTTTTTTGACCCAAGATTCATCCCTATTACATAATTAATGTATGCAAGATATTTTGAAAACATTTTCAAAGAGTAACGGTGGAGTTTCTTGCCCATTCTTTTCAATACGAAAACTACCTTTTGGAAGGGGCGACTAGAATCAATTATGTTATTTGTAAATTTTGACGTTTAAAAGTGCCTTTTATGTACCTAATTGAAATAAATTATTTGACTTTGACCACCAGCATCGTCCTCGTCGTGCTCGAACTCAACGGGCGCGCTCGGCTCTCCGAAGCCAGAGAAGCGACAGGCCAACTCGCCGCTGCCGCCGCCGCCGCACGCCACGGCCCACGCCGCGACACACGCTGCGGCACATTCGGGCTCCCACACCGCGACACACGCAAGCTCCCACGTCAGCTCTCACGCCACGTCTCAAGTCACGTCACACGTCACAGTTCACGCCTCAGCGCATTCATCGTCATATAATATGGCGCACGTGACGTCACATCCTCCGGCGCATGCGACTTCCCACGCGCCGCCCCGACAGCCTGCCATAGAACAGGCGCTCGCACAACGACACCAGCGGATGTCAAGTACAGGTACTGATTTTGTTAATCAAGGATATTTAGTAGAGATCAGCTATAAAAAGTTGTCAAAAATTTGTTTTTTTATATTATGTGTGTAGAATTTTCTGTATACTTAACTTGCATTTTCAGGTGATCTTCATTTTAATCACGACAAGCGACGGAGTCTGAACGAGAAACACCAACGGAACAACAGTTGCGTCAACTCATCTGATTTCTACGGTTGCAATTACCCCATCGAGAAACATCGATTTAGTTCTGGAGATTTAATCAGACCGCTCGTCGCCAAAGAACTTAACATTGATATCGATCAACGCGATAGTCAAACTGACAACCTGTATAATTCTATCGACGGACCCGGTTACAGCGACTACTCATCCGCGGATGCCAACACTAGTTTGAATTCGGATCATCGTGTAACTGAGAGTCCCTCGCGTAATCTCGAGGAAATGTACGCTAAAGTAAGCAAAAAACCTAAAGCACGAACGGAAGAAACTACAAGACGTTCAAAAGACTTTACCGGAGCCGACGGTGAGCCTCACACATCCAAATATCGCAGCGATGATCCAGGATATGAGACAATAGACCGTAAAAAATCTATGAATCACGGATATGAAACAATTGCCCATAAAGAGCGAAAGTCGTCCCAAAACCAAGATCCAGGGTATGAAACAGTTAAAGATATAAACAAGGCAGGACCAAACTCAAATTTTACAAACAATAACTTATTGAAACTTAATCATCTAGTTGTTGACAGTGGCCCTAACAGCTTTGTAAGCAGTGACGCTGGGTATGAGCATATCTCTAAGACTGACAACAATGCCTCAGATTCCGATCCGAACTATGAAGTGTTGAGGAACCAGCCACCCACACCGCCTTACGCCACAATCGCGCCGAACTACAAAGTACAGCCTACCTACTCTACAGTTAATAAAAAACCCGGCAAGTACAACAATTGGCCTGCGAACAATAACGAAGAACCCACCTTAGAACCAAATTACGAGTCAATGCCGCATGACCCCCTCTACAATACGGGAAGCGAATCTGATCCCAACTATGAATCAGTTCGCCCCAAAGATCCTAACTATGAAAGTGTAAGTACACAAGATCCCAATTACGAGTCGTTAAGATGTAAAGATCCCAAATATGAGTCAGTTCGATCGAAGGACTCAAAGTATGACTCGGTACGCTCCAAAAAGGACCCGAATTACGAAAGCGTTAAATATTTTGATCTATCAAAGAAAGAGCCGCCTTATGAAAAGATTAACAACGAGGCATCAGGGAGTTCAAGTGTGGAGAGGTCAGACTCGGCAGCTGGCTATGAAAAAATTAATGTACCAAACAGAAGCGAGACAAAAAGCAGTATTAATAACGGAGGGGACGGCCCCGTCAGTGATTACTTTCAAGTGTAAATGTGTAACAGAAGAATATTATATATGACTTTGTTTATGAACAATGAAACAGGAAATTGAGCTAGAGCTTGAAACATGAATATTTTATTAACAGTATTCACATAGGATTTTGAGATTGATTGCTTTTTATTTATTTATTAAAATATTTTAGGGACTGTTTACAGCACCTCAACGTTAGATATAATAAGTAATATCTTCCTTAGGTATCTGTGATATAATATGTATGTTATAAAAAATTGTTTTTATTTCCATAAGATTTTTATATGAGCATTATGTTATTCTGAAGACAAGAATAATTTTTTACGAAATCTCCATTATAGTGTGTTCATTAGTGTGATTATTTTCTACACTTTAATATTATGCTGATGAAAATGTATGCGTGTATTGTATATTGCATGTACAAAATGTAGATTGTACATATTTTTTTTTTTAATTTTAGGTAATTTATGACTAACTTTATTATGAACTCTTTTTTATCGAAAACGGATTGACTTAGCGTTGGTCATGGATGTTATTGAGAACTTCTCGTTTTAGGTGAGTGAGCATGTAAACAGGGTGATAAAAAGGTGTCGCTTATTGGGATCTTAAAATAATTTAACGTCATATAAGGTTTTTTCGACTGAGAGGAGGTCGGAGGTTAAGACTTATACTAGGTATAAAAGTTTGGTCGAACTTGCCCTTAGGGTACTTATATAAACATAATAGCTGCTCAGGGGCGCCAACTCCGTGGGTACTCAGGGGCTCGAGCACCCACGAGAGCAAAATACTGGGTGTGGAGCACCCGTGTGATCACTCAATCGGATATCCGATGTCTCTTAAACATGACTCGCCGCGCGAGCAACACGCGCGTTTTGTGCGGTATTAAGCGCAACACGCAGCTTGCTTTGTTATTTTCTGAATTTTGATCAAAACAGATTCAATCAATCTTAATTTGTAAAAACTAAATAAAATTCTACCCCGACACCTTATTATCGCACCTGTCTATAAAGAAGGTTATCAAGTTAATGGAGCCTGCATTTTAGCTTAAGACTGCCTTATGAGTTTGATTATAATATTATTACTTTTTATGAATTCTAATATACTTTAATGAAATTGATAAATCTTAGAAACACTTTGATAAATCTTAGAAACACTTGTAGGTAAGTCAACAGCAAATTATTTGCATTGTAACATGAGTTTAAAACATTTTGTTTTATATTTTGTTGTTAATTGTGTTGTTAACGTCCTGTTGTAATAAAAATGAATTAGGTATCATTAATGTCCTTTGTCCATGTAAAAACATAGCAAACTGCAGACAGCAGACAAGTACGAAGTTTATTAAAAATGGGTATTTATTGTAGATGGTTTGCTGTTTGATAAGAGAAATAAGTACCTGAATATATTATTTTACGACCATGCTCTGTCCAACGAAAGTTATTATATTAATGTATGTGAATGCACCAAAGATTATGGTTATTTTACATTCATGCATGGTACGGCTGGTACTTATGTCTTCGTAAGATTGTGTCAATCCCTGGTGGCAATCATATCGATTTTTAGATCATGATTCACCTCCGGATTCACTTTGGTGCATTCCAATATTGTCTGATTATACATTTAATATAACCTTGTGTGCCCAAATACGAGCTTTCCAAACACAAAACGTTCCACTGTAGTAAAACATTATATTTTTTAATGCAGTGTAGTATGACTCAATTTCAACTACAGACCTTTATTACTAATACATTGTATCAACATATTATATTAACAGCAATCTGAAATAGGTACAGTTAGTATATAAAATAATATATAACAGCATATTATTTATGAATTTCTTTACAAATGTAGATTTTTTTACTGTGCTTAAATCGACTTGTATTAATTTAAGTGATTATGAAACACAATTTACAATGTTACTTCACTTATTGATTGACTGTAATATTATTGTATGTATACCTACTTACTAAATAATTGTATGTATTAATAAATAAATAAGTATGTATCTGTAATATTCAAACAAACTCGAAAAAATTCCATCGTACTAATAGATCCAGTGACTAAAACTACCTAAATATAATGGAATAAAGTATGCCATATAGAGAAAAGTTTTATTAAAATCCCCTATTAATGTACAGTCGACCGCACATCGGTGGTAACCAAGGTGGTAATGGTAACGCTGACATTGAGCTAGCGTAGTACTATTAAAAATTACTCTGTGCGTAGTACAGACTCAATAGAATAAGGGATCCCGCACACTGATTAGTGTAGTCCGCAGACCGGGCCACGACTGGCCGGAGTCGTGTCCGTCTAGTGCGCGAGATTTACCAATTGATGACGTCCGGCCTACTATACTTACCCATCGTAACTTACCATTTATTTTTAATTTTTTTTATGGGAAATCATCAAATGACTTCTCCCGCTCTGGGTGGAGCAGGAGGGCGTGTCAGGCTCTTACTGACTAAAACCCACCCGTGTTCCTTCTGTTGCCTGTGCAATGCCAGGGGGCCACGGTATCCCTTTCGGACTTTCCCGCAACCCCGGCAGGCAATGGTCTCATCGGACCCCTTCACTCACTGACACTCTTTGAGGCGCGCGTGGAACACAACGCGCCGTCGACCCGGGCCTGGTCCTTACCGGACGGCGAGCTACCCATTGCTCACCGTCCGCTAGCCCGCGCCTACGGTGGCCGGGAATCCGCGATTGATTCCCGACGGTTGGTTTCCTCCCGCCTTATCCGAAACAGGTACGTCCCGAAACAGCCGTGTCCGGTGAGGACCTGCGTCAGGCGGAAGGTGAGGACGCCGTGGCGCCTCTCCAGCCACTCCTCAAAGAGGGGACTTATCGCCGCAATAGTGGCGTGCCCACGGCGAGCTAACCTCAACAATCAAACAAAATACCAAGTGACAATGACAATGCAATGCTTACGGCACTTTAGCCGGGCCGAGGCAGTGCCACTAGTATGCCCCAAATTGTGGCACTTTATCCGAGACGGATAAAGTGCCAAAAATAAAATAGTTGCTCCATACATTTCGACTGCGTAGGTACCCACTTGTATGAAATGGCAGTTTTTTTTAAATAACCGTTCCTTGGTAACAGATTGCGCGTCAATATCCCTGCCACCCTGGCCTGTATACAACATGGACCTCACACCCGGCTGAATTATTTTTTCCGGGAGGTGCATCTTCATCTGATCTCCACATGACCAAATAAGAAAATGAGATGCAAGAGCGAGTGATGCGACCTCGAAATTTTATTCAGCCCGACTTGGAGTCGGTTTGTCGACATGCAGAAAAGTAAAAAGTAAGAACATAGGAATCAAGAGCGAGAGGTGACCTCAAAAATATTAGCACCCCGCGATGTCGCCTCTGAAAGATTAGGTTTTCTTTTGAACAACATCATCATCAGCCAGCAGTCCACTGCTGGACAAAGGCGTCTCCTATTGCATGCCATTTAATGATTTAACTCGATTTAAGGCAATTCTCATCCAGCTGCTACCAGCACTCTGCGAAGATCGTCGCTACACCTGGCCTGAGGGCGTCCTGCTTACGTTTGCCGATTCGCGGTCTCCACTCAAGTAGGTACACATGGCTACACAACATCAAGCTATACATTTCCAGTATTAGCTGACCTCGCATTGTACGGAAATCCTATATAATGCGACATCAGCATAAACTGGAAATGTATAGCTTGATGTCGTGCGTACATACCGTGTGTACATGTCTACCCGGTCTACAAATATGGCCGGCCCATTGCCATTTCAGTGCTTATTCTGTGAGCTATGTCGACAACTGTGGTTCTCTGCCGGATCAGCTCGTCGCAGATTCGATCCCTTGGAGAGGCTACAAGTAGGTATAGCCCATGCTCGCTGAGCGACCTTGAATTTATGGACCAGTCGTACCGTGAATAACACGTTTCGTTATGATATTAAAAAGCCTTAAATGCTCTAGGCCTGAGGTTTAACCCTTTTAATTGCCATTGCTTTTTCGATGACTTCTACTATTTGATAGTCGATTTTTTTGTCACATCACTACGGACATATCTTGCTTGCTTGAACTGCTTGAAGAGTTGTCATGTTTGTTTGACAATGACAACTAGTGACATGGAACTGGTCATTTTGGTCAAATATTTTTAATTATTTTTATGAAATAAATTGTTATTCTGGAATCTGAAGCCGTAAAAAACAACCAAAATGGCAAATTTTAACAACCCTAACGATTTTTCATGGCAAACGCAAAATAATAGCCAAAATTACTCTTTCAACACTTCCAACACCTTTGCTGATCCAGCGCAAACGTTAGGTGAGCTGCCGCCACTCTTAGATTTTTCTTTTTTGTCATAATATTAATTAAACTAGCTACCCGCCCATTCTTCGCACGAGTGCAACATGCTGATGTGGCGAAATTATCCATCAAAGTTTCTGTGCTATATCTTACCTAAATATTAATGTACTACAAATCAACCTTCTGGATTAAATGCTGTAACCAAATGATGGTGAAAACTCAAGGTGTAGTTTAGAAGATTGCCCACAGAAAGAGACAACTGTTTTATGTATACTATGAATATATGCAGAAGCATTATTCGAGACTATCTAATGGTATTTCTGTTTTAGATTTTCAGACCTTTCCAACTGAGCAACAAAACTACTCATTCGACCAGAACCAGGGTAATCTGACTGCCAATAACAATCAGTACTACAACTCAAATATATTCACACCAGCACCAGCTCCAGGGGATCCCGTTGCAGAACCGACAGACTTTGATGAACCGCCGCTATTAGATGAACTTGAAATATACCCAGATAGAATACTGGAAAAAACTTTAGCTGTGATGAATCCATTCCATGGTCAATCAAAAGCTGATGATGCAAACTTTCTTTTGAGAGATACAGATATTGCTGGTCCAATAGCATTTTGTTTTGCTCTTGCAATATGTCTGTTTCTTGCAGGGAACAAAGCTCACTTTGGATATGTTTACGGCTTATCAGTAATGTCAGTAATTTTGATGTACTGCCTACTATCTTTAATGAGTCGCTCGGAAGGAGTTTTTACTCTGTTAAGTGTGGCTAGTGTGCTGGGCTATTGTATGTTACCCATGGTTGTCTTGGCAGGGCTTGGTATATTTATCTCTCTAGAAGGATCAATAGGATTAAGTTTATCAGCTGTTGCAGTGATTTGGTCGGCTCTTTCTGCTAGCAGACTTTTTGTTACCATGTCTGGTGACTCTGAACAAAGACCACTGATTGCCTATCCCTGTGCCTTAGTTAATGGAGTGTTTGCACTTTTAGTGCTCTTTTGATTACAAAGCTCATGTAAAAGTAAAGTGAGCAGATAATTAAAGATAACTTTGTAAGCTTATACAGCCAACAAGATGAATAAACCAACAACTTTAGGTTTCTCGTTGTTATTATGTTAATAAAGGCACTTGACTTAAAAGGCTATTCCAAGTTCTTGAACCATGTGGAATGTATATTATTTTACAGTGTAATATTTAACAATAATTACTACTTATTCAGTTCTAAGTTGCAATAAAATGATTTTATAAATTTTATATTAGATCTTAACCTGTACATTATTACAAATAAAACTATAATAAAATAAACCCCAAAGATGTTTTAATAAATAAACTATATATTTAACTAGGTATTACATTCTGTTGTACAATGTAGGTCGGTCACTGAAGAAGTTCTTAAGGACCATGACTTGTGCGAATGCTACACATACAATTGCTAGAGATTCGCCCATAGACCACCAGAACACTCGCTCGTTGAGGTCCTCTGCTCTCTTGCGGCCCTGAGCTTCCCTTAGCCTGTGGTGGGTTTGATGGTCAATGATTCTATTGAGGGCTGAGTGAATTTCTTCTGCAGAAGTTTCCAGCTGAAATTAACATTTTTATTATGACACATTTATCATAGTTTTTATTTATTCGAAAGTATGTTTTTTTGATCATTCAACATTGTATGTAATGACAATAAATTTTTCAATGGATTGCCAAATCATGAAGCCAGCTAGACAAGTTAAAGATATGACCTCTGTAATTTCCAATCTTATTGTTATGAGTTAGAGATAAGAAATCTACCAAGTTCAGTTGATTTCTTTTATTTATTCCAACGCTATTACTAGGTTAACCAATTTGCTTTAGTTAGAAAATGCTTATCATATTTTTATTTCCTTATCAGGTGCCCTGTAAAATTAAAGTCTCATAATTTTCAGCCAGCTGCATCACATTACAATAATAGTTGATGGCTGCAGTAAGCCATAGGCTTCTATTGCCACTGCCAGAGCATTCTATGTTCAAATTCAGCAATGTTTGGTAACTCAAGATTATTATTGATTCATTAACCTGTGTTAGAACAGTTGCATGGTCTCCAACACCAGGCAATGGTTTCTCAGGACCCACGTTAAGTTCCATGTAGACAAGTTTGTGGGAGAATGTGCTGAATTCATTGCTAAAGCAAACTTTGTATACGCCTGAAACAAAACAGTAATAATTAGTTTAAACACAAATATAACTTACGAATCTAATGATGATCTATTACAAATGACACACTAGAATTACTGTAGCGATTAACAATTTATTTAAAATAATAAAATTGAAGTCACACAACAAGATTATCACAATGTTTTTATAAAAGTAAGTATTTCTAATTTTCAGTATCGACTGATACGTAACTTCGTTAGTGTTATGTTAATTTCAAGAAAAAATATTTTTTCAACATAAAATACCTGTTATTTGTGCAGTAAACTGATGGGAATCATATTGCATTTTTTGTTGCTGGTAAATAATTTGTTTGTTGGGACCTTCTATCTTTACATCAACGTCATATTGTCCTCCAGTGATAACCTGAAACATTGAACAGTAGTCTTGACCCTTTTGAACAGGAAAATGCTTCGACAAGTGGAACTAATCTTAGGAGGTTAGGAATGAGTTTATTTCACTGTACAGTGTTATAAATATTATTTAACTACAAAAATATTGATCAATTGTTCTATAAGAAATGTAAAATTACCTGATATTCTAATGCCGCTGAGGTATTCTTTTCTATTTCTTGATAAAAACATTCTACTGCACTATCAGGTAACTCGAAGGTAAGTTCAACGCTTTTGGAAAGTATGCCGTTGATTAATGTCATAAATATTGTAACGAATATTGGTGTGAGCATTTTTTTATGAATAATTTTCCAAATACCGTAAGTACAAAAATAATTGGAATCGTATCGAAAAATTCACAACTCGCATCGATTGACAACTGACATTTCACCACGTAATTGGCTGCGTTCCAAGATATGCGTCAGTTACATAGCGTTCAGTTCAATCCAAATGAGTAAATCGGTATCTATGGTTGCAGTAGTTGCCCCAATTCGCAAAATCCCTAAGTCCAGTTAGGCATTTTTACACCGACAACCACTGACTTACAAACCTCAATACCGACAACGCCAGCCGATAGAACTTTTTTTTTTCTCGACAATGGCAGGAAATCTAAAAAGCTCAACGTATTAGGTTGGGGGCAATGACTTATAAAAAGTCAATGGTTGGGGGCATTGACATATAAATCATGGGGGTCATACGAACTGTCAAACTTTGGTTATTTCTTTGGAGCGAAGAAGTTTTCACCAAAGTTAGTTATTTTTCTTGTAATAAAAACGCGTCAGTGTCATGTATAATGTGCAATCCACCCACTGGGTTACAGGGTTTAAAACCAGGTGGGATTAAACCGGGTGTTTTGGGTCTAAACAATGAGTATTGATCTCCTCTGAGTATATATGTTCTGTGGTATTGATGACCGTTTTTTTTTTCTTCGAACTGTCAACTTACTGAATAATTATGATTAAAAGTCCATTTTTTACTCATCAATTCGTATCTGAGTTGCAGGTCAATATCTGGTTAATTAAAAGTTGATATAATGGTATACGCGGCCGTAGGAAATAATATAATCATAAAAATCATCAATACTTTCAGTTCAAGTCCGGTTCAATGGACTTAGGATATTATGAACTGAAAATACCATACTTACACACTTTACCATACTTACATACTTTATTATAATTTCATAATAAAAATCGTTGACAATGGCAGGGATGTCCGCCATTACTCCCGCTTGGTGGAGCTGGTATTTTTGGCGGTCATGACAGTTCAGTAAATTCTAAGTAAAGTCGGTATCTTATTAGAAAACAAAACTGGACTAATGCAATGAATGAGTTAGCTTATTTAGTAATGATTCCAGGGACATAACTTCTACAGAGCTACTTAGCGTAATTTTAGAGATATTGTTGTTTGAATCACACTCGCCGTAGACGCGCGTTCACGCGCCTTACCCTACACGCAGGTGAACGTAAACGCGCGGCAGGCCTGAGGGTTAGCTGTGATACTTTTCCTTTTACTACTGACGCGAATTTAAAAGGAACGTCTATCTCACCAAATTTTTAGGGATTACGTTTCTCCCATACCGTTATTGTAGAAAAAGTAAAGTTGGGTACTCCGACGGGATCTCATGGCGTCATGGAGAGTGCGATTGTTGCAACCCAGTGCTGGGCACGCCACTATTGCGGCGATAAGTCCCTTCTTTGAGGAGTGGCTGGAGAGGCGCCACGGCGTCCTCACCTTCCGCCTTCCTTCCGCTTGACGCAGTTCGCTCTATTGCAATTCGTTCAATTGTTATAATTTCGATATTGTAGGGTGACCATAAAACACAGGTTGGACAAATCATACTTTATTCCAGCAAGCAGGTACCTCTTAATGCTCAAGCCCAAATACTCTAAGCATTTTGTATTGGTCAGTTTCAATCGATCGCTGCTAGGATAATAGTGTTCTGTGACCGATCAGGTCGGCAGTATGTAGTCAATGTGCCTAACATTGACTACATAGAGATAGGACTACGATTCGCAGCAAAAGTTCTTGCAACTTGCAAGAACAAGCCAAGCCAAAAGTATGAATATGTAATGGTTTGTCGAGGTTTGGCAATTATACCCACGAGTTTGTTGCGATAAATCCCTTTCCAAACTCGTTTACAATTAAATTTTGAAGCACACGTTGTTCAATCGTGCGCTGGTTTGCCGGGCAAACTGTTCTTCAGTTCATATTCGCGCATAGCTCAACTACGAACGGATAGGCAACGCAGGCTGTCTTTAGTCTGATAAATCTTAGCCAAATTAAGATTTAACAAAAGAAATAAAGAAAATACGTTTATTTGCGGTAAACATGACGCACAGAAAGAACAAAACACGAGAATAACAAATTGGGGGAAAATATGCGTCACATCCACGCAAGACGGCCATCACTCAGCATAATTCTGCGACCCTATGCGAGACGGAGCCCCAGCGCTGATTTTCAGCGACAGCCGGCGTATCACTAACGTTGCTGACTGTAGAGTCAACCGTACAACAGTGGCGCGGTAGACTGGACTAATTGGAACCATGGAATTTAGTTAAACGTAACCGTAAGTTGCGTCCTAATATGGATAACTTGGAATCCCCTTTTTGGGATTTTCGCAAATCTCAATTACTGGTCACAAAGTCCTAGGTCATAAATAATGAAATTCTCATCCAGTCGAAAGTCGAATCATTGCTAGTACCTAATGAGAATGCTTATTTCGGGTATGCTCAAAAATCAACAGTGGTTTGATTTTCAAGCATGCTACCTGAGGCGTGGGTGGAAGGAAGCGTGCTCCGAGCGCGTCTGAACAGGGTGCTCATGAGCTGGCATGCACGCGACGCGTCTTCTAAAAAAAAAACAAATATGTCGGGTTTGGGGAAAAGAAAAAACGGACACTATTATATCTTTGTAAGTTTAGGAAACCCCCTGTTTGATTTGTATTTTCTCGCAAAGCTTCCATTTTGGTCGAGAGCCAGTGCTTAAAACAGCATGTGTGTCGCAATTGTTTGCTTTGAGCATCCTTATTATAATAGGTATATACTCATAGAATGCAAATCGAAATAGTGGTTCCCTAAACTATCCCCCTTTTGAGCTTTTACCTCCAAGTTTGCTGCTCTATCACATTCCTCCCTGCCTCGTCTTACAAGTTCAGTGTGTGGGTGTGGCATGCCATGAAAATTTATATGTAAGTATTTATGACAAGGCCCGGGCGCCGCGCCGCAAGACATCGTGTGGTCCGGCTCATAAACCTCTAATGGACCGCTCACGGCTGCGTCCCAACTCCTAACCAAAACGATCATCGCGCGGTTACGCGATTCGCGTTCATTTTGTTCTCCCGCGTCCTTTTAATCCTCACTAATAATACCGTTCGGCCTTCGTCGGAACGGAGCACATGGTCGCGTCGACAGAGAGCCTTCTAGTTTTCCAGCACAAAAAGTGACATACGACTTATAGTGGCGATCGCGTGTTCGCTTCGTCAGAAACGAAGGTACGGTTTGGGTGACAGGAATTTTAACGTTAGTATAAAAGTCAACGTTAACGACGTAGTGACGTACTTTTTTAAGACATTTTTGCATATAGAATAAAAAAAAACATGTTAGGAATAACAGTAGGTAAAACAATTTTATTCAAAAATTCAAGACGATACAATATTGGAAAATTAAATTTAAACTTTAAAAGTTTAACGATTCGCTTAACATTAAAGTAAAAAAGCCATGATTCCAACAAACAAAAAATACTGTGATAATAATGTCTTAAAAGTTACACTTATGTGCATAGGGACTAAAATGGAGTCTATAAAATGCAGACAATACTTCAATTTATCTAGTGAGTGTTTAGAATGCAAGACCGGCGTCGGCGTATGTGGTGAAGATCTTTTCAATGGAGTTGGCGTACGCCGCTGTCCTCAGATCTAAGCCCAAGTTGAACTTCACGGCCGTCTTCATGATGGCCTGTGGGAGAACATAAATTAAAAACAGTAATAACATTAATTATTATCTCGCTACTATTAAACCCAGAGTATAGTTTTTACGAAACCTCGAAAATTTTATGGTAAATTGGAAGTCTATTAAGGTTGTAAACTTGTAACTTTACTTCGCGTTTATTTATAAGGTGATAAGTGCAAACTAATATAATATCTATTATTGTACTTCACTATGACAATAATTTAAAGCATTTTTTTTTATAGCAATCCTGCAAAAAATAATTAGTGCTCTTTATGTTGGATCGGTGTGCTGTCGCGCTTTTCAAACAAGTTATTATTTTGGTTGATCAGTTGATGCTTACCCTAGCCGACCTCTCCATGGTGTAGTCGAGACCGGAGTGAACGATGTCTTTCTCGGAGGCACCAGAGATCCTCTTTTGGAAGGACTCTGAGGGTGTGACTGGAATGCGACCTCCGACGCGGCCGAAACGCCTCTCTAGCGACTCTTGTACGGATTCTGAAAAAAAAAAAACAAGTTTTTAATCGACTTACAATAGCAGTTAATATTAGAGTGATGACCTAGTTGATGATAGTGACTGCTGGATGATGGTCGAGGATGAGGTATCAAAAATAGTGATGCAAAATGTCGTTGGGAGATTGCATTTCGTTATTTTAATTTTAAGTTCAACCATACGTATGGAGGTTATTTTAGGAAACATCAAGTGTATTATCGTACGCAGCATTCACAGAAATGTTATCGTGGCCCGGAAAAACCTGATGTAGTACAATAGAATAAGGAAAGCTGACCTTCTATTCTCATAAGCAAACAGTTAACGAGCCTGTAACGTTTGTGGTCGTTCGTTTGCATACATGATATTGTGTAAATAAAGTTATTTAATCGTAAGATATGAGAAAGGTGTAACTTCCTATAGAACAAGAAAACATTTTAAGTAATTTAGCCACCAGAGCTGGTGTACCACAGGGATCTGTTTTTGGCCCAGTGTTGTACAACGTATTTACATCAGATCTATCTACATTGGAGGGCATAACGATAGCAACTTATGCCGACGACATGGCCTATTTATCAGTTGTTGACAACCCAGGAAAAGCCAACAATAGACTCCAGAAACAGCTAGACAAAACTCATAAATGGCTCTGTAAGTGGCGGATTCGTGCCAGTGCATCCAAGTCTCACAATATCACAGGCACGGAAACACCTGTTAGACACAGATTGTGTAAAGTATCTGGGCTTCCACTTAGATAGGCGCCTAACATGGAAGCATCACATTAAAAATAAAAGGGACGAGTTAAACCTCTAGTTCCGCAACCTGTATTAGCTCATGGGAAGAAACTGCTCTCTGTAGACAACAAACTCCTCATCTACAACTCGGTCCTTAAGCCAATATGGACCTCCTACGGGATCCAATTTGTTGGGCGTTGCCAGCAAAACATACAACATACTCTGCCAACAGACAGTCCAAAATGGTATCCTAAGAATAACAGCAAATGCACCTTGGTTTCCTAGGAACGACGAGATCCACGACAAACAAGAAATCAGTAAACTCTGAAATCGAGCGGTACAAAAGAAAACACAAGGGACGCCTAACCTTGCATCCAAACCCACTACTGAACGTAAAAAGAGGAACCACCTTCTATAAGTGGGAGGCGCAGCACTAGCTGCTCCTCCACAACGCCATTTGATATGGAACGATTTCGCTTATGGTCCAACGACTGATTGCAAATAAAATTTAAATTAAAAAAAAAGTATATAAGCGATCTTTCAGCTAAAAACACGCGATTACCCTACGGTTTGTACCAGGTAAAATTTTGGCTTGTTGAACGCGCTAAAAGCTTACAGCTTCGGGACGCAAGATATATGTAGAAGTGAAGCAAGATCGCTTTTGTTACAAGTATTATTTACAGGTGGGACGAACTGGACTCATCAGTTAAATATCAGTTTAAGACCCTTTTTTTGTGTTAACTTCACAGATAAAACGGTAAGGATAAAACAAAAACAAAAAACTGATTTACTAAACTCAAACTTAAGTAGGTAACTTGCACTACCTAGGGACATTGACCACAAAAAATCATCAAACCATTTTTTTGATTTATCATGTTTAGATTGACTGCGACCTCTGAGTTTGTTTCGGCCGTTGTAGGCAGAGTATTCAGATAGGAAACGCCGACCTCATCTATAAATAATAAAAACGCTTTTTAATTCCTTCAAGTTGTTTACAGGATAGATATTAATTCTAGTTTAAATGTAATTTTTGTGATATGAGTTTTTAGTTGGAATTTGTTTGTGTACGATTTCCACTTGCAAGAACTCCTCCACAGTTGAAGGCCTCCTCTAACTCTAACCAATCTTCTCTAGACTGGCTACCCAGTTTGAACCTCCTATTTTCTTTATGTCTTCGTCCCATGTAGTATTAGGTCGTTCTTTCGTTTTCACTCTTTTTGTCCATCTCTGGTCCTGAGGGCGTGCTACGTGACCAGCCCACTTCCATTTTGAATTTAAGGCTTGTACTAGTACATCAGTAGCTGTGGTAGTTTGGCTAATTTTAGAGTGTCGAATTTTCTGTATTTTCTTTAAATTCAGCATACTACACTCCATTGTTATTTGGTATGTGACTATCCTATCGATACTGTATAAATTTGACGGCCTGACAAGTAGACAGAGGGAAGGGAGGACTTTACCCTACAGTGGAACGTTATCGCCTAAATAATAATAATAAAGTCGTCGGTTGATGCCTTATTTCTTTTAAAATTGTCTAAAGGAACTCTGCGAGTTGGCTTCGGCCGTTCTACAAGGTGTACGGACCAAAGGTCCAGAACCCCTCGGTCCTATAAAAACCTATAAACATTTAAAAATAATAATGAACTTACCCAATAGGTGGTAGTTGGACTCGCGCTCATACTTAAAGGTAAGACGTCCATAGGACACATGGTTGAGGTTCTTGAGCCACTCGAAGAAGGAGACGGTGACACCACCGGCGTTGATGTACAGGTCGGGGATGACCAGGATGTTGCGGTCGATGAGGATCTTGTCGGCCGCCGGGGTCGTGGGCCCGTTGGCGGCTTCGGCGATGATCTGGAGTGAACACAGGAATTTGAGCATGGGTTAGGTATAGTTTATTTAATGCCAGAGATTAAATATTTAAAAAAAAAACCAGTAAAACCTATATTACATCAAATACAATTTCACAGTATGCAGTGACATTCGTCGTTAGTGTAGATTTGTAGAAGAACTGTGTAACTGAACCTTTAGAAGCAATTAGTAATAAATAAGTGTTTAGTAATAAAAGTAGTGGAAAAAAAATTACTCGAGTCAGTAGAAAACACTATCTTACTATAATCTTAAAAAATATAATTGGAATGATGACCCCAAATAAGAAATTACTAGGCCTTTGAAAATGTACCTACACTATTTTTATGAGAGGAGATACATATCGAAGCTGTAAAAAGGCGAGTCCCTGATAGCACGTCATAATAGATTGGCAGACAGAATTCATTTAAAAGGGCAAGTAATTACTTATGAATATTGACCAGTTTCTAGTCGGGTCAACTCTGTAATAGCGAAAGGAGCGCCTGTTGCCTGTTTTTTGGTTTGATTGTGTTGCATTTTTGTATGGAACAGCAGCTTTTTTTCGTCCCAATTATTTCACCCTCAAATTTAAATGTTCGTTTGAAATCATGAAATATTTTCTACCTTAGCGTTGATCTTGTGTGCGTTCTCCTTGTGGATGACCTGCTCAACGGCGGCAGGGACGAGAATGTCGCACTTCTCGTACAACATGTTCTCTCCCTCGTACGCCTTGGCTCCGGGGAAGCCGACGATGGTGCCATTATCAATTCTGTAGTCTTCGAGGGCCTAGAACAAAGACAAAAAAGCAACAATTATTAGTGGAGATTGAGAAGACTAACTTGTATTCACAATCTTAGATAATTGTCATGTTTTGGAGAATAACCTCAATATCATTCATCACATCATCACTAAGTTTAAATTCCATTGCAGCATAAAATGTTATTAATACCTTTTACTAGAAATGGTCACTTACATATTAACTAGGGACATAACGCTAAAGAAAATAGTTGAGAAAGTGGCAATTGAAGTAAATTATCTCAATATCATAACCTATTGGGGTTTATCAGTACAGAGGGCTGGGCGTTGGATGAAGAATACTGTGCCCAATATTATTATTAATAATAATATTTTATTCAAAAAATTACAAGGCATAAAAATTTGTACAGTTTTGCTTAAATTTTATATTCCTAAGACGTACGTGCCTGAACTAGGTAATCCTGTGTTTCAGGCGGGAAGAGCTTAAATAGACTTATAAAATAAATAAATAATCAAAAGGTTGACAATAGATCACTAATTATAAGTTGAGTAGTTTAAGTCTTAGTTTCTAAATTTGATAAATACTTAACGTAGGTGAAATTTGTACATAACTGTAGCACAGTTAGTAAATTCTCTGTATCTTCGTAAGACATACTTTGGAGAGCATCCTTGAGAATTCTCTTACAATTTGTGTAGTTCAGGGAATAAATGTTTACTTTCGAGTTTAGTCTATTATAGAGAAGAGGACCGATGTACAGGTAAAATTTGGATACAAAAGCATGTTTTGTTGTATTTTGTGAACAAACTATACCTTTACGTCTTTTATTAGTATATGCAGTGATGTAGGGTAGAGCTGTGTGTTGTTTGAATACAATACCCATTAAAAATAGCTGTATAACTGTTAATACTTCACAATATTTGTATAGGAGGCGTGCTTGAATGAAAAACGCTTAGAAATTCTGTCGGTTGCTTTAAAACGTGTAAAATTCTTGAAAAAAAAAGATCTCTTAAAAAGCTTATATTACACGCTCAGGGTCTACAGATCTTACATAATTCTCTATTATCTTTCATACTTTAATATAATATTATTATTCAGTCTACTTCTTGAGCTTCGACTTTATAGCAAAGTCGGCTGGTTGTATTTGTTTCTTTTAGTTAACTGATAATAATATTATCTAATAGTAACAACTCCACTTGGAAATGAATAAGTCAGCTGATTCATGCGTATAGTTCATTAAGATAACAGAACATTATAAAAACGGTCTTTTCTAAAAACATTTGATTAATTGAATCATAATAACATAGTGACTTATTGTAATAACAATTTAATGATATTGATGACCAAAGGTTTCATTGTTTACGCTAGATGATCCGGTAAATTTCATACCGCGTGAACAAACTTTCAAATTTCCTTTGTGTTTTTCCTAAACCACCCTAGTTATATTGTGGCGAACAAAACAAAAAAAAACAAAAAAACAAATCGGTCGACCCATTTTCGAGAATTTGCAAGACAACTGGCACGGCAATTGTTTTTTTTTATATAAGTACAAAGAAGTTATTACATAGATAGAAGAAGATTAGGTAAGTTCTTCTCTTAGAAGAAGGCCAAAGCAAAGATTGATGGATTGTGTGAGGAATGCATATGGAAAAGTAGGGAGTGAAAATTAGTACAGAAAGCGCTTTGAGAGCGGTTATTCTGACAGTGGGCAACGTCGCAAATAGATGTCAAATATTTCGCTGTTTTGATTAAGGGGGAACAGGGGCTGCGAGGAATTTGAAAAATAGGTATTTGAAGAAACTATTGCCGTCGCGCTGCGCCCGAAAAACCGAGTTAAGCCCCGTAAAGTGCGATAGGGACAACTGCAGCTCAGACCGATTATATCGCATTTTTTTTTGACGAAAACGACGTTTGGCATTCTCCTTTTTTCTCCTCGAAAACTAAGCCGATTTAATATTTTTTTACATTAAAATTTTAAGAAAGAGTATGTCTAGGTTCCTATTATGTTCCTATTTCTTTTATGCTAAAAACTATTCCGAATTAGTCTGGTAGTCCTCTAATCACGACGGTAAAAATAGGGCATTTTTGTAATTTTTGGAGGGTCATAGTTTTCTTACTTATTAATTGCTGAAAAAAGGAAATGACAGGGCCATGCCTATAGAGACCCTGATTTTATAAAAAAAATATGACAGCTCTAGAGGCATTATTCAGGAAGAAAAACGGGGAATACGTTTGTATGGAGAATCGCGGGTCCTGTTCCCTCTTAATTCGGCAATATTACTGTATGGAAATATGAAATGTGACTAACTAGCGAACTAGAATATTAATAATGAATTGCAATTTGTTTTATTTGATATTGTAACCGTTTTAGGTGTAAAAAAGGCATTTGGAAAGTTTCCAAATACTTTTTTTACATCTTATACTAAATATTCGGTGTTACGATATCATCATCATCAGCCTATAACGGTCCCACTGCAGGGACACGGCCTCCTCTCAATGAGAGGGAGTGGGCTATAATCCACCACGCGTGCCCAGTGCGGATTGGTAGATGTCACATGTCTTCGAATTTTTGGTTCTAGGACATGCCGGTTTCCCCACGTTGTTTTCCTTCACCGTTACTATATCAATTATTGCAATTCATTATTATTTAAAAAAAAAAAAACATTATTAAAAATGTCGTAATGGCCCAGTGGTTAAGGCCTCGGCCTCTCATGCACGAGGTTGTGGGTTCAAATCCGGGCAAGTACAAATGTGACTTTTTCAATTCATATGTAGTTTCTGAGTTTATCTTGGACATTACTGACATCGGTGAAGGAAAACATCGTGAGGAAACATGGACTTAACCAACCCGTCTGGAGCAAATGTGGTGATCAATGCTCGTGCCTTCTCTGTATGAGAAGAGGCCTTTGCCCAGCTGTGGGACAGTAACAGGCTGGTATTATATTTTATTTTACTATTAATATTCTAGTTCACTAGTTAGCCACATTTCATATTTCCATACAGTAGTATTGCCAAAATAATCAAAACAGGTAAATATTTGACAGCTATTTGCGACGTTGCCAACTTTTAGGATAAGCCTACTTAAATAGAACAAATGAGATTAAATCTGTATGCTTTATCAGACACCTAGGTATTTTATCTGACATTATTAGGCGTTACAAACAAATGAAAAACATTCGATATCTCGTCATTTTACGTAGCTTTGATAGTGTTTTTTTTGCAAATAATAATACAGATTTGGCGTTCGGCAAGGCAAGATACTGGCCCCTGTGTAATGTATGTGTGTACTGAATGTCTGTGACCTTGCTGATAATGACTGCGATTTTTGAAACGCTCCGTGATTAAATATTTATGCATACGATAGTAGGCAGTTGGATAGACAGGGTACCTGATGTCATATCCGATACATGATAATTACTTTAATAGAAAGTATTTGAATTACTGATATTGCATTGCTGCCTCCTTGGTCTAGAGCTGAGCGTAGGGTCCTGGGTTTGATTCCAAAGTCAGGTAATTATGGGGATCATACAAAGGACCTGATATATGGTGGGCGTTCTTGTAGGAATTTATAAGTATAGCAGCCAAGGGCTCGCCTGCTATTACATGGAACTATTACAACACGTATGTCTATGACTTCGGGGGAAATAAGCGTGTTGTTATGTAATATAAAACCTGTCGTCACTAATAGCGAGATTATTATGTTCATCGTTTCTTTTGAATTATTCTAATAACTATGAGAATTTAAATTACAAATACGTCACGGTTGATCACGTGAATGCAGACTATTTCATGCTCAATTGAGGAGCTAGCGATGGCTGTCGGAATCAATTTAACATTATAATGTAGTATTTTTTATAAGACCAGTCATTAATCGCGTGACATTAGGAAAAAGAAACAATGAAATTAAGTTATGTTATATTAGTGACCCGCCCTAGCTTTGCACGGTTTTTACGACTTCCAAAACATTATTTTGTTTATTTTATGTCATTTTTATAATAACATATTGCATTTTTCCGGATAATAATGCTGAAAGCTACATCAAAATCCGTTGTGAAGTTTAGAACAACAACGCGGTCACATAGACAGTTAGTCAGCGTAGGTAAATCTAATTAATAATTATAATAATTTTAATTAATAATAAATGTATAGATACAGATGTATTGTATTGTTATACAATACATCTGCAATACTACAACTGCCATGTCCACATGCTTTGTTTTTTGGCGTAATCATTTTTTTTCTTAATAATATAACCACGTGAACGAGTTGAAAAAAAAAAAAAACACAATTTCGTCGAATCAGCAGGACCATTCGAGAGATTATCTAAGGTTCCCAGAAAACCAGGAATGAAGGCTCGTGCAGCCCAGCGCGACGCGACTCGTACAATACAATTTCTAAGAAAACTTCACGGTATAACAATAACCGGGGTCGCGTCGCGCTAGTCTGCACGAAGCTTCAGAAAGAAGCTAGTTACTGAAATAATATTATTTTAAGCAGGTAGGTAAAGTACCTATGGACTGACTAGGTACTTTGTTACGCTGTAGTTTTTTTATTAGTAATAATAAGCGTGTACGTCAGTTTTTATTGTGATTACATTTCCGCTGATTGTCGTTTGATGTTGATAAAAAGTCATGGAATTTCCGCTTTTTTTTTAGTTTCTTTCTGCCTAAAAATCAAAATCTACCTTAGGCAGTAAATTGTAGTATTACTCGCTTACTGAGTATTTTAATCCAGAAGAGAAATTTTGATGCTAAGAGTTCTCCTCAAAAGTGCATCTGAGCTTACCTTGGGGTCAATGCCGTCAGGGTTGTGGATGGATCCGTCATGCTCGATGATACCTATGCAGGTGGCGCCGGCGCGGACGAGGTAGCGGCAAGTGTGCAGACCCACGTTACCGAAACCTTGTACGATGAAAGTCTTGCCGCCCCAGCCGGGGGTTGTGCCTGGGGAACAAAATGGAACAATAAGACTGAGAAACGATGTACGAACTGTATGAAAGACGATATGGCTAGAAAGGGGCTGGGTACCTACAGGACGACTAAAAGATAAGTATGGATGAAAAAGACATGTTGCGCCGACTTCAAATAAATTGGGATAGGGGCAGGAGAATAATGAAGACTGTGTTCTGCGATTTAACTTGCGTATTTATAAGTAATATGTTTTCACTGTTTATCATGTGGTACGGTAGCGTAGTTCTGGTCATTTTGCTATCCTTCTTTGACATTTTGACCCTTATATCTAGGGGTGCTAGGCTCACAAGGTGGCAGCCTCGGATCTAAGGGGGGGGGGGCAACCTGGGCCCCCGCCCTGGGCGCCAACCTCAAGGGGCACCAAATTCGAGCGTAGCAGACATATGCACCACACAGCACACACAGCAACTTTGCAAGAAATAAGACGCGCAGCACATAATGTCCCCAGAGTCCCCACCTGTGAAATTGGCGTTTTTTTCTCACAAATAGAGAACCTCATCACTTCTATGATTTAAAATATTCATCAATTGCTTGATATTATATCGAATAATGACCATCATAGACAGTTGTCTATGAAGGTCATTATAGTTTTCTAAACATAAAAAATACCTTAAAAAGACTCCTCTTTTTGTTAGCAGAAATGACCACTAATTGTTTTAAAACTTAGCCAAAACTTATTTTTGTCGCTTAATCTAAGTGGCATACGTTATCTTAGTTTTTAAACATTAGTGCATAAATGTTTTAATATATAATAATATATAACATAATATATAACAATATTCTTAATTTATTTAACAACCATGAACATTAGTACATGGTTGTTAAAAAAATTAAGAATATTGTTAAATAATTAGAATTTTAAAGAAGTTGCATTTTCATACTAACATTTAGTATGAAAAATGCAACTTCTTTAAAATTCTCCATACAAAACGCTGATTTCATAGGTGGGGACCTAATAATAATCTTTTTATAACAGTTGCGGCTACGGCTACCTTAGCGCATCCCCCATGGGATGGGCATACCATAAGTTGAAGCAACAATAAGTCGCAATCAATGCAAGTCATTTGTTGCTTCAATTTGACTATCTTTACTTTACAGGGTTATCAATGAATTTAAAAATAAAACTGACATAACACCTATTGATACAACACAGACGGAGATATGAATAACGGAGACTATTTTATCTGGTGAATTAGGTGATGGCAGGAAAATACATTTCATTTCGCGTGACAATGATAAAATTGGCATATTATAAACGAGGTTTCGTAATAAATTGTTTTCTCAGTAGACAACAGAAGTTGCATCCTTAGTTAAGATTTTTAAATATTTAAAACCTTAAATAAATGATTATATTTCGAATAATTCGCGTTGTTTATAGTTCGTAGATTTGTTTTAAAGAATCGAAATAAGACTATGCCAGTAGTAGCGCGCATAACATGTTTACGTATGAATGCAATTAAAAATTAACAATAAAAAGAACTAACATGAACATGACCCTGAAAACACATAGGTAGGTACCTAATATAATTATGAGATGTGAGATAAAAATTATAAAGATTTACGGCCTCGGAGCCGTATCTTGTTTGCGATTTAGTTACAAACTACAATTTATCTCAAGGAATGCTATTGTGTTTGAATTTAAATTATGATATTTACAAAGTGGGTAAAACTTTGTGAACGTCACTCTCGTCAATGACTCTGCGTGACGTTATCGGAGAAAGTTTATGATGAAGATAAATTATATGTATTTTACATAGAGGGGGATTGTGTTTTAGATAATTTAATTTATTTCGTATACCGAACGTTTCGTTACGTGAATAACGAAACTGCCTAAATAATAAATTAATTTTATGCTTACTTGTACTCAAAACTAGTTTTATTTTAATAATAATAATCGAGAAAAATCGTGAATCAAGCTGCAGCTTTTCAAATATCAGAATTATCATGTCACCAGCATGATCATAAAAACAAATGAAGTCATAGCATCGACTGCTTTATGTCAGTTTATGTTGCGCACTTAACGTCAGAAGATTAAGCAAAAAATTATTTACATAATGAAAAGGGCTATTGCTTACGATGTACACACGACAACACAATAAGCTATATATTTCCCGTTTAAGCTGACCTCGCATTGTATAGGCTTTCCGTACAATAATAGGTCCCCTTATACTGGAAACCGTGCTTGATGTGTCGTCGTGAGTAACTCTCACAGATACGAAGTCTGAAGTATTCATAACATTATGGGATGAAATGTCATGTTGTATGTAAGCAAGACTAGGTGTTGTGGCGATCCTTGGGGGTGCCCTATGATTATGTCCTCACACAGACTAGGGACCTTAAGCCGTTGGTCCCGGCTGTCATTCGTAGATCTTTGACAGTTGTTACGGAGGCAGAAGCTCAAAAGTCTGACAGCGAGTCATAGCGAGTCGTGTCGGGTATTGTGTTATAGATAGTGCCATTCACGACGACGCGCCCCACTCCGCTCCGCTTCGTACTAAAGTACAGCTTACAGTACAGTTATCGCAGAGTGGGGCGCGTCTTTGAGATCAATAATGGTATATTGTAATACTGGTCGCTGTGACTATGCTTAGGGAAGACCTATGTCTAGCAGATGATGATAATAGTGTATAGCTTACCGATCATGCTCATGTAGTTGGCCTCGTTGATGAAGTTCTCCAGACCGTGGAAGACTCCTCTGCCGGTAGCGGACACTCTGCCGTGGATACCTCCCTGTTATGAACAACAAACATGTCAATGTTATATTTATATTTTCTATTATGTATTTTATTTTATTATCTTTTACCAAAATTGTTCCAGTTTCTCTATAAACATTGTAATAATACTTATTACCTAACTAACTATTATTCATATTTTAGCTTAGTTTTTAAGATTTTTGTGCATCCTGTGGTCTCCTGTAAATGAAGGACTCAGGCCAAATAAAAGACCAACACATAGCGCTGTCAACAGTAACGTGAGGCCGGTTTCATTAACATGTGTACACTTTGTGAAGTGTAGTTTGATTGTAAATGGTTTAAAATGTGTGTGTGTGTGCGTGTGTGTGAGCGTGTGTGTGTGAGCGTGTATGCACAGAGCGGAGGTGTAGTTTTGGTATGTTAGGTTTTTATTTGGTCTGAGGTGAAGGTGACATCTACTTAATACCTGATGTTGCCCATTATTTATGTGTCGTGCATTTTTTATATCCTATTAAAGATGCATATTTAAGGACCTGAACATAAAAGACCGACTAATAGCACATTAGTACTGTTTCAATTAAAAACCTAAGCTCGTTTTGTGGAAATCCCAAGTAATAAAAGTCTTTTCGATGGCTTATTTCTACAAAAATAGTAATAAAAGGGACCGGCATTCTTTACTTATTCAATGCTTTATGTCTAATTAAGTAAAAACTCCACAAATGCGGACTTAATAACTGAATTACGTATTTCTAGGTGCATTACAACAGATGAAAGATGAAGTGTATACCCGGCGCACTTTGCACCTGTATATTCTGTTAGGGTTATTTTTTCAGGAAAACATATTCATGTATTTTAGACCGTGGTCGAGGTCTTATTCATGTAAAACTCGTAGGTAAACCACAGGGAAATTAATTGTTAAGCAAATTTAATACTATCTTAAATACTCCGAATATTTAAATCACCACTGTCATTTTTTGACTGTTTATGAAGTGCAAATTGACGTCGGGCAGGGTGTAAATTTGCTTAATAACTATTTCGCTATCTGTACAAGAAAAGATGAATTACGATATCCTACAACCCTATCTATTTGGCTGCGGTAGAGTTGATCAAGATTTAGGTATTAAGTGTTGATTCAGATCGGAAATTCTTCCGATTCTGATTGATATTTGATCCTATATTTGAATTCACAATTTGAGATAATTATGCATTTTTGGAACAACAAACTCAAAATTCCATTGCAAGCAAAATGGCCGCTCAAAAATCAACTTAGAATACGTGTAATTAAAGTAGATAGTTAAATATATGGCGATGGAATGTAAATTACCTAAGATTATGAATTCAAGATTTAAAGTGAAGAAGAAGGTGTTTTTACCTGGTTGATAGGCTTTCCAGTGACACAAGCGTGTGCGTTGATGTCCTGGTAGCCGATAGTCTTGGCGTAGGTGTCGGCGATCCACGACATCTCGCGCTCACCGGTACCCATGTCAGGGGCGGGCACGTCCACACCGGGCCCTGGCGGAGAAAACACGTGTTAGAAAAGTCAAAACTTCAAATAACTAACTAGTACACTACAGATCTCCCAGAAAAAGTATGCACTTCGGCAATTATCGTCCATCTCCGGAAATACGAATGCGCGATGATGAAATATAATATAGAGCTGTTACACTTACAATCATGGAAGTAGGTACCTACTTACTTATTTTGTATTACCAAAAATCAATTTTTTCTTTCTATGCAATTCCAAAAATCTTTTCAAAACTTTTGTCTGACAGATGATGAATAGGTAATCCAACAGAGAAACAGCCTCATACAACCGCACAATGATAGGTGCAATACCACAAAACAGACAGTACAATAATTAGAACCTTTGCCTTTGTGGGGGTTACTCTGTGGCGCGACGTTCGCTCTAATTTGTTACACGAAGATTACCGAAGCGCGTACCTTTTCAGGTTTACCTGTATGTGTACCTAATCCATTTCTTATAACATTAGCTACGCCACCATTATTTCGATGTTAGCGTCTAATAAGCTCCGTTATTTTCGATAAACACAAGGAAACCATTTACCAGTTACAAATAAATTGAAAATATTACGCCTATCATTTGTCTAATAAAAGAAGTATGTATAGATAACAAAACGCAATTGTTATTGCGTTACTTACTGGAATACGTAATCAAAATACCACATTGAAAGCGAGTCATGCTAACGTCCACTACTATGTATTACATGATCATGACATATTTTTGAATTCATTATCTGTAATTACAGATAGTGAATTCGAAAATCAAAATCCAATCTCATTAGATTGGATTTTTATTTTTCACTGGGTTTATCAGCAATCTTTTATCGATTGCTAAGTATATCTAATACTGCTACAAGGAAAGGATATTACACTTATCAGTCTTTTAATTAAATCCATCTGTGATAAGTTGATAACCTATAGTGAAATTGTGTTAAATAAAATCAGCAATGAGCACGAAAATTTTGGTGAAAATTTCTCTTTTTTGAAATCTGTAAAAACTCCTTCCTACCACTAAACACCCTTTAAACACGACATTTATTAAGGAGTTTGACGTAAGACTGACATTAGGCACACGTTGAACAAGTGTCAAAGTTTTTATAGTAAGATTCTATGCTCTAATCTTTTATTAGTAGAAGGCCGTTGTGGAGATAAGCTTTCGGGGGTTGGGCTTAATTTCTCGCTTATCGGGTTTTCCTAGAGGTCGCCTCACGACGAGACCACTACGTGTTATCAAGTGGCTTTTAAAACATAACATAACATGACGCCTGTATTCCCCGACGACATAGGCAGAAGGGTTAAATACAGCCATATTTCGCCAGTAAGTGCGCTAAGGTAGCACGTGAATTTCTGTTCACGTTTTTTGCAATTAGCAGGTCAGTGTCAGGTTGATTAAAATTTGATTCGCGACCGTCACAAATATGGCTTTCTAGAACTATAATCATTACAACTCCTTAAGAGGGAACAGGGCCTGCAATTCTCCATACAAATGTATTCCCCTGTTTTCTTCATGAATAATGCCTCTAGAGCAATTTTTTTTTTCATAAAATCAAGGTCTGCTGTAGACACGTCCCTGTTATTTCCTTTATTTCAACAACTTATTAGTAAAGAAAATATGACCCTCCAAAAATTTTAAAAAATGCTCTATTTTTACCGCCGTGATTAGAGGACTACCAGATAAATTCTAAAAGTTTTTAACATAAAAGAAAATGATAGGAACCTAGACATACTTACTCTTTCTTAAAATTTGAATCTAAAAATAATTGGATCGGCTCAGTTTTCGAGGAGAAAAAAGGGGAATACGAAACGTCGATATCGTCAATTTTTTTATATAATTTTTGATTTGTGATATAATCGGTCTGAGCTGCAACTGTCCATATCGCACTCTACGGAGGCAGTTTTGAGGAAAGACGACGGCAATAGTTTCTCCAAATTCCTCGGAGCCCCCTGTTCCCTCTTAAGTTAGAATGGGCCTCAAATGTCATGATTTCATGAAAAGTAATTCAATTGAGTAATTTGTAGTTAGAGAGTTGTATTGATGATTCTTTTCTATTCTATAAATATATTATATATTCTATAAATAAATATTTGATACGGTCACGAATCATATTATTTAGATCAAAATACAACATGATACTGATCTACAAATTCCAAAACACGTAAGAAAATTTGAATTGAAAATTTAAAATTTCGCGGGTTACCCTGACGCTTTCGCTTTAAGATTCATGTGTTATTCAACGGGCTATCACGTACCTAACTAATTTAATATGCTCCCCATACTGCCTTCATCCGGGTAACCCAGACTCCAGGCTCCTACTGGGGAATTCGTAATGGAAAAACCCAATAATAAGTAACACTTTTCCAGACTTGGGGATTGAACCTAAAGCACCGCGCTCAGAAGGTAATTAACAGAAGGCCTTAACATGTTGATGTTATGTTACATTTATAATAAACATAACATAACATCACACCTGTACTCCCCGAAGGGTTCGGCAGAGGTGTACCTAGGGTACACCCACATTTCGCGAGTTATGTTTAAGTCCCATGTAATAGGGGGCGAGCCTATTGCTATGAACCGGGCACAAATCCAGACTCCGGGTTGCTACTGAGGAATTTCTGTTGAAAAAACCCAATAACACTTTACCCGACCCGGGAATCGAACCCGGGACCTCATGCTCAGCAGTAGCGTTTGCGACCATTAGACCAACGAGGCAGTTCGTGGCTGTTCAGTTACATTTGTTTATGCAGGTATCTATTATTATAAAGATAGTACTCATATCTAAATTGTAATATTTCACTCCGTATAAATTGTCGCTGGACGTTTACCACGCGACAGTAATTTCCTTCGTCGGTTATCGACCTAGGTAAGTGGACAGTTGGCAGTCGATGAACTGAGCTTAACAAGGTCAAAACGAGACGTTGCGATTTAAGTACATATAACATCGTTACTTGTGAGTAAATAGTTCATTTAACTACCCACAAAATAAACCTGTTGATGGGAAAACCAAGCTTTATTTTGATCCCTGTCTGTTATTAGCATACCTATATTATAAAAAAACTACTTGGCATATTAGGTAACCAGTAGGGTAAAAGCACAGATGGTTCACGCCGCAAAATCATTTAAATAAAAAGCGACTCTTGCTACGAATCAATAAAGTGCAATTCAGGTCGCAAAGCGCTAATTACCTACAGTTATATTCACCTATAAGTTGCCTCTCTATCGCGAACTTAAATATCTTCTGACTAAGTTACCCTCACTGAATTGGCCCGACAAGACGAGCCCTCCGCGTGCTTCATGCCTAAAATGCGGAGTGAACCATCTGTATTCATCTGTGTCAAACGTCAGAACTTATTTTCGATTCCAAAGTAGGTATTCGACCTACATTTGCCTACAGGCAGCTACATGTATCACCTTTATCGTGACATTGTCTGTCAAACGTTATCATTTCAATTAACTTTTCAGTGGTTGTGTAAACTTGTTTACTCCCGCTCGCTATCGCTACTAATGAAATAATTTTAAAACTCCACTTCCAATTAAACTGCTAATCATCTTAACTGAGTGCATAATTTATTCTCAAATTCAGGGGAATCCTAAACTTACGCAAGCGAGTTTCTGGACAAAAAAACAAATGGAGCTCGCACTCGCGAGATTTCGCTGCCAGCACGTTATGTTGCTTCATAGGGTAAGCCTATGTCCGGAGTCCGGAGGACGTCTTTCGGCTCTTAAGATGAAAACGTTCATTACAAAAACAGTGTTAGACAGCATCTGTCTGGCATTACTGCAGAAATGAATATTTTTGGCGCAGCCGTGAGGCACACATTGTTTTTAAAAAGCCAATCACTTTTTGCTTTCATTTTGTGTTTCATGAGTTGTCAGATAAAATAGTTCTACTGTTTTTTTCTTTCAATAAAACTTGGTATCTACGGCGGCATCTCAACGGACGAGAGGATCGCGGCGATAGTCACGTTGTGCCTTCAAATTATCGAGTCAACTCACCAATGAAGCCCTTCTTGGCGAGCTCTAGGGTGAAACGACGGGTGATCTTCTCCAGCTCATGCTCGGAGTACTCCTTGGGGTTGATCTTAATTCCGGCCTTGGCGCCACCGAATGGTACATCGACGCACGCGCACTTGAATGTCATCAGGGCGGAAAGAGCCTTGACCTCGTCCCTGCAAACATCGGTTGAGAATCTGATACCTGTGGAAGAAGGACGAAATACATTAGATATTTTTGAAGTAGTTCACAATATTACAAGTATTGCAAAGCTAAACTATTTTTATGTAAGTATGTTAGTTATTTGAGCGCAGAGAAACAAAACGAAAGTCTATTTTGTACATCGTCGTTGTTTCTTTCCAATTAATGTTGTTTCCACTTTAAAAAATACCAACTTTGTGTTGTTGATTTTAGAATGACTTCCCCATGGGAAGTAGACTTATAAGTTTATAAATATAGAATTACTAGTACTATTGAAAAAGTCCTAATTTTTGCTGCAAACTGAACTTTTTAAGTAGTTATTAAAGTTATTATTCCAAATATACATATTTGTTAACATTTTAGGAGACTCAAGTTGCAAACGAGGAATAAATGAAACTTGCATTTCCACTTTATCAACTGCAGTTTTTCATACACAACATTTTACAGGGCTTAGTAACACGTATTACCATAAACGTGTTTGTTAACAACATCGACCTAATTGTTGTTAATGGTTCATTAAAAAGACAGCCCCAATTAATTAATTCAAGGAAGTGGCAGTTACAGCCAGCTATCTTCATTAATGTGGTATTGCTATCAATACTGAATATTCCATAAACGTGATAACTATTCTGTTTATTTTTATCTACCGATTTGTTTTCTGTTTCGAAGTGGTTAGAATGAATTAAGATAATGTTATCTATCAGAGAGTTATCTACGAATCTATGTACGAATGTTTTCGACTGATCAATCGATATAAAATTACTGGTTAGATCGCACTACTTCGCAGAACAGTTACCCACAACTGAGTTATTTTTAGAAAGGCTTTTAGTACCAAAGCACATTTGGTAATGGTCTAATTCAGCGAATATTAAGTAAGTATATGATATAAATCAAATTAATGAAATATGTATAGGGTGACTGGTAATTACCCGTGACTTTACTCATCATTATGAACAACTTTTACAATGGGACCAAACCTGAAATCGTGAAAAAACAATCAGCTGTTCCCTACATTTAGGGTTACCATGTGACAGGCATTTGTTGCATTTGACAGGCATTTTTAAGACAGGCGTGCGGCCGCGGCGCTAAGCTGAGACAGGCATATTTGAATTTCCCTAATAAATGCACAGTTGAGTAAAGAAAGTAATCGCCTGACAATAGAGTCGGTAAAAGCATTATTAGTACCCAAGAAAACTTTAAAAACGTTACCTACGTGTGAAGATTTTTATATTAAAAAAAAAAAACAACTTTTGATAAATATCACTAAATGTAGTAAGTTCGTTTTTTCTAGTAAGTTTAGTGCTCGTGAATTGTTCATACTTTTCATTTTGAATAAATGTCAGTCTTTAAAACTATGTATCTGTTGCATAATATTTATTTTAAGAATTCCAGTTTTTTTACAATAGACAGACATTTTCCTGTAAAATCTGGCATTTTTTACATCCTAGACAGGCATCCTCCCTTACATAGATGGTAGGTACCCCTACCTACATTTATGTTCGCAAAACTCGTCAAAATGTATGGAACAGCAGATTTCAGGTTTGGTCTCATAGTAAAAGTTGTTCATAATGATGAGTAAAGTCACGTGTATAAGTATCGTTCACTAATTACCAATCACCCTATTTAAATAGGTAAGTAAGTAGGTACTGTAGATGTCAAATCTTATGAATGTATCATGCCATTGACATTGTAGGAAAGATGAGATCTGATGTAGGTATGCATATAATCTTGCAATAAAATCAATTTTGATGAATGTTTTCTTTTACACTAAAAGGGGGGTTATCCGCAGCAAGTGCCATGATAAGAGCAATCTCGACATTATATGTATGATGAAATGTTTTTGTGACACTGGTGGCACCTCACCAGATTACCTATACTCTGCCTCAATTCCTCATAAAAATAATTAAAAAGTAATGCTCATTGGATTTCATCATATTATAATGATTAGATACTAGGTAGGTACCTAAAGCTTTTATAAGTTTTATAAGATATCCAAGAATTTTCTCGCACGTTTTACTAAAAATTCTGATATTCTGAATTCTTTTGATAGTAGGGAACGTTACAATTAGCTGTCAAATATTTCTTTGATCAATTCATCAAAACAAAGAAATATTTATTTAGGACACAGTAACTGGGTTGTGGAGGTCAGATAGGCAGTCACTCCATGGAAAATACTGGTATTCAGCTGCATTCGGTTAGACTGGAAGCCAACCCCAATATAGTTGGGAAAAGGCTGGGCAGATGATGAGATAATGATTATTTAATCAATATAACTTCATGAAATTATGAAATAACGCTCAGTGTTGTACTAAGATATTGATTATGAATTGCAACAATTATGCTGGATTTAATTATCTGTTGTAACAGTTTTAGGTGTAAAAAAAGCATTTGAAAGGATTCCAAGGGCTTTTTATACACCTAAAAAGAAATAATTAATGACACGATTAATTATTGCAATTCATAATCAATATTTTTTATAATTTCATTTAATACTATTGCCATCAAATATTTCGCTGTTATGATTAATAGCGAAAAGCCATCAAATACTTGATGGCTTTTACGACGTTGCCAACTTTTAGAATGCAGAGCCTAATAAAGAGACGATGTTTCCGACTCTGCACCAGTTGAGCAGCCAAGAATAGGTCGTAAACTGTAAACTCCATAGTTTGGCACAAATTCTTAGGTTTGATTTGGGGACGGGGAAGGAAAAAGAACTTTGTAAATTACTAAATAGGTTACATATTTATCCTATGATCTCATAATTTTGTATTCGAGACAAATAAACAAAGTAAGGTATTTGGCGACACAAACATCAAAACCCGTCAATAGGTACATTCTGTGGTTTTAATTTACACCTATGTTGGTAAGTATGTATGTGTCGTGATACTTTAATTTAATTTCCATTGCTGTAAAAATACCTCTTTAGGAGCCCTTCTTTGTGTCTAGCTACGTGCTCAATAACTTTTTTACGGACATGAGTGCCGAAAGGAGAAGAACGAAGGCTGGAACTCTACCATCTACTTAGCTCCTAACTCAATTTTAACTTGAAGCGAGGTTTAGTTATAATGCAGTGGACATAGGTTTGAGAAAAGTCGTTATAGTGGCGCGCGCAACCTCCTGAAAGTTGCAGATTAATACGCAACTATTCAATAAATATTAAATATCTAAAAACCGGCTTAGTGCGCGAAGGACCACGCACATTGAAGGGTTCCGTAGTTAGGATGAATTTACAACAAACTTAATATTGTAGTTGAAAAACATGTTCCCCCATAAATTCCAACTGCAAATGTAAGTTTGTACGCACAATATTGAGTGATTTACCATGTTATTTTAAGACCATAGACTTCTTATAGGTTTTCCTGTAATCTATAAGCATAGAACTATCCTCTGTATTTTTTTTTTCAAAATTGTAGGTTCAGTAGTTTCGGAGATAAGGGGGGGAAATGTCAATTTTCATCAATTTTCTCAATTATCTTTAAAAGTATTTATTTTAAATTTATTTAAACAATTTATTTGAGACTCTCGCAATAAGCCCTTTTATTTGATATGTCACACGGTACAGTTCACAAAACTTTTTTTAATTTACTTATTTGCCCCCCAAAAGTGACCCCCATATTCAAAATTCATTTATTTGCGTTACACGTCCATGTTTGGGCCACAGAAATACATATGTGTACCAAAATTCAACTTAATCGGTCCATAGAGATTCTGAGTAAATTGGCTGCGACAGACTTTGAGTTACGAACCCTAAAAATAAGTACGCATTATGGAAGACCTACACAATTTGTAACGAAATAATCTATTAACATACCTATGAAAACATCAGAAACTGTTTTTCACGGCATCAATTTTTTTTATGTTATAAATAGCTCCGAACGATAAGTGACTGAAATAAAATTGGCCTAGTTCGAGACACGTTTCAGTTATTTCACAGCATTGTCGTTGCGTTGAAGTGAAAATGAACGTTTTGTATGTAATTAATTACTCATAATCATAAATTATTGCTAATCTCATGCCTATGTGTCGATACTTGTCTGATAAGTAATTTTAGATTACCTACATCTTATCAGTTTGTAAGGTAATAAGTTTAGAATACATAGAGTCGTTATGTAGGTACCTACTGTAGAGGCTTTACTCCATATGGTTTTAGAATACAACCTCCGCGAGGTCAGTTAGATGGCTTGATTGCGAGACAAACATTTGATTTATATTAGGATTACAAAAAATAGTAGACAGTAAGCCCCGGCTGTCAAGTGGCTTGAAGAAAAATTTAATGTTATAATTAAATTCTTAGAACCAGTAATTATTCGAGTTATACCGCTATGAGAAGTCTTTTATTTAATGTAATACCGGTAGCGTAGGCTCCCGAAGAGTCTGCAGTACCTAGGTAGGTAGCTTCCTATAGTACCTACCTATATTATATATTTTTTATCAATAGACCCAAGTTTGCAATGTACTCGTAGGTACAAAATTTTAAGTAACAGTGTACTCATTGTTGAAATCTAATAATAACTAGGTAAATAAAGATTATCGCGTTAGTAGTAGGCACATTACGGCTTAGAAGGAGTTGTTACCTACTATTATTTTATATTTCAGCAGAAAACCTGCGTAGGTGCACCAAGAAAAATCTTTTGGGAAAGCTTCAATATATTAATGTCGCCTGACAACAATTTTTTCCGTTCCAATTTTGTGCCATTTTTAGGGTTTCGTTTCGTAGTCAACAAGGAACCCTTATAGTGTCGCCATGTCCGACTGTCTGTCTGTCTGTCCGTGGCTTAGCTCAGAGACTCTTAGTACTAGAAAACTGTTATTTTGCATGGGTATCTATCACCTATACATATAAATTACGCCGACAGTGGTAAAACAAATATAAGTTTTTTTTTTTTGTTAACACTGTGGGGATGCTTTTTTTTCTCTCTCATGGTGTGGGGTATCGTTGGAATGGTCGTTCTAAAATATTGTGTGTGACATTTTTGGATTCAGGGATCCGTTTGCGAAATATTAAGCTTTAAAGTGCTCATTTTTGTTAGAGTCAAGTGTCCCCCATCCCCAGCCAGCTAAATGGTTGTTTTTGGATATGTGAAAAAAATCACGGCAGTAGTAGGTATATCGAAGTTAAAAGGAAAACTATCACAGATAAGTAGGCTCTACAAGTTAACGAGTAATAATCAACCAACTTAAATTTACAGTTGGAATGTATGGGAGATCATGTTTTTCATCTACAATGTTAAGTTTATTCTGGTATAAATTCATCCCAACTACGGAACCCTTCATTGTGGGTCTGAAACGCATTTGACCGGTTTTTACAGTTCAATATTCGCGTGCTAAATGAATGTCATTCACTGGCACTGAATATAGCATCTATCGAAAGTATAATGACTTCAGTTTCATTGAGCTCCGATTGAAAATTGTTTGTTTGTAGAAGAGATGAGTTGATTGTTTGTTTGTTTGTATCAATTACTTTGCCGGCACTAATATTCAGTTGTAAACGTTCGTAGTAGAACTATAAATTCATTGCTTCCTAGGTGATATAGCATTCCCATGCGAAGAAGTTTTGTTTATGGTGACAAAGCCGGGACCAGCCATCATCGTATCAAACAGTTACATCCGCCTCGGTATTTCCAGAAGCAAATGTTTTAAATATTTTAGTAAACAAGTTACATACTTAGAGACGAATAGAGGGCATGTCATGTGCAAAGTGTTACCACCTAAGATGAGTAAATACTTAGCAAAACGTGACTCTTTAATGAAGTTGTTGTCAAGTCATGTGGAATGCAATAAAAGTATTGAGTAACTCGTGTGTGCTTTTCTAATTATCTCCAACTAATACACGCCCCTGCGTATGGCGAGGTGTCGACTATGAAATGAAAACAAGTCTTGTTTAATTTTAGCTGTTGCGCAATGCAAAATGACGCGAAACACTGCGTCACGACCACGCCTCCCGTTGCCAACCTGCTAAGAACCTCTGAAATTTTATCTTGGTATCGTCAAGTGTTTAATCTCACTACCTACACTAAAGCCTGTCACAAGAGTCACGTAACACGTGATGTATCACGTTCTTAATGAACTTCGGTATTTTAACAGCACAGATAATGATGTTGCCAGCCAACAGTTGGAGGTGTGTTTAAAGAAATAAAACACACCTCCATCGGAACCAAACCTTCAGGCCCCCTGTGTGGTCACCTTATCGCGTCTATGTTCACTTGTTTGCTAGTGTGTGTTCAATAACGTATTATTCTTCAATGGTTTCGACAAATGGCATTACATCAAGTCTCCAGCCCCCCTGTGTGGTCACCTATGTTATGTATGCTATGTTCACCTGTTTGCTATTGTGTGTTCCATAACGTATCATTGCTCAATGGTTTCCATAAATGGCATTACATTTACTGGTGATAAAATTCAATTACCTATGTCAGTGTTCGTAATCATAAAAGCAATTCCGTTAAGCTTATTTGCTGGAGGTAAGTAAGCAGGTACTTCTGTTATCAACTTAGATTGTTTCCGATGCGAATCTTTCATTCCCAAAAGGCTTAAATAAAATATGATTACAACCAGTGAACAAGTTGAAGGTATTATGAAAATTCATGCTTTCTTACTAATTCATTTAATTTAATTTATTTGCATACCATAATGTAAATTAAGTTGTTACAAATAGGCTTTAAGCTAAGATACAGTTATGGGCCCTGTAAGGGCACAGCAACAGTAGTAAGGATAATTTGCTTATGAATGAAATGATTAACAGTTTTAATAGAGTCGTGCTCTCGATTTTCATATATCTGTGGAGTGTTCGTCTCTAAACACATTGGACTTACTTGACCTTCTCGGAAAACGATTTACTCAGGGTTTGCACCTTTGCATCCATTGTTTGTTCGTTTCTTTTCTTTAACTTTTTTGCAGATTAGCCATTCTTCAGCCAAAATTACTAAAAGAGTTTATGCGCGGTTGAGGAAGACCCAGATTTAAAATGGTGCCATGGCTTGGCGACAATTAAAGGTCTTGAAAACGTAAATGTTGGCTAGAGCGCATTTTCAAGGGAAGAGACCTAATAAACGGAACTAATTGACAGTCTGGCAATTTCTAAGTTTTGTAAAACTGGGTCGACCTCAGGTCATTCAATATTCTATTTATGGATGAGGAATCGATCGTCGTGCGGAAGAAGGCATTTAATCATGAGTACTCATAAGCCATTTGTGAATTAATTCAGTATCTATTTAGACATAGCAACAGGGCCGGTAACCAGTTTAATAATTTATAGAGTTCGTTGTAAAATTATAATCCATGGGCACACGTGGAAGCGTGTTTCACTTTCGAACAGTGGGACTTTGAAAATATCCTCTCGTTAACCGTTAATGATGAGTTGCGTAGATTTTTCCATACCATTACAAAGAATACACCAATTAAGTAAATAACTTCTTGGCGATACCGACGTTCTTGTTTTGTCGATTTTATTGATCTACTTAAAAACATTAAACGTAATAATATAAATGCTGAGCGCTCAGAATAAGATGCACAGACTCTGTGCATCTGTGCCACAGAGCGACGCATGGAAATTAATTATATGAACAGATCATTGGGTCAACAATATTGAGATCAATGAAAGGCACCAAGGTTGGTTTGGCTCGTGCGTCATAGTGCAAGACAACAACAAAAAAAGAGTTGGGCGGCTCGCGCACAAGCCGCAGCAGAATCATTGTCAGGTGATGAAGGAAGATTCTAGAATGGAGTACAATGACCTGACGAAGGCGGAATTTTTCTGTAGACAGATGACGACAGGGCAGAAAAACTGTCGACCGGCGTAGGCCAAACCTCCAGAATACATACCTAATGAAGGAAGGAAGGAAGGTCGACGTAGGAGGCTCACTTGGCATTGAGACAGAATGAAGAAGATTCGTTTTAACACCTGTAATTTAAGACAACGCTTACAGGAGGTAACTAGTTAAGTGTATTGTTAATACATTGATAGGACGTGAGAACTAAGATTGCACCGTTTATATTTGTTGCCCATGAGTAACAATAAAAATTGTCTTGTTATACTTCCGGTTACTCACTGCCATGTTAAACTTACTTGGTAACATAACATGACGCCTGTATTGCCCGAAGGGTCAGGCAGAGCTGAAAAGTACACCCACATTAGGAACGCCAGGCTTAAGTCCCATGTAATAGGTATCGAGCCAATGGCATTAACCGGGCCAGAATCCAGACTCTAAGTACTTGATAATTCAAACTCAAACTCAAATCATTTATTCCAAATAAACTAATTACAGGTACTTTTGAATTGTCAAGGGGTCGGTCAGTCAGAAAGATGAAGCTAGTTGCCCATTCCAAAGCGTAGTAGGTTCCTATGGAGAAGAACGGGCAAGAAACTCCATGGACACTCTTTTAAATTAGAATATTGTTACAAAACATTGGTTACATCATTCATGTTGAAATTATATATGTGAGAACAATGTAGTAAATCGTGCACGTTAAAAGCGACCATAATAAAAATATAAAAACAAAAATAATTAAAATAAACCATGGCAGCTAAGAGATGACCAGTCCCCACTGATGGCGCCCGTTCACGAACATGACGCATGGATCAGCATCATTTAGCTCAACCATTTTGAAGGGAACTTAATGATCCAACACACACAATAATAATTCTTTGCAGGGAGTGGGAGCAAAACAGGGGCGTTTATCATGAGCGAGATGTTGATACAGCGTCGGTTTTTGTAGAGTATTTAACATCTGGTAGCCGACTAACAGTTTAGTTCCTGTTGCAAACAAAGGAAGACCCTTGAAAACAGGTTAGGAACAATTACAGTAACTCGACCGAACAGCTGTGTTTTTGTTCGGGGCAAATTGAAAGGGAGAGGGTGCAATTTTATATTTCACTAGGAAATGCAGTACGTAATGCAGTTATTATGTAATGGGCAAATTGCTGCTCAATGCAGTGCGATTCTTTGTCCTACTAATGTCTCTCTTAGCTTAAGGTGCTGTTTTGTACGATTGGATGAAACGAGTAGATAGTTCGCTAGTATGTCTGGTGTGGTTATTATTTTTTGGGCGGATCGTGCGCTAGCAAGCAGTCGTATTTAGTAATTTTGAACAGTGAATCGCTTAATTAATTGAAAGGTCAAGTTTAACTATATCTATTTTCTTTTACAACAAGCTACCAATTCAGGTAATATAGGTAAGTATATACTTTTCAGTTGCATTTTATCAAAACCTTTTTTTTTTCGAGAGCCAATGGAATGGAACTGAATTAGAATTGAATTAAGTTATGTAGTTTTGCTTTTGCTATTCATTTCGTTTTATTTTTTAAACAAAACTATGTTACAAAACGTTTGTTGCTATTCGTGATCATATCGGTTAAACAATGAATTATGTAACGCAAATAATTTGCATACTAAGCATATGCAATGATCGGTTCTCCAGGCGTAAGCTCAGTGGAATTTATTATTGCCAGTGCAACTATAGAATCAAAAACAAACAAATCGAGTTCCGCCCCGTCTCGACATCAAATTGAATATCCAAAATGAAAGCAAATTTTGGTACCTACAGTATCCGTCCAGCTGCTTTATTATTATTAGTGGTACGATTATTGAACATGTACATTTATGTTGTTCACAATCACCTTTATTAGAAATCATATTTCCCTTGTATATTGGGGGTTCATTCATCGCTAGCTCAAAAGTAATAATAGGAAAGTACGAAATTATTTTTAGGTTAACTGCGGCTCGATGGACTAAATCAAATCACACAACCAAGGTGAATGGCATAACTGAGGTAGGTTAAATCAACATGTGACCAGAAAAACAGGTTATAGTTATATTTTTTTTCTAAAACTACATTTTTGGCAACTCCTAGACTAGAAGCAACAAACTAAAATGGCTTCACTGAATACATTTTTCTTATTTTTGCGAGTTGTTGAGGTTTATTTTAAGCATAGAAAGCACACATTCTACGTCCACATATTTCAGCTAATATAACATTACGTACAGTAACATCACGTGTCTCCGAAGCTATAAATAAAACTTCCTATTAACAATAAGTATTACGAGGATGATGTAAGCAAAGCTAAATGAAAATCGAATAAATATGGCACCTACCTCCTTTGGTTGGAGTCCTGTGTACGGAATGTTGCGCTCTGTAGCCGCGGATCATTTCGTAATCGCCAGAATCACGTCTTAGTGGAAATTGGATTTCGAGGATGTGGTCGCATGGCTGCATCAGCTTCAGGATGCCGGCTACCTTTTTTTTCTTATCTTCAATGGAAGTTCTTGACTTCACGTCTTCTACCAGTTTGTCTTCGATCACTTGACAGGCTCTGTGGAAGAAGTATTCCACCATGTCGAAGAATCTTGGGTTTGCGTGAGTCGGGATGTCTTTAAGCCTCTCTGGGATTTCATGGCTTGCGTATGTGCGGCAGCATACGGTCACACCAGCAGGCGTAAGTTTGAGCATGGTATTGACTCCCTCATTCTGGATGCTATTTTTCAATGGTGGAACCACCGCCTTGGCGATATTCTTTAGGTGCAGCATTGTGGCTGTTTTAATTAAGTACGTTAGTCGGGTTAATAATCGGGCCGCCCTACTCTACACTAAATGTATAATACACAATTCTATGAAGTGCTATAGGTAGTAGACTGTAGTGACGACCCGCCCCGACGGAATTCGACTCACTGAGTAGTAGCGTATGGCAAAAAATAAAAAGGCCCCAAGTCGTGATGCAGATATTTCGTCTCGCTCCCACTTGGGCATACGATAAGAATAGCGATATCACTTCACTGCGAAGTTGGTCACCCTCACGAGGCAAAATCGAATCGTTTGTCGGTGGTGTGAATTGACTAAAATGTGTGTTGGTTAGTTGACGTTTTGAAAAGTTAAAACACAGATTTCACAAATTACCTACTCTAACTTAACAAATGAATATCAAATGGTTTCATTGATTGCAGTCATCGATTAATTTCATCTACGAACAAAGCGTTTAGGCATGGTTAATTTTTGACGTCGCGATTATTTGAGAGCTATTAAAATTAACCTATATGTTAGGTTAATTACCTATTGATTGGATAGTTTTTTTTAATGGATTATGAAGGGTATGTTTTGTATGAGATGTGAAGTGTTTCAGGAAAAGTAAGTATCTGACTGTAAGTATTAGTCATTGGGTTTATCTATCGTGTATATATTAAATACATATTATGGTTTACGATTTAAGGTACACCTCTGCCTAACACTTCGGGGAAACAAGGCGTGATTATAGGTTACTATTTATGAAATGACGACCAATAGAGAAGTATGGAAGATAGACATGTTGCGCGGGTTGCGCCGACCCCAAATAAACTGGGATAGGACAGGAGAATGATGAACGGAAATGACAGGTATTTTGTTTCCGAATTTACATGTCTAAGATGTTATTCATTTTGATCATACTATCTCCCGAACTAGACCATACTGGAGCAACTTAACGGGAGCAAATTTGTTAATATAGAAATCGTATTGTCTATGAGCACTCGGTCGACTATCGACCCGACTCGACTAAAGTGAGGAACAACTTCACGCTACACTACAAAGCTAGGAGCAGCTGTCTGAGCTGTCATAATGCAGGTTTGATGTATTTGATAGGAACCTAATTCACCAGTCAACATTCAATCAAAGGAATCAAAAGATAGTTTTAATTTAATAACAGTTACTTTATTTCATTATGACAAAAATCTAATAATTTTTATGGAGTTACAGTTTGGTATTGATCTAATGAATACTTTGTATCATTATTTTCTGTAGATTTTATGTATTGTTATAAAAAAATGACATTAACTTCTTGTATTCTATAAATATAGCTATACTTATGCATCCCCTCTCCGCCCTTACACGTGTGGTGGGAGAATGTTAACTAACAAAATACGCAAAATAATTACGATTGGAGCCAAATTTAGAAATTGAAATGCTTACTTGAAATGATTTGCATTTTGAACGTTGACGCAGTCTAACAACAGAAATTAAATCTATTGTTCTTTATAATTTATTCTCAAGAATAAGGTAAGTTTCTAATATATAGCACGAAATGTTTATAGTAAACGCGTTATGTTTTTGTTTTAGTTATAATTTTACTAATTATAAATGATTTTGTACTCACTTTCTAGGTACTCGAAAATGACGGTCCCCACAGACGAAGCAACTCCAAACCAAATTGATGTTCTACCAGATGAGTTAATGATCAACATCTTTAAATACCTGCCATTGGAGACAATACTTGAATGTGAAAATGTATGCAGTCGATGGAAGAAACTGTCTCGAGACACCACGCTTTGGCGGGGAATCGTATTTGTCTACTCCGGGAAACCAGGACAAAGCGAAGTAAGCGAGAAAAACCTGGAAATCATAGAAACTCATAGTGAATGTATTCGATGTCTTAAAATACAGTACGTTTACAGTTACTCTGCAATCAAATCAATAATGGAGCAGTGCCATAATATCATCTCACTTGAACTTGTAATGTGTCGCATCTCCAAAGAATTCGAAGACGATATTGCGAGATGGCCGAATTTAAGAAAAATTAACTTGAAAAATTCTCTTGTGTTGATGAATAACGTAGATGTTTTGGTCCCTTACGATAATTTTAAATACTTGAATTATTTGGCATTGTCCGATTTTGGTCTCCCGGCTGTGACCCGCGACAGCTTACTCCGATGTAATTATTTAAGTCATATTTTCATAGAAAAGGTTAAAAATCTTAACTTAGAATATGTAAAAAAATTGATTACATCAAAAATGGCAATTCTTGGCGCCTTACACGTTTATGGGGGCGACGCTGTAGATGACGAATGTTTGTCTATGTTCTCACAATGTCATTTACTAAAAGATCTCGCTATAATACGTTGCGAAAATCTCACCGACGCAGGACTTATCAAATTAGCAGATTTAAAACAAATACAACATTTACAAATTTGGAATAACGTGATCTTCACCGAAACTAATTTGCATAGAACTTTATCAAGTCCGAATTTAGTTAAACTGGAAAGCTTAAGTTTATCGAGAATAGGAAATATTTCACCTGTGATAGTAGATGTGATTTCTGAATATTATAAAAATCTTAAATTTCTCGCTGTTTACCAGTGCCCTAGAATCATAAACACAGATTACGAAAAGCAGCTAAAGTCAAAATTTAGAAATATTGACGTAGTTTTATATTAAACTCCTTTCCTACTCCATGCCCGACAACGAAAACCCCTAAAGAACGCAATCCCGAGTATTAATAACACTAACCCAAATTATTATACCTCTAATGAACGTTGTCTTCATGGAATCATTGAGGCATGTTGAGGCACCAACCGACGATTGTCTCTGTATGTACTATGCAAGTGCACCCAAGGACAACCCCCGGTTGGTGTAGGACTATTGCAAGATATATAACAAAGATATTTTTCATCCCACCATCTCGGAAAGAGTATTTTTAATCTTCAGTATCTGAGTGGAAAAGCCGTTTTTATTCTCTAGAGGATAAAGTAAATTGAATTTAGAACATCGTGTGCACTAAGTTTGTGAATTAAAAAAAACATTAAACCTATTTACTGCTACCTCTATGGTGCCGAATATATCATACAACTTTTTTTTAATTTGTTAAAAACTCAGACTCGGAACCTTCTTGGTGTTCTTTTTTTGCATTTAGTCATTTCCTCGCTGAGGTGGAATGAAAAGTTACGTGTTGCACTCGAGTGCAAAGATTTTTCACCTCGTGCTCTTTTGATTCCCTCGCTAACGCTCAGGATTCTAATTTTGAATCACTCGCTGCGCTCGTGATTCAATTTTAGAATCCTTCGCTTGCTCGGTCATCAAAATTGAACACGCGGTTAAAAAGCAACTTTGCACTCTTGTATAACAAATAACTATTATTATAGTGGACTGTTTACCTGGAACTATTGTAGGACTATGGTACCCCTGCTTGATCAATGTTTTATAAGAACATGGGTAAAATGGCAGGTAATTATTATATATCATTTATCGCCTCAAGGCTCCCGCAAACAGGCGCGACGCGACAGCGCGAAGCGACTCTAATAAAACAATTTTCTAAGAAAACTTCACGGTAGAACAATTACCGGTGTCGCGTCGCTCCAATCTGCACGAGTCTTTTTAGTCATGGTTTCGGGCTGGAGTTACATGGCTGGGGTATGGGGTGTAAGCACCTAAATTATTAGATATAGCTTCAAAAGCATATTCGAAATTTTATTTATTAGTCACGATTAAAAAAATCATTAAATCCACATATGTATATTTCACTGTATAAATAATGGCATATTTATGAGTCAAATAATAAAAAATTCAATTTATTCCAAACGTAAGATAGACAAAACTTATTAGATAAATAGTACTAGTCTTTTTAGGAGAACCGATTTCCTCTAAATGGAAATGATGCTTAATTTATCAACAAATCAAAAAAAAAAAAAAACTAGAAAGTGACCTTAGTGTGCTCACATACAGATTTTTTTTCCAGTTTTTCTTATATGATCATGATTACAACGTAAATTATTCATTTTGCCGCTAATATCTATGGAATTCAATTGTTTCTCATAAATACCTATGTACTTTATTACAAAGATTTGTGTGTTATTTGTGATGATATTATAACAATACATTACTTCCGAGAAACGATCTAAGTTGTTTTTTTTTTCCCTTTACCATGGTGTTTTGAGGGCACAATTAAAGACTTTTAATTTAATACTCTTTAGAGTAAGAGTGCACGACAAAAAAGTAAAAAAAAATCTAAAACATCGTTAAAATACCTTAACACATAAATACATACATATCGCCAAGTCACTCATCTCGCATCTTACAAAAACACTACATCACAATTTATGTTTTATCTCAAACATATAACAGCATCCCGAATCATTTGGTACTTTTCTGACATTCCATTGTTTGACTACATCAAAAATTCTAGTTAAAAGTTCTAATGACACGAACAAACGCGATGGTTTTATTACATTTGTGTTTAAGATGCACAATATGATTACAGTGCCGATTATTTACGCTTATTACACTAAATTATCAACTACAGATTTTTGATAAGCTCAAAATTTGTTTGTTCTAAGTATTTTACATGATTTTCCTTTGTACACTGTCTATTTTTTTGGTTTCAAGCAGGAACAAATAATTGATAAGTCCGGGTCAGTAAATGCGTGACGGTGCTTTTAATTTATTTGAATGAACGTTAAAATATTTTGGAATAAATATGTAAAGTAACTTTATCGTAAGAACTCTACGAAAGAAATTTTTATTAAAGTAGTTAAATATTTTAATTGTATTTGGCTACGAGGTAGTATTACAATGTGATGTTGAATCCAAAATAAATAAGTAAAAGAAATTTTTTTTTTACAAATAGCTTAAAAGTCTATGATTCTTAAGACGTATACAGTATTACCATGGAGGTATGATCAAAAGAAAATCTAGAAGAATAATTTTATTGAAAACTCAAAACACGTTTACAGCTCTGCAAATTCAAAACGTAGCAGTAAAAGTGTCTACAGGTTTGCTTGTTTGACGATCGACACATGTGATCAAACAAGATCGAATAACAGACCAGTGGAATCGATTTTTTGTCGATCGGCACTGTGTATCGTTTTTCTCGAATATAATAGAATATTTTGAGTTGTATTAAAACATGATTATCGACAGTATGTATGTGAACAAGTGTTGATCGATTTTAACCTTGATATTATCGTTAATAGGCTACAGTAATAATCGATCAAATTGAGCAATCTGTTAGAAGGTGATGTTGATCGTCAAAACACAGCTTATAGAGCGACTATAACGAATGTTAAAAATTGAGCAAATCTGTAGGCACCTTGTAAAGACAATTGCATGGGTCTCCCTTGTTTCATCGAAAAGAAATTGCCAAATTATCACTTCCCAAACAATTTTTCGCATAATTTCATTTGCCAAATTATTACTTAGCAAAAAATCTCTTTACAAATAATTGTAACGCAAACCTAATGTTTAGCATGTGAACGTTTATACAATAACTTGTTTACCAACTAGAACTTTTACCAATTTTTATGTAGTCAAATATTTCAGTTGGAATTACTCATTTTACGCAAAAAAAAAATGCCAAATATATAGTAGATAGTTTTTTTTTAAATAATTAATTTCGTGTAACTAGTTCAGTTTCGGGTAGCCTGTTTTTTTCCATAGTTTCTTTCTATATAATCTAGTCGTTTTTGGCACTCGCCGGCCGCTGCCGCGGCACCGCTCGCTTCGCTCGCTCGGCTCGTGCGTAGGTCACAGTTTTAACCTAACCTAACCTAACCTTTATTTTTGTCATACCAAATCGTATGGCGAAACGTTTATTGTCTAAAAATTTTATTGTTTGCTGTAATAAATAATTATATTAAAGACCAAATGCCCAAATGACATTATCCTTGATAATATTCTGCCAAGTAAAAATTTGACCAAATGAAAATGTGCGTACTAAAATAATTCCAAACATTGCATTGGTATAAAAAAAGGTTGCAAAAATTTGTTTGGGTAGTGATTTTTTGGCAAAATCTTTTCGGCAAAACGGCGGCATGCATAAAATGTCAAAAGTAAAACATACAATTAAAATGAAACTGTCTCGTCTGCTGAAGTTAAAAGATAAACACAAAATATTACTCACGAAAAATCCCACGGTTTATTATAAATATATTTACAGACATAGATGGCCGTTCGATCGGCATTCTACAGTAGTTAGACGGGCGACGGCGCGACGAGGGAAGACCTTAACGCCAACGCCCGTAACATTAACAATTTGGGATCTCGAAACACTTCAATTTGGGAACGAATTCAGCTGGATCTCAATACAAAATCACTAGATCATCGACCAAGGGGGCGGGGGTTGGTAGGTTAACTTACAAATTAAAATCACATAGGATACTCGGGACGGGACAGGGTGGAGTCGATCATCGCTTGCGTCCGCGCATGATCTGCAGCGCCTTGGCCATGAGTGGCGCTTTCTTGGGCTTGAAGGTCGAGGCGCCCGCGCCGGGCAGCGGCGCCAGCGCGCGCGCGGCCGCGCCGGCGCGCAGCACGCCCGGCCCCGCCAGCGCCGCCACGCGCGCCGCCGGGCTGCCCGTGGCCAGCCGCGCCGTGCCGTGCTGCGCCTGCGCACAACAGCGGGGTGAGCGGTACCATACCCGTTAGACGCGCTATCACGATATTCGTATAGGATATCCTGACGGGATTCATTCAGGTGAACGACCAAGTTTAGTTAGGCTATCAAGGTTGAAATAACTGAGATGTAAAGCGTAATTTATCACGGTCGGTCTGTATGGGCAGCTATTGTTTCTGTACACATCTTATTATCAGGAATCCGGAAACGACCACGACAAGAAATTTAACAAATGCTCCGGTACAAAGATATCAAAAACATTGACTTACTTTTAGTTTTGCCGACGCGGAAATAGTATCCAAGTCATTCTTTTTTTACGTTTCCTTGAACGACGTTTCTGGACAACAATATATTCTCTAAATTATTATAAATAAATAAAAATAATGATTTAAATGATAATTACCTGTTTCTTGGCGATGTTGCGCGGAGGTTTTGCAACGGAGTCGACATACGCCATTTTGGTTTGTTTTATGGGCGCCTTTTTCGCTTCTTGAGCTATTCTTATGTTATTCGTGAGCGATTTCAATCTGATCTCTTGTTCCTCTTGGCACCTCTGAAGTTGGGAATTACAATATAAATAAAACCGACCAAATGCGTGTCGGACCACGCACAATGAAGGGATCCGTAGTTGGGATGAATGCATCCCAAGAACAAACTTAACATAGCACTTGAAAAACATGTTCTCCCATACGGAATGTATGTGTAACACTAACTGCAAAATTAAGTTGGTCAATTATTAATGGTTAACCTGTAAAGCCTATAGTTTTTCATTTAACTTAGTTATATATGCTACTGCACCCCACTTTACATGTAGGGAAAGTACCCTAAAAAATATTTTATTCTTGATTTTATTTTACTACTTACATACATATTATGCCAAATTACAGTTTTCTAGTACCTACTAACAATCTCTGAGCTAAACCGCGGACAGACAGACACGGACATGGCGAAACTATAAGGGTTTACTACGGAACCCTTAAATGAGATAAAAATGGTACTAATAGTACCATTTTTATCTCTGTGTATCATTTTTACTGAAGCATAAAATTACATTACGAAATTAGTGAAATGAAATGACATAAAATTATACTAAATATAAGGCGACTTTTTCGTTGGTGTCAGTCCCATGGTTGAATCGGGCGAGCGTCTGAGGCACCCGCCAGCCGTTCCCGCCGCCCGGACACTTACAAATTCGCCCTAAGATTTTATGTCATTTCGGGTTTGAGACATCTTTATTTCCCATAAGAAATTTCACTTAAGTGAGAAATATTTAACTAATTTAAAATCATTAACGTACAGTTTCGGCAAAAAAAATAAACAAAATTACAACACAAAATATTCCAAAAGTAATCGATTTGGCTATATTTATTGTTAGAAGATTGCACTGAAACCACATATTTAAGAGATGTAGATCATTCTGAGCGACACACATAACAGCGTCTACAGTGTCCAAAATAAAATAAATCTGTATCGTAGGCGTACAACGATACATCGCCTTTTAGTCCAACTTCCTGAATATTATTTATATAGATCAGGAATAATAATGGTCCCAAAATTGATCCCTGCGGAATGACAAAGCTCACGACTTTAGGACTACTTTGGGTTTCGTTAATTTTGACCACTTGGGAACGATTTGCCAGTTAAGATATAAAGATATCAAGGGCACTACCAGTGACACCAATGTCATTTAGTTTTATTTAAATCAGTTTGTGGCTTATTGTGTCAAATGCCTTTTTAGGTCTAAAAAAAATCCCAATGCTGTTTGCTTTTTGTCGATATTTAGTTTAATTTTTGTTATTAGATCTAGTGTTGCAGAAAGTGTATTGGATTTTGGTCTAAAACCGTACTGTTTTTTATAAAGAAAGTTTTGCGCTTTTAGATTTTCATCGAGGCGGTTGTATAAAACACGTTCAATTATTTTTTTTTAAACCCGTCAAGACTTAAATGGGATGATAATTTCCTGGATCCGATTTACTTCCATTTTTGTTGATGCTGCTGACTTTTATGCTATCTGGAAAAGTTCCGAACTCAAAAATTTTATTTATACAATTTGTTAGTTCACCTAGTATTAAGTCTCACGCATTTGATTGATTTTGTGTTTATACCATCTAAGCCAGAGCTGTTTAGTTTTAAGTTTTCAATATTTTGTTCTATTTCATTTATGCTGCATGGTCTTATTTGTGAAAGTGTGTCCAAGGTTCCAATTTCTTGCGTTCCTTTAGTGTGGGTTAAATTGTTACGGTATTGATTGGGGATTTGACTAGCCAGGACTGATCCAATGTGTGAGAAAAAGTCATCAAAACACTCACAAATATCAGTCTGATTAGTCAAAACTACAGATGGCATAAGGAGTTTTCTCGGTGCTGGTGACTCTCTGACCTTATTCCTAGAGAGATCATTTATAAGTGTACGGTTCACGTACAATTTATCAAACTGCACACGCAGCAACCTACTTACTTTATTCACTTATAATAGCGTTAAACATATTTTTAAATTAGTTGAAAAATTACTACTATCGCGAGCACTGCGGATTAGCATCCAATCTTTACTTGTAAATGGGCTACTTAATAAACCTTTGAGTGTTACTAGAATCCGTGGTTTCCGTCAACTCACCTAAACTAACTCTTAACTACTTCAAGTGAGCGAACTATAATTTATTGTACAAGTGTAAGGTGCCTGTTACTTCCAGACCTTACAATAAGACTCCACTTTTTTATGGGTTTTTCTTGCATTGATCAAAAGTATTTTGGTAGTAAGCACTTTTAGTTTGTTGTATAAGTAAGTAGATAGACTTCATTTCTTTGATTGTCAAATTTTTCCTGCAACAATTGATCACTTTGTTTTTGTGCATGTTCCATAGTGTTTCTTTTATTTATTCGATTTATAATTGTTTTGTTTATCCAATCTTGCCTGGGCGGATTCAATATTTTATATTTTGTTATTTTACTGCTATTGATACTGGATAATAGCTTTTGTTCAAGTAGTTGGTATAGATCGTCTTCGTTGGTGGTATTCCATTCTCTAAGAGTATTGTACAGCTTTTCATAATCTATAGCTTCATATTTTACTCTTCTAGGCGGTTCTGGTTCATTTTTTTTAACTTCTAAGTATATTTGATTATGATCCGACATAGCAGGTGCAATTATAGCAAGATGGAACTTGTCATCAGCAAGGTTTGTGCAGGCATGATCAATTATAGTTTTTCTTGTGGCAGTTTCTCGGGCACAATAGCTCTCCTCGACTTTGTTTAGAAGTCTATAGCCACTAGTTTGTAGTTCTTCTTTGTATTTAATAGCTGTCTGATCCAAATTCAGCACATTAATATTAAAATCCCCCAGAATTATTACTCTTTTCCGCTTTTGCAAATGCTTGGTGTATGTTTCAAGAAAGTTTTTGAAATTAGAAGCGTCTGGTTTACGATAGACCCCAGCTATGTCGAGGTATATCCAAGATGGATCCATTCGTATTGGTTGCCATTCAGGCATAGTTCCTCGATGAAGTGGTGTTTTAAATTGTCGTGAGCGAAGATTGATACTCCACCACCCCTTTCGCAGTGTCTGTAGTTGTAGTAGTGCGTATAGCCAAGAATTTGAAGTCTTTTAGCTTCATCATCAGTTTTTATTCATGTTTCAGTACTTTGAACGTAACTTGATTAGGGCTGTTCTGAAAACTTGATGCTGTTTCACTACTCAGCAGATTTGGTTCTGAACCTGGGGGTGATCATTTCACACTCATGATCTGTGGCACAAAATTCCACTCGTGGAGCTAGTTCCGATAACGATTGAGCGAATGAGTAAAAAAATAATGAGCCTTTCTCTGTTCCCCGAGGGGATTATGAGCGGTTACCTTGCTCGGATGTCGCGTTTCTTCGCAGTAAAGGTTGTAATATCCCACAGTTAGTTCAATTGACTTAAAAACTTGAGTAACACAATAAATAAGTATTATATTCGGTTAGTGGGTATTTTAAGTAACTTTTATATTTCGCAAAATAATATTTATAGCACGTTTGCACTGTACCGTTCGTTTCTATATTCTGTTCATTTCATGTCACTAATTTCGTAATGTTGGCTTAAAGGTTCAACCACATTGCCGCCGATCGATATTTTTAGTTAAACATCCTTATGAAAGTAACTTTCATTCAACAGGTTCATACATTAATATTTATGTAAAAAGAATGACAAAACAGTTAGAGACAGACAGACAGACAGACTCACAATTAATTTTTACAAAAGCCTACTCACCGTGTACATTTCCCTCCATGCCTCATTTTCCTGGCGCTGTTTGTTGCGGAAGTTTTTCTGGCAGAATTTCTGCCACAGATGGTCAGTGTCTTCCATCAGGTATGGGTTGTAATGCTCCAGTATAAACATCTGTTGCGGGGTCGCCCTGTCTACAACGGGCTTTAGAATTTCGTATGGCACACCTCCCGTGTATTCAAGTGCTGAAATGCAAATAGAATATTAAACAATGCGCATTATTTGAGCTATACATATTGGATGCATGAAATATACTATGGATATCTTTAAAAAAAGTTCTGTCATTGACTACCACGAATGCATAATACGATTTTTTTTTTACAAGCCCTGGTAGTACAGACGCCAGCACGTCAACCTACCCGACCTGTAAAATTTTCCCAATCATCCTTGAACCTTATGCTTCAGAGATAAAGTTGAAAATCTATTTGACACGTTGTAGTAGGATGATGTGCTGGCGTCTGCATGACATAATATATTTTGAAAAATTATATGGATTATTGAAATCAAATAAAATGAAATTTATTTAAAAAACAACATAACATCACGCCTTGTTTCCCCGCAGGGTTGGGCAGAGCACCCACATTTCGCCAGTTATGTTTAAGTCCCATGTACCAGAGGGAGAGCTTATTGGGCTGCTACTGAGAAATTCCAGATAGAAAAACCCAATAACACTGCCCGACCCGGGAATCGAACCCAGAACCTTATGCTCAGTAGTAGCGCTTGCGCCCACTAGACCAACGAGGCAGTTATTTACAAAAATTGTAGTATTTTACAGATGGTCGGGTTTTTTAAGTTTCGAAAACAATTCGCTAAAACTAGCATGCAAAATAATTGATTACATAAATAAATGAAGCTACTAAAATTGGTACATATCATTGTATTGGGGTGGGAATATTGTATTGCTGTAGAACTTACCATCAATGTGTTCTTGAAGTACATTTACGCACATTTCGTATAGCGACGGTATTTTTCCTCCTATAACTTTGTTGCCTGAATAAACTTTGGTTCTGAAAAAAGACAATTTATTTAATAAAAGTCGGCAACGGGAGACACCTGAACCAGAGATATGAATAACCTGGATCATACGAACGGAAGAAAAATCTCTGAATACAGGATTTTACAAGACAGATAGATTGCAACAGAATTTTGAATGGATATTTAAAACACGCTGTATAAACCAAGATGGCGATAGCGTGGTGGCACTTAAAAAATATAGAATATCATAATCATCTAAACTAATATGTGTTAGGTGTTATTGGTTATTAACGATCTTCACGCGAAGATCGATGTATTTACATGCCATTTGAGTGAATTCGCAAAAATACTGTTGTTTATTTTATGTTATAAGTAGATTTGAGTAGGCTAAATGTTGTTTTTCTATATTTTAAATAATTATTATTTTGTCATAGTTTTAAATTGTAAGTAGCTATAAGTTAATTTTAAGACCGCACTATCGTATTAGGGACACCTGTAATGATAGCTGTAAGGGAGATTTAAATAAATAAATAAAATAATATTATAAAGAGAAAATATTTGACTTTGTGTAATTTGGCACATGGGTAGACCCTGGCCTGGGTCAAGACATAATAGGATACTCTTTATTCCGTTATTCCCAAGGTATCGAGACTTATGCGGGTGACGCCGCGGGGCGCAACTAGTAATTTCATAAATTAGTCTCGTATCACTCTACTATACTTACATTTTGATCCTGCAATTGCAAACAAAGCATAAAAAATCTATAATTCGATAGCGTCTTTCGTTCCCTAAGGAGGGGGAGGGGGGGTGTTGCGAAGCACTAACGCGAAACTCGTGATTTTAACCGGTAGCACACCGCCGCGAAACCGCAGTAGTTCGATTCAACTGGCTCGCGTCCTGTTCTGCTAGTGAAATCGGATGCGAGTAGCGGAACATGACACGAGTTAGTTAATTAACAAAGTAGTTAGTGAGTAAAGAAACAAAAGTTACATATTTATTCAGGGTCAAATTAAATTAACCGTTGAATTTTCAATCACGGAGATGACGAGTATCAATATCACATCAAGAAAAGACAAAAAACTGGCCAACTGCGAGTGGGACTAGTACACGAAGGGTTCCGTACCGTATTAAGATCGAGCAAAAAAAAAAAACGCCGAAAAAACACGTTTCATAAGGGGACCCCCTTTAATTACTAACTTTATTTAATTTGTATTACTTGTTGTTATGGCCGCAATAGATATATTTATTTATTAATACACCAGTTTATACATTACAAAAATAAAAACTTATACACTACAAAATAAACAATGGGCGGCCTCATCGCTTACTGCGAAATACACGATCTATGAAAATTTCAATTATCTACCTATTACGGTTCATGAGATACAGCCCGCTGACAGACAGACGGACGAACGGAGAGCGGAGGCTTAGTAATAGGGTTCCGTTTGGCACCGTTCGAGCACGGAACCCTAAAAAGTATATTTTCGCAAACTGAGCTACAATAGGACCTACCGGCGAACTAAATTTAACATTACTGGCTTACCTTTGGTTTTTGGATGAAATGACGCAGCTCATAGCGTCTTCATCATTGAAATGTGGCATTGCTCGAGGTGGTGGCCGGGGCTTGTAGTTGGGCGATATTTCTGGCAGCGCCGAGATCTCAAGCGAAGGCAGCGGTGCTAGTTTCGCAGTAGGAGCCAACAAGGCAGCGGGGCTATACTGGTGGAAATAAAAATATACACGGTGTAAAAAGACTTATCACACATCCGTGTGTCATCAAGCAAGCATCCGTCATCTACGCACTCTGTACATCAAGGTCAATTATTGCTGGAAAACGACTTTTATTTTTGGTGTAAAAAATCGCTGTTTATTGCAGCGCGCACGCAAACCATTGTGCTTAAGGGTGCATGCAACGGTACAAAGGTAGTGGGGTTGTTTAAAGTTAATATAACTTAACTTTAAATCACTATGACGGGAAGAACAAGTGACTCCCAGCTTCGATAAGCGTCTTTTACACCCTTTCCCAATCAGATCTAGATAATTTAATAAAGTTTTTACTTACGTCATTGTTCGGTGAGCCTACGTCTCTTAACAGTTTCTTTTTGGATTTGGCGGGACTGATCATGCCAAGCGCTTCAGCAAAACTGGCACCTAAATATACACAAAATATTGTAAAACAGTAATTATTGAGTTTCTTGCCCATTCTTCTCCATACGAAACTACCTTTTGCAAGATTTTCTTGTAAATTTAGACGTTCAAAAGTACCTTTTATGAGATTACTTGAAATAAATGATTTGACTTTGAATAAAAAAAAGAATTCATAAAAAATACTCATGGGGACTGCCGCCGGAAGTGAAAACTGAAAACGTGGTATTACCGCCATCTAGCTTCTATAGTACAGCACTACGGCGCGAGCATGTCGGTGACGCGAATCCATAAGTTTAGCCCCTACCAAAAATCGCTCAACGCGCCTAAACAAGTTTTCACTTAAAAAATAATATACATGAAAGTTTATAGACTAGAAGAAGTAATGGTTTCGTTAAATTATATTCAAATTATTTACCTGAACCACAGTCAATTCCATCGTCTGTATCATGCTCCTCACTGATCTGTATTTGAACTTTTTTCTTTGGTACTTCTTCATTCTTGCTGCTGCTCGACTTACTGCTTTTATGTGATGAGGAACTTGATTTATGCTTTGACTTCTTCTCGCTCTTCTCATCATTCTTCTCAGAATGGCCCTTACTGCTAGTACTATTCGACTTATTATCACTCGACGTCGAATGTTTTTTCTCACTACTATGACTACTCAACTTCTCCTTGGAAGAACTACTATCTTTTGACTTGTCCTTGCTAGAAGATCTGTGTTTTTCCTTACTACTACTATTACTAGTGCTTTCTTTAACTTTGTGTTTAGATCTTTCAGAGTCCTTCTCTGATGAACTCTTGTGCTTTTCTTTTTCTGAAGCATGCAAGTGACTGGAAGATTTATGTTTGTCCGACTTGCTGTGTTTATCAGAACTTGTTTTGTTTTTGTCTGACCCACTGTCAGACTTATGGGAGCTACTTGACCTGTGTTTGTCAGAACTGCCATGTTTTTCAGATCTACTGTGCTTGTCTGAACTACCCTGCTTCTCTAAACTATGTCTAGCAGATGACTTTGATTCTTTATGACTTTTCTCTGCATCTAATTTGTGTTTCTTCTCAGAATTTGATTCTTTTTCCTTTGAACTTTTGTGTTTGTCAGAACTGTGATTTTTTTCTTTTGTTGAAGATGTTTCAGAGGAATGCCTCTCTTTTGACTGCGAGCTATGATGTCTGGAGTTCTTCTCTGGCTCGTAGGGCCTACTTGAACTAGATGATTTATGATCTGCATGATCATCATGAGAAGAGTGCTTGGATGAAGATGACTTATGGCTACTGTGTTCTTTTTTTATTTCTTGTTTGACTTTTACCTCTTCCTGTGAGGAGTCAGACTCTTCTGAGTCACTTTCGTCACTCTGTGAGCCATCACTTTCACTTTCCGTCTCTGGTTTCTTACCCCTACCATGAGACTTTCTTTTGTAGTCATCCTCACTGGAACTAGAATGTTTTGAACGCTTGGTGTTTGGTTCCTCATCCTGGAAAATGTTTTCATTATAATCATATTTTTTTAATAACTTGCTGGTATTATTTCTTATTATAAGAAGACGAGATTATGTAAGTTCTTGTATGTTTAGCGCTCTTTTAAGGACCTGATTCTGCATACTAAAATTAGAAAATGTTAAGATTCACATATGGATCAATACTTATTAAATAAGCTATTTAATAAATCTTTCAACCTATATTTTGCCTCCTGTAAATATTTCAATGATTTAATTCCAGAACTTAAGTTACCACGAGTCACTAAAACTAAAGCAGTAGATACGCCAGTAAATACAAGGAATTCAAAAAAGCTGAAGAACCAATAAATTATAGATCGGAATAATCAAAATTACAATGCTGCGTAGGTTTTGTAGTTCCACAAGTGATAGTCAAACCACAGATAAAGGGAATACCAAAATAAACATGATAAGGCTTTACCTCACTACTGTGGTATCTTTTTTTGCTCCCACTGTAATTTCCATTTATTTCTCGGTGGTCTTTTGGTTTTGATGAAGAGTTTGACGTCTCATATCTATCAGACTTGGTCCTGGATTGAGCGTTATCATCGGAATCTTTTCCACTCCCATGTCCGTTGTGAGTTGAACCTGAAATAAAATTAGGGATGCTTCAAGGTTTTATTGTTACACTCAGATTAATCCCTCATGTAAGTACCATGAGTACCATTATGATTATCAGTCACACTTATACCAAATCTATGAATAAATATCTGCACATATTTGAAAACTACTTGAAATGTGCTAGGATCAGATCACAATTTTAAGCACCATACAGACTAGTAATGCCACATTGGCAGAATAACGTTTGGCTGAAAATATGACTGCAAATTCGAAGAAATATAATTATGAATGGTCACACTGCGCACTGTAGGTAATGCTTTACCTAAAAAACCTACCTAATTATGTAATACTCGAATGCATAATGTTACATGTAAATGCAGGAACGGTTCAATTAGCAGAATGACTTAGCAATTGGTAGGTGAGCATTCCATTCTCGCGTAGCAAATATTGTATGGCCTATAGATATTGGTTCTGGCCCTGGGTGATATTGTATCCTAATGCAACGACTGAACAGAAAATATCCAAATGGGGGCAAGATTATTTTTAAAACGACCAAATGATCTTTAGTATCCATCTTAGATCTGGATATGGGTTTAGATCAAATAAGCAAATTGTTAATACCTGATACAATGAAGGAAAATTTCAACCAAATTAAGAACCTTGCGTAGGTTGTTAATTTGGTTGAAATTTTCCTACTGAAGTATATCTTATTTATGCTGCCTATTCTCTGGATGGCATCTCTTCTTGTTACCCACCCAGTACCTAATGTGAAAACGGAAGTAATTTGTGAGGTTACAACAGGAATCTTGCAAAGTATCCTATATCACTTGGGATTTTCGGAATTATTTAACTTTCAGTGAAGATTTTTTAAAATTAGATTAGTATTGCCAGAGACCTTCTACAAACAGACAATTTAATCTCTTTATTTATAAAAAAAATAAAAATATTGTTTACTGGGATTAAAAATATTAGTCACACACAAATTAATTCAGTCTACTTCAATGCATACAAAATCGGCAATATGAAACCAATACTTTAGCTATCTGAGTACTAAAGTGCATCCAATATTGTTAGTTCAACAAGATAAATAACAAGTGTTGAATAATTTCAAACAATATTATTGATTTAAATTGGAATTTAATAAGTCTCACTGAGTGAGACACTCAATCTTAATGAATGAATATCTATCATGTGCATAGTGTGTGCATTTGTGCAAAAAATCAAAAAGGTTTTAGCTAAGGATCAATAATGAAAATTAAGGATAATTTAAAAAAATATATATTTCATTCAGTATTAAATATTTAAGTATAATAAAAATTGCCCCAATTGTAAATATCGAAACACAACTTAAGTTACAACATAAAATATTAAAGTGGTACAACAAACTACTGCTTAAACAACAAACAAATAATATAAATAAGTATGTTATTAAGAATTGACATCGTTATGTGATGTACAAGGTCATTGCACGGTTAAAAAATTTAAATTAATTTCAATAAGACATGCATTTATAAGAAATAAAGAACATATTTTTTTAAAAATGGGCCTGGAGCCTCCTGCCAGCCAACATAGTAGTTGTATACATTTGGACCCCTAAACTTTGTAGCTACCATCATATCTATAAAACACTTGTCCATAAAAAAATAATCTTTCAATTTTGTGAACGAATGACTTTTTTGTTTTTTAAATTATTTATCATAACTTATAAGAATTGAAGGAATTCCCTGTAAGTTTCAGACAGGAGAATAGAGTATAGTAAAAAGTCTTTATAGTTACTCTTTAAAAACAACAGAATACATCTTCTACAGCAATGCACAATACCGCTAATTCTACAAGGTAAACTGTCATAGAAACAACAGTATTTTCCTTTTAGAAATATTGTCATAACAGCTGGCCTGTCCTAATGAACAGCACACATGCATAAGCTTGATGTATAATATAAACATTTCTATGCTCAATCATGGTGCTGGGAACTCAACAACTGGTATGTAATGCTCTAATATCTGTAAGACATACTTTTGTTTAAATGACTCATTACAGTTTTTCCTTGTGTTTATAATGTCTAAGTAGTTTCCTGTGATCATGCAGTGCCATGCTTCTTAAGTAAAAAAGCATCTTTTGAATCAGTTTATAAAATAAAAGCTACTGTTTTTTTCATGCTACAACAAAAATATTTCAATGAAAACAAAAACAATGGTGTGCTTTCTACCAGTTTATGAAAACAAAAAGAACACAAACAAACAATTAGGCAGTAACATGTAGATGGTTATTAAATTGAAGCACACAATACTATGTCACTTCACTAAATACATAAAAGTTTAAAATGTAGTTGGCTCACTGTCATTGTTCTGGTCGGTTTCCTGGTCGCTCTCCTCTGATGCGACCATCAGCTTCCACTTGTACACAAGGGCGCGGGCCGCCTGCCCTACATCACCCGCCTCCTTGCGCAGAGCATTCACCGTGCGACCCACCCCTGTCTCCTGAAGATGCTGGACTGTCACTGCCAAGTTGTACAACTTGTCTATACATTTTAAAACCTGGAAATAATAAACATTTGATATGTACTGTACCGTAAATGTTACTATGCATATTTCAATTTAATAGCTGTCACTGGTGTTGATGGGGGATGTGTAATAAAATAATTATGCATATGTTCACAGCAATACCGTATTTTCAAAATCATCAAAAATTGCTTATCTGACGACATTTTTTGTCATGTTGAGAAATGTCGTTTTGTTATTTTTGGATCTCATTATTACGGCAATGTCGCAAAGCAAAACTATTCAGGAATTATTTAATTTATGTGGGAATTACACCAAATGGAAGATGAGTAAAATGAAAACTCACTTTATGCTCGTCCGTAGGATATTTCTCTATTGTATGCTGGTAATGTTTGACTAAATCAAGAACAGACGCCATGCTACACGATTTATATCATCACAATGTCAATTCTTTAACAATAAAGACTAGATGCCAGCTGGTAAACGGGCACCATTTTTATCATACACATAGACGTCAATGACGTTCGTTCATATCACATATGTTTGGGATATTCGGATACGTACAGCAAAGATGATATTCTATTCAACTTCACATTATTTAAAAAAAAATGAGTTATGCGCAGTACGAGCCCGCGCCGTAGTTTCGTGAAAACGTGTGGTGAAATACCTAGTAACTTTCTTTAGCGATGTCATTATTTACAATGAATTACAAAATTAATGTAAGTATGTTCATTGCATTCCTAATGCAAGCTTTCTTCGATTGATGTTTCTTTTATTTCTGAGCAGATTTACGGCTGCTATGAGTTTAACTATGAAATTATTTAGAGGATAAAATTTTAGCCCTATTTTACGAGAAAAAAAAAATGTATTTAGGTCCTGGTAGTCCTTTGTCAACTCTTAAAACCACGGCAGAATCACCGTTCTCGCTGCACTTTTTTGCACTACCTATTCGAATTGGAATTTCGACATTTAGTGAAAAAAATTGAGGGATATGAAAATTATATTCTGCCTCAAAATTGTTATAAATAGGACCTATCTTTTGCGTCTTCAACCATTACTCTAGCATTAAGTTTTGTAGTTATTAGCGATTGAAATCTTAAGTTTTTATCGGTCAGAAATATTGAACATGTTGAAATCTCTAGTTCCTGTCAAACACTGTCAAACAGAACATTGACAGAAAATAGATTTCAACATGTTTTATTTCGCTCGGAGTAGTAATGGCCATTGGCCTCAAGTCTGTTAATACAATAGTGTCAGAATCACAGACTACTTAGAGATACTACGGTCAGAATGGTCTATCATTGATTTCATATTTTTATATTGGTAACCTACTTTTTTTTTCCTTTGTTCTTTCTGGAACAGGCTAGGGTCAGATACCATGCTGCGTAGTCATCAGTTAGTTCTAATTTTTTTTTGTAAATTCATCAGTTTATTTATTTTACCGGGGATACCGCACGGTCTCCGGTGAGGCGGCGAGCCTCGCCTTGCCGGATTGCCGCCATGGGATCTGGAGGCAAAAGTCCTCGCGCATATTTGGGAGTGGCGCGAGTGAGAAATCGCGGCACAGCGGACAGAGCTCCGACGGGATCTCATGGCGTCATGGAGAGTGCGATTGTCGCAACCCAGTGCTGGGCACGCCACTATTGCGGCGATAAGTCCCCTCTTTGAGGAGTGGCTGGAGAGGTGCCACGGCGTTCTCATCTTCCGCCTGACGCAGGTCCTCACCGGACACGGCTGTTTCGGGAGGTACCTGTTTCGGATAAGGCGGGAGGAAACGCCCGGGTGTCATCACTGCGTGGATCGCCCGGAGGACACGGTGGAGGTATGCCCGGCTTGGGCAGAGCACCGCCGTGTCCTCGTGGAGGCGATCGGTGACGGGGATCTCTCCAGGCCATGGTACGGAGCGAGAGGGCATGGGAGGGCTTCACCTCCAGAAGAAGTAATGCTCGCGAAGGAGGAGGTGGAGCGCGTGAGGGAACGGCAAATTCCGCGCCCTCACGCCCCTAGCCGCCGCGCCGCAGGAGGAGACGCCCTGGGCGTCGGGAATCGATTGCCGATTCCCGGCCACCGTAGGCGCGGGCTTGCGGACGGTGAGCAATGGGTAGCTCGCCGTCCGGTAAGGACCAAGCCCGGGTCGACGGCGCGTTGTGTTCTACGCGCGCCTCAAAGAGTGTCAGCGAGTGAAGGGGTCCGATGAGACCATTGCCTGCCGGGGTTGCGGGAAAGTCCGAAAGGGATACCGTGGCCCCCTGGCATTGCACAGGCAACAGAAGGAACACGGGTGGGTTTTAGTCAGTAAGAGTCTGACACGTCCTCCCGCTCCACCCAGAGCGGGAGGAGTCATTTGATGATTTCCCACCCAAAAAAAAAAAAAAAAGGGATCAGGTTTCGTTTATAGGGTTTTAGGCGTTTTAGAAACAATTTTTTAAACAACTTTGATAGTATAGGCAACAGGGAAATGGGTTGTATGATGATGCTTCGTGAGGTGGTTTACTTGGCTTTGCAATCATAATCACTTCAGCAACTTTCCACGGCTCAGGTACATGCTTTAACATGAATGCAGCGTTGATGAGTCTGGTACGTTTGACGATGGCCTTACGCGGGAGATGTGTTAAGATTTCTCCCGTAATAAGGTTATATGCTGGGGATTTTTTCAGGGTAATGTTCTGAATTTCCATGGAAACTTCTTTCGGGGTCACAAGTTTAATTCTTTGATCTTGCAGAATATTAGCAAAATGTAGGTTGTTAACAGAGCCGTTAATTGGCTGAAAGGTTTCTTTTAAGTGATCTGCAAATCTTAGAGCTTTTTGCTCATTGCTTATGGCCCATTTTCCGTTACTATTTCTCATAGGGGGAATTTGTGTTATCGGCCTTTTAAGTGACTTTGTCGCTTTCCAAAGAGAGTATTGCGTTGTATGGTCGCTGGTTAACTGACGTAGGTTAGTATTAAATGCCTCATCTTGAAAGTCTTGTATATTTCTCTTTAATGTTTTCGTAAGATTATTCAGTAAAGTTTTATCTGGCGAATCTTGTTTGCTGCCATCTTTTTCTTTGAGTCCTTTTTTCAGATAGTAGGTCTATTATCTCCTTTGGATATGTATTTCCTCTACAATTTTTCATAAGCTGTGGTGTGTTGTTCCATGCACATTGTTGGATATTATTGCTAAACTTGTTTACTTCAGAATCGAGCTGAATTTTGCTTTTTAGTGAAGTTTTTAGGTCAATAACATAATGTAGGTCTAATCGAAAACTTTCTCAATCTGTAAACTTGTTAACTTGGTCAAGCGGTTTTCTCTGAGTAATATTTTGTGACTTAATCGTAATAATATCGGAGAGTGATCGGAGTTCTTAAGGTACCCTTCTTCCACTCTCAGATAATCGGCTGATATATTCTTTACTAGAAAAAAGTCGATTAGGTCTGGTAGTTTCTGGTGGTCAGTAGGCCAGAATGTAGGTTTTCCAGTACTTACGGCCTCACAGTGCATGTCTTTAACTGCACTCAGAAGCTGTCTTCCTTTGTTGTAGTTAATCTCGATCCCCAATGAATGTTTTTTTCCCCAATTGAAAGAATTGGCATCTATTGGTAATCTCGTACATAATGACAAATGAATGAGAATGACTGACTTAGGCGGTAATCTGCTAAATTTTTTACAGTTCCTTTGGTCAGTGACCTACCATTAGAACGTCATTGCTTTTAATTCGTTACTAGTATCGTGTTTGTGGAATATAATGATCAACCAATGATCGACCATTATGAATTTATTTAGCAGAGTACGAACTTTTAGCAAAATGACAATGGGATCGTGTTGGAATGACGAATTTATAAAAATAGCTGAATTGGGCCCCGTTTGCACCATTGACATAAAAATTTATAAGTCATTGGCATTGAGTTATGTCAGTGGTCATTGGTTTGCACTGGGCAAAGACGAGTTGAGCGAAAATACGTTTTCACGTTAAAATCGTGCTGCACTGCTGTAGCTGCCATTTTTGTCTATGGCGTAGTGCATAGGCTAGAATGTTCTGTGGAATCTGTGACTGTGGTGCAAAATGGCTATACTGTTTGCGGTGTAGCATGGTGCGGGTGACAGGTGACAGAAAGGATAAATTTATTTAATTTACTACTGAGCACTACATTTATTTATTACTGAGTCCGTATTATGTACACAATCTGTATGTAGGTACAGATTGTGTACATAGTAAAATACAGAATCAGTAAAAACAAGTAAATTATAATATATTTTACTCTTTCTGTCACCTGTCACCCGCACCATGCTACACCGCAAACGGTATAGTCTAGGATGGCTTTTTGTTTTGTAGTATGCATTTGAAGTATCTCTAAGTAGTCTGTGCATTTGAATTTGGAACAAAAACAGTGGTGGTACTGTTTACTATTTACTTCCTATGAGTGTATTATACTTAGTTCACGAACGTATCCTTAACCTCAAATTGGGCATTTTTCCAGTGATGGGTATGGCCAGGGCCCGGCAAAGATTGCAACAAAATATATGAATAAAACCCGTCATAGGGGTGTTTCTTCGCAACCAGAAATTAGAATAAGACTGCGGAATGAGTAACTTCTGGTTTGGGCTCCAGTGTTTGTCGTGTCTGTATTTTCTCGTTGATAATCGTCGGTTGCCAGCAAAGAAAGGGGTTCCGTTTCTAGGGTCCCCAAAACGATCAATTGCAATTATTGTAAATGTTTAAGTGATTGATGGGTTGGAGTGTAGCCTGAGGGGCGCTATGGCACGAGGACATTTTTTTGAAAATTTTCGGAAATTTCTCAATTTCATTGCAGTACCGTGTTGACCTTGACCATAAAAACCATTTAAGTTCTGAGAAGCATGGCCCTATGACGCACCGTTTCCGAGTTAGGAGCTTTCAAATTGTTTTTTTTTTTTTACATAACGCTCTTTATTTCCAAAATGCTAGCTCGGTTGAAAATATTTTCTGGAAATAAATTGTTGCTCTAGTCGAAAACCATGAGATGATGTAAAAATACCGCGAAATATTGAGAAAAAAAAAGGAATCTTTTGTGACCTCTCCAAAGCATTTGACAGCGTAAATCATGAAAACGTACTCTTGAAACTTGAGCATTACGGACTAGGTAAACTTGCGCTCAGTTTAGTAAAATCTTATTTAAATAATAGACAACAGCAAGTACAAATTAACGGTGTCAATTCAGTCGGTCTAAAAAAAAAGGGTGCTCCACAAGGCTCGATATTGGGTCTTTTCCTCTTTTTAGTATAATTGAATTAATGATCTACCCCATTTATTAAAAAACCAACCACAAATGGTGTTATTTGCTGACGATACTTCCCTAATTTTTAAGATAAATAGACGTGCAATAAATCTTGACGATGTAAATAACGCCCTACTGCAGGTCCAAAATTGGTTTACTGCTTTAGTATTAAATGGGAAAAACCAAATTCATAAGATTTGCTTTACCGAATGTTAAAAGTAATGATTGTGATAATAATATAGTATTGAAGAATGCGGCGACCGATGAATTGTCCATACAAACGTAATACCTAAATCATTTGCAATATGAACATATTTCCACCATAATATGGTGATACCACCAGAAAAGTATACGGGTGACCAATGCCGGTCACTCTGACCGGTATTAACCGCAAGTTATGTTTTCAAGTAGGTATATTATATTTTTATCTTTTATTCCGTTTTTTTATTATTTTTCAGATGTCGGGGACTCGAAGTAGGAGCAAAGGATTGAAGGTGAAATGGAGCCAAAATGATTTGAGTAGGGCATTCAAACTTGTCGAAGAAGGAACACCGATAAGAGAGGCAGCTCGGTCTAATGGCATCCCATTTTCAACCCTCCAAGAAAGACTGAAAAATAAGAATAGTGAATTACCAGCTATGGGTCGAAATCCAGTCTTCATGAAAGATCAAGAAGCGGAAATGGCAGACCAGGTAAAATTCCTTGGTAATATATTTTATGGCTGCACTTCAATTCAGATAAGGAAGATGGCTTTTGAATACGCTGTTAAAATGGTATGAAACACAACTTTAATAACACCCTTGGAATGGCTGGCAAAGACTGGCTTAGAGGATTCATGAAAAGAAATAAATTGTCTATTCGGAAAGCAGAAGGCACGAGTCTGAATAGGGCTACAGCTTTTAACAAAAATGAAGTTATATGTTTTTTAAGCTTCTAGAAGAGTTAATGGAGATATATAAGTTTCTACCAAGGAACATTTACAATGTGGATGAAACTGGCATCTCCTCAGTGCAAGGGCCAGGAAAAGTTGTTACTGAGAGAGGTCAAAAACGCGTGGGTTCTATAACTTCCGGTGAAAGAGGGAAGACAGTTACAGCTGTGTGTGCAGTGAGTGCTACTGGAGGTTACCTTCCGCCAATGTTGATATATCCTCGTCAGAGACATTCACCGGCATTGGAAAACGATGGTGCACGTGGCGCTATATATCGGTGCTCGAAGAATGGATTGATCAACGAAGACCTCTTTTTAGACTGGCTGAAGCATTTCGCCGATTTTACAAAACCGTCGGAGAATGAACCAATACTGCTAATTTTGGACAATAACAGCAGTCATATCTCTTTGAGAGCTTATGAATTTTGCAAAAAACGTAACATAGTAATGCTGTCATTACCCCCACATGCCTCCCATCAAATGCAGCCATTGGATGTTTCCATATATGGTCCATTCAAAGCTGCCTACAAACAGGAATGCAATATTTTTATGAAAAATGAATTAGGACGAAAGATCACACAAAACGACATTGCTTCGCTTTTCGCCCTGTATGCATGTATCTGTAAATGAAAGTTTGGTCAAAATTTTGTTCCGTGTTTTAAAATTAGTTTTAATTAATTTTTAAGTGTAATTAAGGTGTAATAATATATCTAAATGTCAATTAACTGCATAAACACTCAGGATTATTGTTTTCCTGTAAATTTACAAAGTAAAACACAGTTTTTGGTTACCCTCCGTTACCGGTAACCTATCACGAACAGCTGATGTTCAACCTGCGGATTTAAACGGGGAGTATTGTTTACTTTTATTATTATTTAGCACATAATCTCTGTAACACATTCATTGAGTATTAGTATCTTATTTTATTTTTTTGTTGATTTGGCTCCCTGCACTGGGTCTGAGTCACTTTGTTTACATAGATAACGAAACTTAGTACCTATTGTGAAATATCAAAGTTTTGTAATAAGGTGCATTCAACAATAACATTGTGTACATAACAACAATAACGTTAACTATCCGTATATTGTAATCTTTATGCAAATCTAGATTTTATTTAATTTTTTTATCTTGGCATCCTACCCACATAAGCAAAAGTAAAATCATAAGATAGTAGAATCAATGTAACTTTGTACTTGATTTAAATAAAATAGTTGCACTTCAATTAGATTTAGCAGCCAACCTCATTTTTTGTTAGAAACCAACACTAACTTCTCCCATTTTTCCTTTCATTTTCTAACTTTCCCTTTTGGTTTGTCTGTCTTATTGGTTCTCACTGTTCCTTTAATTCTATTTTCAGTACTAATTCCTGAAACCATGCCTGTGATGACACGTAAGGCTGCTGCTCAGGAATTGGAGCTTAAATTGAGAACGACCATTCAAGATCTTAAGGCTTCAAACAGCTGTTACAGGAAATAGATGATAGTGAGAAGGAAGTCGAGAAGGTCGTTTACAAAAATACAAGCTTAAAACAGGAGCTAGTAGGCCTACATCAACAATACCTGGATGTTGTTGAAGAACGGGACAAACTGCGGGTGGTCACGGATGGTTTTAATAACTGTAGTAACTTATATGAGGAGGCTTTGTCTAAGGTTAGGGACCTAGAAGAGGAACTAATTCATGCAAATCTACGAATTACTAAGCTACAGAATCAAAAGAAAAATACTCAGGCTAAGGAAACCAATAACTTATATGGTGAATTATTCAATACTAATTGCAACCCTCATTCCTTAATAACAATAGACCTTACTGAAGATTCAATATTGAAACATAATAATAGTTGTTATAAAATAAGTCAAAATAAAATAAAAAAATATGCAAAACTAAATAAAATCATAAATAAATGCAATAAATTCAGGAAACAACAAAAACACAGTTCCAATAATATTAAACTAAGGAAAGAACGTGTTTTTCTAATAAATAAATTAAATAACTTTCAAACTAAATTAGAAGACAGTAAAAACATTTATCAAATTGACACCAAACGATTACAGTCTGAAATTGAGGTACTTGAAGAGTCACTACATTCACTTTATACTAAGTATGTGAGCTCTCAAAAACAAATAAAGGAACACATCCTTGCTGCGAACAAGTTAGTAGAAATGTGTAACGATGAGGCAGACAGAGTGGTCCCAATGTCTCTTAACACCATGCAATGTTCTTGTCAAAAAGAACCCAACCTTGGGGCTCTTCAACCTGAGGCAACGGAGTACCCGTCCCAGTCTGGAGAGGATCAGGACTGTATTCCTGATCAAGATACACCACATGTTGCACAAGCTTCATCTCTAGTAGCACAGACAGATACTTATTCTCTCCATTGTTCTAGTAAAGATGGTCATTGTTCTATTATGTTTTCAGATAGTTTAGGGAGAGGGTTGGGTAAATTATTGAGTAACAACCTGAGTCAATCTGCAATTAATTATTGTATGCCAGGGAAAACCTACGAAGAGATAATGTCATCAATAACAGGGAATAAATATGATCCGAAAGCCATTATTTCTGTATTTGTAGGCAATAGTAGTAATGTAAAAAAAGATGACATCACTGACAGTGTCACTGAAATCTTGAAGATTAATTGTCAGAAAATAATATTGTGTGCTTTTCCATACTTTCAGCACTTGTCAAGTAGGCAAAATCATTATATACATATGCTTAACAACCATATGCATTTATTAGTTAATCACTATAGTGACAAACTTATATTTTTTGACACCAACACTTTTGTTGAGAAATTAAAATCGACTAGGGATACTGCGTATCTGCCTATTAGTTTTAGACGTCAAATAGCATGGCTATTAGCTTTTACTATAAACTCAGACATAAGTAGTATGTCGAAGTCTTATGTATTTAGCACCACAAAAATTAGTAATAATACTAATATTAAGGTGGTTTGCAATCATAATTTAAACTAGGCAGTAAGACAACAGAAGGTACCTGTAACAATGTTGTTAATCTCACCATCACCAAGCTATCTTCTGGCACGCAATTAGTTAAGTGTAAAAAAGGGGCTAAGCAGAATTCCTTGAAGTTGTTTCATCAAAATATTCAAGGTTTTTCTTCCAAACAATTAGAAATTGAATTGTTTTTAGAAAAAACAATGTTTGATATTATTTGTATAACTGAACACTGGTTGAAAGATTATGAAATGCTAATTAATTTTGAGAATTATAGTGTGGGCAGTTGTTTTAACCGAAAATCCATGCTACGTGGAGGTTCACTAATTTTAATTAAAAATTGTATAAAATCTAAGACTCGTAATGACATAGTTGAACTATCGGTGGAACATAGCATTGAACTGTCCTGTGTTGAGCTAGATAAGCATTTTATAGTGTGCGTTTACAGACCTCCAAATTATCAAAACTACTCTATATTCGAGTCAGTAATGGAAGATGTTTTAGCAAAACTTGCAACTGGTAATAAATCAGTAATTATTTGTGGTGACTTTAATATTAATATTTTAGAAAATAATTCAAATAGCAGTAGATTATTAAGCCTCTTTAAATCATTTAATCTGTCAAATGTGTTTTTAGAACCAACGCGAATAACGTCGACTACTGCCACATGTATTGATAATGTCTTTTGTTGCTGCGACTATTTAGATAAAGCCATTGTAAATTATCTCCCTTCCGATCACAGCGGTCAAACCGTTATTTTTGAGTCCAACACACCAATACAAAAAGTGCAGATTCAAATTAGGCCAATAACATCGGGTAATTTAAATAAGTTTAATAGCTTCTTAATTAGCAAGTTATGTGGTCTGGGCCTAAATATGTCCAATGTCAATTTTTTGTATGAACAATTCTTTTCACTAGTGCAAACAGAGTTCAATAACTCTTTTAAGAAAAAAACTAAAACTATTTGCCCTAAGTTTTTATTCAGTGACTGGGCAACTAAAGGCATCAGGAAAAGTAGGGATAGATTATTTGAACTGTATGGCCTTAAGCCGTATATTAACACGGAAACTTTTAATAAGTATGTTGCTACTTACTCTAAAACTTTTAAAACTATCTGCAAAGCAGCTAAAGCGTCTTTCATTAGCAACAAGGTTAAATCAGCAGAAAATAAAATAAAGACAGTTTGGAAAATTATTAACAATGAAATGAACAAGAACAAAAGTCATAATACTGATTACACATTGGACACATCCCGCGGTCTCATTAGCGATAAGATCGAAGTTGCTCAGGAATTTGCAACTTTCTTTACCAATATTCCTATTAAAACTACAGAAACTTTAAATTCCTCCCCCTTACTTGCTATTGATTTATTAAGAGCGAATGTTTCAGCCTGTCCTTTAGAATTTAAATTTAATCATATAAACCCTGTGGTCGTTGTTAAGGCTTTTAAGCAACTTAAGATCAAAATTACCGAAGATCTGTGGGGCATGTCTACTAAAGTTTGTCAATCTATTATTGAGACAATTGCACCCTATTTAGCTTTAATATTTAATTTGTGTGTAGATCAAGGGGTCTTCCCGGATTTAATGAAGTACAGTAAAGTTATTCCACTTTTCAAATCCGGGGACAGCAAGGATACTAATAATTATAGACCCGTATCGGTTTTGCCGGTTTTCAGCAAGGTGTTTGAAAAAGTAATGTTAAATCAAATGCTCAATCATTTTAATCGTAATAACATCTTACACGATCAACAGTATGGTTTTACCAAGGGACGTTGCACAACTGACGCCGGTGTCACTTTATTAAAACACATATTTAACGCGTGGGAAGAGGCACAGGATGCAATAGGTATCTTCTGCGACCTATCCAAAGCATTTGATTGCGTTAATCACGAAACACTGCTCTTGAAACTTCAGCATTACGGGCTGGCAAAACTTGCGCTTAACTTAGTAAAATCATATTTGAATGATAGACTGCAGCAAGTTCAAATAAACGGTGTAAATTCATTGGGTTTAAAAGTCAAAATGGGTGTACCACAGGGCTCGATATTGGGCCCATTCCTATTTTTAGTATACATAAATGATTTACCTCATTTACTGAAAAACCGACCACAAATGGTGTTATTTGCTGATGACACATCACTTATTTTTAAGGTAAACAGACACGCACAGGAGCTTGACGACGTAAATAACGCTATGCTAAAGGTCCATAATTGGTTTACTGTAAATAATTTAGTATTAAATGAGAAGAAAACTAAATGTATAAGATTCGCGTTACCGAATGTTAGAAGTAGTGAATGTCACGTTGTACTGAATAAGGAGACACTAGAATTCGTCGAAAAAACGGTTTTCCTGGGAATCACGCTTGACTCAAAACTACAGTGGGGTCCTCACTTAACATCACTTGCAGGGCGGCTAAGTTCAGCCGCTTACGCTGTTTGGAAAATCCGCCAACTAACAGACGTGGATACCGCGAGACTGGTCTATTTTAGTTACTTTCATAGCATCATGTCTTACGGTATTTTGCTATGGGGACGGGCCGCAGATATTGACTCTATATTTATTCTGCAAAAGAGGGCTGTTAGAGCCATCTACAACCTCCGCAGACGCGAATCTCTTAGGGAACTGTTTAAGAAAATTAATATCATGACGGTACCTTGTCAGTATATATATGAAAACATTATGTATGTTCGAAAAAATCTACATCTCTATAGTAAGATAAGTGACAGGCATAATTTTAACACAAGAAATAGGAACAAATTAGATCAACCACGTTTCAGATTGTCTAAAGTACACACTTCTTTTATGGGGTACTGTGTAAAATGTTATAATAAAATACCACTCGATATTCTTCAACTAAATGAGAAGAAATTTAAAACTTGCATTAAACGCACACTATGTAGACAAGCATACTATAGGCTGGATGATTATATCGTAGATAAAAATGCTTGGCTAAATGCTGGTCCTGCTCCACAGCCACTTGGGCTCACTAGTTAAAAATGAAAAAAATTGGTAGAGTTGCTTCCCCTTTTTTATTTTTTCTGACTACGAACTTTTTGTTTATTTTGTTTTTTTATTTTATTAACTAAGTTTTAATTATTGAATACTCCAATAGATACTATTGATTTTCTTTCTTTTGGTGGTAAAATTCTTGCAAACTATAGTTTTGTATTGTTAAGTTTTGGGTTGGTGGTTATATAATGAACACTGTATTTATCTTAATATTGTTTATTAAGCATGTATAACTTTTTTATATAGAGAGCAGACAATGGACTCCATGAACGGAAGTCGAAGAACAAGGATTAACCACAGATAACATATTGTCTATAGTTTAGTGACGTGCCATGTAATAAGTAGTGATGTGCTTAACGTTTCTCAACACTCTTCCTCAAATTTAACTTTAAATAACATTTATTAAATTTGCCTATGAAGCATGAGCACATTTAATCTAGAAAAAAAATAAACTTAAGTTACAACAAAATACTATTTAGTTCTTTAATTTTACACAACATTTTATAAAGATTTATATCTTTATATAAAACAATAAACTAAGTAACTATTTAACTTTGTAGTCACCATTAGGTAGGCTCTATAAAAAAAACTTAAACAGAAATTAAGTCATTAATTGCTTAATAAAGTTTATAAACTTTTCTTTACACAGGCTTTTAGTCATTAAATCAGCTAAATTGTTATCAGAATTTACATATTGAATAGAAATTATGTTTTTATTTATAACATCCTTTATAAAATGATATTTAATATCAATGTGTTTAGCCCTTTTGGAATTCTCAAAACTTTTGCAAATTAAGATGGCACTTTGATTATCAACAAAAAGTTTTACATTAGATAAACAGTTTAGGTTATTTGCAATACCTTTAAGATTCAGGACTTCTTGTGTAGTAGTAGCAGCGGCCACATACTCTGCCTCTGCCGTTGAGAGTGCCACACATCCTTGTTTCTTTGAAAACCATGCGATTGGATTACTTCCATGTAGTATTATTCCTCCACTCACACTTTTTCTGTCCTTGTTATCTCCTGCCCAGTCTGCATCCGAGTAGGCATATAAACCATAGTTCTTACTCTTCCTGAATATTAATCCTTTTTCCTTAGTGCCTTTTAGATATCTGAGTATTCTTTTAGCTGCTTTCCATGTACTTTCATTTGCTTTGTCTAGATATCTGCTTAAATAGTTTACTGAATATGTTATATCTGGTCTTGTTGCAGTAGCTATGTAAAGTAGACTTCCTATTAGTTCTCTGTATCTTTCATTAATATCTTCTTTATTTTCTTCTTCTAGTATCTTATAATTTGTTTCCATTGGAGTTTTCATATCTTTACATTCTGACATATTAAATTTATTTAACAACTTCTCAATTAGTTTTGTTTGTTTAATTTCTATTGTATCTTCCTTTCTAGTAAATTCTATTCCTAAAAACGTTTTAATTTCTCCAAGTTCTTTTGCTTTAAATTCTTCTTTTAACTTCTTTATTATTTCTTCACAATTTCCAATTATTATTATATCATCAACATATAATATTATCCAGCAATCTTCTTTGAAGTATAGACAAGTATCATATCCTGATCTTTCGTAGTTATTCTTTTTCATGAAATTATTTATTTCATCATTCCAGCACTTCGGTGATTCTTTTAATCCATACAGTGCTCGTTCTAATCTTAATACTGAATTTTTCTCCTTTGTTGTGTAACCTTTTGGTGGTTTTATGTATATTTCGGATTTTACTTTACCGTTGAGGAATGCTGTAGGTATGTCTAATTGTTTAATAGGTAGGTCTTCATTCACAGCTTTAGATATTAACATTCTTACTGTCGGTGCTCTAGCAACCGGTGAGTACATTGCTTCATATTGATTTTCCTTTTGTTGGAATCCACGTGCTACTAGTCGTGCTTTCTTTGTTCCATCATCTTTTTCTTTAAATATCCATTTAGTATCTATTGTTTTCTTGTTTGCTGGTAATTGTACTTCTTTCCATGTTTCTAGATTTTCTAATGCTTTTAATTCTTTGTGTACAGCTTCTTTCCATTCTGTATTTTCCATTGCTTCTTCAAACGAGCTAGGTGTATTTGAGCTCAGGCAAATAACTATATTTGTCTCATACTCATCAAGATGCGCAGGAGGTTTTACTATTCTTCCTGATCTTGTAGTTTTCGCTTCTCTTGTTGTGTCTTCGTTTATATTTCCCTCATTAGTGACATGTTCGTTTCCTTTTCCTTGCACATTGCTAGTTCCTTGTTTCTCTTCTTGTCTCAACTCTATTTTATCTTCTTGGTTTTCTATTTCTTGAATATTTCTCCTTTCTTTGTTTTCTTCATTTTTATATACTGTATCACTTTCATCGAATCTCACATCTCTTGATATTATTATTGTATTTTCTTCTGGGTTCCACAATCTGTATCCTACTGTATTATAACCAACCATTCTTGTCTCTTTTCCTCTTTTATCCAATTTGTCTGATTTAGGTATAATAGTGGCCCACGCCTTTGCCCCAAAAACTCTCAGTCTTGATAAGTCACTGGTTCCGTTTTTCATGAAACACGGTGTTTTATAATTTATAGCTGAAGAAGGTGACCTGTTCAGCTGATAGGCAGCACATTGAATAGCTTCACACCATAAAGTTTTAGGCAAATTAGTCTCTGCAAACAAAGTTCTCACCTTATCACACAAAGTACGATTTAATCTTTCCGCTACTCCGTTGGACTGTTTTGTGTAAGGTAAGGTATATTCTACACTTATTCCTTTTTCCTTACAAAAATATTTTAACTTGTTGGCCGTATATTCCCCACCTTGGTCACACCTGATTCGCTGAACTGTACTTCCAGTTTCATTTTCTAACCTTCTTATATAGTCAATCAATTTTTGTGTTGCTTCAGATTTGTTTACTAAAGGGAACACCACACAGAAATGAGAATAATCATCTAATACTGTCATGAAATATTTCTCACCATTTAGTCCAAACTCCTTGACAGGTCCCGCTATGTCTGTGTGCAACATTTCTGCTACCCTCTTGGATCTTGGTCTTGATATCTGCCCAAATGGTAGTCTGGTCGCTTTTCCCGCCATACATGAGCTGCAAGCTTTATTACTTATTGGTAATTGCATAATACCTAAACATTTTCTATTTAAATGTCCTAAACGTTTGTGCCAAAGAGCATCATCACATTGATTTTTACCTGTACTAATATTACACACTTCATGACATACATTAGCATTTAATTTGTACAATCTTCCTTCAGAATAACCTGTAATGTCTGAATTGTATCCTTTAATAACAACTTTATATTTATTAAACTTTACATCAAATCCGGCTTCAGTTATCTTTTTGACTGAAAGTAAGTTGTAGGTTATGTTTTCTACAATTAAGGCATCAACATTTATTTTTAAATTTTTGTATTTTATGTTTAAATTACCTTTTTTATTAGTATGTATATACTGGCCGTTTGCAACTAATATTTTTACACTTTTATCTAGTATTTGAATGTCTGTCATGTATTTTTCAAATTGTTCACTTACAAGATGTTGTGTGCATCCTGAGTCCACAATAAAGGTGATATCATAGTTTTTGTCCACACTTTTAGCACATAAAACGCTTTCACTGGCTATAAAACCGATCTCTGATTCACTCACTAATGAAGTAGCACCTTGTCCCAGGAAGCCTCGGCCTCGGGATACTCGTCCTTGATATCTTCCTCTTCCCTTGCGATTTTGACCATAACCTCGACCTTGGCTCCGTCCTCCTCTGTATTTTCCTTGTTCCTTATTACCAGTATTCTCCTTATTATTACACTCATACGACTTGTGCCCTGGTTTCCCGCATGTGTAGCAGGAAATCATAAATGCGTTCTCCTGGTTCACTGTATCGGTGCTGATGCTGATCTTAGTTTCGGCATCTAACAGCCTGGCCTTGACAAAATCAAAACTCAACTTCTTTTCTGAGGCCATTGTTTCTATTGATGTAATTACAGGGTCATATTCTTTCGGCAGTGATGAGAGTAGGTAGCAAATTTGATCTTCTTCATCTACTTTAACGTCGATGGCTTCCAGGTCGCTGATAATCGAACTGAACTTTATTAGATATTGTTGCAGCGGCTCATTACATTTTAGGTGAAATCTGTTAAAAACACTCTTTCGTTCAAAGATATTTTCAAGTAGGCTCATCATTTCTTTAGCAGTTCTGCCATTCTTTATGATTTCTATATATTTGTCGGACACGCTTTGTGCTATGAGCGACTTAGCTTTGGCGTCGTCTTTTTTAGACTTATCTTCAGTAATTTCACTTTCCCATAATACGTGTTCCACTTGCTTTTCTTGCAAAATTAGTTTTATTCGGAATTTCCAAGTACTGAAATTCGATTTTTCATCCAAACACGGCAAATTAGACACCGCAGCGCCCGCCATTTTTTCTTCACTTTTTTTTGCTTTTTATTACGTGGATCGCAACCCAATTTTAACTTCACTCAACCACGCTCTGCTACCATGTTAAGTTTTGGGTTGGTGGTTATATAATGAACACTGTATTTATCTTAATATTGTTTATTAAGCATGTATAACTTTTTTATATAGAGAGCAGACAATGGACTCCATGAACGGAAGTCGAAGAACAAGGATTAACCACAGATAACATATTGTCTATAGTTTAGTGACGTGCCATGTAATAAGTAGTGATGTGCTTAACGTTTCTCAACATGTATAACTTAGACGCATTTTTATTTTCAATTTTTGTAAATGTGAGTACCATGGAGTCGTTTTACTATGTTATTATGTTGATTTTGACTTGAAAGAGCAGGGTAGTTGAGAGTATGTCATGCTCACTTAAATGTCTCGCTGATGGTGGCGAGTGTGTTGGATCATTCGGTTCCCTACAAAATGGTTGAGCTGGATGGTGCTGATCCACGCGTCATGTTCGTGAACGGGCGCCGTCAGTTGAGACTGGTCATCTCTTATCTGCCAGGGCTTGTTTTTAATCGTTTTTGATTTATATATATATTTTTTTTTTACATTGTTCTCACATATAGAATCAACAAGAGTAATGTACCCAGGATTTTGTAATTTCTATATTTAAAAGAGTGTCCTTGGAGTTTCTTGCCCGTTCTTCTCCATAGAGATCTACGTTTTGGAATGGGCAACTAGCTTCAACTTTCTGACTAACTGACTCTTTGACAATTCAAAAGTGCCTGTAAAGGGTTTAATTGAAATAAATGGTTTGAGTTTGAGTTTGAGTTTGTTCAGGAAAGCTTTTCAAAAGGTAGCTACCATCCCAAAAGCTGAAGCAGGTTTTGCTGCTACAGGAATATATCCTCTAAACCCAGACGTGTTTACTGATGAAGATTTTCTGGCTGCTGAAATGAACAAAATAAAATCTGCTGATCTCAATGGTTATGATTATCTTAGAATAATATCTTATGTTATGTTTCATAGAAGTTTTTTTAAATAAATGTTGATTTTTCACTGAGTAGTAGTTCCTTTTGCTTAAGTGACCGGCAATAGCCTTCATTACCCTAATCGAAAAAAAAAGGTAAAACATTTACTTTTCATTCATCATTTTTGGTATTACGGAACACATCCAAATTTATCATAAATTTTCGATAGCTAGTAGTGCTATCGCGTCAAACAATAATTGTCAATGTGTGCGTGGTCGTACTGCTCACTGTAGGTGTTATCGCTCCGTCATTAGTGCAACATGCTTGATAGGAATTCGTTTTCGAAAAACTAAAATGTTAAAAATAACCAAGGCATGTGGATCCTTTTAGATTATACCTACTATTTACTTCAAATCTATGTGTGTAAATATACAACACTAAAAAGATTCAGAAAGCATGAATCTTTATTGTTAAACTAAATTTTTACTTAAAAAATGCACAGGTTAAATCGCAAAAACGATTCAGAACATTTGGATCTCTTTTGTTAAACTAAATTTTTATTTAAAAAATGCACTAGTTAAATCACAAAAACGATTCAGTACGCTTGGATATTTTTCGCTAAACACATTTCTGTGTTTCTGTAGGTATTGATGAATGCAACGAAAGGGTGGATCCCTTTCACATTACACATCGCAGTCATTAATATACCTATATTTTATCAAAACGAATAAAATATTAAGGATATTGATTAAATATATAAAAACAAAACTTAATCCAAAAGTCCAAAATTTGGTTTTGTGGAGTGACTGCTGTGGGCCAAAACCGTAATATTAAAATCGTACTCATGTTAAAGGCAATATTAAATTCACACCAAACATTAAAAACGATCACACTCAAGTATCTTGAATCGGGTCACACATTTTTGCCCAATAATACCGATTTTTCTAAAATAGAGGCACAGTTAAACTAACACGAAAGAATTTACACAGCTAACGAATATGTCGCAGTCATAAAAAAAAGTAAGAAGAAAAATCCTCTTCAAGTGCAAATAATGGAAAAGAATAGTTATTTGTGCAACAAGAGAGCAAAGTTGTTTTTTGCTGCGAGTGTTGATTTTGAATCCCGAGTAAGCGAAGGATTCTATAATTGAATCACGAGCGTAGCGAGTGATTCTAGGTTAGAATCCTGAGCGCTGCGAGGGATTCAAAGACACGAGATGCAAATAACTTTGCTCTCGTGTAACACATACCTACAACTTTTCACCTCAGCAGCGAGAACCTACAACATGTAAAAAAAAACCTGTCCGATCCGTGAGGGTGTTGTTAGGTATCGTACTGTGAGCATATTTATGTGGAAATTTTCAGGAAAAAGGAATCCCCAAATTTTTTTTCAATGGTGAATTTTACCGAATTTTACGTTATGGTGCGGGCGGCGGCCAGCGTAGTATGAGTTTTGCAAATTTTTTGTGGATTGGGGTGATTTTGGAACTAAAAATGTGAATTTTAAATACTAATAACTTTTTTACTATAAATAATAATTTAAAAAATACTCTTTTGTAATGTTACTGCTGTACCATATGCCCTTTTCGGATCGGACAAGGTTTTTTTTTACATAATCTTCATCACCTCGTATTTTGCAGCCACCATCTTGGATTTACAATTTGACCACACTATCGACTGAAGCACTCTAAAAACTATGAAAACGATACCCATGGTAAAAACTGAAATATTGTCGCAGCCACCATCTTGGATTTATATTTTGACCTCACTATCGGCTTTAGTACCTACCCTCGAAAACTATGAAAACGACACCCATGACGAAAATGTGAAAATTTTCGCAGCCGCCATCTTGGATTTTTATTTTGACTTCACTATAAGCAACCCTGAAAACCATAGAAACGATACCCATGAAGAAAAATTTGATAATTTTTGTAGCCGCCATCTTGGATTTACATTTTCACCTCACGATCGGCTTTAGCAACCTTGAAAACCATAGAAACGATACCCATGAAGAAAAATTTGAAAATTTTCGCAGCCGCCATCTTGGATTTACATTTTCACCTCACGATCAGCTTTAGCACCCTTAAAAACTATGAAAACGACACCCAATGAAAAATGTGAAAATTTTCGATGTTGGATTAGCATTTTGACCAAATTCACACTTAGGTACTATCTCACTCCGTCTTTCTTTCTCTTTGAATTAGAAGAAGACAGTCGCAAGCGCCTTTTCCCGTGACGATTTCTGCCAGTGCACTCTTACCGCAAGCGGCCTATAGAACTTCGTTCCAAAAAAAAAAAAAGAATTTAAGTAAAACCTTATCAGATGATTTGCAATTTTAAGGTTATATGTGAATTCGAACGTTTTATTGTTTGTTTCATTTTTAGGCCTACTAGATAAGGAATTTTGAAATCGAACTTCGAATCGACTTGTTTCTGTCTCTCGCTTTTTTCGTATCGAAGTGAAAGTGACAAAACTAATTGAAGTTCTAATCTTTAGAATTTTGTAAGTAGACTTAACTCTGTTCATGGCATTTAAAAAAAAAAAAATTAAAAAATTACTTTGTCTCACGCTCGCAGCAAAATCAAATTTTGCTCACTGTTTTTTGACAGCAAAACCGGCAAGTTTGAGGTGCTGAGTTGAAATAGTTATTTATCCAACATGTGAGGAAAGTTCGTTTTTCCTATGAGTTTTGATTTTGAAAGACTCAACAAAACGAATAGCAAATGAACTTGCTCACATGTTGCATATAAAACTTTTCACCACAACCAGCAAGAAAGTATTCAGTCATCATAGGTAAATAAATTAAATAGACACAAAGCAAATCAAAATAATTCTTTATTTTTTTAAATATCTTTAAAACTTAACATAAAAAAATCAGGCAAGGTTAGTTTCTGAACGGGATCATTACTTTCCTCACTGTTCAAACAGTGAGGAAAATCCAACTTTCCTCACTGTTTTCGTAGAGGAAAGACACTTCTTTCGTGCGGGAGTGGTGAAAATACTTTTTTAGTAAATTTTTTTTTAATAAAAATATAGTTAATCGGAAAGTCTTCTTGGATAAGACCAAAGCTACAAACAAAAGACAAACAAAAGAAATATTACTTACTACATACTACTACATTTATTCAAATATTATGTATGTGAGAAAAAATCTACATCTTTTTAATAAAATAAGTGATAGACATAATTTTAATACTAGAAATAAAGATAAAATAGATCAACCATTTTTCAGACTATCTAAAGTAAATACATCTTTTATGGGGTACTGTGTTAAATGTTACAACAGAATACCTTGTGATATATTAGAATTAAATGAAAGAAAATTTAAAAATCATATAAAAAGTACACTTTGTAAACAAGCATATTACAAATTAGAGGATTATATCCAAGATAAAAATGCTTGGAAACATGCTGATCCTGCTCCATAGGTCAATTCAGAATCTAGACAAAATCGAACTGGTTGCTAATTTAATTGTATAATAATTTTTTTTATTTTTTTAAACATTTATTTTATTTAATTTTTGTGATTATTTGAACTCACACACTGACTTATTATTATTAGTATTACTTATTATAATGTTAGAAGTATAGTATAATTTTACAATGTTTGTAAGTATGTGAGCACCATGCATCTATCACATAATTATGTCATTCCTTAATTTTTCATTATTTTTACCTATCGTGGTATAGTAATCTTATTCTAGGTGCATTGTCTTCACATATAATTATATAATAAGTGTATACAAGATATAATGATTTTTTTTAAAAGAGTAACGGTGGAGTTTCTTGCCCATTCTTCTCCATACGAAAACTACCTTTTGGAATGGGCGACTAGAATCAGTTTTATTATTTTTTGTAAAGTTTGACGTTCAAAAGTGCCTTTTTGTGCCTAATTGAAATAAATTATTTGACTTTGACTTTACTGAAAAAAAGTACTTTATAGGTATTTATGAAAACTCAAAACGAAGACCAGTTTCAAGAATTGAATATAGAGCAAAAGATAAAAGGAAAATCTTTGAAGGTGTATCAGAAAATGATTTCACATTACATGGCTAAATGGGAAAGAAATACCTCAAGCAAAATTAGACGATTTGGAGTCAATCTTTGACTAGATACCTAAAGACTGCCTTTTTTTTTTTGGCTGGGAAATCGTCAAATGACTTTTCCCGCTCTGGGTGGAGCGGGAGGGCGTGTCAGACTCTTACTGACTAAAACCCACCCGTGGTCTTTCTGTTGTCTGTGCAATGCCAGAGGGGGCCACGGTATCCCTTGCGGACTTTCCCGCAACCCCGGCAGGCAATGGTCTCATCGGACCCCTTCACTCGCTGACATCTCTTTGAGGCGCGCGTGGAACACAACGCGCCGTCGACCCGGGCTTGGTCCTTACCGGACGGCGAGCTACCCATTGCTCACCGTCCGCAAGCCCGCGCCTACGGTGGCCGGGAATCGGCTATCGATTCCCGACGCCCAGGGCGTATCCTCCTGCGGTGGCTAGGAGCGTGAGAGCGCGAACTTTGCCTCTCCCTCACGCGTTCCGCCTCCTCCTTCGAGACCATTACTGCTTCGCAGAAGGAGGTGTCGGCCTCCCATGCCCTCTCGCTCCGTACCATGGCCTGGACCAGGGCCGGATGCGAGAGATCCCCGCCACCGATCGCCTCCACGAGGACACGGCGGTGCTCTGCCCAAGCCGGGCAGACCTCCACCGTGTCCTCCGGGCGATCCACGCAGTGATGACACCCGGGTGTTTCCTCCCACCCGATACGAAAAAGGCACCTCCCGAAACAACCGTGTCCGGTGAGGAGCTGCGTCAGGCGGAACCTAAAGACTGCCTGGATTTCTATGAATCTTTGGGGCAATCCGAGTCTTCATGACGATATGGACGGACGGGACGTGGACTTCGCACAGGAAGAAGAGTAAATTAGATTGATGTTATAAATTAAAAATAAACAAAATTTTAGAAAGCTAGTTGTTTTATTAATGAAATGAACAATTTTTAACGATTTAAGTGGCAATTAGCTACTTTGAATCGTTTTTGCGAAATAAAAATGAGCTTAACATAATTGAAAATAGCTTTTATCAAAAAGGATCCTAACACACATTTAGCTGAATATCTCAAGAAATAAAACTAAACTCAATAAAATTTATTTGTATGAATAAAATATACATTGACACACACATATTTTCTTAAGAAAGAATAAACGCAAGCAAGTCTATTAATGAGCAAACACAGGTTAAACTTCAATCTTCAATAACTCAAGTGTAACATTTTGTGGGGTGGATCCTTTTTGGTTATCTACGTCCTTTTATTTATTATGAGTACCTACAAAGGTACAAAAGGTACACTTTGCCATCGCTTTGCAAGCGCTCGGCGTGCAACCGAGACCCACTACGGACTCAGGAGGAAGTGCACTCACCATCCTAGAGAAGACCAGGACTTGAAGCTACCTAATATTTTAACTCTATGATGGTCAGACTAGCCGAAAAAAAATAACTGGACGACTATGTGTTATAATTTTATTTGCTTTGAAAACAAAAATTGTTTGTTGCTTGTGACGTTCTGAGAAAAAAAATACCTCAAACAATTTCATTTTGGTGCAACAACTGAGTTCACAATAATAAACACAGTTGTTATAAAACATTTACTTGCAGCTACAACCAGAAAACGCAGTTAAATACATTAGGAGTATATGATCCTAGTTATAAGTATAGGCGGACGCTAGTTAGTTGTCATCTCCGATGATTTATGGAGCTGGTTGCGCTGTGGGTCAACGGGGCATGGGTGAGCACCACAGCCTCCGGCGGACTAACGTGACCTCTGTCAACTACTATCTACCGTCCCCTTACGCTTTATTTACCCACAATAGCCGCGCCCACCCCCTATATTTAACCTAATACTCATCCTTGGTCTTTAACCTTCGACATAGCTTTTCATAAGTGCAAGCCGACATCAATTACCTACTTTCACAATATTGGAAACTTTATTGTTCGACTGTAGGTTTGAGTTTAACCTTTGTCTTATGTTGAGTTTGCTCTCATTTAAGCCTAGCAAAAGATATGACTACATTTAATTAATTCTGAATGGCTGTATAATCGAATACAGAACTCAAAGAACATATTATGCAAACTAGCGATCAATGTGTAAGTGCATGTAAGTAGTAAGTGCCCGTTAACTCGTCTGGCTTTCAAGTTGCCACTTACAAGGTAGCAAAATGCGTGTTGTAGTTACAGGAAGCTCATCGAATTCTGTGCAATTGAAGCCACTATATGGACGACGTGTAGCATGACAAGAGCGGATACGTAATAATATATAGTTAATTATATGGGTATATAGTAATGTATCGGGTGTGTGGTGGCTGGTGCCCGCTTCCCACGCATTTGCAGTTGACCCTACTGCGTCCCTTGCTTCCCCTACAGACTGGTACATGGCGAATCCTGTGTACTTCGGGTTAGTACACGTCTAGCGCTAATGTCCCCGTTATCTGTGTGCTCCCGCCTCTCTTCGTGCCGTGTTGTAGCCCAAACTGCTTCGACGTACCTACCTATAAATCGAGCATACGTAGTCCACAGTAGATATTCCTGAGAGTTAATCATTTTAATCTCGCGACAATCATATAAGCCCGATTTGACGATTCTTATTAAACATGCCACGATAACTTTGTATGAACGTTTACGTAAGAAATCGAAAAATCAAATTCATAATCCTAATTAGGTAATTACTATGTTATCCATACACTATAATAATATAATCCGTCAGCACCAACTTTCACTTTTTGGAAAAATGCACTCAAAAACACAATTAATTGTTGATTAATACCTATTCAGACAGGACGTTATTACAATGTCATGTCTTTGGGTTCGTTGCCGACTGCCGTAGTGTTGTGACTATTTTAAGCCGCTGTTGGACCGAATAAAATCGATGTTCTGAAAAATGATACCTACTTGATACTTTCACAAACATTACATTTAGAAAAGAGAGAAACGTATACTTAATTACTGTATTATTAAATGTTTAAACCTATTAAAACGAAATGTGATGACATAATATATTTTTAGCTTTATTTTGATAATTATTGATATACATTTTGTGAATTTATTTATTTACCTAATGATGATGACGACGCGTAATAAAACCATATATCTCGAGACTCAGTTTTAAGCAATGTAGATAAATTGTCGATTACAGACAGTATGATAAATCAATAAGTCTCGAGAATCGGTTTTTAAAGCAACCGATTTTTTTTCCATCACTACACAAAGTATTTTGATAGGTGTCAAATCGGGCTTCTTAGATTGTCGCGAGAATATTGTCAATTTCAATGAGATTTGAATGCGCCTCAACTTTTGTAGGAGCAATATTTTTTAACCGTTCGGTGTGAAGTGCCTGCGCGGTGCTTGTCTTATAATAATTTAAACATCTTGCTAGCGCTTTCGACGTAGGCGTTAATGTGCTTTGTTATGGAGTTGAGTGGTAACGTAGATAAAGCTTATAGACATTAATAACCCAAGTGACCAATTTCCAGTGTGTGTAGGTACTTTATTATAGACCCAGATATTCAAATGCTTAACGAGCATTAGAATATCTAGGGTTCTTGTCATGTTCCACAGAACTATATTAACCATTTATTCTGAATCTTTAGACCAACCATTCCGACTTAACGACTGCGTACAGTTACGAATGATTAACTCGGGTATATTGTTACAAACATTCGTCGAAGCAATACATTACTCCCTGAATGTGTTCTTGATGGACAAGCGCTAAAGAGACTGCCTTTATAAGTATTATAGTTCCACTATCTCCCCCAGTATTTTCATAGATCATTATTTGCAAGGATAGTTGGACTTATTCCTGGTTGTTATTATGCTCGGCCCGCAACCGGGGCGATTGTTATCATTTGAGAATCACACTAACAAGTAAACGTGAACTGGTAATGGGAGTCGGGACCGTTGGTACCGAATTCAATACAGCGTGCGGAAGCATTGCGACGGTAATCTGCCCGCACAGCGCCCGTAGATCGAGATATTTGCTTGTATGCAAATGGAGGCCCTTACCGTGCGACCGCGCCTGGTACAACCTGATGTGATAATACCCAACGGTCTCCATATAGAGTGATACTAACACAAGATACACGTGTAGATAAGGACGATGGCCGACAACCCGTAATAGAGACAAAGGGACAAGGGCCCATTGCAGGACCGCTACACTGAAATAAGCGCTCATAACAATAATTTTGTAATCGTATTATTTATAGCATCAAATAACGTTATGCACCAGATTAGCATAGCAGTTTTTTATCCCTGTATAAGTCAGCAGGAAGACTCATTATGTAAACAACATGGTAAGAAAAAGTAAAAATAGCTGAACAGTCCGGTTCGTCTACCTGCATGACTTCCTGCGCGGACGGCTAGGAAGTATGTCCTGATTGACGAGGTAGCGCGTGCGCTCAAGCTTGTTACCTATAATTTCCCAGCAGACAAGATTAATATAGCGTTAAAGGGATCATCATTTGAAGTTATTAAGGTGTTGTTCAGCACTTGAGGCGTTTGTCCAAAGGTCAAACCATAATCACAATACATCGTGGGTACTCGCATAATATTACGTGTTATGTAGGTAAATGAAATTAATTTCTCGTTAACCTTTTAGCACCTCAGTCAGACAAACTAAGGAGAAACTTAGTGGTAGACGGTTGAGAACTGTCAATTTATTGCAGACGTCGCGGTCGGGTCGCAAGAACTCAGCGAAATTAATTACAATTTAAACCCTTTATTTTATTGTTTCAAATAATGTTCTTTCAGTTGAATATAATACGGTAAGTGATTAGATAGGTGACATTATTTTATGTAGTAAATAGAAACCAAGCGGCGGCGCCTCGGCGTGTTTTGTACAGACTGACTAATAAGGTGTCTGATTTAAAACTGCAATATTGCTCGGATGGTGACAGGCGGATAGCTCATTGCTCGCAACCATTATTAATCCTGCAGTTTCCCTAGTTGACTTTTGCAAATTGCGCAGCGAGATACGCGTACTGAGATGTTTTCTTTCATTTTTAGATCGCCAACATTTATATTTTTATGTTCACTATCACCTTTCATACAGGGAGGAGTAGTTTTATGATCTTAAAAAATGTTCAAGCCACTATCTAAATACGATTCCGCGTGTCAAGTCCATAAAGGCTCTAGGAAGTACCTATGGTGCCAATAGTACCTATCTATTAGAGAAAGCTTGAACAGAGCCTTTTTGGACAAAATCTTCCCACCCGGACTAATCTTAGAATATATTCTATTGTCAATCAAAAGACTAGGAAATCCCGGAGCCCACCGCGTTTTCGAAGAACGTAATAGGTATAATGTCCTTGAGAGTTACCTACCCCGATTTAAAAATATCGCTACCTGTATCGTTTAAGGTCATCAGAATCGTAAGCATAAAACAAAATATGAAAACGAAGAACGTTGTTCTATGACTCAGAATCTAGTTACCAACATAAGACCTCATCACAGCTGACAAATTTCACACTTAATGACACCAGCTGGAAAATAAAACCATGCACGGAATTGATAGTGCGATCAAATTACAGGCTAGAATAAGGCAAGCATGTGCGATTACCAGTGCCCGTAAAAGGTGCTAATTTAGATAAGTTAGATCTTCCATAATTTGCACGGCTATCCGGCGAGAAGAGGCACCTCAAACCATGTAACATCTGTATCAAACTAATTTCATGCAAATAAACCTTTTTCTTTTTTCCCATCGCAGTTAATCCAGTTTATACTTGCCGTGAAAATAGCAACAAAAACTTGGCAATCTTACAAGTCAGATCACTGGCTACGAACAGAAACATATTAATTCCTATAACCGACAGTTTTATTGAATAATAAGTATCGTAAACAGTTCCCGAGGCGAATTAATACAGCGACCGATCTCTCTGACCTTTTATGATTTAACAATATCGTCTGTATAAGAAAGTAATTATAACGGTAGCGATAAATTATCAGTGCTTTACTCGTTCTATCGGCTGGCCATACAGAGATAGGTGCATGTATGGAGTTCTGAGCGAATTCTCCGTTGTATGGTTCCGTACATCTTCAAACTTGATATCATGATACAGTTATTGTGGTCGGTGCGTCCGGTCACTTATCGAATAAAAATGCAATAAATTTCTTTTTTTTTCTTTTTCTTGGCGAGATGAGGTTGAACCGTACAAGTACATGACAGCATTAAACTTTTAAAAGTTTAATTCTGCTATGTAGTTGTACGATTTTTCCTCACTTAAATGTAATTTTCAAAGACATACTAAAAGATGTTAAGATCTCTAGGTAAGGTAAGAGTGAGCGTTTTAGAGAATTTCTAATTGAAAACTTTTAATTCGGAACTACTCCATTCATTTGGCACATACTCATCTCATAGATTTCTTTAAAAGTTGATTATGTAGGTACCTACCTATTTCGCGAATTTCACCCTCTAACCTGTTTATTGACATCTCTCGTTTCTCGCTCTCATGGCAAATTTTGTACCTTTATATTTTGAGAGAATGTAATATTCGCGATAATACTATGCATACTGTATCAAAACTCAAAACATTTATTTCAAGGTACACACAGGAATTCTCAAGGGGTCGCTCGGTCAGTCAGAAAGACGAAGCCAGTTGCCTATGCCAAAGAGTAGTAGGTTCCTATGAAGAAGAACGGGCAAGAAACTCCCATTCATTGTTATAGGGGTATGGTATCTATGAGGTCAAATTAATATAGCTGGCGAAACTTCACACTGCACATGATGGGACTTTCCCATCCCCAATAACTATGTCCCAATTGGGACATAGGTAATTAGGTATTGTCATTATGTACCTACATAGGTATATCGATACCCTCCACGTCTGTGACAATTGAACATGTAAATATACATAGTGCAATCCACGACGACGCACCCCACTCCGCTCCGCTCCGTACCTACTAAAGTATAGCTTACAGTACAGTAATCGCGGAGTGGGGCGCGTCGTCGTGGATTGCACTATCTGTATAGGTACTTATGTAAGTTTACTTGCGCAGAACTAATTACAATTAAACTGGCCTGCAAAAATAAGTATCACACTTTTAAAATTCCAATAACTTTTTAAGTAATATACTTTCGAAACAAAAAGGACTCGAAAAAGAGTTTAATTTTGTACATAAAACCATCATAGTCGGTAACCTTCTTTGAGGAAATGACTGAAAAAAACTTTAAAATCAAAAATAATCCTTTTTGAATTACAATTTTACCATTCAATTTTTGTTTCTATTTTTGTTTTCAAATTTTTTCTTGATCGATGAGTCTTGTTACAAAAGCTAAGTTAGACAGAACAGCACATAAACTTATTTATCATGCCTGTTTCACCTGAAGAATGTGCTAGGATCATGACTTTTCTGGAACTAGGCATCAGTATGCGTCGTACTGCAAGAATGGTGAGTGTGACGTTACGAACGGTCCAGAAGGTGAAGCGAAGGTACGAAGAGACTGGAAACCATTTGAGTAAATCTTACTAGGTTTACTCAAATGGTTTCCAGTGGCAGACCCAGGTGTACTATTGCCCGAGAAGACCGTTATATTGTTTCCACTGTGTTGAGGAATCGCCACCTAAATGCAGTTGAAGTCCAGCAACAGTTTCTTCAGACCCGTAGGGACTACATTAGTGACAGTACAGTGAAAAGAAGACTGGCTGAAGAAAACCTGAAACCCCGAAGACCAGCGAGTGGCCCCAAACTCGAGAGAGAGCATCGAGTAGCGAGACTGCGATACGCCCGTGAACACAACACATACAGTGGGATCAAGAAGAATGGTCAAGAATTTTGTTTACAGCTGAGTCTCGATTCTCACTTTACACTTTTGATGGAAGGCGAAGTATCTACAGGTGACCTGGTGAGCGATACCTTCAGACCTGCTTCTCAGAAAGATTCCAGTACGGTTGAGGCAGGTGTACATATATGGGCTGGCATATCTTCAGAAGGTCGCACAGAGTTAGTGGCCATAGAAAATGGCACTCTGACTGGGGAAAGATTGCCCAGGAGATTCTCAGTATGCAGGGCCGTATTTAGTAAATATGGGTGATGGATCGATGCTGATGCATGATAATGCCCGGCCACACACGGCTCGGGTCGTGCAAGAGTATATTCAGAAGGTTGGTAGCAGCGTGATGGCTTGGCCATCAAGAAGTCCTGATCTCAACCCGATTGAGCACGCCTAGGATGAGCTAGGGAGGCTAGTCAGAAGCCGCAGTCCACCACCTACCACCCTCAGGGCACTAAAATAGGCCCTGATAGAAGAATGGGAGAATATTCCCCAATATCGGCTCCGAAACCTCGTGTTCAGTATGCCAAATCGACTCGAAGCTGTATGCAGATCCCGAGGAGGCACTACCAGTTATTAAAAAAATAAATAATACGTAAAACATACTAGTAAATGTTAATTGAGTTTTATGACACTAAGCTAAAAATGGCTATTTTTATTGTTTTATATTTTTTAGGATTCCGTAGTCAACAAGGAACCCTTATAGTTTCGTCATGTCCGTCTGTCTGTCTATCCGCGGTTTAGCTCAAAAACTATTGTTACTAGAAAGTATTGATTTGGTATGAGTATATACGTTAATGACGCCGAAAAAGTGGCAAAATAATTTTTTTGAAAAAAAAAACAATTATTTAGGGTACCTCCTCTACATGTAAAGTGGGGATGATAATTTTTTTGTTTTTCGTCCTTCACATACTGTAGGATATCGTTGGATAGGTCTTTCAAATATTAGGGGTTTGCAAAGACCGTTGTTTGATTAGATAAACCGTTCGTGACTTATCACGCGTTAAAGTACCAATTTTCGTTACAGTCAAGTGTCCCCCCCCTCTAACAACTAAACGGTTGTAGTTAGAAATTCAAATGTCACGGCAGTAGTACCTATATACAGGATGTTAAAGTAATTGCGTGCCATAGCTTAGGGGTAGGTTCAGTATCAAAAAAGGAAGCAAGAAAAAAAAAACAACCTATATTAGCACCTACTAACTACTAAACTAGAATTAAAATTATTTTATTTGTTTAAATGCTTTAATTACTTACCTACTATTGAACGCGTTGTCATTTTGTCCTTCACTTCTTCTAAACGATTGCTATTTTAAGTTAGTAGGTACTAAATTAGGTTGAACTAATTTTTTTTTTCTGGCTTCCTTTTGTCGATACTGAACCTACCCTTAAGCTATGGCACGCAATTACTTTAACACCCTGTCTAACGAAGTTTAAAGGAAAACTGTCACAGCTAAGTAGGTTTTACAGACTAACGAGTAATAATCGACCAACTTAAATTTGCAGTTTGAAAAACATGTTCTACCATACATTCTGCATCGGAGACCATGTTTTTCAACTATAATGTTAAGTTTGTTCTTGGGATAAATTCATCCCAACTACGGAACCCTTCATTGTGCGTGGTCCGACACGAACATGGCCGGTTTATTAGATTTAAAAATGTTACTAATGTATAATTTTGTATAGTTTCAAAGAAAGCTGATAAAAATTGCTATAAAACGTTTTTTATTTTAAATCTCTAACTTCTATAGTTTAGAAAAAAAAAAAGTGTGATAAGTACTTATTTTTGCAGGCCAGTGTATAGTGGTAGGTACCTACTAGTTATAAGTTTATTTTATTTCAAAAGAATTTAACAAATCAGAGTTGTAGAGGCCTTGTTTTAAGTATGGAGATACCCGTACCAGAAGACCTTACTATACAAGTTACCTAGTATAATTTAATTGTTGAATTTATTTTCATTCTTTAGTTATCCAACGGTTAGACGAGGTCCATTGAAGGACAAGTTAAATGACAAGCCCGAAGAATTTTAGTGTTTCTTTTTTAAGGAACATGGTATACATTTGTAGATAATAATTGCAGTATCGTGTCTGGTTGACAACCAGTGACTCGAGAGCCTCTGACAATGTCGACGGAATGCCACGCGAAGTGCAATTTTCCACCGCAACCAGGTTCAATTGTTATTTTCATTACCGGTCCCAAGAGTTCGCGACCTACTCTAATTAGCTTAGATGCTTATGATTAAACGAGTTGGTCACGACTCGTCGATTTACCTCAAATCCGTCGCGCTTTTGTCTTGCGAGGTCGAGCCATCCGTCAAGTCGGACACTGCCTAGAAGCAATGTTGATCTATTCGCTTGTATGTTCAGAAACTATTGCTAACTCATTGAGGAACTTAAGGTACCTAATCAGTGTAACTTTGACTACTGCAGTTTGGTATTTATCATGTTGTCTGCAGGATTATGAGTTAGGAGACTTTACGTCTGAGAAATGGTAGGTAATGGCCTCACTGCTGCAGACGACCTGGCTTCAGGGCCTAATGTTTGTTTATAAGTTACAAACATTGGTGTAAACAAATGCAGGCCGCTCATCCATTAAAGTTTTACTTAAATGAGTATAAATACTTAGTAGGCACCGTATAGGCAGGTCAATAAGTCCGCAGTCAGCGAGCGTCCGTTAGATAAGTCTGTGATGGATGTTTGGATGTCAACATGACACTCTAGTCGTACCTACACAGTGTACCTTTGAACCCACAAAAGCTTGATTAAAACGGTTATAGGCAAATCCGATTCTGAATCGTGATCTAACCTGCGAAGAAATTACTGTATAAAGATGTATGAAATTCTGCAAGGGAGATGGAAACACTAGACACTGATACGTAGGTAAGAAATCAACATCTAAGTAATCACGAACGCGTGTTGGGAGGTTGTGCCCGAGTTTTCTCCAATTAACCGTACATAGGTCTGAAACTAGAACTTGCCTGAAGACACCTTTACTTTCACATAGTTTTTGTGTAATTACCTACAGTTAGGTATCATCGGCATCCGGCTGCTTGGGAGCAGACAATTGGCTTAAAAAACGCTCCTGACGAAATACCTACTAGTTTGGAGAGAGGTAATTTGTAGGCTATTTTATTTGAAACAAGTTGCTAGTGGAGGACTTTAATAAAGCTAATGAATAAAAATAAAAGAAAATAATAGCCCAAACTAACTATCGAGTGACAAGCGATACGTAAAAAAAATGTTGTTTTCGTTGGAGTCTAAAAAATATACTTACGAGTAACTGACAGTCGTCTCGAGTTCTGTTGTAGAGGTTTTTTTTGTCTTATGTAGGTACATGATAAATCAGCCATTCGATTTGAAAGCAAGTGTGTCTAAAAAGTAGACCGTTATCCCGGGCCCACGCCTGCTACGTAAGCATTCTAATTAGGCAGGATTTTTGTACATATCTACCTATCTATAGATTTGCGTTAGAGTTTTGAATCGCCTAAGACCGAAACCAATAAATTGTAAAATAATTTTACCTATACCCAGTCCACTAGTTATCGTAGTCCACTGCTTTGCATATCACCTAGATTTCTGCGTTCTCAATTTCGTCTGACTTTTCTGGTCATTGGCGTACCTACTGATGGGCCTCCCCAGTACGCCATACGCCATTAACCGGAAAAGTCAGACGTAGATATCTCCGTGCAAAATTTAGCTGATGACAGCAATGGAGTCAGTTTTTTCCCACGGGTAGGTACTCTACTGGTTTATCTGCCAATTTGCATATCTGAAAGTCAAGATTAACGGGCCAATTGAACTGGATTTTTGGGGACACATCCTCGATAAGATTTACCGCAAACATAAATTCTGAAAGGTGCAAATATGACAGAGTAACTGATGACATTAATTTGCAATCGATTCTGCACGTAGCAGATGCAGTTGGTTAAGCTTGTTTCCATTTAGTTACGAAAATATTATTCAATTAGTGAGCGTATCGAGGTGTCTACCTGGTTGATGTAGGTTGTGGTCTCCGGTTGTTATTGGCCGTGAAGCGTCGAGTCCTCTTGACGGCCGGTTGGCGGTCGCCGCAAGTGTTTGCACAGTCACACATCTCTGGGTCACGGTCAACGTTCGCTTTGTCATGCGAGCTTGTTCGCCCCTCAAACCTAGTAATCACTACCTGAATCTTGCAAAATATTTGCTGTAGGTAAACTTAATTATCTACGACCGACGTCTAATTTGTTCTCAGTAATAAGTTTGCGCCGAACGCTTTTTGTGCGAACAAAAACTTACTACAAATGATGTGCCTGTTATTTTTGTTTTGCATATATCTCTTTCGTGTAACATCAATAGGTGTCGAACAACGTCCGTAGGTAGGATACAGTTCGCTCTAGTCACTATAATAGCGTGTACGTGTTGGTTTGTCCATTACGGAACACATCCCGGCTATTGTAATGATGTTTGGTGCTTACATCCGTCAAGATCCTATCTCGATAAAATAAACTAATGACTGAAACACACCTGTTGTTCGCGTAGGAGGGACTTGTAATAACGATGAAGATAGCTCCCAGCAGTTTGATGGTCGCACAATAGAACTGAAGTCCGTATCGCATCCATTTTGAATCAGTTTTTGTAGTAGGTAATAAATATTTATTTATCATGTTTCATCCTATGACGTGACGCCCTGCACTTTATCAATGTTCGTTTCAATCGTAACGCTTACGTGAAAGTACTCACATGCAAAACAGGTAGGTATACAATGCACACACACACACACACTTGTGTACATCACTTTTTTATTGAATCCTGCAAAGCATCACGCCCCTGGCCAGTGAAACCGTTTTAATTAGATAGGGGAACATGGGCATCAGTGTATCCATTTTTTTTGTACGTCACTTTTGACACCCCACATTGGCCAGAAATCTTGAAAAAGTTCTAGAATATAGGTATATTTAAGTTTGAAACTACATGACAAAACAGCCTTACAAAGACTTCGATATGAAATAATCCAGTTTTTTTTATTATTATTGCAAAGTATTGTTTATGTACAATCCATTAGAAGATTTTTAAATAAGTGATAAAATCCCTCTACATAAACAAATCATGACAAATTATCAAAACTTGCAAAATCCTAATACACGGAAAGGCAAAACGTTTTACAAAAACACGTAAAAAATAATATTTTGTGGCTTTCTTGCTGACCGATGCGCTGCGCCACAAATTTCTATTCCGAAACTAAGCTGGCAACTAGTTTGAACACGGGGAGGTGGCGAACGCGCAAGTGTTTGTGTACCATGCAAAGATCCACTATCCACTGATCCCCATGCTCCCATACTTACCAAACCAAACTAATTCGCCACATTAGTGGCTAACATTACATAGATGTAGGTACCTACTTACAGCACGTCTACCGCGAGCTAAACTAAGTTAGTTTGCACTTACGAGTAGTTCAGTCTAGCTTGCCAGTTTTTCATACATGTGGGTGGACGCACATGTATGAAAAACTAGCGAGCTAAACTAAACTAACTGGAAACTAACTTAGTTTAGCTCGCGGTGGACGGCTCGCTTTAGGGTTGACTTTTCTGTACTTACTTACGTTTGTAGTTTTCTTTTATAAAAATACGATTACGAAATTGGTAATGAACTTGTGTAAAACAGAGGTAATTGTACGAGTAATGCGGTTGACGCAATGTGGTTTGTTCTGGTGGTGGTAAATCTTGGCTGCTTGGACTAATTGGCCATATTGTGCTATTACCGGCGTAATGGTGGAGAGGCCATTAGGCAGGCACGAGTCGCGGTGACGATACCACGAGCACTGCCAACGACCCGTGCGCCCGCGCCACACACACAGACACACAGATTTGCATATGACCAATCAGACAAATGAGAAACTATTTTTATGTGAACGTGATACACGATTTGAGGTCTAAGTTCAAAATTGTTGTTTTCTCAAGAGCCTTTTCACTTAAAAACGGTGGTGTCAAATATTGAGCAAACAGTAACGGGATCGTACAAAAGTTTGCTGAGATGCTTAACCCGCAATACAATAAACAGACACATGGATAGCAAATGACTATGAGTTATTGTTGAGTGTCGGCGGCTCCCCTCGGGTGCTGCTTTAATTGGAGAAACGGCTGGGTCAATGGGTGACGACCGCAGTTCGCAGGTAATAGCAGACTTAATAACTTCACCTGAATAAATCACGCGTAACCGTTACAATTTCTTAGCCAAATGATTGTTAATTTGACAAGACACGAATGGATGTGCGAACTAATAATACAGTAATGTTGAACAATGAAGTGCTCACGAAAATAAGCAAAAAATTAATTCGATTAGAATGTAAAAACTGACTGTAATAATAACACATTTATTTTCATATTGAATAGGTATAGGTACAATTCAAAGAATAAAAGTGAAGACATTAGATACAATTTTATTTAATACGGTTGACCAAAGTGGCTTTATATTGTTTACAAACGTTTCTAGGTACTGTACAACGTTCAGTATAAAAATATTGGTACAAACATATCTCAAGCCAGTATGTTCTATAATTAAAAAACGTTATTATGTGTTCACATACTTTCTTTATATCAATATAAATCAATACACACTGAGAAAATTTAAAAACATTGCGTAGAAAATGTAATCAAGGAAAGCTTCAATGCTATAACTACATATTTCAAGGACGTCAACTAGTCATTGTGATGTAACGTTTACCTAAAATAAGGACAACAGTCTTATAAAGCTGTATTATAACCTATCTTACTATGTACAATAATTAAACTGATGCGAGGGAGTTACAAAACGTGGAATAAAGCCTAGCTATCATTTATTAAATCGTTATTCTATGACATCCGTTTTAATAGAAATAATTATATACCATATATAAGTACTCGCTTAGTAGCTAATAAAAGGCACATTATTATCGATAATACAAGCAAGATGTCTGAAATTCAGCCACGTATAACTTTAAGCGATAGCGTGGTATCGGCGCGGGCGCATAGCTACAGGAATTATTCGAATGGTTACGAATATCCTCCTACAGAAAATTGGTTATTTGATACCAAAGACGTGTAAGTCACCTTAGAAAACAGTTAGAAATAATGGAATTTCTGAGATAACTTTTAGCGGTTTTTGATGTTTTTGCAGTTAGGTATAAATATATTGAATATAATTTTATTTCGATAAAAAATCTAGTGATGTCATGTCGTCTAAAGTTTTCACAGATATTGCCCAAAAGTCCGTAACAGATATCCGCTTACCATCAGTTTAATTTCGCTACGTTAATTTAATATACTTTCACAATATACATTTCCAAAAATAACAACAAATAAATCAATAATATATTTATAATATATTACAATACTTTAACACTTAGGTGCCATTTCTTGTGCTCATTTTCTAATGACTGTGAACGATACACAACCTCTTGACTCAACAACTAATAAATTCAAGGAATTAACACACATAGTTTTGGCATAATCTACATCTAAAGAACGTCTTCCATTTATGTGCATAATGTGTTTAACTTACCTACATTTCACAATTCATTTACATTTTTTTATATTCCGAAGTTATCCTTTAAAATACACCATAAAAATATACCGCTAAATGCAAATAACGTTTATCAAAAAGAATTTATCACATATACATAAAATAAAAGTGAAAAATCTTAAACATCGAAGTTAAATGACTAGTTATAAAATGGCCGGCAAAATATTAGCTGAATTATGCCGCCGTTTGAATGAAAAGAAACCTCCATAGCATGCTGGCGACTATAATTTACGAGTATAATATGGTTGAAGAGTATGACATGTTTTTGGCAAGAAAAAGTGTACAAGTAGAGAGACAAGGCGCATTCGAGTCCTATGCAGAGTGGGCGTTGGAGGCTATTATTAGCAGAGCCGAAGGTTAACGAAGCGTAATTTAAGAGCGGCGCCGGATTAGGTTTTTTCTGATCGGATTCCAGGTCCGGACGTCGTCGCAGCAGTTTGGAGTAATTAAGCGGTCGGTTATGAGGTGTAATTACACGAGAAAACACTTATATGTGGCACGGGGTCGTTGAACTGTACGGCAAAAAATGTGGTAAAAAATGACGATGAAAAAGTGGCCCAGCCTGGTTGTCAAAACACACGTCACAGGAATATGGATGTGTCGCCTGCGGCGTGCGCGCGCTTGCGAGGCAGGGCTGCCACACGATCTGTTGACGCCGAGCGAATAAATTCAATAGCAATAACAATTCTATGCCAACTTCGCATATGAAATTCAAAGAATACAGTCAGTCATATAAACTTGAGAAAATAAAAATCGTAGCGTCATATTCCCCATACCTTGTAGGCGTGTAAGACATATTGTAAACGGATCAAATTATGCGGTTTAAAACTAGATATACATAATGGCAGCCCTAGATCTGCAAGCCGACGTGCTCTTATCGGCTCAACAGTTTATTGATCGCGGGAGGCTTCGGTAGTCGCCGCCGCCCGATCATTGTTTGCTAATGAGCCTTCGGGGAGCACAGGTGGTCCGCCGCGATCTAACTCAGTTAACTAAAACAAATATGATGTCATGTTGACAATAATAAATGACCCCCATTAATTTATCCTAAACGTAGGAGTATAACGTCGCGGTAGGTACCTAGAATTACATTATACGCTATGGTTTAGATCAACTAGCGAGTTACACGGCTATTGTTCTCTATGAAATTCTTATTGTTACTTCTAGAGACGTAACAACTCTATGCTAACTTATTTAACACTATTTAGTACAAAGTTCACATAAACGTAGCACAACATAAACGTAGAAAAATCGCATCGCATCGGCTTCACGCCATAAACGCACATTCAGAGCTTGCACTATAAAATATCAGTTTAAACATTGTCCGGTGCACCATTTCTAGCTTTAAAAATGCACGGAACAATGCAGTGATTTTATAAAGGAATGGAAAATCAAACTATAGGTACAATTGACAGAAGACGGCTTACATTCTAAATTGGTGAAGGTTTGCCGGTTCGTTACCAGCCTGCACTTCAGTTCACTGAACACTTAAACGTTGAAGCTCAAATCACGCATGCATCGAAAACCCACGGGATGAATTTTGATAGGCCTTTGAGGTAATTTGTATTCAGATTTGGAGCTCCAACGCATCGTCATTATAAGTTTGTTTTAAAAGGATCTGTTACTTTTATGTAGCACCTCTTCATATTTACAAATTGCAATAAAATTTATTCACAAAATATATGAAAACTTTTGACATTCATTTTCTGCTATCGATCCGTCTTTCCATTTGTTAGAGTACGGAATATTATACATATTTTTCCGTTATGAAATCTGAAGCGTGATCGACGCATTCAATTTAGAAGCGCATATTGGTTGTTCTTGTTACGTGAATCGATGAAATATATCTGTGGTGATACCTAACAAGAAGTCGAACATTTCTCCGGGGTCGTTTTCGGCTCCCGTGTTATCGTCATCTCTGAAAACCTGCGAACAAAATTTTATAAAAATTATACATTTAAATTGTGATGAGCAATCGTGATTGTCGGTCATGTGAATTAATTAAGATAAAGCGCATTGAGATGATTTTTGATGATTATGATAAGTGCTATACTTATCGTAAGACATTTTATGACAGCTACAAATCAATGAACTCCACTCTTATTTTTAGAAAGAAAGGAACGGCATTAAGTGCGTAAGTGAATAGCACCATTGCGTTGCACAGCGCAGTACACTTTAATATCTGAGACTATCTGATAACATCAATTAAGGTTTTAGTTACAGTGAAATATGTTGAGATTAACAGGTTAAGTGTGGAACGACCGTTATTTTGTAGTTCTCGTATATTTGTACTTCACGGTTGTGTTTCAAATTGAATCGGTATTCGCGATTTATGCAGGTCGTTAGACGATTGTTGATATGTGTGTAAAGATGAATTAAATTAACTACAATACTGGATAGTGTATTTGTATCGGTTTCTGGTTATTTATTTATACCTGTTCTGTAGTAAAGCCTCGAGTTATGTTCTAAATATTCGCGCAATAAATGTTAAACTGCCTAGCAACTTAGAGTAGGTAATGATAGATTACAGATCGCCTACAAACACAGTGCTCTATTTTTCTTAGATCTTAGTACCTGCGTGGTACAGTGAAGGCTTTTACATTTATTTCTGCCTCATTGGTCTAGTGGTCGCAAGTGCTACTGCTGAGCATGAGGTCCTGGGTTCGATTCCCGGGTCGGGCAAAGTGGTATTCTATCTGGTATTGCTCAGTAGCAGCCGGAGTCCGGCGTCTGGATTTGTGGCTGGTTGATGGCAATAGGATCGCCCCCTATTATATTGGAATTAAACATAACTGGCGAAATGTTGGTGTACTTATAGGTGGGTACACCTCTGCCCTAACCCTTCGGGGAATACAGGCGTAATGTTATGTTATGTAATATATTTAATTATATTATATTATAATATATATGATTATATTTAATTGTATAATGTCAATTATTTGTGGCACAAACAAAATCGTTATCAGGTCACTTCAAACATTCAATTAGAGAGTTCTCTTTACAGAGTTAGCAATGTGTGTGAGAGTAATTGCATTTTGCAAAATCTAATGTGAGAATCGTACTAGTTTTTATTCCACGGTGAAATGAACAAAGGTAATAGTTGCAAATCACTGGAGGTTCACAAGCAAATGATACAATGATAGCACATAAACGCGCCAAGATAATAATTTAATCATGATATTAGCCACGCTCGAGGGCAAATTGCTCCGTTTATTTAGAGGTGAAAAAGAAAAAGAGTATGACACACATTTAAAACAGGAGAGATAGTATCGCAAAAAGTTTAATGAATGGGACACGGCAATGAGCATATTTCGTGTTCATTGTTGCCGATTTCTCAGAGCGATTTGCTAATAGCCGCTATTAGCGAGCCTCCGGTCACCTCGTGACGCTGCGTGTCGACTACCGGCCTTACTAACGCACACAAAAAACATAATTATTCCTAAAACGGTAACACTTAATTGATCCTCCATGTGTAGATAGTCTTACGGTAAAATTGGTGTCACGTTTTTTGGAGTGCCGACATTCGGTCGTCGCTCGACTGTCCGTTCCAAAGTAGCGAATTTATCGATATGTTATTAACTTTAATTCTATATGCGAAAGCGTAATTATCAGTAAAGATAATGTACTTTACGGTTAAAAAGTTTAAAGTTGATTTATTCGTGTTTACCGAATCTCTTCCGCACTATAATTAGTTTTATCAGATTTCAAACACCGTGTTTGAACAAAATTGAAATAAGCATTACATTTTTGGAAATATGTTATTACATTTCAATTATTTCGTAATACCATACCTTTTCATGTTTGATTCGTAGCTGAGCTTAGTTTGTATCTAACAAAATTTACAGACCGTAAAATTACGGCGCAATCACTGTATCTTCGACTAATGTGAATGTTGGAAGTATGGTGCGGGGACCACAGGCAGTCCGCCACGCCGCTAACGAAACATAGGTATTAGAACGGTGGGAATGTTCTATTAATAAACGGAACCATCTTCTTCTTTTCGTGTGGTTAGTGACTGACCTGGTGTTTTAACGGAACCATCAAAATTATATTTACATTTCTAAATTTTCACGGATGAGTCATATCGAGGTGTTGTGAATGCCATATTGTTAATATATTCACAACAAATTGTTTGATCTATTTAAAAATAAAGAATGTTGGTGTCGGTGCGATGTAGCGAGGAAATTTGCGAGGCTGCAGTTAGCGAGCGTGGATGATTGAGATCTGCGACATTCGTGCGGCAGCGCCTGCGCAGGTCATTACGCCGAAACTTCGGACTCGGCGCGCAACGGTACCGAGACGAGCCGCTGAGATGTTTTGGGACAAATTTAACGACATAACGCCAATACTTACTCAGCTCATTAAGTTTTTTATGTACCTAAAAAAGCTTCACATTAAAGGTCCTTGCTATTAGTGAAATAGAAGTGACGCTGAGTTTCTTTTTGATTTTTGATAGACATTTTGAGAACCCGGTTCAACTTTTTTAAACGATTTGTAGATGAAAGTCTAATGGACGTCGATCGGTAATCTATAGACGCTAAGAATAGTTTACATTTTATTATTGGTAACTCGATAATCATACATTAATTTTGATTGACGACTGAAGTTCCTATGAATAGATCTGTGTCAGCCTTCGAAAACTATAAAGCCTGGCATCGATACGGAAGATCTAGAAAGCTTAAATATAATTTAATTCTGTGTACACCAGTCAATTATAATTACTACAATATTGATGTGTACAAAAAGTAAGTTGGTTGAAGAAGATAAACGCTCTGTCGATGGGAAACGAAAGTGTGCCATCACAGTTTGGTTACAAAAAGAATGATACTGATCACGTACAGAGCTGGAGTATTAAATTTTCCGCTTCGTTTTGGCGACAAACGGTTAGTGAACGGTCCAGCGCGCGTGTTGCGCTCGCAACCACCTCAATTTGGCAAGTAACGCCAATCGACCGGACACTACGCTGAGTTTTCTACCACCTTTTGAATTCTTTACTGTTCTTTTCACGGAATTAATTTCCATGGTATGACGAAGCATGACCTTTTCCACGAAAATGATAATCATGTTTAAATGTTTATCTTAGAATTGATCTACGATACGCTGATTTAGTGCAGCATTTCTGCAGACTTAATTAAAAAACAGCCAATGGAACAAAAATAAACAAGTTTGTTTTCAACACAGATACGAAAACAGATCTTGTTCAATTATTCTATTTTCTCTAGGAATGGATGTTTAATTCCATTAAAATAGTTTCCTTCCAATCAAGCAACAAAAATGTTATCAGATTCTGTTAGTCGATTTATACGGTTAACACCACTAGTGTTGCGTCGATCGACAAGCTCCACACAATGATGGATGACTGTCCGGTCCACACACACGCCAATCATGATTCGCGTCGATCGCCTGCAGCGACAACATCCAATACATGATACGGTAAGGATCTACATCGCCAACTCCCACTTATTTCTCCTGTATTTGTTTTTGTGCGTATTTAAATATACCACTATTTTTAGTAGTCGAACCAATACTAAAATAAATAGTATTATTGCTCGTTAGGCGCTCCGGGTTTGGATTCACATTTTATCGTATTTTAATTAGTTCTTTCTCGCGTTCCTTTTGTTTTACATTAAGTATATTATTTTATTTGTGTCAGTTCTTATGCACAGTTTTTTTAAGATACCACTTGAGCTTATTTAATTTATATTTAACAGAATAAATAATGAAAAAGTTATTTATTGTCTAATTATAGTTCACGTTCAACGTTCATTTGAAAGTAAAAATCGAACAAATACCTACGCAGACCTCTTTATTCAGAATAGTTCGGCAGATTTATGTCGCGAGACAGTATGGACTGGCCGCTCGAGGCCCATACATACTCTTACACAAAAACTTAATGAAAGTCGAAAGTACGCTTTCACTTGTCGACGGTATTGTATTGTGCGTCGATTGTATACAACACTAATTCAATTGTATTTCTTAAAGTTTTTTAAAACAAGGGTGGCTTACTCCCAGGCGTCCATTAGCAGTCTAGCCGGTCATCGGCACATAATTAGCTACAGCATAAATTTTAACCAGGCATCGAACACAATGCGACATGTTCTAGATAGCATTATTATTTTTGAGTGAAGTCATGGTAGCTTGGCCAGTTTTGAATAGAATGCATTTTCAGATTTGAATAAAATCTGTCGGTGATTTATTCAGCGGACATGAATGACGCTTTGTGTGAGGATAACGAAGTGGAGGGCAGCTTTTGTGGCGTCAGATAGACTGACTATTGAGATATGTGTTCTGATATAAAGTGACAGAAAGAACAGTAATCGAACCTATGTAGTAATAATAGTAAATGCTCGTAATGGTGTAACAAAGGCGACGGGTAGCACAGTGCACCTGTGTGTTGAACATGAGCTACCGGCGCAGGCGGTGTGCATTGTGACAACGTCGAGTGACAAGCATTCATTGAAATGACTGACGCTAAAGAACAGTAAAGCTCAAACTCAAAGCATTTATTTCAATTTATTAAACCATTTACAAGCACTTTTGAATTGTCAAAGAGTCAATCAGTTGGTCAGAAAGTTGAAGCTAGTTGCCCATTCCAAAACGTAGATCTCTATGGAAAAGAACGGGCAAGAAACTCCAAGGACACTCTTTTAAATATAGAAATTACAAAATCCTGGGTACATTACTCTTGTTGCTTCTATACGAGGGCTGCACTAAAAGTTTCGGGAATGGAATATTTCCACTGTTCCTGTCATATTAAAATCTTTTTAATTGAAAACTCCTTGGTTTTAAAAATCGAATACCATTTATTTATTTAAAAAAATATTCTCGGTCTTGTCACAAGGTTTTGTCAAACTTGTTTAGTCGTTGAGAAAATGGAATTGACTCGAGAAAATTCACAACAGCGATGATTTATTATGACTTTCGAAGTGGTTTAACACAAAAACAGTGTGTTGACCGGATGATTTCTGCATTTGGTGATGAAGCCCCATCCAAAACCACAATTTATCGCTGGTTTGCTGAATTTCAACGTGGACGTGTCAAGCTCAGTGAGGATCCCCGTCAAGGTCGTCCAAAAACTGTCACCCAAGAAAACTTGATGCTGTGCGTAAGCTGATTGAGGAAGATGTGACATACCGCGAAATTCAGGCAACTTTAGACATTGGCATGAGTCAAATACAAATAATCTTGCATGAACAATTAGGTGTAAAAAAGTTGATTTCCCGATGGATACCGCATTCGCTTTGTGAAGAGCAAAAAGCGGCTCGCGTTACTTGGTGCGTCAGAACTCTCGAAAGATTCCACGCAGGATCCTCAAATGCTGTATACAACATCGTATCAGGTGACGAATCCTGGATATACGCGTACGAACCCGAAACAAAAAACCAGTCACGAGTTTGGGTGTTCGAAAATGAGTTAAAGCCAACAAAAATTGTTCGTTCACGGAGTGTTGCAAAAAAAATGGTGGCCACGTTTGTCTCCAAAACCGGCCATGTTGCGACTATTCCTCTTGAGGGACAAAGAACGGTTAATGCAGAATGGTATGCTAGCATTTGTTTGCCACAGGTCGTTTCTGAACTCCGTAAAGAGAACTGCAACCGCCGCATCATCCTCCATCACGACAATGCGAGTTCTCACACCGCGCACAGAACAAAAGAGTTTTTAGAGCAAGAAAACATAGAATTATTAGACCATCCGCCGTACAGCCCCGACCTAAGCCTAATGATTTCTATACTTTCCCTAAAATAAATAATAAATTGCGTGGACAGAGATTTTCATCACCTGAAGAAGCTGTGGACGCCTACAAAACGGCCATTTTAGAGACCCCAACTTCCGAATGGAATGGTTGCTTCAATGATTGGTTCCATAGTATGAAAAAATGTGTCAAATTTCGCGGAGAATACTTCGAAAAGCAATAAATACATTTTTAAATAGTAATGTTGTGTCACTTCCTTGATTCCCGAAATTTTCAGTGCCGCCCTCGTATGTGAGAACAATGTAAAAAATATATAATTAAAACGATAAAAAATATTAAAAAAAGCCCTGGCAGATAAGAGATGACCAGTCTCAACTGATGGCGCCCGTTCACGAACATGACGCGTAAATCAGCACCATCCAGCTCAACCATTTTGTAGGGAACCGAATGATCCAACACACTCGCCACCATCAGCGAGACATTAAGTGAGCATGACATACTTTCAACTACCCTGCTCTTTCAAGTCAACATACAACATAATAACATAGTATACGACTCCATGGTACTCACATTTACAAAAATTGAAAAAAAATGCGTATAAGTTATACAAATCTACAGTTTGCAATGTATTTGTAAGATTAAAAGAATTTTACTACCAAAAAGAAAGAAAATCATTATTATCTATAGGAGTATTCAACAATTAAGACTTGGTTAAATAAAATAAAAAAAACATTAAGTTCGTAAAGTCAGACAAAATAAAAAAGGGAAAGCAACTCTACCAATTTTTTTTTTTTTTAACTAGTGAGCCGAAGTGGCTGTGGAGCAGGACCAGCATTAAGCCAAACATTTTTATCTACGATATAATCATCCAACTTATAGTATGCTTGTCTACCTATTGTGCGTTTAATGCAAGTTTTAAATTTATTCTCAATTAGTTGAAGAATATCGAGTGGTATTTTATTATAACTTTACGCAGTACCCCATAAAAGAAGTGTGAGTTAAATTAAGGACAGGTTAATATTCGCTTAGCCTAGTTTAACCAATGAAAATTATAATCATTTTAGGTAATAGACTTAAATTACCCATTCATGATTTTATTCTTTTGAAAATATTTAACATACAAAGCTGTAGAATGGGCCTAAAAGCTTGAATGTAAATGGATCCATTAGTCATAAATTTTAAAGCTCGTGTGAAACTATTACCTATTTTATTTGTATTGCGCACGAGTTTAGTTTCTAAGGGGCAATTAGTGATCATAACGTTTTGACAGCGCTATTTATAATAAGCACATAAAAACCGTGGACTCGTCTGTAAATTGTAAGGATTTATTTTTAAACCTGTAATAAAATGCTCAGACGGAAAAATATTGTGTTTTATTATCATAATTTTTGTGGTATACAATTATCAATTAAATCACTTTATATACTGGCTTTTACCTTGGCCAGAGGCTTAGCGTTGCTATACAACGTGGCAATGCGGCCAGTCTCTTGGGAACACTACCAGTCGAGCGATGCGGAGGATTTTTAGTTTGTTAAGTCATATTTTAGTTTGTTAATAGTTTTAGTTTAGGTTAGGATATTTTTAAAATATAAAAATTTTACCGATTAAGTCATTGTACTGCCTCTCGGGTGTTGAATTTTTTCCCACTTAAAAAATTGTCTAAATTTTGAAAAAAGTAGAAACCTTTTGGGGCAAGGTCCGGAGAGCTTCCAGCTGTAACTCTTGTAGCTTTGCGATGGTCTGTCGTGAAGTGTGAGCTGGCGCGTTGACGTGGAGAAGCAATGGGGAAGAGCGATTGACTAGTCTTGGTTTTTGAATTACGAGCTTCTCCATCATTGTTTGCAATTCTTGGCAATAGAAATCTGCCGTCACTGTTGTGCCATTCGGTAAGAAGCTGTGATAATAGAAGTCCGGCACTGGTCCACCAGACAGTTACCATCATCTTCTTATGAGTAATATTTTTTTTAAGCGCACTGATTAGGTGGTGTACCCGGATCCACCAACTGAGACGAACGCTTATGGTTGTCGTACAGGATCCACTTTTCATCGCAAGTAACAATTCGATTAAGAATTCCCTCGTTTCTATGCCGATTCAGTGATATGCATGCTACGACACGTAAATCTCGCTGGTGGTCGCTTGGTTCGTGTGGCACCCACTTTTTTATCTTTCCGATTTGAAGCAAGTGCTTTAATGTTGTTTTGACACTAAATCCAAGGCCCGCAGCAAGCTCAGCCGTAGATTAAGTTGGATGCGCTTCCACTATCGTCTTCAATTCGTCGTTGTCGACAATGGTTACCGGCCGACCGCGAGGCTCGTTCTTCAAAATTTCCAGATTTAAAACGATAGAACCAATAATGGACCGTGTTTATGCAAGCAGTGTTAGGCCCGTACACGTCGTTAATGTTTCGTGTTGTTTGTGCAGCGGTATTTCCACGTAGGAACTCATATTCGAAAATTGTACGAATTTTCAGTTTATCCATGGCGCCCAAAACTACCACAATGTCACAAAAACAAAAAACTATCTAAAAATAAATGACTGAATTTGAAATTAAATTAACACGTCTTTCGAATAAAATTCATTTGTAATTGGAGATTCTATAACTATATAGAATCTCCAATTATATAGATAAAGACCTATTATTTTAATTTTAATAATCTGTTAGTTAATATAAATCTCATTTTTCCAAATATACAGGAGAGTACTTTTAATTGAGACGTTGTTACTGTACATTATAAGTTTATGAAAGCTATCGGTATAATAACACTAACCGGTAAATATCCGAGGTACCGGTGTTTAGGATCCACATAAACACCATCCTGGTCATACTCAAGATTTTAATGAGTTTGAAGGCACTTAATGTCTGCATAATAAACAGACTATCATGGTTCGCTCGTGTACTCAAGAAGATATAGTAAATAATAGTCCATACAAGTGCTTAGTACCTCATGGTAAGATCTTTATTATAACTATACTAGCTTTCACACAAGACTTCGTTCGCGTAAAGTTTGGAATGTTCCTCCAAAACTTCATCATCGCTTTCTACTTTTTAAATTTTTGCCTTTAAGCAATCTAGGAAACGAATGTAAAGTGTGTCTTGCCTACATTTAAGCCCTTACCTACATTTAAAGTATGCCTATGTCCTTGCTTATGATTCACATTATGTCAACGAAGAGCCATGAAAACGAAACTGACCGACTGACAGGTCAATTTAACTTTTATAATAAAACTAGCTGACCTGACAGACAGCTGTGCTGCTGGAGAGTTTGTTGCGCCACTTATTCTTCCCAGCTAAAGCACTAGGAAGTGGTGAAGGGCGGGCGTTTTGGGGGACTGTCTTATGTAATTTGACGTTCGAAAAGTGCTGATTCTCAGCCTAGTTTGAATTAATGACTTTTGGATTTTGAGTTGTCTTATCCCAATAATTCATACAAAAAATCCTTATGAGAAATCATAATGTTTCTTTCCTTAAAAAACCCATTCGGCCTACTACGAACATAAAAAAAATTATGTTATAATTTAATATTTTTCGTTATGAACTGGTGGGCTTACCAACGTACATAATTTATATAGATAGTTTGGATACGATTTCATGTTAGCTTGCATGAACTTATATCTAAGCTTGTTCATGCTTTGAATATTTTATGGACATATCACATAATTATTAATTGCTTCATGTGCTTATGGTAAGCGTTAAAATCATGATAAGTGAATTGAGTTACGTGTGAAATAGTTGATGCAAGTTAAAAGTAACTTAGAAACTATTCTCAGATATGAATACAACATATATTGAAGATAGGTCAGGTCTAAGAGCGCTAACACACTGGGACGCCACGGCGACTTCGCCAGGTCGCGCTGCCAACAAAATGTATACAGTTATACAGGGTGTCCAGTAAATAGCACGACATACTGCAGGGGGTGATAGCTAGGGTCACTACCTATCAATACAACACAATATATGTTCAGCAAAATCTTACGGATTTACAGTTTTACAAAATTTAATTGTTGAAAATTGTTCTGTGAAAATTTTAACAAAAAAAACTATTTTTGTTTTTGATAAAAAAAACTTATAATGAGTAGAGTAACTATTCACGAATAATTTGATGTAAAAAAAGTTCTAGAAAAAGATTTTTTCATTACGAGATGCTTAAAAATCTGTTTCAAGGTAGAGATTTTTCGATATTTCGGAAAATTTTGTAACTGTAAATCCGTAAGATTTTGCTGAACATATATTGTGTTGTATTGATAGGTAGTGACCCAAGCTATCACCCCCTGCAGTATGTCGTGCTATTTACTGGACACCCTGTATAGTGGGTGGCTCACCTGGCGTCAGTTTGGTTATGCAGCCAACCATACATTATGTTAGCGACGCTACCTGACTATGCCACCATGGCGTCTCAGTGTGTTAGCGCTCTAAGCATCAGAGTAAGCATTAAATTACTCGAAAATTACCATTTAATTATTTATTTATCTTCTTCTTTTCGTGTGGTTAGTGACTAACCCGGTGTCAGGGTTTTAAAGCCGCCCATGGACCTCTGACTTGGCTTCACATGCCGTCGAGAAATATCTCTCAGGCATGCAAGGTTTCCTCACGATGTTTTCCTTCACCGTTGTTCCGTTGTTTTTAACCGTTTCCTGTATTATTTATGTACACACAGTAAAATACCTACAGATACGACATTATTATAATTTTGAGTACAAAGGTAAGACTGCTTATTTCTTAAGAAATTTCTTTCAGCAGACACGAAAGGAGAAAATCACCATGATGATAATGAAAATGAATCCTGGTCGCTCTTATAGCCAGTACTATGCTATGTACTATGTCACGGCATAGTTAGGGTTACTCTGTGATTATAACGAACCTATTAAAAATAAACAAATAAGTAACGATAAAAAGCTCAGTAACGATGAAGTTATGAAAAGAATCAGATATAATAAAAGTATGACACTAAACATGACCATTAAATATGAATAGTTCAAAGTCATTAGTCATTTATCTGACAGCGGAACGCGCAATGACAACACATTTACAGCTGAGCTCTACGTGATTAAAATAAATGAGAAATGTGTCGAAAATACTGTCGAAAACGTGAAACTCCATATAAATTTATATTCCGAGTTGGTATAAAAACGTCTTGTAACATGTGGACAGTGTCGTTAGTAAGTTGTAATGTGTATATTTATGCTGACGACGTGTGTAGTTGGATGTGGGCTACTCTTAACACTAGCTCACTCGAAAACAGAACCAGACAATGATGTCAAGAATTCACAGTGTTATAAACCTTTTAACCCCCCACGTTGGTGTCAGAATGTTTGTGAGAGTTAGCTTAGTGTCACCGATGTAATTAAACTTGAGCTAGGGGGCATTGGTCACTAGTACCTAGGTACCAGCTATTCATCCAGAACTATACGAAGAACAGTTAAATGCAAATCATGCGTGTGATGATCATTAATAAAGGTAACCATAAAAGGCTGTTATTAGCTTTATATGATGTCACTAAAGTATTAAAGAACTCCTGCGCCCTGCGGTTTTACCCGTATAAGTCTCGATCCCGTGGGAATATCGGGATAAAAAGTATCCTATGTCCTAAACCAGGTTCTGGTCTACCCATGTGCCAAATGTCATCGAAATCCGTTCAGCCGTTTTAGAGTGAAAGCGTAGTAAACAAATAAACAAACTCACTTTCACATTTATAATATTAGTTAGGATACTGAGGATGGCTGCAGGGAAACAAGTTGTGATAAAGCTGGAGTGATGGGCAGACAACCTGACTGTTACTAATTGTGCGCTACTGCGGTATTCATGAGTGTTTGCAACACTTCTAGTTGGCTAGCTTGCAATACCGCTACGACTTGTCAAGTCTTAAGCTAAATGAACGTGGAAGTACACAATATTGTACACACAGTCGAGGAACATTATGACAATATTACGGATTTAATTAGTGACGGGAAGTTTGCTGTACTTCCGGTTGTATTTAACGGTTTATTAAGAATGTGTTAATATTAGTGGGGATATTATAGGCTGATCAACTTTAGTGCACCTACATTGTAGAATAACTTAACATAACTACTGTATTCCGCGAATAGGTATAAGCGCGCCCCACTCCGCTCCGCTCCGTACTAAAATACAGCTTACAGTACAGTAATAGTGGAGTGGGGCGCGTCGTCGTGGATTGCACTATCTGTAGAAAGGAGTGTGTAGTACAGATGGTCCATTCTGGAATGACGCGCCCCACTACCGCCTTTTTTGCACACGGTAATTGCGGTAGTGGGGCGCGTCATTTCCCAAATTGCCAATTATGTTTAAGTCCCACGCAATATTGCCATAAGCCGGGGACAATATCCAGACTCCGAGCTGCTTCTGTGAAATTCCTGATAGACCCGCAAAAGAATAAAATGAACTGAATCCAGGACCAGTTATGCAGTCACTAGAGTAACATGGTAGAATAATGAGATATTTACTTGTACGGCTGGTGGCGACGGCAGGGGCGCCTCCCAGGCTTGTCACAAATCTCCCCAGATGATGGCGCGCTTGCTGCGGTCGACTGACGCTAGCAGTCCCGACTGAGGGTGCCATGACACCGCCGTCACTGCTGACCTGCAAAGAACAAATAGGAAAAGTATAAATATAGACAACTTCTCTGCTAATTTCTTTCTGGCAAGATATTAATGGCTATAGGTCTGTTTGCCAAAAACATGCGGCAGTGAAAAGGCATTACCTATGGTTTGTTTCAAAAGTATCTCATGAAGGTATAAACAAACCCTGTTCAGGTTAAATTCTTACGCTATCACTAAAAGGAATTAGTAACACATTCATCTGTATTTAGGAGGTTCCAACTTAATATCTCACCACTTAACAGAAAAATCATAGACAAAAATTGAGGTTATAAATATTAACCTCAATTGACAAATGAGAAACATCTTAAAGGTGATTTAAAACTAGAATTTCGGGTTTGAGTATTCAAATAAGCAAAACAAGGCATTCAATTTGTAGTGGCACTACAAATTGGCATCCATAGGTTGTTTTCTGATCCATTTATTTACGTTTTTATCTGATAGTTTTGGAACAGAATATACTCGTACATGTAACGGTCACCTTCGCAGAAAACTGTACACTCTAAAAGTAAATGAGACCCAAAAGTTTTATGGCTAAAGACTTCTGAAGATGATGATTATGATTGAAACAAATTAAGGTTTAGCCAGAATATGTACGCTTAAATGTTTATGGTGACCATCATCAGGGTTATCTCCATTTAAAAGCAAGCTTCTTTTAGGGTCATAGTAATTGAAAGTTTAAAATAATCTAGAAATTCCGACCAAATCTAAGTTCGTCGGGTCATAAAATGAAACAAGTGCACGGTGCTTAGTTTATCATAAAACTGGAGCATTTTTGTGTACAAGTCGCTTGAACCGTTACGTTTCTCAGAATAATATATGAGGAGACTATGAACGGTACTCCGCGTTATATGACCGTACATTACGAATATTATGTTGGCAATTAAATCTGTGTCACTAGCACTTAAAGATACTCATCGCCCTCTATTAATACACAGACTTTTAATAAAACCAATAAAAAAAACATACCCACTAAAGTATTCGACTTTCTTGACCATTTACCGAAGATGATCGTAAGAACGGAGCGGTCACGACGTTTGAAATACATTTCAGTTCGCGGTGTCCATTTAACGTATAAGGAAAGGAAGGATTGTGACCGAACTAGTCCACAGTGGTACAATTTCGAGCATAGAAACTGTTGTGCGAAGCTTTGATTGTCGGTGGCCGCTTAAAGGCTTTACATCGTATCTATGCGGGGCGAGGCTTCTCATAAACAAGAATTAGCGTCGGGTTTGTTCGGCTCGTTTACACATACCGCTCCCGGTCGCGTATAACGAGCCAGCCCAGGGATAGCCAATACGGGGACTAGGAAGCGCCATAACACGAACAAATCTGGTAACCAGAACCTGCGATTGTTTCCTTATTGCATTCCGCTCCGATATCATGATTGTTTTTATTGAATCATATCATACGAGTACGTGCGCCAAGATGTTGTCTCGAATGCTCCGATTGCTGTACCTCGTCAGAATATTAATAACCGTTAATTTATTCAATTTCGTATATTGGAATATGCCCAGTTAATTAAGTGATGGCTTTAATGGTCCCGCCTACAGGGCAACGTTTGGAAAATGCTGTAAATAATAATTAAGGCAGAATGAAAGTAATAAAATGTTATGAACCGGATTTGTTGATCGATTTATTCTGTACATGAAAATGTAATTAGTCATGATAGCTTTTATATTGCTACAAATGGTTGTTTATAAATATGTATGTAGATATCGTGTATCTTACTCCCGTCTTGATACATAACCAAGTAACACGCCTTCTGTGTTCGGAAACCGGTAACCCAATAAATTAATTTCAGGAACCTATCTCCGGTGGTCGTTAGCCTTTCCGCTACAGAAAGCATGCACCGCGATTATCCGGGACCAATGTCCGTACATACACTACATACCGAACACTCTGACGTTTGTGATCTAGAGGGTAGTTAATACCTAATCATACGAAAAAATGCAACAAAAGATACTTGCCTTCAGCACAGCCTAGAAAATCTTAATTTGAACGTTAATTGCGGCCCACACTTAGCATAACGATTAAATGTGCTCACTACCTATTCGTCGCTTTTTGAATAGCACGCATCATATTTTCTTTGCTCCACATAGGAAAATGACCGTCTGCTAATAATCTCCTACGTTTATTAGGCAATAACTTCTTTACTGAACGAATGAACTATGCGCTGCGGAAATTATTAAGCTCATGCACGCGAGGTGGTAGTTATCAGCAATTTTCAAGTTTACAACTTCCACAGTATATATAAGTCATCATAACAAAGAGAAAAACTACGAACTGACTGACTAAATTATTTTTAGTTCCAAGCCACATTCCGCACATAATTAATTAGATAATCTCTCGATCGCAAGCAATCTGTATCGTTCTAAATCGATAGCCATATGAAGACGATTAATTGCCCATGATGTATTCTGTTCCTAGTCTAAATGATAAGATTCAATGATTGTGCGTCGCGGAGATAAATCATGGTAATCGTCGGCGACAACAATAATGTATGTCGCACATGTTCGAGCTAATTTTGTGCGACGGCCGCATGCTGAGCGCGAAGCTCGAACAGCGCTGATACAACGTACGCCAAGTACTCGCAGATAGCGTACAAAAGCGCAAGGGTAGACCATTCCACTAACATCGCAGTCCTATTGTACGAACCATTCCGGAAACGTCCAACCTGATGTTCAGTCAAGTTCAGTGTGCTGTGTTGACAATACTGTGGTTAGTTTGGTCACATTTGTAATATTCTAACCCAGGACCACATAGTACTACTAGTATCTAGAATAAAATAGCACGTGACAAGTTCTATCGCCCACAAACGTTATTACTATAGTGTTAATATTTGTGGAAGCTATACTCCGCAGGCCATCTTCAGAATGCATAAACCCATATATAGTAAGCTTCGTGAGAGGCTCTGAAATATTTTATTACAGAACGCGGCGATGCTTTGATACATGGAATAATATTCAAGTCAATGTTTATAGATGCAATATTAGGAAGTAATCTAAGTGTTTGCAATGCCACATAATAGTTACGATCCCTTCGCGGTTAAAAGCGTATAAGTATGAAATAGGAAACAATGGTTGGACCTAAGGAAACCAATCTTTATGGCTCATCTCTCTGTATTTCGATATTGCTGTGCTCAAATTGATTTTGGCCGGAGATGATTAGAATTTTATGTCGCAACGGTATATTCTAGGTAACCGTCGTAATGTTAGTTTCAATATTGAATCAGACTTAACAATACAGTAATAAAGTGGGCGAGCAACTTAACTGTTCAAACTCACATCGAAGACTGTACAAACTAACATCAGTATGGTACTGGTATTACTAAGCAAAAATATGCATGTCGAGATGCAGAGGAATGTTTCCGCGTTACTTTTGTCCTTGTTACGGTAAAATTGTTTACACTATTGTGTGTGGAGTGTCGGCGCGAATTAAGTGCGATTGCATCGCGCCATGCACTTGTAGTGGACAGCGCGAGGGAACAATATGTCCCATTTGCGGCGATCTGCGGGAGAATGGGCCCCAGCGACGGGTTGCGCGGGTGTCTTGACAAAGATTCGATCAAGTCCTATTGCAGCGAGCGCTGGCGATAAGACTGGACGCGACGCTCGACAAGACCTGAGGGTAAAACAGTCCTTTGACTGCCGCGCTTGTCTACGACCAGGAAGTGATATCGTAAATAATGTGCTATTTAAATGTACGATACGTCTTTAATATTCAGCTAATTAAATTTGAAAGTCTGACGTGAACAAATACAATTGTGATTTTCAGGAAATGCATTTTGTGCAAAGCTAGATTACTTGTTGGATTCCGGAAAGCCACATTAGAATGTTTTGGCATTTGATATTCAAATGAATTCAAATGTCATTCTTTACTTTAATCGCATCGAGCAGGTGTGACGATAGCTTAATGCCAAATAAATATGCAGTGTACGGTATGGGAAAGAGAAATTTGCAATGGTGAGACAGTCGAGCCAATGTTGACCTCACGATTTCAATTGTCCATGCAAAATGTTACGGGGATAGCGAACGATGTCGCGACTAAAACAATTCCAGTTTAAAATTCAAGGTCAGAAATGTGTCTGCTGAAAATTTATTACGAATCTCAAAGGTCACATCTTCCGTGAGCTATGGTTACAGTTAGAAAGAAACGAATTGAAAACAAATTGCGCCGCGGTCTGCAAGCGCTATAGGAGAGCTATTGTTTAGGACGTTCGTAGATTATATCAATAGTTATTGAAAATAACTCTAGATATACATTAGTAATTTTGTTATTATAGTTACGGATTTATTGTGTAGTTTTGGCAAATAGGTTTTTCTATAGGATTTCTGTTATTGAAAAGTAATATACCGTATCTATAATTAGCGATAGGGTTGGCCGTCCTCTTTTGAGTTGAGAAGTCCTGAAAGACTGCTGGCAATCACTAGTACATTTCTGCCCATTCGTCTGGTTGAGTGTATGACAGTTACGTACAATTACAGGTAGGAGGTACAAATAATTAGCATCCTGATCTATTAAATAAGGTGAGTTGTAAAAGTCGACCGAGGGCAACTGGTTGCATTACTCCGTAAATCAGTTACTTATCCGCCTGTTCTGCACCTTGCAATCTTTTAGAATAAACTTAGTACTTAGTGCCGCGGTTCAAGTAATCATGATAAAGATACGCATAAGCGCAGTGATATCAACGTTTTATTTAGTATTCTAATGCGAGGATATAATCATTATTGAGCAGATATAGGAGTCAATAAACTAATTAGCGAAACGAGATCGGGCAACGAGACGTCTTAATCGGAAAGCGGTTTATGATAATATCATCATAATGCTAGAAGACATTTTGTTGTTGAACATTAAAAGGTACAGTTAAAAGGTGTGATGCTCTTGTTAGACGTATAGATTTACGGTTTTTGTATAGTTCAGGTTATTTATGAGTACATGATGTTTTAATCACTATTCAGTATAATTTCACAGAACTAACTTAAATATGGAGTAAGATATTGACACTTGGGACCACAGGATCAGGTAAAGATATAGGCAAAAAAATGTAAGCCAACCTATCAATGATATACTTACATCGATTTTTCTATTTACTCGATATGATTGATGACTGCCTCGTTGGTCTAGTGGTCTCAAGCGCTACTGCTGAGCATGAGGTCCTGGGTTCGATTCCCGGGTCGGGCAAAGTGTTATTGGGTTTTTCTATCTGGAATTTCTCAATAGCAGCCCAGAGTCTGGATTTGTGCCCGGTAGATGGCAATAGGCTCGCCCCCTATTACATGGGACTTAAACATAACTGGCGAAATGTGGGCGTACCTACTACAGGTACATCTCTGCCCAACCCTTCAGGGAAACAAGGCGTGATGTTATGTGCTGTTTTTGTTCGATATGATTGTGCTAACAGCAGTTCAACACAGCATTTTCTGCGTTCAGCGTTCAGTCAATACTTACGTGTGATCCTTGAGTATCGTCTCCAGTCGTCCAGAATGCGTGTTCCACACGTACACCGCTCCGTCCGCCGCACCGACCGACAACAGGCGGCCGCCTGGGCCGAATGCCGCCCGCGACCAGTCGCACCCCACCTTGAACGACTCGTGACTGAAATGCAATTAAAAATTACGCGATTCACCCTCAAATTGTATGAAACGTTGCTAGGAACAAGTTTCCGGCAACACAAAAATACGTTGCTGAAATCATGTTGTGAAACTTTTGTTAATTTTGTTGAACAGTAAGTTATGCTGCGCTGAGCTGTGCTGTGCACTATTTAGCTAATTCGCTCCAAAAAGGTTTTAATGAGGGACAAAACGTGCGGCGTTGCGCTTTGTGGGGGCAACCCCTTATTTAAAACACAGCAATTTTTTCGTTTAGCTAGGCACGAGACAGCTTAATTTTGATTTGTTAGCCTTTGGATACAAAAAGTGGTATAATAGGGATGATGACAAAAAAAGATGTTTTTTGTCCGTCACGTAGATTATGAAAAAAATACGTACACGTATTTTTTTAGGTTATCAAAAGATAACGGCGATACATTGAGTTCAAATGTGCCATGACGTCACGAGTACGTAGATTTTATACTTACTTGTGACGTAGCGGCCCCCACTCCCCAATTTTAATGCGTTTTATCTAAGTCATTTTTTATTAATATGATCATCATCATCTGCCTAGCCTTTTCCCAACTACGTTGGGGTCAGCTTCCAGTCTAACCGGATGCAGCTGAATACCAGTATTTTATATGGAGCGACTGCCTATCTGACCTCCACAACCCAGTAATTGGGTGATACGATACCCCTTGGTAAGACTGGTTGTCAGACTTTCGGGCTTCTGACGACCCGTAACGACTGTCAAAGATCCACGAATGACAGCCGGGACCAACAGCTTAACGTGCTTTCCGAGGCACGGAGGAGTCTCGGTACGTAAAGATGGTCCCCCATCCACAGACCAACCCGGGCAAGCGTAGCTTAACCTGACGGATCGACCCGTGCGGCAGATATTACTTAGCCACGAGCTTCTCCATTTTTATTAATATGATAAAGCAAATAATACGAGTCTAATATTTTTTTATTATCTGACTGACGGACTAAATTGTTTTTTTTGTTTGGCCCAGGCATCATCCCTATTGCCGACAGCGATGTCTATACCAGAGGACAATTACTGTATCTTGATCACCCGCGATCAGTCGCACCCCACCTTATAAGCCTCGTGACTGAAATGCAATTAGTAGCCCCGTACACTTTGTCACGTCTGTACTAATAAGTCTATTCTCGTATTAAGTTAATGTACAGGTGTCCAGAAGCCTTCTGCAATACTTTAACTTGGAATGTGCAGTTTTGCCAAGGAATTCCGAACAATTCCAAGCTGTTTTTAATTTACTCCAGTCTCCTTTAAAAATACTACTTCATGGTAGTCGAAAGTTGACTTTCTTTGAAAGAATTTCTTGTGTTGATTTAAGGTTAGTTCAAAAGTTTCAATGGAAAAATGTCAGAGCAAACGATTTAAAAAAAAATGATTTGACATTTGATTGCCTACAGTAAATGTTCAAGTAAATTATCGATATTAAGAAGTTTATACTTTAAACAATCTTTATTGAATTAATTAATTCAGTGGTCAAAATAATTAGTTTAAATACTTAACTGCAAATAATCTTTAACGATCTTTTTGCGATTGGCCCAATCATCTACCTACTCGCTCATCAAGATCTTACGAGTATAAAGGCTTGATTACAATCCTTTTAAGCGTTTCGAATAAACAGATTTGACCTCTATTTCCATATAAAAGCAAATGTTTGAAGAAATAACTGTTTCAATGAAATAATTCATGTTGAATTGAATAATTAATGTGTATTTAGACGGTTGGTAAGAAATCTACCTATTTCTAGAGGAAAAGACATCAACGCGCTTGAAAAGTTTGCAACGTCGCAAATAGCTGTCAAATATTTACCCGTTTTGATTAATTTGACAATTGACAATTTGTATGGGAATATGAAACTAACTAGTGAACTTGAATATTAGTTGTGAATTTCAATTATAACACTGAATTTGATGTTTCATTTTATGTGTATAAAAAGGCATTTGGAAAGATTCCAAATACTTTCTAACCGACTTCTAAAAAAGGAGGAGGTTCTCAATACGGATGTTTGTATTTTTTTTAATGTTTGTTCGCGCATCACTCCGTTGTTTGCGAACCGATTTGAAAAATTCTGTTGATTGACTCCAAAAAATTGTTAAATTTTATTATAGGTTAATCGTTTATTATATAGGTAGGTTATAGTATTATTTTTAACTTTTTAGTGCTTTTAAGGTTTTTTGAAGACGGTTTTTATTTGTTTATTTTTTATTTGTTTAAATATTCGGTGTCACGATATTAATTGTTGCCTTTCATAATCAATATTTTAGTTCACTAGTTAGCCATATTTCATATTTCCATCTATTTGTGTTGGTTGCCCACTTTGAGAATGCGCGCACTTAACAAAAGGAAAATGTTCTATGCTCTTCGAATATTATGACAATTACTAACAAAACGAGCTCTTAACGATACTTTTGGCCATAAATATAAAGAGAAAGTATATTTCACTTCAGAAACTGTGGGAACATATCTAAAATTTAATTTGTTTTTATAGCCATGTGCAATATTATGTGCAGTATATCAACCACGTTATGCTATAAAATAAAACAACAAAAGAAACTTTCCACGACTAAAAACATTATCTCTTTCCCGTAAAACTTTTAGTCTAAGTCTAAGGTGGAAATTCTGTGTGATAACATTTCTCAAATTCTTTACGACAATATAACATCTAATTGATTAATTAATTAACTTGCATGAAAATATAACTAATAACTTAAAGTAACGAGTCTATTATTTTTGTATGTCTATTTATATTTTGAAGCAATAATTATTAGCTTTACTACTATTGTTCTAGAGTGAGTCATAAAATCTAGAATATCTAACTGTAAACATTTCTTAGGTCTTACATCGCAGGAAAAGACATAAAACTTTATACTAGCGCAGCAGTTACAAGTAATAATAATAAATTATAGGTTAGCCTACCTGAAAGAACGTACGATCGTGTTCATCCTCAGATCTATTAGTTGTATTGTGTCGTCGCGGACGCACGCCAGCAGGTAATTGTTGTCTGAAACAATAATTCACGTACAAATAAAAATAGCAATAAGCACAGCATCTTAATGCATCATAACTTCACAGTTACAAATAACGAACACAAACAAGTGCGTGTCGCACCAAGCACAGTGAAGGGTTCCGTAGTTGAGGTGAAATATTCACCTCGCATGCACAGCACTGATTTTATCGACCGCTAAAATAAGTTTGTATTTCAAAACTTTGTTGTAACCGAAAATATCCCGTATTTCAAAAACGATTGACTTGAATACAAAAAAATCACATAGAAACATCAAATTCATACCCAAAAAAATTAAAAGGATTTATTTCGCTCTAAAAGTACAACAAAAACTAAATCTATGAAATAAAAGTACAATTTATTAAGGTGTTGGTGGTGGCGGTGTAGCGTCAGGAGGTCGTATTTTTTAAATTACGGGATCTAACAATAACCCACACGCTTATGTGCATTGTTTTTTTTTTAAGCGTCGGTTACATGTATGAGAAGTGCTTTCCTAATTATTTTATTCGTAATTTCACTAAACCATTGTAAAGCAGTGCACAAAATACACCTCCTTTCCAATTTTCATCAATATATTGGCAATAGTATCAGAGGGGCAGTTCCCGTAATTTTTAAGAACGTTCGCATTTGCACCTCATTCACAACCTGTCAAAAATACAAACAATTTACCAAAATTTTTGACAAGTTTGACAGATTGCGATTAGAATGTAAACGTTTTTTAAGTACGAAAATTGATTTGGCTACAGAACACTAAAACACATTCGTACCTACAAATAGTGAAATTACGAGCTTCATAACGGACGCATACCCATAAGAAGAATTACTTAATAATAAGGAGACATATTACAGCTTGTGCCTAATTTAAGCGATTTGTAATGGTGAGCCCGCTATGTGCTTTATTGCCTTTTCGATAATCGTTGCGAAGGTAATATTTAACCTTAAACCTTTCTATTGGCGCTTAATAGTTTTAATGTAAGGTAAAGAGCTTCATGAAACGGGCACACCGCTTTATTAAATTAGATGATTTAAGTGTGCGATACCATCATGGTTTTATTAGCTATCAGTCGGTATGAAGAGCGATCAAATGTCTTGAGGTCAACAATAAGTTCTCATGCGGTTTGCGCGCCATTAGCTATTACTAGCTCAAACGTGATATTTGCGTCTATGTGTTAACATTAAGTTAGTGCTAAGAAAGCATTGCTCGTATCGTGCTAACGTAATTTGTACGATAATCTGCACTTTACATATTACATACATAATACACGACATTTTGTTTCATTCATTAGTTGGATTTTACGAAGTGATGATACTTTCACACCTCTTTGACGTCTTAAAATAAAATTAAGTTTCTTAGTAAAGTTACCGCTTCCATTCAAAATAAACTACTATATCTATATGCGTAAAGTGTAAACAAAATACTAAACATGTATGAAACTATCTCAAAGTATTCATTTCTTGTAAATTATGCACAAACAAGTCTCATATCTTTCTCAACCATTTTGTATCAAATTGTTTCTCTTCCCAATTGAAGTGCGCGGTTTAACAACTCTATTCTACTTTCAAGCACTTTAACTATAGCTATCAATAAAGTGACAAGTGAAACTGAAATCTAATAAACTGTAGCATTTAAAAGGCTTTCGAACATGTCATATTTGCGATTCTACTCAGTATCAGCGCTCGATATCGTCGATAGCGCGATGGATCTGGATCAAACGTGATGGCTAACTGTGAACTGTCTCCCTATTCATTTGTCCGATGAAATCGACGTGATTTAATCAGTTTCCGAGGCAGTGACGTCCCGACACCGCGATTGATAGAAGGTATCAATCTGAGCGTTTCGTGAGATGCACAGACCGTTACTGACAAAAAAGGGATCGATCGAGAAACGCGTAACGGAAATGGGCATTGGGCACCCGTCACGTTGTAGTGCCGACACGAATACCGATACTAATATGCGATGCATTCAATTACACAAAATTTACAAGTACTCTCTCGAATAAACAGCTATTTAAATTTTGATGTTATGTGCTTGTCTTTCAGTGTAACAGTAGTTGCGATGTTAATCTTAAGTACTGTTGCATTAACTAGTCAACTGCTGAGTTCATTTCTTGCATTTGAACATTAAGTATGGATGCGTAAGATTAATGCTGTCATTTAAATTGTTGCTTGTCCGTAAAATGATACTTTACGTATTACTGAACGAGACAACATGGTGGTTCACTATCCTTGCGTTTATGTGTTAGAAATTGACAGTTGGGTTGACGTAATAAACACACATACCTCTACTGAGATCAAGCGATGTGACCTTCCCTTGCAGCATGATATCGTTGGCAGACATCTCGGTGCGGATGTCCCAAAACCTGATCCTCTTGTCGAAGTGTCCCGAGATGATGGTGGAGCCCGCTCCGTCTGACGTCACCAGGTCGTTACACGATGACCCCGCGAACTTCGTCTCCGTACCTGTTGAAGCTTGCATTATACAATCTGTGTCACACAACGGTTGATAATAACAATAAAATTTCCTGAAAGCCTATTAATGTGCGCGGTAAATTACTTATGTGTGTTATTGCATTCATTAGTTAAGATTCCTGGCTGTGTGGCCGACATGCGAATGTTGAACTTTACGACTGATACCAGTGTTTAAAGTAGGCGTTGCTCCGTAGTAGATACTAACATCATTATGATTACCAGTTTATTGCGGTCAATATATTATTAAGTCATGCGTACTGATTACTTTTTTTTTTTAAATTTAGATAGATATTCAAAGAATAATAGGGATAAGTTTTTTTTTAAACTTCAATAAAAAGTTCATTATTAACATCAGGTATGTTAAGGAGCTCCATAACCGTAACCATTGTATCTCTGAAATAAAAATCTATCCGTAACCGTAACCGAATCCGATATAAAAGTTTCGGACAATTTCGGATAGGGACGGAGTCTAAATGATACACTTTATGACAGGTTTTTCTGCCCGGCTGAGCTGACACACTAGCCACGCGCTCCACTTGCATGTTTTTTAAATTTGTTGTTTGTGTTCTACTTACAATTTCTTAAAATCTAATATCCGTATCAGAAACTAACGGATAATCCGAAATAATTTCATATTCGTAACCGTATCCGAAACCATTATAATATTATTTCTATATCCGTATCCGTATCCAGATACAACATTTCATATCCATAACATTCTTAATAACAGCAAGGAACTAAATTGAGCAATTAAAAACATTGCTACGAGAACCAACTTCGTAGCAACATTTCGTAGCAAGTCTACGGTGCACCAATTTTTACGTAGTACGCGAAAAGATTCTTTATGCATCGTAGCATTCAATTAGTAGTTGAAAATCTATAATTAGCTTAATAGATGTCCAGAACTAGTGAAACGTGAAAATGAACTCACATTGAACAGGGACAAGTTATATTTTATCCTTGGTAAAAAAAGTTTGACGGTAACTTATTTGGATATATCGATGGCGCAGAAAAAGTACTTGTGCTCGTAGTGTTCACTTGATTGCGGCTAACCGCACCGAGCAAGTCTCTACAGGTTCACGGATCGATGCACAACAATGCCTATGATACGCATTATGTAGGCACAAAGTCTGGTATGAGCTCGTATACTATGTCATATTACGTGAATGTCCTATGATGTGAATATGACGATCATGTCTGTTAAAATTGCTGCTCACAAAAATTCGACAGCATTTTGATATTTGCCTGTGTAAGTTATTAACCATGTAACTATAGGACAGTGGATGGCTATATTTAAGACAAAAGAAAAATACGTTTATTTGCGGCAAACATACGCAAAAAAAGAACATAAAATAAACAAGTTTAGGGAAAATATGCGTCACATCCGCGCAAACCGGCCATCGCTCAGCATAATGCTGCGACCCTATGCAAGACAGAGCCCCAGCGCTGGATTTCAGCAACAGCTGGCGTTGACGTTGAAATATGATTATGATATAAAAATAAAATAAATATAAAATATAATATTCGAAATGGCAACGTTCCGTTCAATGATGGATTATTGTCGTTTAATTGACGTTTCTCTGTTTAAACGTTTATTTTGAAGTGCAAAGATTGTTCAGTACAATAGAGAGAAACTTAAACGTTTTGAAGAATAATGTTAGAGATGATTTGATTATAGAGTTAGTACAAAACTACAAATCCAAGGTGATATAAATAACAGTTGATAGTTTGTTGACATATTTACAATTGAAGTCATCATTGTAAGTATGTCAACAAACTATCAACTGTACTATAAATCCAGATAAGAAATATAAATCAAAACTGATTGAAAAGTCTTATTGAATTTAAAGTAGGTACAGTAGATTGATTTTCATGTTTTAGATATTGGTAAAAGTGCAACTAAAGGTTCACATTACAACGAAAGATAATAAAACTCCGACAAAAAAAAAAAAAAAAACAATAGGAAATCAATATCAAGTCGCTTTGTTTATTCTGCATCTAAATAATAAAGATCAAGAGTTTGTTCTTTTGTTTGGATTTGAAAACTTTTTTTTGTATTTGATAGCCCAATTCTTGAGGCAGGCTTTATTAGGCTAACATTATGCTAGAACCCATAGGAGTCGAGCAAAAATACACAAAAGTCAGAAAGAACGCTAAGTGAAAAAGAAGTAATAGTGCGAGCAGGCGATGCGATGCGACGGGTTGGGTTGGGAGAACAAGAAATTTCACGCGAAAGAAGTCGCAGCCAGAATCTCGTGATATTATAATATTGGATTTCTCCATCGTATGGTTGTAATTCAAGTATTAAGTAATATCATCATCATTGAATATCACTAAGTCATTAAAGAGATGAATTAATATTATTATAAGTACATAGCAGAATTTCAGAAGTCAATACAGTCTTTTCACATTGACTATCAAATATGCACTTACAGATGAGTATAGACTTTAACCACGGCCCTAACTTGCCAACATCTGTCCATAATATCCGGGTATTTATATAATAAAGCGGTAAAATTATATAACTTTAAAGCGTATCGTTAATACTCATTGGGGCAGTTATCACGTGTTTCGTCATAAGTTGATTTGAAATATTAAATAATCTGTCAATTCTTATCGATGTCCGATGTTTATCTGTGACGATACAAGACCCAATATTAAGGTGATTGAAAAAAAAAATGAATGCAATAAATAGGACCGTGTGTCGGCACCACGGGACGTCGTAGTTCTTCACACTCCATCGAGAATCAACTTATAAGCAGCTGATTGGTTATGAAATATGAGTAACAAAATAGTGACTACTTGCCCGCGTTACTATTGTTTTTGCTTTAGCTCAATCACGACGCTTTATCAAACAATCGGCCAATCAAAGTCCACAGCAAAGGCTTAAATAAAGAGAATCAATTTGGACATGTAACTTGAATAGGTACGGTCAGTGACACAAGTCGATAATCAAATACACATCATCGAACTTATTCGATACAATAAGTTTATTATTTAATTAATTAATTTTACTTTTGCTTGCACCGAAATAGATTAAATATTTTGGTAGGTACATAGTTAAGATTTAAAAAAACTGAAGTGTTAATCGACTTCTGTCACTGACTATACTTGAAAAAAACATGACTTGATAGAACATACAAGAATTATTAATTTATTAACCGAACATTTAAATTCCAATGATTCTGTCTGTCTGTCTATCCTTTACTGCGCTTATAACTAGCGATCCACTTATCTGATTTACGTGTTTTATTTTTAAATTCATATTTATGTTCTGTAAATGCAAACCGCATTTAGTATTTAGCTGCGGGCACGGGTAATTTATTCATATTGAAAATCCCAGAACATCGACTTGGAAAATTCTAAGATACTAAAAATTCTATGACTTTTAATAGCTTGATAATTCCCGGATATCATTTCATTTAACAATGTTGGGTAAAGCGTTTAATTTAAATAAGACAGTCGTAAACCGACTGAGGAGTGCTTTTGCTACAGCCAATAGTAATTGTAAATCAGTTGTGCTCTAATTAGTTCCTAGATATAACAGCTAGGGGTAAAAGGATGCACTAAAACTGATAATTGCTGCGTTACACGTCCCGATTAGATTTCAATCAGTTCTCAGAACTGCTCGCTGCCACGGCTGTTAATATTACAATCTAAGTTATAAATGGCGTTATCTATCAAGATCCAATAATTGTAATATGTTTATGAGGACGAGTTTCCCGACATTTATAGCCTGAGAACACCCGCTATATTGCGCATCGTATCGTATGTTGGCAATAAGTTATCGAGACTCACTTATGAGTTATAGCCTAACCATTGCAGGAAGCAAGCCTACCATAAATCAGAGAAAAAACCGCAGCCCATGTTGTATTTGGAAACAAACTATTATTTCCAGAATGGCTAACCGTTTACATGCTCAGGTCCTCTTGAAGTTAACAGAGACTAATCACAAATGTTAAGTGAAACAGTTCTAAACACCACTTAGTGTTGGTTCGCAAGCTCAGGGGAAAACAAATGGTTGCCAGATAAATTACACGAACGTATCAAATAAATGCATTGCCGCTCTTTAGATAAAATGCAAATTTTTAGCAGACGGTAAAATAGGAAGAGTTTCTCAGTTGGAATTCTAGATAATCTTCAGTACTTTCGCAGGTTAGATTAAATGCTTCACTATGAATATAATCTTGAATCCCTAACGGCAGTTAAGAAGGGACAATCGGGCACTAACAGCTACGAATTCTGTCGTACTTCTGTTTGCCTAGATTTTGGTAAACGACGATTATATCTATGTTCTAATTCATCATGGAAATAATAAGTCACATAATGCACACCTTGTTTAATTAAAAAATACAAAACCACGCGTCGGAGAGCGCGCAAGATACGAGAAGAGTCTAAACACGCAATCGCTTGAACACATCAGCGCCATCGCGCGTGCCTCATACTGGTCTTTAATTCCAGCTGCATCAGTTTTACCTTTATCTATTAATTTTCACACGTTTCAAACTGCAGTTGTTATCGGTGTGCACTTGCAGTCAGGTAGCATTAATTTGCAGCAGCCCAACATTTAATGGTTGCTCGTATATCAGGTGCGTTTATTTTTATTGTGCTTCTGTTATTTCTATTAGTATTTATATGCAAAACTTTAGGCTCAGCTTTTAATCTAACAACTTGTATAAAATAATATCCATAGAAAATGATTTACAATTTAAACACAGGAGAGTTTAGGAAAACGAATTATATTCTTTAATTTTCTCGGGATTAGAAGCAACCCTATTTGCAAAGCACACTTTGCTTTTGAACGACTATTTCCTACTATTTTATTTCTGTAATTTGCTTTTCTACGTTAACTGCGTACATTCAGTTAACCGACTTTAGTTTTACATCAGATAGCTGCTGCAATCATTTAAAAATTGTTCCCACCCTTAAAACCCATAACTTTAATTTAATATTTATGTTAGGTTGTATACTATCGTTATGCTGTGGTCTAAATCTAAGCTGTTAGTGCTTGTCCGAGTTATAAAAGACGACAGCGAGAAGGGTTTCCATACAATAGAATATTATGAATTATTGTGCAATATATTTCTCTCTGTAGTAACATAGAATACTATTTTGTTATTAAAATCGTTACCAATAAACAAGACGGTCCTATAAAGTAAATGATTTGGTACATACTTACACATTTTACTTCTAAGGTCCCATATTTTGAGCGTCCGGTCGTGGCTTCCCGTGATGACTTTCGTCGGCTCCCCGAGGAATTTAGCTGCCATTACTTTGCCACTGTGACCCGTCAGTGTGTGCTATAACAAATAATTACACATGAACATACAGGTACACATTCAAAATGAAGTTTACTAATATTTATGATTAAAATTAACATATGTTCAGACTACAATCACAACGATGAATTATGACGATTTCAAGCGTAAAAACATATACCTAATGAAATTCGAATTAGCTCTTATTAATAAGTTGTATAAGTTAGACAGTATAAAAATATTATATACGGAATTTATTTAAAATATTGTTAAGAAATCACTGAGGTAGGAGGCGAGTAGTGTGATAAAATGCAAATGGTGCTACTGTCAGCTCCCGGCGGAGTTGGACAGGGGTTTACACGTGGCCGTGGCTCCCGGGCCCCGGCGCGGGCGCAACACGAACAACGATTATTGTCTTCTGTTTATAGCATCGTGATCTCTTCACACAGTTTCACTTAGCACTGCACCAAATTGATGTCTCACGAAGGAAATCGTTGACGCCTATTTGCATCTAAAGTGCCTATTAATTGCTTGAATGTCACAGTTTGTAAACGAGTTGCTGAATTCACGATATTGTTGAAAAGTGTAATGCGTTTTGAATAATACAGTGTGTTTGCATTTTTTTTATTTGGTTTTATAAAAATGAGCAACTCAAGTAACTCTAAACTACATAATTATGAATGATACAGGAACAGGTTCATTACGATATTTTTTTTATAAGTTTATATTTCAAAATCATCCAAATTACGACAAGCCTTATAGGACATACGGCGATTACCTACGAGTATTACAGCTTATAAGCTGACTTGCACATTACGTAACAAAAGTTATGCGATAGTTAAGCACAATAATTGCGTGCATAATAATATCCGTACTTGTTTACACCAACAATACGCTGCGCACTTCCATAATGTAGGTGCTCGAGCTGTAAGTCCGCAGCTGGTTCATTAGAGAGTAATGTATTACCTACAATTAACAAACAATCTCACTGGAATCATGACGTTATGGCAGATTTATAACACAAGTTCATTCTAAACATGACAGGCCTGTAGTTAAACAATCTGGACACGCTCAAAATGTCTCCATAACTTTGTGGTAATGCCGGGTAGACGGCTGACCCGCTCTCGCCGTTCTTAATTACAGACAAAACGCTCCGTTATCGGACGGCACAGTCGACAAGTTTCATTCCATTTATGTAGAGTAAACAGTAACATAAACAAAGGCGAGAGACGCATAGTCCAGCTAACAACGCTCTGCACTCGTCCACCACACGCTCATGTAAATTAAACACACGACGCGGACGGTACGCCACACGTTTTTCCGCCCGCCTTAGAACCACGTAAGCTAAGTAATTGAAATAGTTTCGCCACAATATTCAAGAATCCCTCGCTCTTTTTAAGATAGCGATAACATGTTAAGTCATTAGCGTTCTTACTGTTATTACGCCGACACTCATTTTGAGGACATAAATTGCAGCACGTTCTGCAAATTTAGATATCATTATAAAATATTTAAAACGGTATGATACTCTGAAAAAAGATAATGTTAGTAATAAAAGACGTAACTGATGTTACGAGGAGTAATTGACCCCGGTGTACCTCGATAAATAGGAATTTTAAAGTAATCATACAGATAAGTACCATTATCAGATGTGGTTATCATGTGCATCATCTTTTATATTGGCGGCGCCGCGCGCGGCCGGATTCTTTTGATAGACTAGACTACTAGAGAATCCAGACTTTTTTTCTTCTATTTTTTAAAGTATTTTCTGAACTTACCTATAACGATTGTAGCTCATTTACTTACAATACTGGAGGACCATTTTCTTTTAATAGAGCAAGAGCCCGCGACGATCAGACCTTCGTTAATTTATAAAAGCTGAAAGTTTCTTTGTGTATGTCCCCAAAATAGTTAAGAACGATCCCCGACTATGAAGTTTGGATCATGGTGGCTTTGGAAGGTAACAGGTATAGGTACCTAATAGTTCACCACACAATACAGACTAAACGACAGATGATGTGCAGTGAAAGATCGCAATAGACCCGAACGCACTATTTCACTCGCACCCGTTTGCATATATAAATATTCCTCGCGCTCGCACCTTCGGAAGACTGTCAATGTGTCTGACAATATGTAAGAACTATCGAAACTGTCTGACTACTGAGAAAACATCTTTTGATAGTGGGGAACTATCAAAAGATGTAAAAAATAAATAAAACTCATATAAAAAGTACACTTTGTAAGCAGGCATATTACAAATTAGAGGATTATATCCAAGATAAAAATGCTTGGAAACATGCTGGTCCTGCTCCAAAGGACAATTTCTAATATTATTCCAAATAAAATATTATAAAAACGAAGCTTTATACTTTAACGAATGTGAGGTGCACTTTTATACACTCTTGCTACCTGTTCCCTGCTAAAGCCACCATGATCCAAACTTCATAGTCGGGGATCGTTCTTACCTGTATTGGGGACAAACACAGAAAAACTTTCAGCTTATATAAAATAACGAAGGTCTAATCGTAATAAGACATTCGTTATGTTTACCTTACTTCGGGAAAACTGTCGAGTTGTCAACCCTAGTATCTTCTAAGTTGGATGCACTTCTCTTTTCTCTTTCCTTCTTTCCTAGACTTTCATTTCTAAGCCAAATTCGATCCAGTAAGCACGTTTGGCGAGGAGGAATTAATTAAATTTAATTCTCAAGGCACCATTAGCCGGGCGGGTAGTGTTCCCGAAGAGCGCATGCGCGCAACGGGACCTTATCATCGCTTTTAAAATTTATAGTATAACGGCTAATTAAGAGTACGCTCATTTGGTTCGTTTGTCGCGTCACGAGTGCGGGGAGCTTATATGCTGTTTCGGGTTATTGCCACGCGATAGTCGGGGCACACTAATTGAGGGGGTTAAGAGATATCATCCGGACAAGGCCCGCCGACTCTTAACGAACTAATATAACCTGACGTAGTACATTCACAGCCAGCAGACCTCCCAATGCTAACAATTCGATATTCGATATTACCTGATATAAAATTTACATCCAATATAAAATTGTAATGGGCCCACTGACGAAAGAAAAGTAATTTCCGACCGAAGTTCTTTGGTTAGCTTTTGCCAATAAACATCTGAGAGCAATTATAAAGACAATCGGGTCGGCCTTATTACGTTACACTATTCCATCGGGAATAAATGACAAAGAATAATACTATGATTTATTACGGCATAAACTTATAAGGCATATCAGGTATACATTATACTTATCGCAATAATGGAGTACAATATCTATGTGGCCGTTAGAACATAAGTAAATATTGTACGCGCAGCCGGTGAAATAACGTACTCCTTATAAATCAGTTGATTTGAATTGCGCTCTCATTAGTGATTCCAGCTGCGGTGCGTTGCACAGAAATACACAACTTATTACTTTGGCTACACGGCTAAATCCATTTATAAAGTACCACATTTAGCTTCTGAATACGCGACTTATCTCTTGTTGATACCTAAACGAGTTCACCAAATAAGAGATAACAGAGAAAAAATCTGCGGCGTCGGCGTCGGTTTCATTTATGTGGACATTTGAATTCACACAATGCAACCAGAGTAGCTTATAAAGAGGCTTATGTTATTATATCAAAATGTTTATCAGTATCATGCACCATCACGGAAACGTTATGTATGTTGCAAAAATAATCTCAGTTAATTTATTATGAGGAGCATGGTGGCGCCGGTTTACAGCGTCCGTTTCGAGATAATCTTTTTTATCTCATCGTATTAGCATCTTTTGAGAAACTGGCAAAAAATGCGAGCAGAATAATATGCGGGGGAACATTTGTTGTGAGATAGTGGGGGTATAGGTAGGTACTGTATGTGACGCCTCGTTTCTAGTTCCCTGTACTTCCTCGTGTGCGGTTATCGCAGGACATAAACCACGACAGGTGGCTGTTAAATCACAGCAGTGTGCGCGATATGAAGAGCGTCAACAGATGCAATCAAGTAGCAGTCGCCGAGAGGGCGCTGCCATTAGTTATTTACTGAGCTGAGTAACTAGGTGTGCGAGTTATATCTGCTTCCCTTGCCGTGATAAGGATACTATGAGTGTTCATTTATGATGTCAGGTTTCGGATATTCTGCAATTTAAACTAGATTAAAGCCGTGAAAAATGATATCAGGGAAGACTTATTTCAAGAAGTCTGTTTGAAATATGAGTCTCAATTATTATGAAAATATAAATCGTACGTCCCTATACTAAGTATAGTAAATTGAGTCTCTCATTCTGCTGAATCAGCAAATTAACGTCTGACGATGTTTTAATACCATAAAAACTTAAAAGTAATTATGTAGGAAGCAATGAAACGAAAATATAAATTGTTTGAAATGAATTTTACGGTAATTTCGTATTTGAGTAAGACAGGTCTGATTGTTATCCTCGGTGTAATTACGTGGATATCTGTTAATTTGCATACAGCAGATGGAAGAATAGCCTTTAATGAAAATAACAGAACTACCGCGGTCAACGTGCTCCTGAGAACTATTTTGTTTAGGTCATGAGCATATTTCAACTTGGGAATGATTCGTCATTTTCGTACGTTGTTTCACTTTACATTAAATAATCACAAAAGGAAAATATCTCATTCTGTTTTATTGCTCTCTACTATTTGTCGTAGCTATGTCTACAGCTAAGACAATAAAATTATAGATTGCCAAGCGTAATATTATTGTATATTACCACAGAAATAGTCTCATACAAGAAAACAAATAGACCGCGCATATTTTGTTAGTTCTTTTGCAGAGCTGTTAATGAAAAAATTCCAAGTTAATTACGGAATAGTGCAATTAACTCCAGTTAATAAAATGTTGTTTAAAAATAAGTACAAATAAACATATAGAGAAAACTACTTCTAATTTTGTTTTGCCTTTATATTTGTTTATACTTTAAGATCTTTCTAGAAAATACTAAATTAGCATTTCCTAAGGTGTGCGTGCGAGCAAAGCTAACAGCTTTACATGTCATGCCCCTACATTATTTATAGCTAATTCAAGAAAGTATTTTAATTAATGTTATTAAAGGCATACAGTACAATAAAGGGTACCGGGAACGTCGATTATGAATAAACAAATATATTTGAAAAACAAAACAAAGACGGGTGGGTGCGGGCAGTTAATAATAATTTTATTTAAAAACTATTACATAATGTCCATAAATGGATAATGCATAGTATTGTTTTGCTATTTCTACAGGTTCAGTCATCTGCATTTATATGAATCTTTGATTAAAGTATAATCCAAGGCGTGGTTGAATTCCTTCAATCCGTCTGCATATTAAAAGAAACGCTGTCTTAGCGCGCACTAACAATTAAAGTTAAGGTATGTAATTATAA